>JALPQD010000429.1:666243-1897224 GCA_023101885.1 Typhlomys cinereus
AAAAATTCTTTCTCCTTAAGTTGCTTGATTTTGGGTATTCTCTCACAGCAACAGATAAGAGTAACGAGTACAGAAATTTTTATATTATTAGAACCTAAATCTAGAGCAAATTATTATATGATACTAGAAGGAAGGGTACCATGTACTTTGATTTTTCATGCATCTAAAGGACAATTATTTATTTGCAGTCAATTTTATCAAGACTTAGTCATAATTCATGTTTGAGCCTCAATACCAGCCAAGATGCCTGCCCACCTGCTCCCCCACACTCCCTAGTTCTGTCTCATTGCTGGTACACTGCTCATATTGTCAAAATTATGCTTTGCCAACTTTTCTATTATTACTCTGCCCACCTTGCTCTTTATGAGAGAAGCATATCCTTAGGCAGATTTCTTGGACTCATTGGAACAGATGACCGCTGCAAGTCACTCTTTTAAGACTAAAAAGAAAGTATAGCGTAACATTCAAGCACCTTGCAAAGTCCCTGGTTTTCATTTTATATGACTGACATGACTGATTGCTAAGTAGATGTTAAGCTTGCTTTGTTAAGTCAGATAATGAACAAATAATTATGGTGAATTATACAAGTTTAAGTCCTGATAGACAGAGTTTTCTCCTATGAGAAATGTTTCTTGAGATAAATTTTTAACCCAAGAAAATATGGGGGCTACTGCAGGAAAAATGAAAAGCATGACCATAGTGCATTGACTGGTGATCTCTGCTCTTTCACTGTTCTCCTTCAGCAAAGAGATGGGAGTGAAAGAATCATCTCAAAACTAGCACTAAACTGAAAATAAAATTGGCCAGCTGCCCTTCATCTTAAAAGAAGGTGAAAATATCACTGGGGTGTTAGTGATTCAGAAATGAAATTTCACCAAGTTTAAGTTCATTTTAGAAAGATGGGTGGAAAAGCTTCAAAGAATGACTTTACAGAACACAATTTCTCTGCATCTTTCATTGGCATGGATACTCTGGGTAATGAGCGATGTAGATGGGAGTCATTGAATACAGCTTTTCTCAACTGATCCTGGTGTCTGGGATCCAATCTTTTTTTTTTAAACTCTTTCCCTTCAGACCTTCTTTTTATTATTATTATTATTATTTATTCAATTGTGTGTATGTGTGCGTGCATGTGCATGCGCGTGTGTGTGTGTGTGTGTGTGTGTGTGTGTGTGTGTGTGTAGAACCACGGGCGAATTTGGGAAACACCATGGATGCCTCCACCTCCTCCTTGTTTACTCTGCCCTGGGATTCACAGGCTCCGCCCTACCAGGACCAGAAGCGCAGGTCACCCCCGATTCCACCGGCGTCTATACGTGGGGTCTAGGATCCGAACTCAGGACCCTCTGCCCGCAAGGCAGAGGCTTAACCCCTGAGCCACCTCTCCAGCCCCCCAATCTATTTCTAAGCACTGCCATTGCTTACAATTGTTGAACCTGTTTTACACCCTGATCAGGATCCCAATAAAATATCCTAAACATATAGAAGTCCCAAATGATGCAAATATTTCAGTGTTTGTTGGTCCAGACTTGCCCTATGAGCTTTAAATTAAACACCATGCTAAAACTTAAAACTTAAAAAATAGAATAGTGTTTCCATACTAAAAGAGAGCCCAAGAAAGGGCTCTGGGCTATGCCACTGGGCTATGCCACTGAGTCCTTACACTTCGCTAGAGTGGAGGACTCAGAGGGAAGGTGGATATTCACACAAAAGGATGCTCCAGGAAATGGGAGGGGTGGAAGGGGAAGGCACTGGGAGAAGGGGAGGGAGAGGGGTGAAAGGAAGGGGAAAAGGGGGGAGGGTGCAAGGGGGACTGGGGAGGAGTAGGAGGGAGGGGACAGTGGTACCTATTGAGCTTGTATGATTGAGGAAAAATAAATATAAATTTAAAAAAAATTTAATAAATCTATGCTACAGAAAGCCTGTTTTAGCCTCCCTCCCATCCACTGCACTGAGATAAGAGGTTGCTGTGAGAAAGTTCACAAAGGATAAAAGTCAAGGGCTTCTCGCCTCAACAAACAGCAGTTCTGATTACCTCGGAATCCATTCCTGCTTCTCTTCCTTAACAAATAGAGTAGACAGTCATCTAGGAGACTGTCATTGGCCAGACAGGGCTCCCTCTTTTTCCTTCTGTTTAAGCAAGATGTGTGTATGTAACCCATCTTTTGTCACTTATGGTTTTTGACCAGAAATCTGGGATCCTCTAGGTAGAGTAATAAAAATTGGCTTTTTCTTCAGTATTTGCATCTGGATCTTCTGTTCCTGGAAGGCAGTCACCCCATAACAATACTCTTCAAGATAAATTAATTTTTGATTTAGTGAGCAAACTTATTTTATCTCAGAGTGTAATATAGAGGGAGTGATAGTCTGCTCAAATGGTATAAGTGGATAGATAGCTTTAGCGTAGACTTCTACTTCTTATTGAGAAGCCTGCGGCATGTTTTCTAAAATTCATGGTTTTTGTTTTTATAAATGACATGATGATAATAGAATGAACAGTATAGTATTAACATGTTTTAATGACAAAAACTCAAAGCATTTCAGTTGCTATTGTTAATATTGTTTGAACATTTACCACTTAATTTGAAGGTTATAAGTAGTGTAGATAAATATCAGAGTTATCTAAGTTTCTCCTGCAAATTTCGAAAATGTTGGGTTTCTGAAAATGGAAGACAGAACCTGGCACACTCCAAGGCAAAATGATAAGGAAGTAGAGAAATCCAGGATGAATATCACCTTTGAGTCTCCACAGGCAGACATAGTGATGTCTTCTACACACACACACACACACACACACACACACACACACGTACGTGTGTACCCTTTCTCAAACAAATGAAAGAAAGAAAGAAAGAAAGAAAGAAAGAAAGAAAGAAAGAAAGAAAGAAAGAAAGAAAGAAAGAAAGAAAATACAACAATCCAGGATGATTCCAGAATTCATCCTTGAGCCTCTATACATGCATACAGTCAATTATGCTCTTGTACTCACACAAGCAAAATAAGAATAGAAAGGAAGGAAGGAAGGAAAGAAGGAAGGGAGGAAGGAAGGAAGGAAAAAAGGAAGGAGGGAAGGAAGGAAGGTAGGAAGGAAGGAAGGAGGAAGGAAGGAAGAAGGAAGGAAGGAAGGAAGAAAGAAGAGGGAAGAAAGAGAGAAGAGGGAGGGGGGGAGGGAGGAAAAGAAGGAGGAGGGGAGGAAGGAAGGAAGAAGGAAGGGGGAGAGAAGAAGGAGGGAGGAAGGGAGGGAGGGAGGAAGGAAGGAAGAAAGGGAGGAAGGAGGGAAAGAAGGAAGGAAGGAAGGAAGGAGGGAGGAAGGGAGGAAGGAGGGAGGGAGGGAGGGAGGGAGGAAGGAAGGAAGGAAGGAAATTACTAAAATGACTGAGAAGCTTTTTATTTTTCCTTTTTTTTTAAGCCATGAATAAGAGAAAAAACTCCTATAGGAGAGTTAATAAAGAATGTGATTAAGACAGTGTCATTCGAGTTAGGAAGAAATTCTTTCCTTTGTGCATCATTTCACCCAGGTGATTCAGGGCTGCATTACTGTAAATGCTTTGGAACTGGCCCTTGGATTTGGCTTGGGTTTGTCCCACTGTGTCACAGTAGTAGAGATATAATTTCATAATACTATAGAATGATTGAATCTGGAATTAGACAGGGGTTAAAGACTCAAGACGAAACTGTGGGCTGGAAAGGTAGCTCAAGGGTTAAGCCTTTGCCTTGCAGGCGGAAGGTCCTGAGTTCGGATCCTAGATCCCATGTATAGACGCCGGGCAGGAGCCAGGCGGCCTGCGTTTCTGGTCCTGGTAGGGCGGAGCCTGTGAATCCCCAGGCAGAGTAAACAAGGAGGAGGTGGAGGCGTCCATGGGGATTCCTGGGTTCCTCCGTGGTTCTACACATAACACATACATACACACACATATATACACACGCACCCACACACACATACACGCACAATTGAATAATAAAAAAATTAAAAAAAAACAAAATACAAACAAACATAAAAAAGAAACTGTGAGCAGCCCTGAAAGCTATGAAAACAAAGAAAAAATCACCTCAAAGAAGTAGCGGTGACAGTGACTACCATGCCCCTCAAGCCAGGATCCAAGGATATTTTTATCCGTCTCAGTGAAAATAAATGAGCCTTGTGTTATACAGGGACTCTTGCAGTACACTCAAAAACTTCTCTCAGAAGTGAGGAACAGTTATATCAGACTGACTGGACATTCATTCCCAAATAACTAAGAACTCATTTAATTATTACACGCAAAAAATTTTTCTTCCTAATGAGTTATTTGTGTCCCAGAATAAAGCTCACTTGTATTTCCAGATTAGAAACATTAAGAATTCAAGAAAGCAAAAGTTACAGTTCAAAATCTACTGCCAGAGATGACCAGGTATGAAAGAAAATATTAATTTCGTCAATTCTGAACCCAATGCTAGAATTAGCCAAGAAGGACAGTAGGGATCTCTAGATCCTACAAAAAATGCCAGGCATATTTGACAGTGGTATGCAATTCTGGTCATATAGGACTCAGCCTGGGAAACCTCAGAGGAGAGCAATAAAGAGTAGAGCAATCCAGGATGATGCCCAATGTTACGCATAGGACTGGATTTTTATCTAAAATCCATGTTTTGCATGAAATACCATGCAAAAAGATGTAGACTGCTGGTGGGGGAAGGGTTGTAATAGGTAGAGGAAGGGGATGAGATAGGGGATTAAGATAGAAAATATAATAAATCCACTCTATTCATGTATGAAACATTAAAAAATTAAAAATTAATTAAGATTCCTTTTATCTCTAGTTAGGAGGTGACCTCCAATACCAATGAGGATGGAGGCAAAGGAGGTGCAGGAACAGCAAAACTGAAAACAACAACAAACCATAATTAAGAACATCAGAAACCCTACATTAATCACCTGGAACCAAACTAGCAATGATATGCAAGATAACCCACAAATGTTAGGGCTGCAGTAGCCATAGTCAGACTTTGCATGACCTGTGCAATGACTGACATGTCAATGACCCCCCAAAGTCTAGCATGGATCACAGGCACTAGGATCCTTAGAAGTAAGAGACTAACAGTCATAATAGTGTTCCCTATTATGATTATTATGGTTACTTCAGCCTAACTTGTGTGGAGTATCTTGCTTTGCATGCCTGCACAATTACCAACATATATTGACCCCCCCCAAAGGCTAGAATCACAAGCACTAGAATTCTTAGAGGCAAGGGATTAACAGCCACAATAGTGTTACTATACTAAAGGGGAACACAAAAAAGAGCTCTAGACAATGCTATTGAGTCTTATACTTCATCAGAAGAGAAGGACCCAGAGGAAAGTTTGACATGCACACTAAAGGATGCTCCAGGAATGGGGGGAGGGGCACTGGGAGAAAGGGAGGGAAAGGAAGGGGAAAAGGGGGGAGGGAGCAAGGGGATCCAGGGAGGGGTGAAGGGAGGGAAGGAGGTGAATGGGGTACCTATCAAGTTTGTATGAGTGGAAAAAATAAATAAATAAATACTAAAAAGGAAAAAAATAGTGTTCCCATACTAAAGGGGAGCTGGAGAATGCCACTGAGTCCTTACACCTCACCAGAGTGGAGAATGCAGTGGGAAGTTGACATTCACACTACAGGATGCTCCAGGGAATGGGAGGAGGGGAATGAGGGGCACGGAGAGAAAGGGAGGTGAAAGGAAGGAGAAAAGGGTGGGAGAGTGCAAGGAGGGAGGGAAGAAGGGAAGGGAGGAGGAAGGGAGGGGACCAGGGTACCTATTAAGCTTGTGTGATTGGGAAAAAATAAATAAATATAATAAAAAAGAAAAAAATAGTATTCTAAATAGTATACTAAAGGGAATCCCAAGAAAGGGATCTGAGCAATGCCACCGAGTCCTTACATCTCATCAGAGTGGAGGATTCAGAGGGAAGTTTGATATTCACACTAAAGGATGCTCCAGGCAATGGGAGGGGGACACTGGGAGAAAGGGAGGAAGGGGGGTGAAAGGAAGGGGAAAATGGGGGAGGGTGCAAGAAGAAGAATGGAGGGAGGGAGGGGACTGGGGTACCTATTAAGCTTGTATGATTGGGAAAAAATAAGTAAATACAATTAAAAAAACTTTAAAAATATGAGGATGAAGTACTGATCTCTGGGAAAACTTCAAATGATCTAATAAATTTGGAGTCCACGGAGAAATATATGTGTGCTGATGTGTATGACCTGGGAGATCAGAGAATTTGGTTTAGGAAAAATGTTCTAAATTTGATAACAATTATAAGTACATATTTCAAGAAATGAAATAGACCTGGAACTAACATTTCTAGAAATAATGTAGACCTGGAAACAAGATTCATAGTGAAAACTACACCAAACTACATAATACCAAAATGTGCAAATTCAGTGGTGAATTGAATATCATTAGAGAAAATACAGAGACATAATCTAAATAAAAACTCAAATATTCCTAAAATGCCTTGATTCTCATCACAAATCAGACAAAGTGAGTGGAGCTAAAAAGTAAGTATTAATGTAGAATCCATTACTCTAAATTTTAAAGGAACTATTCAATGTCATTTCTATATGAAGGTTTCATTTCAAACTAAGAATTTCACTCTTTATTTCTCTTAATTCTAATCATTGTTCAAAAAATTATCCCTACTAAACTATGAGTCAACAGAGATCTTGGTCAGCATCTGTTTTCATCAAGAGTGTTAGTGAAAACTCATTTATTAGAACGACAACCATATCAGTCAATCTTAGTAGTTAGAAAATCCTTAGATTAAGAAAATGTTTGAGGAGTAGTGGAGCTATAGAGTGTCTGAATAGTATGTACATGGGTGAATTATATTTCCAGCACCAGAGGAAATAAAAAAAAAGACAAAGCTCTTTGCTACAGTGCCATTGTGTTTGTCCATTTATTCCACAAATTTTATGACACATGTCCATAGAGTGGTACTGGGAAATTTATCAAATGTTCACTAAATTGCATACTTGATGTGAATCAAAATATTTTCATGTACATTTCTCATTCTTATGGGATTTGTGAATAATCATTCATTTCAAATCTGGGGACAAATACTAACTTATTTTATTATTATATAAAAGAAAGAAAGAAAGGAGGGAGGACAGGAGGGAGGGAGTAAAGGAGAGAGGGAGAGAGTGAGAGGGAGGGAGGGAGAGAGGGAGGAACAGAAGGAGAGAAATGAACCCTGATGTTCTTTTATATTTAACCATTTAAGATAAAAAACAAAAATAATGTTACTGTGCTAATTTTAAGCTACTCTTCTAATTTTTAGCTTAGTTTTTAGTCTTTAATATATTACTTATGTTAACTTTGTCAGAATAGTTGCTTAGAAAACGTTCAGTCAATAAACTGAAGGTATTTCAACAGGAGGGAAATGTCAGTACCTTGGGGAATAGAAAGCAGATGCAGATGTTTGTTAATTAAGTTTACAAAGGCAGTGCAGATAATGAAGCCAATGCCATAGATGGCATTACTAAAGAGACAGCTGCTCCCGCTACTCTACCCACTCCCACCACCTCGGTAGTTGGTAAATTGTGCATATTTGTTCCATTTTAAGCTTTAATCATGCTATATAGAAGAATGTACCAAAAATGTTATTAATAATGCAACAGGAAATGTGATGAGTGATAAATAAAGGTAAAGTGACAGGACTTCCTCACCACAACTGTAGCAAAATAATTGCCAAAAATCTTATCACCTACTTTATCTTTACCCCAAGGATAGAGAATAATCAAGCCCATTGTGGATGGCTTCGGTTATTTGGAGGCTTTGCTTTAATAGTCTTGCATTCTAAGACATCACATTCTGGTTTTTGCTTTGGGAACGTATGTGGGGGTGAAAAAAAAAACTTTGTAAGTGGAGAGTGTTACAAGTCCATTGTGAAGAGAAAATGTCTACTATGGAATGGTTTTACTGCTGGTTTTCAGAAAAGGAAAATTAAAAATAAAATCACAAAACACTCAAAAATGGGCAGGGAGTGAAGCCCATGCTGACAATAACAACTACTACAGGACTGTGTTCACCCACTGGGACATCCAAATGGTGCCATCGGAGTGTTTCCATGCTGCACCTTTTCTAGATCTCACTGGGAGCATTTATCCACCTCAAGATATTGCTAGTTATTTAAACACCCATTAATTTGAAAACACTGAGAGAGTAGCCAACATAGTACCAGGCTTAAATTCACTTTATTGCTAAGTCCAGCCATGATTTTAGAAGGGATTATTCTTTTTTTCTCTATGTGGTGAGTGGATGTGGGCATGTGGGTATGGGTGTATTCATGTATAGAAGAGGGTATTTTAGTGTATGTGCCTGTGGAGGCCTAAAGGTGATAGGAACAGCCTTGGATCTAATTGCTTTGCTCTAACATTTTGTAGGGTCGCCTACCAGGACAGAAAGTACAGGCCACTGCCATTTCTGTCCTGCATTTTAAAGCCATCACTCCTGCCCATAAGAGGCTATTTCAAGAGAAATTAATATGAAAAAACTAAAAATGGAAAGGCAATATAATGAAAAAACTATGATGCAAAGAATGGTTTGACTGTCCTCATCTTGATCTTCATTGCCAATAACATCATTCATATTCATTTGTAAATATTGTTATATTGGTCCTAATTTTATTGTTTTAGATGAGAGTTATAATCTCATAACAGATTGTTGATTAGTTTCAGATCCCTGGAAGTAAACTGAAATAATTTTCAGTATTCCACTCTATTAATTACTTCCACATTGATATAAAGCCAGACACACTCTCTTCTTTACTAAATACTCCCTTAGCATTTTAAGGAAGAGACTCATTTATTTTGTTTTCAAGGCATAAAATGACAATATCAATCTACCTACCAATGGAGTCCATATTCAGTAGGTGTTACCATCATGACATAGTGAAATGGTAACATCGTGACTCTGAAAGTTCACTTACAATCACAAGAAAGGATTTTTTTCCTTTCTTAAGAGATGGTTGTGGATCCAAGTGGATCCTGCCAAGAAAATATGACATTCCATGGTTGTAAGAGTCTGCTTTCTGTCACCAGAAAACAGTGGCATGTGAGACATCCAGTAATATTTTACATTTCATAAAGAAGCTAAAAAGTCCTGAAACACATCTCTTCTTCAATCTCTTAGCCAAAGGACTTCTAATTTTAGTAGATTGCATTGTCATTTATCTAATTGTCCTGATCAAAACTTTAGCTTTGCTCAGCTGCTTTCTAGTCTTTATAAGCCACAATGAATATATAAAATCATGTTCATTCAATTGCTTTTCAATCCACCCATCAATTCTACTGTAGTCTAAGTAACATTTACACACCATCTAGATCCTCTAGTAACCTCCTTTTTCTACCTAGTTTATGGAATATAATTCCATTTTTATGACAGATCATAGCACTAACTTGGAGTACTACCTTCCAGAGACATTTTACTACATTGGGAAAAGAAGCTGAGAGGCTTACTGTAACATAAAGAAACAAGAAAGTTCTGTAATGTTATGAAGCACTAGCACTCTATCTGCTCCTGGCAGGTGAGCTGACTATGGCATATTACTCGTCACAAGAATATGCTGCAAAAGTACTCTGATGGTACTTATTTCTTTTTTCAAAAGGATTATGGGGAAGCTGACTTCATTAATCAGGACTTTCTTGAGAATCAGCACCAACAGAAGCTGCACATAGCATATGTAAAATTAGATGCAGTATATAGCAAGTATGACAAATGAAGATTTCTATCTGTCACCAGAAAGTTTAGGATTCATAAAGACTTGCGGCATGGTGTAGCTCAAATATCTGAAAGTCAGAGGTAGACTTTTATTTTAATTCTGTATTAAAGATCTCGTGTGAAGGACTGAGAATGTTGTTCCCAGACAGAAGAGAAACATCTATTTCCCAGTTTAAGCAGTCAAGTCATGTAAATCCAAATCCAAATTCTCTGTACCACTTGGTTCTGTTTAAACCCTCAACAGATTGGAAGATGCCTACCTGTATTGGGAAGGAGATACTGTTCAGTAAACTCTAAATTCAAAGGCTAATCTCTTCCAGAAACCCCTCTCCACATATTCAGAAATACTTTTCACACAGGTATCTAGGCCTCGAACCCTTGGTTGTTAAGGAAGATGAGCTCCACATTACTGATTTTTCATGTCATGGATAGAGGGTATGCATTCTGTCAGACAGTTCAGCAGAAACATGAGGTAAGTAATGCATTAGGTGATAAAGGAAGCCATTCAAAGAATGATAGATACACAATATTCTAACAGTTAAAAGACATTTTAGATTTACATTTTATGCTTTGTAACTGTATGATTTTGGAAAATTTACCTAATTTATCTAACCCGTGTATTCTTCACCTGAAAAGCAGAGAATAGCTTTCTCATAACAGTTAGTCTTCTTGAATTAAACAGAATAGCCCATATAAGTAACAAATGTTGGATGTAGCATAGGCAAGAACCCAGTGAATACTGCTGATCTTTACCATGGTTATCTGAAGAAAACAGTATTTCAGTGCTTCTGTCAAGAAGACAAACACATTGAGAACATTATAATTTTTCTATTGTGGATACAAGTCCAGAATATTACTAGACACTCAGCTGACATTTAGAAAGACATAAAATATAGGTCACAAAGCTTATAATAAGTGTCTCAGGTAGAAAACAGATTGAATACTAAAATGAGGCTTCTGCCCACTGGCTTTGCACTCTTTGTAATAACAAAAGAAGCAATTATGATAGACATACTCTTTTATTCCCCTTGTGGAAACAAATGATTTCTAAAAGAATGTATTCACAAGAGCCTTTAGAAATGCTTATGACCTACACTGTTAGCAAGTTGCCAGTTTATAGGCTCTACTACAGAAACTACAGGAGGCAGTCAGGGAACAAGTGAGGAAAGACAAAGAATGGATCAAATAGGGTGCCATTGTTTCTGGATGAAAAAAAAATCTTATCCTCCCCTGTGAAAGTGTCAGCATTACACATAGAACTGCCGTGTTCTAATGGCATCTTTAGAGTATTTCATGTAATAATGTTATGTTCAAATGCTTAATTAAATGTTTACTAGTAAACAGATGTCAGATGTTCAGAAGTCTCACTTAATGTAATTAAAGTATATATATATAGATAGATTGCTCAGATGAATATGTTTCAACTTTGAGAATTCTTCAGATGCTCATCAAAAATTCATATTTAGCATTCTAGCAATGCTTTTTAAAGCAGAATTTTTGTGGCAAAAAACTATTTCATTTTTAATGTGTCCCTGAGGAGAAAAATCATTGTGAGAAATTGAAAAATATATACAATGACAGTCATGGAAATGTTGACTGTGTCTGTGTTCCTTGGTCCTGCTTTGTCTGCCTTGTACTGTATTTCCTGACAGAGTCTGTGTGATTTCACCAAGACTGACTTGTTGTTGCAACAAGTAGGCATTCAGCTATCACCACAGCTTCTTTTCTATTCTTAGATGGTATGATGTGTACAAAGCTAACCTCTTCAGTACACAACCAAAGAATTGTGCAACATGGAAATTATAATGAAAACAAGACTCATATTTGTACCAAATTGTTTATTTCTTTATGCCTTTAATCATTAAAGTAATAAAGGAATAGACTACTGTATCCATTACTCTTATATGTTGCTGTGAGACAATGAAACTCAAACAACTTAATTGGAGAAAGGTAGATTTATTCAGCTTCTGGTTCCAAAGGGAAGAAATAGTCCTTTCATTGCACATGTGGCATGGTTGGCTGGCAGAAACTGGGAGGCCTAGGTTACTGCAAATGTATTGGAAACAGAGAGCTACAAGACTCTTTGCTGCAAAGGTAGACCTCTCCAGGAGGTAGGGTAGAATTAATCTATCTCAAGGCTCAACTCTTGTGATTGCCTTCCTCCAGCAAGGTTCCACTTCTCAAAGATTCCAAACACATGAGACTATGGGGGACACATTTCAAACCATGACATTCCATCTCTGGACCCAATAGACTAATTGACATGTAAGCATGCAAATCATATTCAGTTGAACTTTAAAAGTCTCAGCACAGATTACATCAGTAGTCCCAACACATTCCAGAAGTCCACCAAAGTTCAAATCCTCCTGTAAAGTTAAAAGACAAATTACATTTCCAACATACAATGGTACATAATAAACATTCCCATTCCAAAAGAGAGAAATGGGGGCATAGCCAGGAAAGATTGGTCCATAACACAAACCAAAATACAGCAGAACAGACTCCAAATCCTTCAGTTCCATTTCTAACAGGTGAATCACTTGTTGAAATCATCTCATTTCCAAAGGGTATCATTCCACCCCTCCAACACAGGTGCCTGTAGAACACATCACTCTTTTGAGTTGACTCCCAGGTTGTATGGCTGTCCTTGGCAGATGTCCCACGTTGTCTCTAGCATCTCTAACATCTTCACTTCTCAATAGCAAACCAGGTTTTCATTCTATAGCACAAATTGCCCTTCTTGGGCCTCTATATTGCCTTTCTGTCATATGTGACTTGGATTCTATCATTTTCTGAAATCTTGGAGGAGTCATCCATGACTTCCTTCCTCTTGTGTCTTTGATGCCTCTAAATCCAGAATCACATGTATGACTTTGCCAAGATTTGCCCCCTCGAATCACAGTTGATTCAGCTTCTCTGCTGAATGTAAGAAAAAAATCTCTTTTTTTTTTTTTTTCCTGGGCAGTTGCTTTAGGGGAGAAATAGACCCTTGCTTTGGGATTCCACCCATTAGTTCATTCTTTCCAAAAGGATTTGCCTTCTTATGGGTGGAAACCTTCTCCAAGAATCTTGCCCTTAAGGTAGGCTCTCCCCTATTATTCAAATTGAGAGCATTTTTTTATTTACTAATTGAGCTAATCTTTTTAAAAGTCTACATTTTATTCTCTGCTCTTCCTGTTTTAACACTAAGTTTGTCATTGTATTTTTCATCATCAGATCTTATAGTTTTTGCTTCTTCCTGCCTAACTTATTTTTCTTTTTCATAACACAGATGAGAAATAAATTTATTTATTATTTATTCAATTGTGTGTATATGCGTGTGAACGCGCGAGTGTGTGTGTGTGTGTGTGTGTGTGTGTGTGTAGAACCACGGACGAATTCGGGAACCACCATGAATCGCCTCCACCTCCTCCTTGTTTACTCTCCTTGGTGATTCACAGGCTCTGCCCGACGCAGGCCGCCCCGCTTCCGCCCAGCATCTATACGTGGGGTCTAGGATCCGAACTCGGGACCTTCCGCCTGCAAGGAAGAAGCTTAACCCCTGAGTCACCTCTCCAGCCCCAGAAGATGAGAAACAAAAAGTAGCCATATCACATTGTCAAGACTACATTCCTTCAAAATTTCCTCTGTCAAACACTCTAGTTAATACCAAGCAAACTTTCAGGACAAGGGCAAAACTTCATCAAACTCTCTACCAACACATAGCTCCATTTGTCATTTTTCCAGTTCCAAACACACTCTCTGTTCCCTTCTGGGGAGGATGGACTTCCATTGCCTGAATCTCTCCCAGGAGTGCTGTCTTCTGAACCCTCATAAGAAAGGCCTATTTGGCCCCATTGCCAAGATGCAAAGACTTTCCAAGCACAACATACCAAAGTTCTCCATATTTCTCTCAACATTCAGTTCCAAAGGCACATTAGTCACATAATAGCATTGGTCATATTGCTGGGTACCAACTCACTTTTTGTTACCAAATTCTCGTTTTTTAAAAAATATTTTATTATTTATTCAATCGTGCATGTATGCGTGTGTGCACGTATGTGTATGTATGTGTGTGTGTGTGTAGAACCACGGAAGAATTTGGGAACCACCATGGACCGCCTCCACCTCCTCCTTGTTTACTCTGCCCTGGGATTCACAGTCTCTGCCCTACCAGGACCAGAAACGCAGGCACCCCTGTTTCCGCCTGACGTCTATACCTGGGGTCTTGGATCCGAACTCAGGACCTTCCGCCTACAAGGCAGAGGCTTAACCCCTGAGCCACCTCTCCAGCCCCCAAATTCTCTTATTCTCACACTACAACACCCTATCCTATTACTCTGGTACTAATTTATTCCAGTTTCAACATGTTTTACTTTGTGGTACTAGATGCTTTCAATCTCACAGCAATACTCCACTCCTGGTACCAATTTCTGTATTAGTAACTCTTATCTATTGTTATGAGACAACACTGAGACTCAAACAATTTAATGGAAGAAAGGGAGATTTATTCAGTTTATGATTCCAGAAGGGAAAGGCAGTCTTTTCATGGCAGATGTGGCATAGCTGGCTGGCAAAAACTGGAGGAGACCTAGGTCACTGCAAACATCTTGGAGGCTGAGAGTTATAAGACTCCTTGCTGCAAAGGTAAACCTCTCCAATAGGTAGGGTGGGATTAACCCACCTCAAGGCCTACTGTGTTCACCTTCCTCTAGCAAGGTTCCAACTCTCAAAGATGCTAAGACCTTCCCAAACATATGAGTCTGTGGAGGACACAATTCAGACCATGAACTATCAAAAGAAAATTCAAGAAGATTGACTCAAACTCAAACAATAAGGAAAAGGTGAAAACCCTCAGGAATTTTTTTCCTTGGTTCCGCCCCTGCACTGCCACTATAATTAAACTGTTAATTTTAGGACCTGTGCTTTGTACATTTACAAAAAAGAAACAGATATTTAAATGCACACTGTGATTTTACATAAATATTTTAAACTTCTTTGTAGGAAAATAGATTAATATACATTAAGAATTTTTTTCATGTGAGGTCAGGTCATAGTCTTAGAATTATGAAAGGAATATCCATGCATCAGAAACATCATATCAATATTTATGAATTAATAGATTTTCTGTTTATTAGCTGTCACCTAATGGATAATCACTTGTATCCTTAATTTTGTAGCTAAGGCACCTAAAATGTAGTCAGTGAATCAAAGACAATGGCTGTGAAAAGATATCAACAGAGTAATCCACATACTCATTTTGATTGTAATAATATTCACTGGAGACTGCTAAAAGAATCAGTGCCCAACAGTGTATGAATGGCAGAAAACATTGCAGTTTATATTCCAGGAAATTTTACTCGACCATAAAGAATAATGAAAAACATCAGTTGAAGGAAAGTGGATAGAACTGGAGATCATCATATTCAATGAAATATACCAGATTCACAAAGACAAGTACTTCATAACTTTCTTATATGTAGAATCTAGAAGTAAAAAAGACATGAAACTAAAAAGGTAAAAAAGATAAAAAGGGAATGAAAAGGTGATGAGAAAATGTCAAGAGAGAAGAGAAAAGAGAAAAAAGAGTAAAACACATGTAGGATTATCAAATAATATTTATATGCACATATAAATTTCTTAGTAAATCTATTACACTATCTAATTAATATGTTTATTAAAATTTTAAAAAGATATACGGGGCAGATGGAATGGATAAACAGATAAAAACACATGCTGCCCAAGCTTGACAAACTTAATTCCTTCTCTGGAATGCATTTAAATTTGCAAGGAGAAACATGATTCCCAAATGTCATATCCACCTCTACACACATGCCTTCTCACAAAATAGTGAATTTTTAATAATAATGTATTTAAAAGTATAAGTACAATTACAGTCTTATTGTTTCCTCAAAGAATCATGGACATTTTATCATGGAAAAGTTTTGTAGGAATCTAATATTCATTTTCCTACATTTTTTCTTATTATTGAACTTTAAGTAATTTCTATGTATTTATTTATCATGTATAGTTCTCATGTGCATGGTTTAATGTTCGACACTTTGAAAATGTCTGTTCAAAACTTTGCTCTTTCTTTTAAAAATAGTATTTTAAAATTCTTTAAGCTGAATAACTTTATGTTTTATTATAGTTTAGAAAATATTTTCTCAGGAAATCATTTTTATCTTTCATTATTTTTGAAGTGCAGAGTTCTGTAGAATCGTGAAGTCAAAGTGACCTATTTTGAAGTCACTTTCAAATTCCTTAGGAAGTCCTTTGTACATTTGTAAGAGGTTCACTCTTTAAGCCTCATTTAACAATCTGTATCTTCCACTAATTCTTTTCACTGAAGTATAGGGTACAAACACAGCATTAAATAAGCTGTTAAGCATACAGTTTAATAAATGATATAGTATGAAGTTTGCTATGTATCAAAATCAAAGAGCAAAACAATTTCAGTTACATTGAACCACTTCTGGACCTGCTTATGATCAGCCCATCACTCAGAGGGAACTAGATGCTAATTTCTGAAACCAAACTTGGTTTTTCAGATTTTATTTCGATAAAACGATGTGATGTACACACTGCTTCATGATAATATTTTTAATACAACATTTACAAAACTTATTCATTCTCTTTAGTGTGGATAATTTCTTTCAGATTCATCAACATTTATTTAAATTATATTAATATCAAAAATTTAACTTTATCTGGCCTTTAACTGATATTCATTTGAATTATATACTTATTAGGAATAATTCTCTCATAAGCATTACATAAAATTATTGTAATATATAAGCCAACAAATTTATCCAGTATGTATGTTCTACTAATGAATATATTCAGAGATAGCAGGATTCACTGTATGTAGATATGTATATATTTAATTTTAATATATACTGAAATATTTTCATCATCAGCGTAATATACATTCTTCAATTGGAATGTTAAAAATTCATGCTCATAAATTTTTATTTACATATTTAATCCATGGTAATATTTCTAATGGTGTACGTTGGAGCCAAAATTTTAATTTATCATGTAACTTTTACATTGATACACCATTTACTAAAAACAATTAAAAATACATTTGTCTGCTTTTTCTTGTTAATTTCATAATTAATTTCCTGAAATTAAACCCAAACACATCTGTTTGATTTATGCTTATTTCATTCTATGTCAAAACTGATTTTGATAATTCTTTCAATTTCATGTTTCCAGCAAATTTTTGATAAATTCACTTAAATTTTTCTAAAAACACTTAATGGAGAGATTCTGAAATCTCATTCAATCAAGAAAATAGTCTAAGCAATATCTGTAATACAACCATAATTATTCTTCTAGCTTGCCCACAAATTCCTTTTATTTATTGTTTAGTTTTCATCTTATTCAACTGCTGGTTGAATTGACTATAAATGGTGATGATAAATGACTTTTCTGCCTTCAGTTTTTAGATCAACTGCAAATATCTTTCAATTAAGAGAGCCTTTGCTAAATATGGTAAGAGAGGAGAAGGGGAGACTATCTAGAAGCAGAAAAGAAAACAACCATAGCGAAAAGGCTGGAAAGAATAGTGAGGAGAGTAACAAGAAATAGCATAAGATGAGAGAAAAAACTGCAATACCACACTAAGACAACAAGAAAAGTACAAAAAGATAATTATGCTTACATTGGAATGACTGAAATTAACAAATACATAGCATGAAAGGAATTCATTTAAATAGATAGCTTGTTTTATTACTGGTTTAAGACTTGCAAAAAGCATAAAGTAACATTCTTTATATTTAGGGCTTCTCCAAACTCTTGATATTTTCCTGTGTACAATAAAAGAGTAGTCACTAATACTAATTTAAAACATCAACTTCTATGAAATCAATGTTGTTATTTGTCAGGAGGCAACATCTTTTTATTTTTTTATTTTTTTAATTTTTTTCCGCTCATACAAACTTAATAGGTACCCCGGTCCCCTCCCTCCCTCCACCCCTCCCTGAATCCCCTTGCTCCCTCTCCCTTTTTTCCCTTCCTTCTCCCCTCCC
Source organism: Typhlomys cinereus (assembly GCA_023101885.1). Classification (NCBI taxonomy): domain Eukaryota; kingdom Metazoa; phylum Chordata; class Mammalia; order Rodentia; family Platacanthomyidae; genus Typhlomys; species Typhlomys cinereus. Next base: position 683,990 of record JALPQD010000429.1, read on the forward strand.
TTTCTCCCAGTCCACTCCCCATCCCTGGAGCATCTTTAGTGTGCATGTCAAACTTCCCTCTGGGTCCTCCTCTCTGATGAGGTGTAAGGACTCAGTAGCATTGCCTAAAGCTCTTTCTTGTGTTCCCCTTTAGTATAGGAACACTATTGTGGCTGTTAATCCCTTGCCTTTAAGGATCCTAGTGCCTGTGATCCATGCTAGACTTTGGGGGGCCAATGATACATTGGTCATTGCGCAGGTCATGCAAAGTCCTCCTCCCCATCTTTTGAAACTATATTTTACTGTGTGATAGACGCACTATGGTGCAGAAAATGAGTCCTTTTTATTTATATTGCATGTGTTCACTAAAATTAATGTATATTTGGTAGATGATGAACATGCTGGATATATAAGTAAGGTCATGTTCAGTTACTGTGCTTTCAAATCCCATGTAAAAACATGTTTTATGAGTTAAAATAAATTAAACATTTACCTCATTATTTGAAATTTCAGTTTTAATCACTTTTTTAAATATGTATTTTTCATATATTAGGGAGACACGAAGCTAGAAAATTTAAATCTAATTTTTTTAATTTTTGTGATCTACTTATATTTTTGGTTGATATTTTCATCTGTGCTTTCACTAAATTCTTTTATGTCAATATCTGCTTGCTCAAACTCAAAACTAACTTGAAAACATACAGGATTTTTAAAACTTAGTATGAAAAAAATCAGGATAATGAATATTGTTCACACTATTTGAGTATTTATGCAAAGTATATGTCAAAATTACCGGTATACATAATATTCATATTTAAATAAACTATCATATTCTTTATTTGGACAATCTTTTGTCATGTATTTGAGTTACTTTAAAAGTTCTTTCATCATCACTTCTCAGACTTTTGGCTAAGATCAAGTATAAAAATAATTTTATCAATTATCAAAATTTATTAATTTTATCAATTATCAAAAAATAATTTTATCAATCAATATTCCTAATTTGCAAAATTTTATTTCCTTTTGTTCCCTTCTATGAAAAGAACTGTAATGTATATAACAAGTTTATTTCCTATTATATACAAATGTAAATTACATGATTAAATATGTGTTCACATACAAAATGATCTTATTACATAGTATAGTACATTCCTAGGCATATTACTATATGCTGTCACAGTACTATGATCTTTGTAGTTTGTGAAATAGCAAAAGTGATATCACTGACTCTATCAACGTCATCCATCTGCCTATCCATTAGTTGTTAGGAGCAAATGTTTCTCAACTACATCATCTACTTCAGTCTACTGCAAGGCTACCATGATTTGTGAGTCTTTTAAAATTCAAGCCCAAGTCATTGTGATGCTTTACTCTAAGAATGATCCTTATTTTCATTTTACATATCACATCACGGAACTTTTACAAGTTGGTGTATCATAGGTAGTTCTGTCTTTTTAAAAAATATTTTCACTCATATCTAATTATTAAAAGCTACAGGTCATGTGTATCTTATTAGAATACTGCAAGGAATTTCTACTAAAGGAAACATTTGAATGTATAGCACTTACCTGGACTAGCAGTAGCAGAGCTGTGTCCAGTTCATAAAGCATGAAGAAAAGAGATGTTCTTAGGATGAAACTTGAGGAACAAAGTCAGCTCAAAATTTGCTCCAGTCTCTTTTATTTGAAATTCCTGCTGAGGTTCCCATTGGCTGCTCTCAATTGAAAGATACAGGTCAATAACCCAACTGATGTTTTCTATACAAGTGAGTTTTCTGTAGTAGCAATCATGTGAGAGAAAGAACAGGTGACATGAAACTGGATCCTTTATTCAATTGTCTCAAGTTCTCTGTCATGAGTATAGCAACCTGGGATGTTGAAGTACATGAGATTTTTCTCTTAAGTTGGGATCAATCTTTTTCCTTAGGTGCCATCCTACAAAACTACAGTGTATTTGTCATCTTAAATTCTGAGATCATTATTGTCATTGGAGTTTTCTCCTCACTACCCCTAAGGTATTTTAGAAACTCTTTTCTGTAAGTCATAGATTTTTCTTCATCAAATCACTTATTTAATCAAATGCTTATTTGTACACATAGGAAATCAATGTTTCTAATCATTTCTGTCTTATATACTTCTTACAAAACCAATACACTACAACATTGCTCTCATCTCATAGTTGTTTATGGAACTAGGCTTCCCTCTGATCTGTCAGAACTTGAGACCACTTCTTGAGCACTCAATGTTATAAACTGATTTTTTAAGTATCATTATTAATTTTATAAGATTACTCTTTGGATCTAGTGATTTTTGAGCTAACTATATTGAATTGGGAATGTTTGACATGTCCATTGTATAGGACTTCCCATGCTAAAGCATAGCATAGTGTGCCTTTAGTTTTAAAAACACATATCATTATTTCTGTCATATGATATAGTTTGTTTCAGATGTTGCCTTCATACAATACACAATTCTTAAGCTTAAAATCTCTAATATAACTATAAATGTGTTCCTACAGTTTTGAAATGAAATTTTTTACTTTAAAAAATCTTCTTAGTTTATTGATACAATTTTTTTATTTTTTGAATCTTCTTTCAAGACCCAGATGAAATCAATATTCATTGGATAAAATAAAAATTAATTGCCTGTTTACAAATTAGTACATCCTGAAAAATGCCTTATTTCATTGACTTTAATAAATGCATTGTACACTGTGTTAAATTGTGGACACTTATTCGTAATGTTTATAACCAATAGACTCTCTGACTGTTTAAAATTGATTTCTTGGCAATGTTTTATTTAATTAGTGTTAAACAAATTGTACTCTTATTGATCAAATTTACTGTGCTGTTACTTTATACTTTTAAATTTCAGTTTAGCTTTACAAAGCACATATTTGAAATATTTTTATTTATTTTATTTTTCCTCTAGTTTATTGCTTTTAGGTTATTGCATAATGCAATGGATTTAATTCTGCCATTCTCATACACACATGTCTCTACACTTTGCTTTATTTTAATTTTATTGATAGCTAAAAATTTTTCATTATATATAGTCCCCACATTTTCTTCATCCATTCCTCTATTGATGATAGCTAATTAAATTCATGCCATTTCTTAACTATTGTATATAATACAGCAATAAAGTGGAATATGAATTTTTCTATGGTATGCTGACAGTGTAACTCAGTTCTCTCTGTCTCTCTTTCTCTCTCTTTCTCTCCTTTGTGTGTGTACCCTGTTGAAGTATACAAACTGGGTTATATGCTGTTATGGTTGCATTTTGGTGTCAACTTGACAGTTGCAGACTGTTTGGGGCACAGCCGTGGAAGGTTAATAGTTAGAATGGCCCCTGAACAAGTCTGCAGGTACTTGATTGATTGCTGTGGAGAACCCAGCCCACAGTGGGTAGCATTTTCCAGTGGTGGACCAGATAAGAGGAGACGCAAGGAGGAGGGACTTGCTCTTCCCTTATCCCAAGTCAATTTGCTGTGGAGTCCACTCTGGGCGCATTGTTTGCTTTTAGAGCATCCTGGTCTTTGTTGTTGCTGCTGCTGCTGCCTCTGTCCTTGGCTGACTTGGAGCTTCACCTTTTCCACCACGTTGTTGCTGTTCCTGCTGCCTTTGGAGCCTGGTCTCTAGACCTTGCTGCTGTTCACTGTTTATGCTGACATCGGAGCCCAGCTGTTCTTCACCGATGTCAGAACCCAGCATCTTCAACCCTCCAGAAGAGCAAAGGCTTGAGACCTTCTCAGCATTTTTTGGCTTTGTGGAACATTCCAGCCAGAAAAGAGGCTGCTGAGGGCAGCTACCTTGAAGGACACTATTTTTATTTTGAGTTATTTTAATAATCTTATTTATATATATTACATTGTATAGATTCTGTTTCTCCAAAGAACCCTGACTTATACATATGCTAAGTACATTTTAGTCACTGAAAACTATTACATAGTGAGTTCCAAAGTGATTGTAACAATTTATATTCAAACAAGAATTACATAAGCACTTCTTTTTCCACACACTCTCACCATCATTTGTTGCCAATTGTCTTTTTGATGAAAAACATTGTGAAGTGAGATGCAATCTTATGCCACATTTAACTTGCAATATCCTGGTGGTTAGAAGAAGTGCTATCATTTGATAGGACATCTTCTAAATTGAGCCTTTGCTTGCTGAGTACATTGCATGTTTGGAGTATTGACACTGAACTCATGTATTCTCCTCAGTAAATTATATCAGATAATACATAAGGCTATTATATCATTTATTGGTTATAGAAAATTTTATCATTTCATTGAAGTATTGTACTCTTTATGGTGAAGCCGTGCCTTTTCTCTAGCTTCTCATTATTAGTAGTAATATAATAAAATATACTATTAATATAATATAATAAGTAATAATATATATTTGCCTAGTTACTCCTTATGTTCCTGCAAGAGAACACCCAAAGTCAAGCAACTTAAGAAAGAAAGGGGGAATGATTCAGCTTATGGTTCGAGTAAGTAGATACAGTCTTTCAAGATGGTGGTGGAAGCTGGAGACAAGCTAAATAACTGCAAACATCTTGCAAGTTGAGAGCTGAAAGATTGCCTCTGTAAAAGCAGGCCTATCTCAGAAGTAGGATGGGACTGATCTACCTCAAGGCCCACTCCTATTACTGTCTTCCTCTTGCAAGGCTCCACCTTCTAAAGGTGCCATGACCTTCCCAAACACATGAGACTGTGGGGGATCCACTTCAAACCATAACAATATTATATAATATGAAATAAGGTATAATACAATTCTAATATTTAGTGTTATTATCTTAAGGGAGATGTGATATGTACATAAATATTTTGCTTATAAGACTTGTATCTGTTCATTCAATTAGATGTTACCCACCAGTCTTAGTACCAAGTTTTATGACGGTAGTCACACTTAATGCAAAATTTTTCTAGGTTTCTTATTTGAGAGAGAGAGAGAGAGAGAGAGAATCATACCTTAGTTTTAAACCTTGTCAATAATATTTCCAAAATGATGCCCACAGCCAAGTACCAATGGAGAAATGGCACTAAAATACCTTAACTGTTATACCACACTATGATTACTGGCATGCAAATGTCTAATGAAAAGTTCACTCATGTAGTTTCCTCTTAGTCTCATCTATACATGTGGCTTTTTGTATATGGTTTTCCATTTTTTTAAAACAATTCAAGTAGTAAATGTAAGAATGGACTGATTGGGCATGGTGATAAGTCAGGAATTTCTATAAGGAAGGAAAATATAGTGCATGTTAAAGTACAATAAATAATTCAATAATTGTAATTAAAGCAGCAATTCGTATTTGGAAAGTGACACAAAATTCTAAAAGATATATAAAAGGGAGGATATGGTTACCAAAAAAGAATTATTTATGATATACAATCTGTTTTTTACAAGGAAGAGCAAAAGTGACTGTTTTAACTTGAAATTAGAAAAAAGTAATATTAGCAATATATTAGGTTTAACACAAGCATTGCCAATAGCAAAATTAAAAATAACTTCTTGCTATGGCTCTCTCTTAAGTACATAAAATAAATCAAGTGTTTCAATTTCTTTTTCTGTTGCCATGTTGAAATGCCCTGAGAAAGGTCTCTCAAGAAGAAAGGGCTGATTTGGGCTCACAGTTCTAAGATTCCTTCCAACATGTCAAGAATGTCAATTCAGCAGGGACTTAAAGCCACTGATCATAAGATAGTAATGATTATGAATGCTTATGCTCAACCAACTTTGTTTTTTATGTAGTTCAGAATCCAAACTCAGAAGTAGAGCTACCCACACTTCCCTTCTCAATTAACAAGATCAATATAGCTTCCCAAGTATATTAGAGCTAAATTACCCGCTTCTAGAAGCTCTCCTGTTCACAACACTAATCATCACAAGTAGGAATTAAGAAAAAGAAATAGAAACAATGCAAAAGATATGGCAGGAAACAAGACAAAAGAAAATCATAAAGAAATATTTTTTTAAATTTTTATTTATGTGTGTATGAGAGACCGAGAGAAAAAACTGCATATTCCCATGGAGGGTGACTTCAGGAATCATCTTGGATTGTTTCTACTTCCTTTTGATTTTGCTCTGGGATTTCTCAGGCTCTGCCTTCCAGAGCCGAAGTACAGGTCTTTGTATCATTTTGGGACTGGAACTCATGTCCTTCTGCTTGTAAGGCAGAATCTTAAGCCCTGAGCCATCTCTCCAGCTTAAGAAACATATCTTTAAGAATAAAATCCAGTAGTGATTTCTGCCAACATGGGGCATTGTCTCTTAGAATACACTCTCTCTTGCTTTCCTACTTAAATAGAATTTCAGAAAGGATTGAAAACAGTGAAAAGAAAAGAACTGGTGATTATGCATTAGAGATCAGATACAGAATTCAATAGACAAATTAGAATATATGACCAAAAGAAGATGATGACCATTTTAAATTTATGAAACTTACATAAAAATAATGACCTAATTGTAATATGTGATAACAGAGCATTAAACATATGTTGAAAATTTGAAAATCCAAAGTAAAATACAAATAGAAGTAAAATAGCAGTTGAAATAAAGTCCAGTATTTGTGCTAGCAGAAAATTACTTGGATATATTAGGTATGCATAACATCAAATTTTTTTGCCTGTGTTCTACATTGAAACTCCAAGAAGTGTTTTGCATTTCCTTGGTAAATTTTCTTTCCTTTCTTTTGAACTCATTTCTCAAGTTTAAGCTAAAAAAAAAAAACCCATAAAAAATAATGACAGTCACATTGGTCCAGTAGAATGAAGAGATGAAATCCAAAACATACAGATGAATGTTTTTGTTTATTCATGAAATGCTTTGAAAAGTTGAATTCATGTACTCTTGCAATGGTGCACTATTCAACAAGAGTAAATTATATTTGTTTTCCATCTTTATATATGGCTGAATATTTGTTTGCTTTACATTCTGATTTTAAAAAAATCTTTGTGTTTAATTTCAATGAGAAATGCTCAAATCACTGTTCTCTTTGCACCATGACACGTTAATTTTTTCCTATATTAAGTTGTATTTCTTTTATGTGGAAGTACTATTTTCATGAAATGTTGAAAATGTTTTACTCTTGAGCTTAGTATATGAAAGAAAGACCCACACCATACATGTGCTTGAAATTCAGAGTAAACTATAGCACAGTGAGACCAATGACCATCCAGTGTTAAGTGAAGTTAGAAGAAAAGAAACATCCCTTGTCCATCGTGGTACTCCATGTCTAAAGTCTGTGAGTTCTGGGCTCTTTTGCCCCTCATGGATTCCATGTCTGGAATCCATAAGTTATGAGCTCACTTTCCCTTCATGGACTCATGTCTATGAGTTCTGTTCTTTTTTTCCTATAATAAACTGTAATAAACTACCTCAATTCTCGTTAAAAATCGCATGCATAAAAATATATAAAAACAAAATATTTAAGACAATATTTTAAAAAGTTGATAAGAAAAGTAAAATATTGTTTTCTTAACATACTTAGTGACAGTGTTATAAGATATAGAAATTCACATTCCATAGGTAATAAAATAGATAAATACTGATTAAAAACATTTAAAATATTTTCTATACTTTAAGTCTGTCTCTTTCCAGTATACTATATATTATGCTTTCATGAGATAACTTAATCAGTGTGATTTGCTCTCTTCCAAGAGCTGTACCTTTCCTTTCATCCTTCTTCTCAGGCTGTAGGATCTTACTTGACTTTCAGTTCCTCTGTTTCTGTTTAGAATACAAGCTTTAGGAGGGCAAGGTCTTAGTCCATCTTTACATCTCCCTATCTTCATGGAACAATCCTGCTTCTAGCATGGCACAAAGAATTGAATAGCAGAAAAGCAGAATAGATGAACAAATAAGATGAAAGGTACGTGAGGATTTAACTAAAATTTAGTGTCACCTCAGTTATGACTTGTATGATTTCCAGTTTTCCAGGCAAGGAAAAAAGGGCAATGATTAGTGTTTATTTTTGTTTTGTAGTAGTCCTTGCTTACAAAACCAGTTCTCCTGATGGTTAGTTTTTATTTTTGAAGTGTCTTGAATTTGGCCACTTTGCTACCCTCCCACCCACTCTTTACCATCATTTTAATATTGCCATCAGGTCACCACCAAACTATTGGAAGGGAGGGAATCTCCTACACTTTCTTTTGATTTAAATCTTCAAAACACCTAGCATTTTTACATAAACAAACCTACACAGCCTCTTAGAGTCATTATGTTCCATCAGTATCAACCTTCCAAAATAAAGTATTTCATTTTGAGCCACAGTATACAAAGACTTAAATCGTGCCTCCACCACCAGGGTTTTTACTTGAACATTTCCCAAATTGTTACTTTCTCTTTTAATATCGCTTAAATCTACAGGCATAAAATAGTGTGTCTGATCTTTTATACTGTACTTAAATGACAAACATATGCATGAGTGTGTACACCCATTTTCTCCTGTCTTTTATCTGGACACAGATTTAAATTGCTACCCAGATATCAATTATTAACATAATAATATGAAAAAAGACACTGAAGTAACAAAGTGTGCTTATATGTGTTATGGTGAAAATGAATGGTGATGCCCTGGTAATTTATTTTGGACTAGCAGAAGTTGAGGTCTATAAATTGAATGGCTTTTTCTTTCTTATGTTTCATCACATTTTCAGAATAGATCATGTCTTCCTCTAAGTATCCAACAATTGCATGTATAATGATTAACAGACTAGAACCTTAATAGGAGGTAATAGTTTTTCATTAGTTAGCCAAAATTTTTCAAATGGATTACAATAGTAATGAACTTAGGATAAAATATTTTCTTTAAACAACTTTTCTTTCTTGAATGTATCACTATATCAATCCCATCTCACTGCTCTACTGTACCACCCCTGGAAAGCATTCGGGAACCTTCCTAATAAGACTAAATGTCACTGTCATACTTTGCTAAAGAACTGTCTAGCTTTCCATGTGATGCTTTTTGACTTATGAGAATTAAGTTATCATTTTATGTGATCAAATTTAATGATTTTATAAGGGAGATGAAATAGTTTTGGACTTCCATGTTGAATCAGACTGATTTTTAAATCTGTAATGATTTGCTCCACTCTACAAGGAATTCATTTCTATTAATTAAAACAGCTTAGCCTCCCATTCATATTCATTCCATTGTAGCTACCAAAATTTGATTCTATAAGTATAAAATGTTGTTATAAATGAGCTTCGATGATTAACAAAAACATCAGATAACTCATATTATAGAGATGCAAATAGATTATATATTCTCAAGTAATCATTTTTTCCTAAATGTAACACTGAGAAAGGACAGTTAGTTAGACATTTTTCTTTTAACCTTCTTCTCACATTTAATGATTTATTCTCAACAGTGTCAGCATTAAACACTGGAATATAAAGTTAAGTTCTTTCAAAAGGTTGAACATTCTGTCATTTCCTGAAAGACAGAAAGGAACAAAACTGAGTCTTGAATTACTTCCTAGATTGGTAATGTTTCCATTTAAATGTGTGACTTTACAATAAACTGATAACTTAGTTTACTAGAATATTTATAAACTATGCTTTTAAAATTTGGCATTCATTATTACATTATTTTATTACCTTTGTTATAAATTTTAACAGAGAAAGAGATGATTCACTTGTTATAGGCATTTACTTATTCTATGCTAGGAAATAAACACAACATAAAGTACAGAGAATACACATGTGGCTAATATATGCTATGTGAAACATATAGTATAAACAGTATAAAATGATAAGGAAATCTATTTTTTAAATTATAAATGGCAAGTATTCATGTGACTGCAGACAATTGTGAGACGTGTCTAGATATTTTAAAAACAGAATTCGAATTTTCAAACAAACAGAAAATGTAAACTGGAAGAGACAGTTTAAGACAAAATGTCAATACAAAAAGGAAAATGGAGACAGTGTGTGTGTGTGTGTGTGTGTGTGTGTGTGTGTGTGTGTGTGTATGCTAGCAGGAAAATGCCAAATAAATATTTTGGTTAAAAACCAATACAAGTGCAAAAGGCAAGAAAGAAAGAATGTTGTATGATGGCAAAACCTATCTATCATTTTTAAAGTATAAAGGTGCTTGCTAAACTTGAGGGGTAAAGGAATATGATCCTTGGCCTTATACAGCCTCTCCACATCAACCTACATAATCACATATATGAAAACTGTTTTATAGAAAATTGTTCATGTCGTTGCTTTAATTACAAACAACTCACATCTCAATGGTAACTTGGCTACCAAGATACTGTTCATGATCATTTAGTTACCTCATATTTTTGAAAGCCTTCCTACCCTCCAGAAACATGCAACATTTCAGAGAAGCCATGAAACATGGAATATACCTTCCATCCCACGATCCCTCCAATGACTTAGATGTCAGGCACAGATATCATGTTCTGTGTGTTCCCATTTACATGTTACACTATATTATAATCAATCAGCTCTATTTAAATAACTTGGTCATATTATATAATTTTGTATTAGCTATAATGCACTTTTAATACTCCCCACACATGATGATTCAATTAGATATGTATATTGTTATTCAACATTTGTCTTAAATTATTTACTTTATGGCAGGAGAGAGACAGCTCAGTGACTTCAACTCTTGCCTCATAAACCAAGGGACCAAAGTTCAGATCCGCAGATCCCACATCAAAATTCCAAGTAGGTGTGGTAGCCACCCTGTAATTATCGTCCTGAAAAGCAGAGGTTGGGAATCCCAAGAACAAGTTGGTTAGCCAGACTATGCTTAACTAGACATTTAGGGATTAACTAGAAACCCAGGCTTAAAACAGTAAAGAAGAAGAAAAATCAAGGGTGATCCTCTTGGACATACAGTCACACACATTCAAGTTTGTGCACATATGACTGCCCACATGCAAATAAAAAAAAAAAAACACACACACACACACGCACGTGCATGCACATGTGCACAAGCATCACAAACACACATACCTGAAAGAAAAAAAATACCATTATGATTCCAAATCAAAGAGTTTTCATTTAGTTAAATTAATTCTATATTCCCTCCTGAATATGAGATCCTACCTGAATTGCCTCAAAATATACAACTCTCTTAGCAGACATTTGTTGGGAAATTCTCACTGCAAAATCCCTTTAAAAAACACTCTTGACTACAGATCACACAACTTTCTTCATCCACAGATCTTGAAAATATTGCCAGGCTTTTTGTTTAGCCAAACACCGTAAGTGATAGCAATATGTCCTTTGCAAATTATAATGATGCAATGACATAATCCATGTAATCTTGCACTTGTGGCCTCTAACAAATAATATTTACTTAGTAAGCATTTGAAACCAGAAAACATATTTTATAGATTGTTTTAAACTGGATTCCGTTGGAAGAAGAGACAGAGGTAAAGTTTGCTGTGTACATCAAGGATCAACATTCATGGAGAGGAAATAATAGGAAATGAAAGAAATTGGGAAAATGGAAATTGAACTATCCCTCATAAATGTCACAGCTGTGCACACAGACAAGCTAGCAAAACTCTCCAGAAATGTGTAAATGGTGGAGTCCACCTGGATCAGGTATTTCAAGGCTTTGGCATCATGTTCAAAGAAGTGAGGAAGAGCACACACATAGTAAAGTAACAAGGGTTCCCATTCAGAAACAAAGCAATCATACTGGAGACACATTGTAAGACAACAGTAGCTCTGAGCAAACATGCAGCTCAGGAGCATGAGGCCATAATTTGGAGGTTTTTTCATTGATCTAAGAGGCAAGAAATGGTACTAGGAGAAGAGGCATGTATAGTTTTCTATTTTTATTGATAGACTTGAGTTATGTAAGTCTCTTGTACATTTCTATCCATTTTGCATCCCATTTTAAGTATATGAATATTCAATCTTACATATACCTAAGATTAGATACAAGAGATTAATTCTTTAAGCTCCTTTAAAAAATACAGTTGCCGGGGTTGGAGAGATGGCTCAGGGGTTAAGCCTCTGCCTTGCAGGCGGAAGGTCCTGAGTTTGGATCCTAGACTCCACGTATAGACACCAGGCGGAAGCAGGGGCGGCCTGCGTTTCTGGTCCTGGTAGGGCGGAGTCTGTGAATCCCGGGGCAGAGTAAACAAGGAGGAGGTGGAGGCGTCCATGGTGGTTCCCGAATTCGTCCTTGGTTCTACACGCACACGCACACACACACACACATACACACGCACACACACGCACACACATGCACAATTGAATAAATAATAATAATAAAAATTCAGTTGCCTCCGTGGTTGTACCAAAAAACAGTCCCAACTGGATCAAAGTACTTCTAGGATATGTTTCAGAGTGTGTTTAATAACAAAACGGAAGTTACTAAGGTTTGCTAGGGAGCTATGCTATGGATTTATCTGACTGCTTTATATGGAGAGAGGTGTGTATAGAGCACAGTTCAGGTGAGGTCCTCACTGCTAATTGCTATGCTGGGAAAGAGGTATGTGTAGCAGAGTTCCATTTTCCTAAGCTATCCTTAAACTGACCTGCCATGCATGTAGGCATCTAGACTTGGGTACCAGTCTTTGGATACTGACTGTTCCCACCTGGAGACAATTATTTCAAGTCTAGCACAGTTTCTGGAAATCATTTGGAGTTCAGGTCTGTCAGCAGCTTCACTCTCCACAGCTGGGGTGTGGGGTGGGGAGAAGGGGGAGTAATTATCATAATGCTTAAGGGGATCAGAATAGCTCCTCACAATATTCCCAACATAAGTTTAAAGAAAGGGACTGTATTTCTCTGTTTCTCTTTTTTATGGATTCCTAGAAAAAAAAATCTTTCCAACAAATTACTTGAGCAAGAGCAAATTTCATGAAAAGGTTTTTCCATAGGGTTTCTGTATTTCCTTCATTACTCATCTCAACTATTTTTTCTTCTCTGATCTGATCCTTCCTTGCTTATCTTTTTTTTTTTAACTTAGCTCGACATCCTAATTTACATGTAGTAGAAATATTTTTTAATCCTTGAAAATGTGACTTTCCTAACAATTCTTTATCATTTCATTAACTTTATAAACCTCAGGATATTAAAACGAGGTATTCTCACTCTGAGAGAATGTTCATAATTTGTTTTGAATAAGTATCACACATGTTTCTTCCAAGGCTGATTTCATGAGTATTCAATATGTCAATAGGGAATGTCGGTCTTGGTCATGTTCTGCTTCTTCCTGAGAGGACCCAGGCAAATCACATGGACTTCAGAACAATGCCTTTGAATCAGGTTTTGTTTCATCTTCCCTGTTATAATTATCCATTGTAAAAAATCAATGTCATGCACTAGTTTCTCTATTAACAACCACAATGGGTAAGAATGTTCTTCACATAAGAAATCTCAAGAGCCAAGGCTGTCTGTATATGATAACAGCTTATTGAAATGCAAATTTTGGAGATTTAAAAAATATGAATAAGAAAAACGTAGCTTCCATTTATTTATTTTGCTAGGAACATAGCATGATTTTCTGTTATTGAGTAATTAAAATTTAAGAGCCTTTTTTCCTTTTCTTTTTGTTTCTAGAGACAGAAAGTCACACTCCAGATTAACTTAGTTCAGAATTGTTGCAGTTCCTCTGCATGGTTGCTGATAAATGACTATCAAATGGCTTAAGGGAAAAGGGGGTTTATTTCCTTACAACAGCCTGGTTACAGGTCTCAGTCCAGCTTGACAGGAGAACATGTACCAACATCAAGACCAAGGGAACTGGTGACACCATCTCTACATAATGGCTGAGAGACAGACAATCCTTACTTGCCAGACCAACATGTCTGGCCAAGTGTACAAAAAGATGCCAATTTCCTCAACTGGCTCTCAGTATTTATTCATCTGTTCAGGGCTTAGTCCTACCCAACATAAGCTGGGCCTTCCCCATCAGCTAGACAATCTTCTGCAGGTTTGCTCTGGCCTTAACACAGCCACTAATTCTCCACAAATGTGTCCAGAGCTCAAAACCCTCAACTGCCAAATTGACACCTGTGCCTAACTATGACAAGAATGTGCTGTTTACCCTAGGACTATCCTTTTACCTCAGCTTCCAGAATGATGTGATTACACTACACTGAGTAAGTGTATCTCTTCCTGACAAAATGACTCTGTGAAGAAAAAAAAAAAAAATTGCTGCACTGAGAAACTGAAGTTCAAACACCCACGTAAAAATCCAGACTTTAATGTATACATTTTAACCCTAGTTCTACAGGACTTTGAAAGAGCATGGCTGTCGCTTTGCCCTGTGTGAGCTTCATTCTTAAGTCACGTATCTTCATGTCTGGCAAAACAGTAAGATCTATAGCCTTCCACACGGTAGCCTTTTTACCAAAATCATTTATGATGCCTGTGTTCTGTTTTTCCTGTCATTCATCTTCAAGACTAGCACTAAATGGAACAGCTGAGCCCTGTGCTAATCCTTACATCATTCTATTATCCAGAGTCATGTCCAAAGCCCATCTGAATTCTAATTACTTAAGACAATTGAGCAGGAATGCTGTTTACTGGGCAAGGAGGGTGTTATAAATAAGAGATAGGACAATATCTACACTATTTAGTGGTAACTAAAGATCATTTGTTCACATCCAAGGATAACACAAAGGGCTTCAATTCAAGTGACTGAACAAAAGGATGTGAGGGTGGAGTAGAGAAGACAGGTAAAGAGAAATGGCTTCTTTCTCAGCAATGACTCACTTTCACCTTTACTCAAAAACTAAACCCCCATCTTTTGTAAAAGTATAGTTCTAGATAACATTTCTTCTTTCTCTGTTCTTTCCTTTTAAGTCAACTTTAATAGAAGTTCCATATGCTGATCCTCTGAGCTTTGTACCTGATGATTTTGTTGAACTTTATTAAAACTAAGAGAGAGAGAGAGAGAGAGACAGAGATTGAGAGATTTTTTCCAAATCTTCATGCAATATGGAAAGTGTTACTTTACCTGGCCTCATCTTTAAGCTGAGCAAGTTTGCAGAAAGCAGAGGTGAAGGTTACAATACAAAAGGAGATAATAAGGGGGCATTTCAAATTATCTTGTGCTACAGGTCACCTGAAAGTGCACCAAAAAAACTCTTCAGAGAGTAATGTGCAGAAGAAAGTCATCATCACCTATTCTCAAAGCTTAAACAAGGAAACTTTTCAGGTTATGATTTTGTTTTTCTCTCAATTATCTCCCAAAAATATGTTTGCCTTGGAAAGAAATGATCTGTTTACTATTAGAGATGCCTGAGGTATGTAGCTTGATGGAGAAAGAAAGATGGACACTTTCTTGATTAATTTGACTCTGGGCTAGTTGAGTTCAACTTACATATGGGAGACTATTATGAATCAGCAAAGAGAAACCCTAAGAATTTTGAATAGGTTGCACAGAGCTGAAAAGTTTTAATGAAGGAGTAAGAATAATTATTGTATTCTGATGAACAAAAAGATTATTTCTTATAATATTTGGCTATATCTTGCAGTTTTGATTAGCACAGTAAAGGAAATTGACTTTCATAATCAAGAAAGAATATCCTTTTTATATGCTTCTAGCCTTAACTGTTCTTCTCAGTATAGCAGAGAAGAAAAGAACTGTATTGATAGACTTAAAAAACTGTTATGATCAAAGGCCACATGTTTGGTATGACAACCAAGTGTTGGTGAAGCTCAATGATTCATCACATGGGATCAATTGAAAACTAGCAGTGAACAAAACTTATAACCTCAGGTGTGTGGATACCATTTTACAGAATACAGGTGATAAGGAAAATGATACTTTGACATAAAATCTGTCTTTAATGTCTTAATAACTTAGAAATTTGTGTTATTTACTTATCTGTATGCAGAACTTTTAGAAAAATAATCTTCAACCTAACAGGTATAATAATCACCATAAGTAAAATAAACTTCCCTTTATTTACAGAAAAATGAATCATAAGAACATGACTAGGTGGATTACATTGTTAGCTTCTAACTATTAGCAAGTTATATTTTAAATTCCAACTGAACCAATTTGGAGAAAAATATTTGGTGCCACAAACTTGCAGACAAAAAAAACAATGATTCTTTTATTTAAAAAAAAACATATTTGATGTTGCAGTTATGTTTCCTTTTACTGCTGTGAAAGTATACTCAGATGCAGCTTAAGGAGAAGAAAGAGGAGATTAATTTGGTTATGGTTTCAGTGGGGAGATGGTTCATTATGGTGAGAATCTCATAGCATAATTTGTAAGCAGAAGCAGGATACTAGCTCATATAACTGAAGATTTCAACAAAGCAGAGAAAGAGAGAACAAGAGCAAAATGAGGAAGCTGGGTCTAACTTCAAGGACCATCCTCTCATTAGGCTCAACTCCCAAAGTTGCCACAACCTTCCCAGAAATTAACATCACTAAAGATTAACCACATGAACCTGTGGTGGAACAATCACACTCAAACCATGATGTTCAGCTTTAACATAAACTTAGACTTCTTGATCATAATTTAAAATTGGGAAATGAGACAGCAGATTATAAGGTACCCTGTATGATCCAGGGAAGGAGGAAAACCTGGATAATGAAATAATAGGCTCAATTTTTAAGACCAAAAGAGTAGAACAAAATGAGAAAGTATTGCTAATATATATATATATTTAACTTGGATATTGTCTGAATAGGCTTTTGTGACTCCCCTTTTCTTTTCTGCAGTACTCTATATAATTTTTACCTCCAAGAAAAGACAACTTGCCAACAAACTCATAAAATAAAACAAACCAAAAGGAAGAGAACAATGGATCTTAGTGGTACACCCATTGCAAGCAGATTAGGAAAAGTAAAATGGAGAAAAAAAATGAAAAAATTGCCATTTCCCCAGAAAGTCAATTTTTCATAAAGATAATGAGATAACTAAATGTCAGAAAAAATTTCAGAGACCTATTTTAAGGATCAGTGACCACTTAGATGATTCAAACAAGCAGGTATATAAAGTAAGGAAATCAATTTAGGACCTAGACAAGAGAGTTATTCAAAAGGCTGAAAAAAAAAGACAGCAATATGGATGGCAAGCTAAAAAAGTAAACATGGAAGAAAAATTCAACAAAGATATTGAGATCGTGGAAAAAAAAACTGAAAGTAATAGAAATTAAAGTGCTGATTATTCAATGCTATGTAAAAATCAATGGAAAAGACCAAGTGGAAGAAAGGAACAGAGGACAAGAGTGAAGCAATAATATATTCGGACATATCAAAAAAAAAAAAAATATGACCACAACTTCAAGAATGTTGGAATATGTTCAAGTTATCAAATCTAAAAATCTACAGGGTAGATATGGGATCTAAAATAAAATCTAAAAGGCTGGACACTCTATTAAGTATAAGTACAGTTGAAAATTTTCTAGATATGGAGAAAGAGATATCAGAGCATAATAGGAATTTACTAAGAATCCCAAAATAAACATTACCAGAGAAAAAGCTCCTCAAAATGCATCATAGTCAAGACATCAAAAATGTACAATAATAAAACAAAAATTCAAACGAAGCACCAATCACATGGAAATCACTTTGGAGTTTCCTTAGAAAACTTAAATTCGAGCTACCATGTGACCCAGCTATCCAATTTCTTCCATATATATAAAGTATTCCAAATCAAACTATCACAGAGACACTTACATTCATTTTTATTGTTGCCTCAATGAAAAATAGCTAGAAAATTGAATCAGTCTAAATGTCTATCAACAGATGACAGTATCTTTCATAATGGTACTAGGAAAACTGGACATACATACACAACAAGATAAACCTAGTGATATAATTCTAACATGACACAGAATCACAAATCTAAAATGGATCAAGGACCTACAAATAAGAAAGGATTTCAAGTGCATAGGGAAAGACTTTCAGACACTTAGAATGACAAAGACTTTCTTAATAAGATATCAAAGAACAGATCAGAAACCACACTGATCCAAATGGGACTGCGTTGCACTAACAAGTTTACACACAGAAAAAAAGAAGAAAAGCAGCACAACCACAATGCAGTCTATTAAACAGATCCAAATGCTTTCCAACTATCCATCTCACAAGTAGCTAATATTTAGGGTATATAAGTAAACTTGTACAATAGTGAAAGAATAAAAGGGAACAACTAATCCAATTCAAATGACATGCTCAAAACATGTGAACAATGGTATTCAATCTGACTAATAAGCATAGTGATGCAAGCCAACAGCAATGAGAGCACATTTGAACTTCCAGAAGAAGTAAAATGCTCGAGCTAAAAAATAGAACTACCATATCCAGCTGTACCACTTCTAGGAATATTCCCAAAAGATTCTATATCTTATTATTAAGACATTTGTTCATCTGTGTTCAATGCAGCTCTATTCACAATATCCAAAAAAAAAAAAAAAAAGAATCAGTTAACATGCCCATCAACAAAGGAATGTGTAATGAAAATGTGATACATACACACAATGGAAATCTATTCAACCATCAGGAAGGATGAGATTATGGAATTTGCTGGTAAATGGATAGAACTGGAAAATTTAATATTGTGTGAGATATCTCAGCAAAAGAAAGACAAATGCACTCTCTTATTGTGAATACTTGTACTGATCTTCTTGCCAAAGTATTTGGCTTGAAATTACTGCCAGAAAATTTTCAGAAAATTTGAAAGGGAACAGTGAGTGAGAAGGTGGGAAGGGATATCTAGTGTGAAACCTTAAGGGGTTTAAGGTTTAAGGGGGAGATATAAGATACAATGGTAAGTAGGATGAATGAGGGAATAATGAGAAAAAATACCTAGAGAAGAATGAGGGGATGGGATATTGGAGGGACAGAGGAACCTAGAAAAAAAACCTAAGATTACAGCATGTAATCCCACAGGAATCTCTTATGCTACTTTAGGCCAAACAACATTTCTTTTTAAAAAAGGTAGGTGGCTCAGGGGTTAAGCCTCTGCCTTGCAGGCAGAAGGTCCTGAGTTCGGATCCCAGATCCCACGTATAGACGCCAGGCGGAAGCGGGGGCCGCCTGCGCTTCTGGTCATGGTAGGGCAGAGCCTGTGAGTCCCGGTGCAGAAGGAGGTGGAGCCGTCCATGGTGGTTCCCGAATTCGTCCGTGGTTCTACACACACACACACCTACATACACACACACACACACACACACGCGCGTGGGCACACATACATATGCACACACGCACAACTGAATAAATAATAAAAAAAAATAAAAAAAAAAAGGAACAAGAATGAACAGTCCCTATGCAGAGGAGCACAGAGAGAGGAAAACAAGGCAAAACGAACAAACAAAAATATCCTGAGCTGGCCAACTTAGAACACAGTGATAATTAAAACTATACTAAAAATAGCAGAAATGTGACCATTCATTGCTCATGGTTACCCTCAAAATTGATAATGAGACCCTATTACTAAAGATGCACCACATATGAATCACAGGACATGAGCAAAATATCCCAACTAGAATGAGAGTTTCCTCCTAGCTGGTAATTTACACAGTAACAAGGAATACTGTAGAAACTATGAGGAAGAAAATAATCAGCTTAATCAACCTGTGAGATCTGTATGTTACAATAAAAAAATCACCATGGTTATAGGCGACCATCAGCGTAACAATGGCATGAGTTTCAAGGAGACAACCAACAGCGTTCTGATTGGATTTAAGGCCTGCTTGTCAAAATATAACTGTTAGCTGTAACAAGAAACTATATAAGAGAAGAAAATAAGTCACTAGGGAAGAACAGACTATGAACTTTTAGCTAGGAAGACATACCAAACACATCTGGGGGAGGTACTGTAAATATCTGTTTTATACCCATGGATTGGAAGAGCACTTAACACTCAACCTAGATACGTTCTTCTACAATAGAAAAATGTTCATTACTGAAAAGCATGATTTGCCAAATACGCAAAATAAGTGTTGGCAGACTGTTTGTCTCTAAATAGAACATATAAGTCTCACCCACCCCTACCCCCAAGGCCTAAGGAACACTGTGGAAGAGGAGGTTGCAAAATTGTAAGATTTTGAGGTAAGGTGGTCATCCATACATTATTTCCTGGGTATGACATAGTTGTGTAGTTGTGATATACAAGATTGCATGGCAAATATATATATATACATACACATATTTATACTTATACAAGAATTGCATGGGAACTGTCTTATCAATATCTTGCCATAACATCAGAACGATCTCAGAAGGCTCCACACATCTCTGAGAGACTGATGATGATTAATACTGATGGGGAAGTAGAAGAGGATGCTCTCTTCTATGGTATATCACAGTAGTAGAGAATAGGATAAAGGAAGAATAAAGGGAAGAAGTGGACTCCAAGTGGAAAGGAGGGAAAGGTGGTGATGGAGAGCGGCACACATCTGGGGGAGGTACTTTTCTCAACCACAGTTGGGCAACTTTCTATAACAACTAATTATACATTTTAAAGTAGCTACAAGAGGCCGCAGGTTTGTGACACATAGAAATGGTAATATTTGTGTACAGGGAATGCTAATTAGGCTAATTTAATCATTACACACTGTATTCGCATATGTCATTAAATACTGTAGCCCACAAATATGTACCAATATTAAATGTCAATTTAAAAATCAAAGTAAAACCAAAGATGAGAATGAGTCAGGATGAGTCAGGTCAGACTGACATCATTTTCCCTTGGTCAAGTATTCAAAGAAGGTGGATTACATCCATCTGCATTTAGCAATGTATTTGTCACAGAAGCATATCCAAGGTAATTGTACAGGGAAATAAATCTATTGGTTCCTAAACAACCAATCAATGATCCTAATTAGTGAGTTGATTTGAACTAGAGGACAGCTACTGTTTCCAGAGGCCTCTATCATTCATCTCTTTTCTTTTTTAAAATCACAGTAGCTACCACATTTAAGTACCAGTTGTATGTCGGACAGTTCATGACATGATTGTTGTACTCACAATGACTAATGAATTTTAAATTAGAATTTAGAGATTTTTTCCCAACAGCACAAAGCTATAGGAAAGAATTTTAAATTTTCAAGTTACTTGAAGCTGTAGAAAGAATAAATGTGTTGGATTTACAGCCTCAGGCTTTGCAAGAATCTAAAATCTATTAGTGGGTGAGACGATCTGTGTATAGACTACACAATACATTCACTTTTAGCAGGGCAAAGTCTGATCTGATATCTCTGAAAGAGGAAATGCAGCAAACCTGAACCACAGTAAACCTTTAGAAGTACAAATGGAGGCTTTATGTGGATTCTGATGTGAACGATTGTTCAACACTTTGAGATAAATCTATGAATTCTTGCATCTTTCTGGCAGAACTTGAAAACATATACAATTTAGCTATATATGTATCACTAAGATCAAATGAGATAATAAAGAAATTGCTTAGAATAAACTTTTAACACCTAAATGAAGTTTATTTTCATCTTAATTTAAGGTTTATTCCTCAGTTTCCTCTTGAAAATAGCAGTCTGCTAGGATGCACTTGTTGCCATATTTACCTCTACTCTCCTGTTTTGTGAACTTGATTATAATCATTGCTGCCCAATGGGAACTGAAATATAAGATGACAGAAGAGAAATTGTAGCAGCATGAACCAAAATTAAACTAGCTACCAACTAATATTTATAATGTAAAATGGTACATGAATTAATAACCATCTGTATTCCTGAAATAGAAATAAGGAAAATGAAGTCCAAATGGAAGATCAAAGGAAAAATAAATGTGAGCAGCTTGACAGAATGATAAAGACCCAAGAACTTATGGAAGGAAAGTATCAGAGGAAAAAAGCCACCAGGAGAACTGTGACACTTTTAAGTTTATAAGGTTCAAAGGCCAATGTTTACAAAATGCAAATCAGGATTTAACTTATTAATAATTCCACAGTGCTGCAGTTCCTCTGCATGGCTGCTGATAAATGACCATCAAATGACTTAAGGGAACAAGGGGTTTATTGTCTCTTATGATTATCTGGTTACAGTTCTCAGTCCAGCTTGACAGAAGAGCTCACGCCAACACCAAGGTGGAGGGAACTGGCCACACCATCTCTACGTAATGACTGAGAGAGGAAAGATCCTTACTTGCCAGACCAGCATGTCTGGCCAAGTGTACGAAAGGATGCCAACTCTCTCAACCAGCTATCTGTATTTTATTCCAGGTTCTAGTCCCACCAACCATGAACTGGGCTTTCCTCATCAGCTAGACAATCTCCTGCAGATCTCTGGATCTAACTCAACCACTAATTCTCTACATGTGTCCAGAGCTCAAATCCTCAACTGTCAAGTTGACACCTGTGTCTAACTATGACACACAGTATTGTTTTTCCATGCTATGCTTTCCCGATTGGTGCTTTCATAACATAAGTGTAAATAAACTTAAGTTTTATATAAAACTTTCATGCCTTCTTACATTTGATTTCTAAGCCATAGTTAAAGTCAGCAGTGGCAGGTACTGGTATCAGATTCACTTCATTCAAATTACCTGCCTGTTTTCCATAAAGAATTTGTGCTCATCACTCAGCGATGATTGATGAGGGACTCTGTAGCCTTGTTTCATACAATAGGACTCAGAGAAGATAAGACTGCTCTACTAGTGCAGTAGTTCAATTGGTGGAGGATGATTCTACCTACTATGAAAGCAAGGGTCTTAGCACTATGGCTACCTCCAGATTTGCACTGGAGTACTAGGCTGAAGAGAACAAATAATCAGCAGACCTTACCTATTACATCTGCTTGTTTAAGTGGGTTTCTCCAGTACGAAAGTCTGCTCTAAGTAGCAGGGAAAAGTGGACTGGTGGTTGGTGCAGTTCATTTACTTAATAAATATTTATAATAGCTACCCTTCTAAAAACTGAGATGCAGACATTAATAGGAAGACTTACTGCTCTTCTGGATAATAGACTGAAAGATCATGTGACCTGAGAAGGTCCATAAGATTTGGAACCAGGACTAGATTCTGTATGACTTGACTCAATTCTTACCAAGAAAAGAGGTGCTCAATGATCTGTAATTTATAATTCAGCATTCCATGGTTAATAAAATGATTTCTAAAACTTTTAATGTTTCAAGTAAAAGCCAATCAATTTGTGATCTATTAATTTGAAAGGTGAGAGAGTTCAGCTGGGGGTGTTAAAGTGTACATGTCAAACCTTTATCTTAATTAGTGGGAATGTCAAAAGAGGGGGAAGAAACGTCTGCTATTTGTAGTGCTCTGATCCATGCTCAGTCTTTCCCTCACAGAGACAAAAACACCTATGGACATCTTTCGGTGTAGATTGTATGTCTGCTCATAACAGGAAATAGATAAGGGAGAATGTATATCACAGCCCACATCAGCCAGGTGAGGAAAACTTCTGCCATCAAACTAGTGAAACAAATTTGCAGGAAACAACATTTAAACTGCCTAAGAAAATAAAAGTTGAATGTGCATAATTGCTAATTACAGAAGCGTCTCCAGTTTTCATTAAAATGGGTCTCTGAAGATCTTTCCTTTAATGATTTATTTGAATCAATAAGTTCTTAGAAATAATAAACTGCATCATGTCTAGTCAAAATTTATGCATTTTCCTAATCCTCATAATGAGCAGTGACAAGTGAGAGATTATGGGAAATTTTACATAGAGAAGGATTTATCATATCCTTCAACCTCAGTTATCACAGATCCATGCCCATCTAAAACTCAGTTACTTCTTAAGGAAAATAAAAGAGGAAAGATACAATGCTGTATGCCTGATCTTAGATTAGCTCAGCCATATTATTGCTGTATTTTCATATATCCTGACAAGTCATTTGCAGACTTGAGGCAATGGCTTACTAGATAAATTGCTGCACAATCATGGGTTCCTGAAGTCACATCATTGGTAACCTCATAAAAAGGTCAGGTATGGTGATGTGTGTCTGTAATACCCGTTCTGGAGAGCAAGAACGGGCCCACAGAGACAGGGAGATTCCCAGAACTCGTTGCTCAAATCAGTTTAGCCAAATAAGTTTTAGTTTCAGTGAGAGATCCTGTTTCAAAAAAATAAGGTGGATATCATTTGATAAATTCTGGGCTCTATGCATACGGGAATACATATGTCTGCATAGCTTCATATACATGTGTACACATCTACAGATACACAGTTACACACATACACAGATACACACACACACACAAACACACATAAACTGGCTAGAAATGCTCAAAGATAAAATTGAAATATTACCCCTAAACTGTCAAACATTGTAGACTCTAGAATGTCTCTGTACAATATAAAATTATAACTAAAAATCTCCTTATATTTCAGTTAGTTTTCCATATGTTTCATTGAGATTGTGGTATAAATGCAGTGTCTTAGACATTTCAATATTCCTGCAAAGCACAAACCATATGATATTTTTATCCATACCTCCAAACCCGAATATTTAGAATATTTAGGTCAAACAATGATGCTCACGTTTTTACTTATTGAGCACTGTTTGGGCTTGGCATCTGGCAGAAGTGTCTGACTGTAGAAAAAAGCAGAGCACTGTTCTATAAAAATTGCACAGGAGTGCAAAGACATGAATGATAGTCACCTAGGTCTCTAAGGCCACTTTCAAAATCAAGTCATCTGTTTTGAAAGAAAGGCCATATTTTTCTGTTAAGTGGAGGCAAAACAGAGTTGAATGATTTGCACACATCTGCCACAAGACTCTCAAAAATAGTGATACAAAGATCACTGGAAGGTCATTATAAATTACAATGTGTCTAATAATGGACTGGGAACCCTGTTACAACATAGTTTACCTGTCAGTACTTCTGTAGTGTGTAAAACAGTATGATTTGTTACAGAGATGGTCTGTGTGCTGGAAGTTTCCCATCGCTTTCACCTACAGCTGACAGAGGACTTGTGAACACACAATGCTCTCTACACCCAGGAATAAAGACCTTTATTGTTTACCTGAGGAGACTGGGACTCACAAGATTTGTGCTTTCACCAACATGTCTCCATTATGTACAACAAATTCCTATGATGACCCTTAAACTCTTCTCATTGCTATCACATCATGCATTTCCCATCATAAACTGACTAGAAACAAACAGTACAATGAAGGAACTTTTCCCAGGGCTTATTAAATAATATGAGAAACTAGTTCTACTTTTGGAGATGAGTTTGAAATGTTTCTCACAGCATAAATATGTGCTTTCTATTTCTATTCTCTGAAAAATATCTATCTTATTTCTAAAATACTTGGGAGGTATTGTGAAGTATATGAAAAAATAATGATCAGAGAAAATTCTGAGACAGAATTGTGCTACTCAGATGCCATTTACAAAGTCATGGGAATATAGAGGACATAAGACTTGATCTTCCTTGACTCCAGGACAGAGAGCAAGAGAGTCAAAAAATTGTTGTTTACATGTGCACCACTGTGCATGTCTGAGATCAAGTCTCATTGCTCCGAGTTCCTGGCTGTGGCTGCCCTATCTGAGGGGAATGAATTGTCCAGCAATGGAACTCTCCATCTATAGGCTCTTACAGTTTTATCATCCCCTCTTCTACAAAGTTCCCCAAGTCTCTGGATGAGGACAGGTGTGGCTGGCTTGGTTCTGGGTGAACATTGTAGAGTTGATGGTGCTTTGTATTTAGGTTGTTTATTGTCCATTTTGCTATTTTTGCACTGCATAAGGCTGCATCCTCTCTGGTGTTGAGATCCTCTCCTATCCATAATACAGAAACTGTTAAAGAGAGGCCTTTATATAAGAGAAGACTTGAAGGAGAGGGAGGATCAGGAATAGGGCACAGTAGTGGGTGGGGTTGACCTCCAGGACTTGTCAACATATCATGGACTGGTGCAGATCTCAGGAGAAATACTTTTAGGCACTAGGATCCTTAGGGATGAGGGGTCAGACAGATAGGGGAATGCCCATATCAGTGGGCTGTCCAAGGAAGGGCCTCTTGGTATGCCAGAGGCCTGAACCCTCACTAGAGTAGATGATCCAGAGGGAACCCGGGGACCCATAGAACCAAAGGACAGGAGAATAGAAGAGAGTCAATTGGACTTATGTATTGAGGGAAGGAAGGGTAAAAAGGGATGAGAGTGGGAAGAAAGGAAGGAGGGAGGGAGAGGGGAACAAGGAGTCAAGGGACATGTATATAAAAATGTAAATTTATTAAATTTGTTTCAAAAAAGAAACTTGTTTGTATATAGATGTTCAACAGCTCAGATGGTTGTCATAGCAACCACAACTTTTGATTACTATCAGAGCGAAAGAGCCCTCAGATTTCATTTCTGCATTACCATGTCACTGACAGTAGTAGTAACAGGGACTTCTGCTCCTCCCCATTTGTCCACCTGGATCTCCCCACATCATGCATTTAGTGATACATTTCTTAGGAAAGGGCATCTTAATCAGGAAACAATGAGAATCCTGTAATGTGGGAAGGCAGCAGATTCAAGAAAGACAGGACTTGTGCTCATAAGTACTTCTGTACATAAGTAACAAATTTTGGATGAGAAATGGACCAGTGAAATGTAAAAGTCATGGACGTTCACAATCTAAAGAGAAGGTCCAACTCTGAGTGTAGGAATCTAAGGTTGATTTATATTTAGGCAAATAAGATTCTGGATGAAACAATGTAACTACTTCATTATTCTTATAGAAAGCAACAATCTAAAAATACTAAAAATAACCAAAATTCATTTCTTTAGAGAGGCAAAGTGTGGATACCATGGAACTTGGTTTGATTTCCTTTGAGCTTCATATTTACAATTTTAAGATATAACTCATTTTTCTTGAAAGATATAATTACGAGGGTATAGAAATATTCAGTGGTTGAATCGCTTCCCAGACAAGCAAAAGGACCAGAATTCCAATCCCCAGATCCAATAGAAAATGTCTGGTGGGTTTTGGGGTCCACTTGTAATTCTATAAGGCAGAGCTTGGGAATCTCCAGAGCAAACTTGCTGGCCA
This sequence comes from Typhlomys cinereus, assembly GCA_023101885.1. Taxonomy (NCBI): domain Eukaryota; kingdom Metazoa; phylum Chordata; class Mammalia; order Rodentia; family Platacanthomyidae; genus Typhlomys; species Typhlomys cinereus. The sequence continues at coordinate 710,884 of JALPQD010000429.1, forward strand.
GACTATCTACAAATGAGATTTAAGATTAACTAAAGACCTACCCCAATAAATTAAAAATAAAAAAAATTGGAAAAGCAAATCATCCTAGTGAATAATACACATTTGTGTGCATGCACATAAGCAGCCATCCACATGCAAACATACATGCATACATATTAAATACATAAACTTGAGAAGAAAAAAGAAAAAAAGGATAAAATCCAGGCAATGGGAAGATGATGATCAGGTAAGGGAATCTTTATGCAAGCCTGGTTACCTGAAGCCCACATGGCAGAAGGAGAAAAACAGCTTCTAAAAACTTGCCTTTTCAATCTCACATGTATCCTGTGACAATCACATATTAACATATACTCTCTCTTTTCTCTCTCTCAAATGAATATATATATAAAATATTAAAAAGTATAATTTTGACACATTATGTGAATGAAAGGCATCTCCTTAGGAGTGACATATGATTTAATAAAATATGCATATGCCACTTTTCTCCATTAAAATGTTAGTATCTTTAAGAAAATTTTATGACAGTTATAAGCATTCAAACTCTTCTAAATTGCTAATAGAATTATTATCTTTATTTGTTCTAGTTAATGTACACAGTTATGTTTGATATACAAAAACATAAAGTGGTTATAACCTGCAATATAATTAAGAGCTTGAAGATTTACACTTTCCTTGCAGTGAGAACAACTAAAAATCTATGCTGTTGGCAAATTTCAAGCAAGCAATGCATGATTAAGCATAGTCTTCAAGGTACGTATCAGCTCTTCAGAACTAGTCCTTGTCTTCTCATTAAAACAGTGTATGATTTGACTAAAATCCTCCTAGTATGATATTCTGACATACAGCTATCCACTTTCCCTTTCTTTTGTAAGGCAATTAGAATTTATTATAAATTATCATCTTGCAACATACGTGTTACTCAAAATTAAAAGAATTTTTATTTTCAAATTCTTGTCAACCAGAGTTTAGGGCAGCCATATATATTTAGGCTAATTCATTTAGGCAACTCCAAAATATCCTTATCTTTAAGATACACTAGTTTAATGCAGTTACCTTGAAATCCTTCCTTTTTAATATTTGAGGTTTTTTTTCTTAGATATATTTTTAAAACAAAATATTAAGTCAAAAGGAATGCATGTCAAATTCTTTCTAGAAGTTGCCATTTGGGTTTTACTAAAATGATTTCTGATCATACATCTTACAAGGTGTGATTATATGACTAAAAGTGTGATTGAGTCTTTTTTCCTAAATATATCAAAACTGAGGTGGACATACAGATAGAAAAGAGGACCAGATTTGGAGTTCACCTCTCTGAGTTCACTAACATGTAAGTAGAAATCTTTTGATCATTCATCCAGACTTTACCATCGGTAAGTATCACACACAGCATTTTGAGTATAAGATGCATAACTATTGCAATATGGCTCTGTACATTCCATTCTGTAGTAGAAAAAATACTCAAAAGGGAAACGTTAAATAAGCAAGTGAAGCCCTCTCCCCTGCTCCACCCTATCAGTTGTTATTTCTGCCACACAGTGCTTTGGTGTATACGTTCGGACTTCAAATATTGGCTTTCTGATCTAATCGTCTACAGACCATTTTAAAACGCTTGCTTTATGTGATTTAGCATTTAGGTTCCCTGAGCTTTGATGAGATAAATAGTGCTTTGCTGTTGTCATGATGTCATTACCTACTCAGTGCATTTTTCTCCTTTTTGGAAACATGTCATGCACATTCAATTCCCTAAATCCTATAATAGAAGCTTTTTTTATTTTTTAACCTCATGTATGCTCTCCTTCAACCTTTTATCATAAAAGACTGTTTGTTCACCCTCTGACAGCTCTCCACAGCTCTTCACCCTGCAGGCTGCAGCTAAACCATACCATTGTATGAATTTCAATATATAGAAAAAAGATGAAAGATGGAAAAAAAGAAGAATAGATAATAGGTCTGTGATAAGTCAAAGAATTAACAAAAAGGGTCAAATTACCTGAAGTTCAAACCCAAAGACATCAAAAGAGGAAAGCCAAGTACTAAAATAAGAGATAATAGAAGATGATTAGGGGAAAATCACAATAAAAGGGAGATAATGGTTTGCAACTGGGAAGGGAAATTATAAAGAGGTAGAAATAAAGGGCTAAGGTGGAATTAAAGGTATAATAATGAGAACTGAAAAATAACAGTGGATGTCATGTGAGACAAACCTGTCATGGTTTTCACAGAAAGGATGGTAACAGAAGGAATTGTTCCTGTGGGAAGGTTCCAAAGCCATGGGCAGAGTGGTTATATTCAGATGTGGAGTGGAGTCGTGGGGATATAAAAGCAAACGTAAAGAACAGTGAAGCTGAATAATTGTAATCGTGGCAAACTAATCCTGTGATTTAAAGCAGTGAGACTGTAAGAAAGGCCTCCGGTTTCCTTTGACAGAGAGAAAGAGCCGCACGTTGACAAATGCCTGACAACTCCCAAATCATCTTACGGAAATTAGTAATCACTTATCACAAATATCTATTTGGATCCAGTGCTGTGTGTCTGCACTTGTGTGAATCTTTTTTGCACAGTATCTTTATGAGAACTATGCGTTCTCAAGACTTCCCCAAATGTCAATGCCTCCATACCTACTTTTCAGAGTGCTGATTGTGAATGATCTGGTTGAATATTTTGAGAACACAGACTCTAAAGTGAAATCATATTTGCAAAATTACCAAGAATACATATATAAATCATTAACATAATCCAAATTTAAATTTTATTTTGTTAAATTAAAAAGGTTCTCAGGAATTGCTTTACGGAGTCTTTTTTTTTATTATTATTTATTCAATTGTGCGTGTGTGTATGTGTGTGTGTGTAGAACCACGGGCGAATTTGGGAACCACCATGGATGCCTCCACCTCCTCCTGGTTTAGTTAGTCTGCCCTGGGATTCACAGGCTCTGCCCTACCAGGACCAGAAACGCAGGCTGCCCCCGCTTCCACCCGGCGTCTATACGTGGGGACTAGGATCCGAACTCAGGACTCTTCACCTGCAAGGCAGAGTCTTAACCCCTGAGCCACCTCTCCAGCCCGTTTACTGAGTCTTAATAAACAATAAAGATACTTCCAACGTAGCAGTTTAGTATGCAGTTGGAAGTTTGCTTGATCTATGTTATGAAGTTGATCCAATTGGAACAAGACAGATGAATTTGTGCATGAAGACACAATATACCACCCTCAAGGTATTGAACTCAGTCCAAAAATAGATGCAGTCTTTACGCAAAAAGTAGAAATTAGAAGTCAAAAGTGAAGTACCATTGTATTTGTGAACAAAAACATGAATAAATTTATTAATGTAAAATTTTACCCTTGGCATATCTGAACTCAGATATAAAGAGATTAATAATAATTTAAAATTCTCAAAGTTTTGGAAAGTCCTTGAATATTATGCAGATTCCCCTAAGAACTGACAATAATAGCAAACATACCTATTTACAAGTTCTTGCCAAAATCCTTCCAATGCACAGTTGGCAAAAGTGCAACTGGACATATAATTCATACTTGTAGCTCTTTCATTTCTCCCTTTCATGTTTCTGTCTTTCCTCCCTACATATGTCAGTTATAAAATATTTGGCTTCTTTGGGACATTTTTGTACATGCATAAAAGTTATTTTGGACATATTCACCCGATTCCCTCGTGTCCCTGCCCATTCCTGTAAATCTTAAGTAACCCTCTTTCGAATGTCATGTCTATAACTCATGAGAATAATAAGGACTCCATGCCAAAAGAAAATAAATTATTTTCATCAAGTTTTTTTTAAAATGAAAAACAATAGAACCATGATTCAGTGACACTCAACTAAAACTAATTAAACTGACTAGATTGGCAGTTCACTACTTTATAGACAAGTCTTTCTTGGAACTGAATATCCATATTTTCTAAAAGAAATGTACAATCAGGTCAAATAAATCTCAAAGGTAATTGTTAAAATGCATATGAACTTTTACTCAGAAATTCTATTTTTAAAAATATTTTTAGAGGATAGCTGATATGTAATACACAAAGGATATTTGATATTTATAAACAAACAATGGATAGGAACTAAACAGTCCACAAATGTTACATATGCTTTCAAAAATAACATATTTTCAAATGTGACACTCTATAAAGACATTTAAGAACAAATCGTGCATATTCATTTTCACTGAATGACAGAAAGCAGCAAACTTTTTGGTGAAGACAAACTATTTCAAAAGAACATGTATAACCCTTTCCTTTATGTAAATGTACATGTGAACAAACAGAACATATTTAAAATAATTTGCCTTTTACATAAGGTGGCATGATGTCTTTAAATATTTAGAATCTTCCCAAACTTTGAACATATACAAACATATAAGCAAAATATAGAACAAATAATATAACAAAATAGAAACAAAAAAATCCGTTCAGTTTCACAAGATAATAAAACGATAGTATTCACTTTCCTTTGTGAGTGATTATACAGGTGAAGTGTAAGGAGAATATTTAAGAAGGCTGTAGAACATCCTCTTTAAAATCTGATGTGTTTTCCTTTTCATGTTTTTACTAGCTCAATACTGTAGTTAGTTACTCCTAAAAGGAAATAAATTGTTACATTTAGTCAATTAAAGGCAGAAATTAGATTGCTAAAATAATTATTAAGCTGGCTGTTCCCTGCAGTTCAATAAAATCATACTGTTAGGGATTATGTTTTCTATTAAATAAATTAGAGATTATACTTTCTATTAGATAAAGTGCACATGCAATACTATCAGACAAGTACAATTTTCAATTTATCATTTTTCTATAGAGTAACATGTAACATTACAGAGCCTAGACCCTACTTATTAATAGATAGTAAATCAAGCACCTTCTCTCTAGAGTATCAAATATCTTGTATACAGAATTATTATATAATGGTCTTGTTATCAAATGCTGCTTTGGATAATTCTACAGGCAGATTTTTTTTTAACTTTTTTTTGAATTTTATTAGTATATTTTTCTTTTCTTTTCTTTTCTTTTAATTTTTTATTATTATTTATTCAATTGTGCATGTGTGTGTGTGTATGTGTATGTGTATGTGTAGAACCACGGACGAATCGGGAACCATCGTGGACCGCCTCCACCTCTTTCTGCCCCAGTATTCACAGGCTCCGCCCTACCATGACCAGAAGCGCAGGCGGCCCCCGCTTCCGCCTGGCGTCTATACGTGGGATCTGGGATCCGAACTCAGGACCTTCTGCCTGCAAGGCAGAGGCTTAACCCCTGAGCCACCTCTCCAGCCTAGATTTTTTTTTTAACTTTGAACAGTATGCTTGAATTGGTGGTATCATTCAAGATTTCATCTTTTAGGTTTGGCTTACCTTCACGTTCTTTATTGTTTTATTTGTGTTTTAAGAGGTGTTTTATCTGGTTTTGTCTTTAGCAATGAATAAATCAGTAGGGTCCTGGCAAGGTGGATGAGCTTGTAAATGCGACAGTGCACAAACCTAGCAACTGGCTGTGTGTGGTTTGAGACAAAAAGTATTAGCCAATACAGCAAGAATATTCATAAGAATCAAAGAAACAAAGATTATATGTCCACAAAAATAACTGTCTGGACAATAATATTTTAAATAAAAATTTATTTTGTGTGTGTGTGAGTGTGTGTGTGTATGTATGTGTGTGTGTGTGTGTGTGTGAGAGAGAGAGAGAGAGAGAGAGAGAGAGAGAGAGAGAGACGGGGGGAGCCCTGTATGTCCTTGTGGAGGACCAAGGGTGACTTGGGGAAACATTCTGGATAGCCTCTATCTCTGTTTTGCTTCATTCTACAGTTTTCCAGGCTCCGCCCACCATGGCCTAAAGTATAGAGCTTTTTTTTAAGAGGGGCCTGGGATTCAAACTCAGGACCTTCTGCTTGTGAGGCAGTGTTAACCTCTTAGCCATCACTCCAGCCCCTGGACAATAGTTTTGTAGCATCTTTTCCAGAGCCAAGAAGATAGCATTCCCTTAATCATTTACTGCAGCTTACTTGCAGATGAACTGATGGGAAGAAAAACTGCTCAAAGATTATTACTAAAAAATTAAAGAGGAAATGACTTATTATTGAAAATGACCTTGGGCCATCATTGGTTTTTGGCCTGTCTCTCTTTAGGAGCAACAACTTTTATTTAAATTAAAACAAGCAGAATTTAAAGGACATGCAGGATCATGCAATTACTTTTGCAGCTGATTTACAAATGCCTAAAACTTACAAAGAAATTACAAGGCAATTCTGCAAAAAGGAGTTCATTATTTTGGCACCTATGGAAATAAGTTAGTGTGTCAAGCAATTAATTTTGTGGAAGCTAATTGCCAGTTTCAAAAGTTAAAATGAGTTATTTGGATATTTTGTCAAAGGAAAAAGAAGAAAGGAACTGCAGCTCTATGATTATTTTCACAAATGGTTACTTGATAACAATTTCTTTTCAGGTTGAAATAAGACCAAAGAATATGCTATTGGCCAAGGCAGGAAATCAGACCTTTGTTTCTTAGTGGTGACTCTTTTAATGTCTGCTTCCTTGCATAGGAAATCTTGTTGAAGGTACTACTTAAACCCAATAAACATGACCCCAGGAGAAAATAGACATTGTATTTTAAACTATCCATAATCAAACTGACTACTGGCTTAGCATACACTATTGCAATAAATTCATGACCCAAGCAATTTAGAGGAACAAGTTGTTTATTTCGTGCTTACAGTTCTAGGTTGCAGTTCATAGGTGCAGAACAGTTGGAGTAGCTCAAGGAACAGAGAACTGGTAACATGCTACAGCCACAGGAAGAGCCGAGAGAAGGTCAAGGACTAGTGCTGCTTTCTAGCTCACCAGTCTTCCAAACCACTCACGAATTCTTTCTTCCCATCCTATCTACCTGTCAGAGGAGTGATTTTACTCTCTCTGGTCAGGGGTCTTCCCATATAATTATATGCAGTTTAGCCTTACTTAAAGAGTTCCTCATAGTTGTGCCTCAAGACTCAGTTCTTAAATGTCAAGTGGACAGCTGAAACCAACTGCCACAGCTGAAGTGCTATTTGATGCAAATTTATCTTTTTACTCCAAAGAGTGACAGAATTCATATGCTTCAGAAATGGTTATAATTTGTGACAGGAGAGCTTTCTAAAGTTGAGGATCTCACTTCTCCTACTAAATAGTATCTCCTGGGACTAATGGAAAAGGATTATTTTTGCTCAGTGCTATGTCAAGACATCAAATATGTACTTTTGTTGATCACAAAAAATAAATGAGAAATTTTTATGAATGCATGTCATTCATGACTTAAGAAACCTAGAGATTTGTGAAATTAAAGATCTATACTTAAATTCATTCATGACCACCTAGGATACGTGTACATGCATATAGGATCTGCTGAGGATTTAAACAAAATTCATGATGATGATGAATGCTAGAATACATATACTACATGCAAAATATTTTATATATAATAGGAATGCTTGTATGTATATATACATATGTTAAATATACATAGTCTTTTATAAGTCCACCCATTTATATTTGAAACTATTATGATGTTATTTCCCAGAATTGGATTAAATTTTTCTTGTGTATGATACATACATGTTAAGAATTTATAGGCATAGCCTATAATGACTATGAAAGATTTGGGACGTACAGTGGTTTTAGGTGTCAATTTGAAAATTAAGAACTTAACCTTTAGGCAAACTTATGAAAAATGACTTAGTTAAGGCAAGCCTCTAAGGAAAACTGGAGAAGATTATCTGTTATGAAAAGTCCCAATCCACTGAAGGTGAGGTCATTCCCTGGCAGCTGGATAAGGTATAGAAAGACTTGTTTGGCAAGCTAGTGAACTGGAAACTACCTCTTTCAGTTCTTTCTGTGAATATGATGAGACCAGTTTTATTGGCCCTGATAGTAGCTCTCCTGTTATGGTGATAAACTATGAGCTGGAATTGTATGCATAAATAAACTCTTTACTAAGAAATTTTATCTATCTTTCTATCTATCTATCTATCTATCTATCTATCTATCTATCTATCTATAGATAGATAGACAGACAGATACATAGATAAATAGATACAGATAGATGATAGATTAGATAGATAGACAGATAGAAAGATTAGATAGATAGATAGATAGATAGATAGATAGATAGATAGATAGATAGATAGATAGATATCACAAGATAGAAGGAAATGATTTCTCAAATCTTTGAGCTTTGAGTGAAATTACTTACCTACCTCACCAGCAGTGCTTATCTGAATTGCATTATTTTTCTCTGAAAAGATTTAATACCATTTCCACTATATAATCTGCAGAGTCTAATAGTGGTAGCCATAATCTTTTGATTAATCTTCATTTATCTTAATTTAGGTCTTGTCATGAAATCTCTAAAGAAAACATGCTAGGAAAAATAAGTCAGTGTATGCTATTTTACATGAAAAATTATAGTTTTGATTTGGGTGTACGATCCAATGTTTAAAACTTAAAATAACTAAGGCATATTTTTTTTGCATGGCAGAACTTGAATTGAACAATTAAAACTTTCTATAAATGAAAACTTTGCAAGACATGTAACTTTCGAGTAAATTGAAAGATGTCAGGCAGAGCAGATAATACATTCTGTTTCCTCACCAGGATATGCAGTCAGCAAATGAGTGCCTATAGTGAGTGTGTGACCCACATTGTGCTGGGCATTTAAAATATATAAGTGAATAAAATACAACTGGCCCAATTAGCAGGCAAATTTGAACAGACTGTGCATAAACATAGCAATTACATAAACCCTATAGTACAGCAAAAAGTGCCAAGTTCAATATTGAAGTAGAACACACTGAAGCCTCATCCCCAAAGTTATGTATTAATGGTATGTGGAAATGAACACTTTCAGAAAAGGGGGTGGTAAGATTATAAGAGTCTAAATGTGGAGAGGCACACTACAGGCCAGTTTGCTATAGTCACTGCAGGGCTGCTGCACTCAGACGCCTACCCCAATGAGATTTACCCCCACCAGATCTACACAATGGCCAACCTATCAATATCCCCTCCATGGAGAAGCAAAGATCTCAGGAAAAATAACTGCATGTAATGAGAGAGACACTATCAAACTTCTCGTTATGTAGAACTCTAAGAAATGAATGCACTTTAAAAAGAAATTTTATTCATTCATTTAGTGTGTGTGTGTGTGTGTGTGTGTGTGTGTGTGTGTGTGTGTGTGTGTGTATGTGTGTGTTAGAGGGCACTGTGTGTCCCTGTGGAGGACCATGGTGACTTCAGGAATCATCCTAGATTGCTTCTACCTCCTTTTTCCTTCTCTCTGGGACTTCCCAAGCTCTAATACCTTTTCCACCTGGCATTTTCACACAGAATCTGAGATCCAAACTCAGGACCTTCTACTTTTGAGGCAGAATCTCTACACTCTGAATGTACTTTTTTTTAAAATTCAATTGTGTGTGTGTGCATGTGTGTGTGTGTGTGTGTGTGTGTGTGTGTGTGTGTGTGTGTTTAGAACCACAGGCGAATTCGGGAACCACCATGAACCGCCTCCATTTATTCTGCCCCGGAATTCACAGACTCTGCCCCTGTTTCCTTCCGGCGTCTATACGTGGGGTCTAGGATCCGAACTCAGGATCTTCAGCCTGCAAGGCAGAGTCTTAATCCCTGAGCCACCTCTCCAGCCCTGAATGTACTTAAGTATACAGTCTGTGGTATTCGATTAAGCAAGAGGAAATGCAAGAAAGGTAAAACCATGTCAGTCAAAGTTGTGGAAAAAAATTACACCCAAGAAAAGCTATTTGAAAACAATAAAAATGTGTTTTGCACAATTCTGGAAGTTTTTGTCTATGGTAATTTGAAGCTATTATTTTTGGGCCTGCGACAAGGCAAAACATGATCAGAACAGTTAGCAGAGGACACTGTCCACCTAACAACAGCCAGGAAGTAAGAGCAAAAAAAGGGGGAGTGGTTGTGCTTCAAGGTCCCCATCAAAGTTATATTCTCAATGCCATAACCTGCCCTGGAAAGGCAGAACCTGGATAATTTTAGAGCAAAGTTAAAAGAAAGTAGATCAATCCAGAATGATTTCCAAAGTTGCCCTTGGGCATCCACAGTGAATTCAGTCCCCTTTCTCACACACACACACACACACACACACACACACACACACACACACACATGTTTTCTCAGATAATTCTCAGATAACTTAGTCTCCCAGTTATATAGAACCCCTGGTCTCTGTGTCTCTGGAAAATATTCTGACTGTTGCTTAGGGTATGAAACACATGAGTGCCACTCATCTGAGGGAACATGGATTGGAGTGAGAATAACTGAAGTAATTCAGTTCTAGTTTCCTCTGGAGTAGAGGAGATAAGGAGGCACTAGAAGCGTTATTGGTCAGCACACATGTAAGAACTCATATTCCTTTATTGGTTTCCAGAATTCTGGCTCTATTGTCTAGAATAAGTACATTTCTGTATCTGAGGAAATCATACTTAGAGTGACAAGATCAAAGATAATGAGAAAATCATGAAAAGTGCCAGAGATACAAGACACATTGCACAAAGGGAAGAGAAGGTATATATGGCTGCTAGATGTAACTGGTAAGGAATATAGGATAAAGGAATTCAAAATATTAATTGCTCTTAGATTTTAAGGTAACAGAGTTTATGGGGGAAGAATCTGCCTTACCGATAAGTGCAGAGAAGCACGACTTAGTTGAGTAGTAATGCTCAAGCACGAACCTCTGAAGGAATCAGAGGCATGCTGGGTAGCAAAGCCCACTGTTAGTGGATCACTGCAGTCAAGTCTGAGAGAGAAAACTACACCGGCCCCAGTCAGAGGGAGTCCTTTCTGTTCCTTGGCTTTTAGAGGAAAATCACATCCTGCTTTCAGGAGAAGGAGGAGGAAAGGCATTAAATTCTTTGAAGATTGTTTTCACAAATGTCATCACATTTTCCCTATATAACGCAGTAGTCATACTTTTAGATACTCTTCCAAGAGAAACAAAATTTCATATCCATTCAAATAAATATAAAATTATTTATGGCAATTTTATTCATAATAGTCAAAAACAAGAAATAAAAGGCTTTTTTTACACTCACCAGACAAGTCCCCAGTCCTGCACCAACATAACATGGGCTTCAACTCCCATCTCCAGCTCCCATATCACTACTGGTTCTGTGTTCCTTTCCAAACTCCCAAGACCCAAGCTTATCAGCAGAAAACAAAGGTTCAAAGATTTGAATCCCCCTTCTGGCATATATATACTGGGCTTTTGGGCTTTGTCCCAAGGAGTAATCATTAAAAATACTTTCCAGAATATATTGGACCCACAGAAACGACAAGCCAGGAACCAGTGGACCAACATCATTCAGCTGAGGACCCCAAATATCTTCCCATCAAGCAGAAAAGCATCTTCACAGCCAAGCCTAAGAAAAGTAATCCATTTATTTTCCTTTTAATCTTAATTGATAGTCACCCCAGTTTAAGATTTATATACAGCACACTTAAAATCCTATATCCCCACCCCACAGGGTCTTAACCATTCAACTTCACATACCTCTAAAAGGTTAAAAGCTGCCATATCACATTTATCTCTAACCTCTGGATATTAAACCCACCCTATTTTATATCTAAAAGCTGCTCTTAACCCAAACTTCAAATAATAACCCTTGATATCCAATCTTAATCCTGTCAGTCAAATCTAGACTTAAACTCTGTCACTCACTTTACCAGAGCAGGGTTTACACTCTGTCACTCACTTTACCAGAGCAGGGTTTACACACTTTTTTAGCAGTATAATAACCTTATTCATAAAACAACACCAAGTAAACCTAGACTTACACCTTTAACACACAGGCATAGAGTAGCAATGTCCAAATGTGGTAATTCTTCTGATTCATAAAAGTAAAAAATATACCAAGAAAATATTAGAGATCAAACACAAAATGTCCAGGTCACACCATAAATCCATGAGATACAACAAAAACCAAGACAAAAAAAAAATTACAAAAATGTCCACCCCGTGATGATGGATTCCAACAAGGGTAACTCCTTGGATATTAGCCGAGAAATCAACAACCAAGATAATGATCGATTTTTTTGATATGATCAAAGCAATAAAAGAGAAAAATATAAGGGAGTAAATAATGACATAAGCAAATATGAAAAGGAACAAAACAGGCACCTGGATGACATGAAAAGGGCAGTTGAAAAAGCAAAACTAGGTATAGAGTAGCTGAAGAAATTTCATATGGAGATTAAACTTGAAATTAAAAACCAAGCTAATTATAACCTAAAACACATCAGAGACTCTTACCAACAGAACTAATGAAACAGAAAATAAAGTGTCAGAACTAGAAGACAAGATGGCAGAACAAATTGGTTCAATCAAACAAAGAGAATGAAAAATCAACAAAAAAAAAATCTTGAGCAGAATATTCAAAAGTTATGAGACACATTAACAAAGCCAAACCTGCACATTCATGGAATCCCAGAACAAGAAACCCAAAACGCCACACCAGAAGACATTTTTCATAGTATAACTAATAAAAATTTTCCACATCTAAACAAAGAGACCCCCATCCACATGCAAGAGTTATACACACGCCCATCAGATATGACCAAAATAGAAACTTGCCATGGAAAATAATAGTCAAATCACTACAGATCAGGATTCTATTGAATATTGTACTTGAAGTTGTATCTAGAACCTTATTTAAAAAAGAGGAAGAAAGAAGAGATACAAATAGGAATAGAAGAAATCAAGTTATCCCTATTTGTAGAAGATATGATCCTATACCTGAGAGACTCCAAAAACTCACCAGGAAACTCCTGGAACTAATACCTAAGTTCAGCAGAATGGGAGGGTACAAAACTAATGTTTAAAAAATCAGAGGCTTTCTTATATATCAAGGATGAAGTGAGAAAGGCCTAAGAAAACAATTTCATTTATCATAGCTCCTAAATAAATGAAATATCTTGGTATAAATCTAACCAAGGATGTGAGAGACCTATACATTGAAAACTTTAAAACCATTAAAAAAATAATTTCAGAAGACACTAGAAGGTAGAAAGACCTCCCATTTATATCATGCAAATGACCACCCTAACAAAAGCAATATACATATTCAGTTCAATGCCAAGCAAAATTCCAAGGCAATTCTCTACAGAAATTGACAACACAATCTCAAAATTCATATGGAAGCACAAAAGGCCCAGAATAGAATAAAACAATATCCTGAGTAATAAAAACTCTGCTGGAGGTCTCACCATACCAGATCTTAATCTATACTAAAAATCCATAGTAATATCTACATTCAGAAGATTGAAACTAGATCCTTACCATGCATGAAAATCAATTCCAAATGGATCAATGACCATAATATTAGACCTGAGGCTACAAATACCCTAGATGAAAGAACAAGGAATTTCTTCAAAGTGATTGGCCTAGGCTAACACTTTCTAGACAGGACTTCCTATAGCACAAGAAATAGAACCAATAATCAACAAATGGGATCTCATGAAATTAAAGAGCTTCTGTTCAGCTAAATATATTCTTAACCAAGCAGAAAGAGAATCCACAGAATAGGAGAAAATCTTCACTAACAGCACATCTGATAGAAGACTAATGCCAGAGTGCACAAAGATCTTGAAAAATTAAACCCCAAGGAGATAAACAGCCCTGTTAGAAAATGAACATTAAAAACTTTTCCCAGTATGAAATTAAAATGTCCATCAAATACCTTAAAAAATATTCTACCTCCCTAGCCATGAGGGAAATGTAAATTAAAACAACTCTGAGATATCATCTCACCTTGGTCAGAACGGCTAAAATCCAAAACACATGCACACGACAAATGCTGGAGTGGTTGTGGGGAAAAGGGAGCACTTATATATTGTTAGTAGGAATGCAGGTTTGTACAATCACTCTGGAGGTCAGTATAGCAGCTTTTAAAAACGCTTCTAAAAAAGCTTCTAAAAATCGAAATGCCTTGTGACCCAGCTATACCACTATTAGTAATATTCTCAAAAAATGTTTCATCTTACTATAGCGATGCATGTATATCCCGTTTATTGCAACACTACTCACAATAGCAAAGTCATGGATTCAACTTAAATGCCCGACTGTTGATGAATGGCAATGAAAATGTGATACATGTACACAATGGATAACTACTCAGCCATCAAATAATGAATTAATGAAATTTACTGGCAAGTGGATGGAGTCAGAAGTTTTACTGAGCGAAGTACCACAAGCACAAAAAGTCAGATGTCACATGTTCACTCTTACAAGTGGAAACTAGTTCTAAGCCCTCATAATGACATACTCAAGGGAAAATCTTTATAATGCTCATTATAACTGAAAAGGACCACAGTGAAATAGATGAATAAGGTCACTGTCAATATAACCTATAAATAGTGAGACATCTGATCCTGTCCACTGTCAGTTTCCTTCCTGTTCTTTGGCTGTTTGGACTGGTTTGAAGTGCTGGAAATGTGTCCTCGATCATGGAAGGAATGAGTTGGAAGTTAGCCGGTGGTTGGTTGTTTGCCTGAAGGCTGAACCCATTCACTACTATATCCTATTCCTGTTCTCTCTCCTTTAAGCCTTTTCTTTTACAAAGGCCTTTTTAAAACAATTTATCTTTGAATAGGAGAGAATTTTAATATCCAGACAGCATGCAGCCTTGCACAGTGGAAGAACAGAAAAATATACAACAATAGTCCACAAGAATGAAGAATACTGGCTACCTTACAATGTTCACTCAGAACCTGGGCAGCCCAATTTCTCCTCATCCTAAGGTTCAAGAAACTTTGCTGTAAGAGTCTAAAGACAGGGAGGTCCACTGCTGGACAAGATACTCTACTCAAGACAGGGCTGCTGCAGCCAGGAATTACTTGCAATGAGATGACCTTACTCGACTTACACAATGGCTGACATATCAACATACCCCCATAGATTAGTGAGGATCTCAGGAGAAATAATTACAAGCAGTAAGATCCTTAAAGGTGAGAGGTTAGTCAGGTGTAGGTAGGGGAATAACCCTATCAGTAGTGTGCCCAAGGATGGGCTTCTTGGTCTGACACAGAGATCTGAATCTCCACTAGAGTAGATGATCCAGAAGGAACCCCAGAACCCATAGAACCTGAGAGACAATAGGGAGGGATTCATAAAGAGAGGGAAGGGAGGGAAGGAAATGGGAAGAGATGGAGTGAGGGAGGGAGAGAGAAAGGGAGAGAGGGAGGAGGAAAGGTAGGGTTATAGAGAGCTTGTAAAACTTGGAAAAATCTTAAAAGTATTGCAATAAGAAAGAAATAACTGAAATGGCTATTAAATTAACAAACTGATAATGGTGAGGATAAACTTTTGATGCACAATGAAGTAGATATATCTCAAAACTTTTACATTCTTTGGAGCATCACAGACACAAAAGAAGCATACAATGCTGTGTGCTTCCATTTAAGTAAAAATCTAGAAGAAACAGATAAAGAGAAATCAGGTAAGTGGCAAACATTTTCCATGAATTCAGATTAGGCTTTGTTGGAGAGAGATAAACAAGAACTTTCTTGGTTGATTGATGCATTATCCTGATTATAAAGATGGTTGCAGAAGTAAATATACTTTTTCAAAATTCTTGAATCTGTGCTTAGCATTGGTTATTTTGACTGAATATAAGCCATAGTTCAATAGAGAAATTCATTAAAATATTTCCCGGCATAAATAGCTAAAGTGATGTCACTAACAGCAATCATTCAGAAACAAACGATTGAGGCGAGAGTTTACGGGAACAGAGATCAAGCATGAGGGAGATGAAAAGTAACATGGTGAGGATGGGTTGTCAGTCATGGTGAACATAATCCTCACTGAGGACTGAGTAAAAGAACAAACATGAGTAGTGATGTGGTTAAGAGTACATAAGAAGCAACCCAAGGCGCTATGTGAGAGGGACTGAAAAAGGAACGTGTAGCAGAGGGTAAGTTGGAACCAAACATGGTATCAAACTTTCCTGCTGCATGTAACAAAACCAAGAAAGCTGTAGTAATTCCAGCTAAGTTAACCAGGGGAGACTAGCAGAAACATACAGAGAACATTGGTGTGGAAAGAACTGTTCAATTCTCTCATATTTTCTAGAGTAAAAGTGCCATAACAAGGTTTGCAGACACTGACATTTTCCCATCCCTCAGCATGTGAATGTCCATCCTCAATGCTATATTACCTCCAAAACTCCCCATCCAAATTCCTCCCAGTCATTAACAAATTGTTTTACCCTAAGTACAAAACAACACTGGAGAAGCTTCAATTACCAGTCTCCTGGTCTTACTGAAATTCAACATTTGAGGTTCTGTGCATCTGTAATTTAACATAAACATGCAATGTTGGCTTAAGAGAGAATGTATTAATTTATTCACCATATTGGATATTGGCTATCCTATGAGATACAGACTCTTTTCTCTATGGTTGTTTACTTGACATGGAAGAACTCCCTGGTATACATCCTATAATCAATACAGCAAATCAATTATTAATGCCTCCTCATAGTTTACATTACTCCCTCTTTGACTGGGTTCTCATTCTTGTGTGTGTCTTAGGAAACTCAAAGAACAAATATGTGAGTGAAATACTTCCTTTTTGTATCCTGCTTCATGAAACTCAATGGGAAATTTCCAAATTAGCCAAGCAATTCATTTTACAGCAGTGCTATGAAATGTGCCTACCACTGAGAGACAGCTCAGCTACCCAGGTAGGAAATACTGCTCCAGACTAGAGCACACACACAATGCCAAAACAAACAGATGTGTATTTTAATGATGTGACAGACACAAAATAAATAAGGCAAAGTATAATTTCACTCACAAGCACAGTTTTCCTAGAGTAAAGGGCAGAAAAAATGATTTCCTAGGGAATAACTGAGTGCACTTTCCAGAGGCAGCCCAAGGTTATAGTTTTTTTTTTCCTTGCACTATATGCCGTGATACCAAGACTCATAAGAGTTGCACAAGGAAGGGATTTTCTGAGTGACAAATGGTCCTTGTTCAGAAAGAGTTAGAACTTTGTAAAGTGTAATCACTATTTCGGAATCTAGAGATCATGTATAATATTGCAAAATGGGTGGAAAAGGTTAACAGTACGTTTTATTGACTGACTTGGTTTTTATTTTTGCCTCTTACTCCTGGACTTGGCCTTATAATTTACTTTAGTTAATGGGCTATTAGCAAGCATGATGATACCTAGAATTAAGGAATTTGAGATTTTCTATATCATACATAAAAGCTTGAGTTCTTCTATTGGAGAAACTAGCTTGTTTACTGTAGTTAGCTGTCAGATATGAATAGTGTCATAGAAAATCAATCAACTCATACAACTCACAAGCAAGCCCACCATAGTCACATGAGACCAATCCATGGCAGCTACCATGGATATGTTTCTTGCATGTCACCATTTGACTGATGCCAATGGCATTACTGACTCTACTGAAAGAGAGAACTTTTGGTATTCATTCACCCATTTATTCATTCTTAAATATCAATGGAATATTTAATTCTAATCATATGCATCCTATAAGAGACTAAGTATTAAGTAGTTATAGTCTTATTTGGCAATTAAGTGTCAGTACAGATACATAAAGAAAAAAAATAATGTGTGAGAAATTTCAGTGATAAAGTTATGCATCATATGTGATGAGAGCAAATATGACTGAGAGATGACAGAGGAGAATGATAAAATATTCTGAGAGATGCAAATTCAATGAGAAAGAAACATTAATCAACTCACAGTTGCAAGTTACAGTCCATCATGACAGGGAAGTCTAAGCAGTCAAAGATTGAAGAACTGGCTAACTTTCATCTGTAATCAAGAACAGACAAGGATAAATGGATGGATGAATGGATGCTTACTATTGTTTATTATTCTTTGTCTTTCTTATACAGTTTTGGATCCCCTCTCTGGGAAATAGTACCATTCACAATTAAGATGGGTTTTCCATCCAATTAAATTAATCAAGATGTCCTTTACAATCATTTCCAGACACCTGTATCATGTTAACAGTTAAGATTAACCAACACAACTTTACCCCTTGTTTACCCCTTTTAAATCATAACTTTTATACACTTTGCCTCCATAAATCATAAACAGATGACTTTACTACTACAATAGAAAATGTAGCCAGTTCAACCTTAAAATTCCCTATAGTCAATAATAGTTCTAAAACTCTGAAGGTTCCTTAAATGTGAGATCCTATCAGATAAAAACCATATGGATTGCTTTCAACATATACTATCATAGAATATGCCTTCCTATTCCAAAAATGTACCAGCCACAGGATAACAAAAAAAAATCATATCACAATGGCACAAAAATCTAGCAGAGTAAACATTAAGTCTTTCATCTCTATATTCAGAATCCTGGGCTAGGAATAAAATTAACTTGGTTCAAAAAAGCTTAAATAAGCCTGTTCTTCCAACTCTGCCCCTTGCAATGTGCTCAAATCATCCCATGACCAGCCTTACTCTAAGTATCATTTCTATCTTTTCTGTTGCTATGGTAAAACACTCTGACAAAAACAACTTAACTGAGAAAGGACTTATCTACACATAGTTTCAGGTTACATTTCATAGTGGCAGGAAGTCACAGCAACAGGAACTTCAGAGAGCTGATCTGATCACATTATATCCACAGGCAACCACAGTGAATAATGAATAATGCATGTGTGCATGTTAGTGCTCATTTCTCTTGATTTTACACAGAGAATTATGGATTCACTTCTAAGATAGAGTCCTACACACAATTAAGATATCTCTTATCACATCAATTAGGTCAATGGAGATAATCCCCAATAAACATGCCCAGACACCCTTTTCCCAGGTGATTCTAGATTGGGTCAAGTTGACAACTGAAATGAACCATAAACAAAAGAGGACAACAAATTTGTCTATCAGACAGATTCCCAATAAGGCTAGGTGATAATAGTGTTGAGAGAAAAAACAATGGCACTGGAGATACAGGTTAGCAAATTACTATAGTACTTAAGGAAAATGTAGAAGAGTCTGAGGAAAGTTTAGGGCAAAAAATCCAAAAACATCATGTCTTGAATAGGGAACTGTGCAAGAAGACAGAAAGCAGGTAATGAATGGTGCCTCATTTTCTACTTTATCAACATGTACATCTATATCGGTGCCATGGATGTTATAGATAGAAAAAAGAAACAGCAGTAACTTAGTTTGCCTTCATGCTGCTAATGAATTCATGAAAAATGGCTTATGGGAACAAGGATTTTCATTCTAGTTATGATTACCCGATTACATTTCTTAGTCCAGTTAGGCAGGAGAGCTTATACCAATACTAGGAAAAGATATCCATATCCACAAGACTGTTGAAAAAGGGACAAATCTCTCTTGCCAGAAAGCACATCTGTTTAAGTATGGTCACTTTCTGAATCAGCTCCCACACATCTTATCCACCTGCCTAAGGGAAAACCATCTACCATGGACTGCATCTTCCCCATCAATTAGACAATCTCCTGAAAGTTTGCTCAGCATTCAACTCAACTACTCATTCTTCACAAAGTGCCCAAAAGTCTTTTAAATTATCAAATTGAAACCTACAGTTAATTACCACAAGTCCCAGGTTAAAAGATGAAGCTTGATGTGATTTGAAGCGTCCTAATGGGCACACCAGACTTAATGGCCACCCCATCTAGCCCTTCCTACAGCTACAGCTTTTCTGACTGTGAATATAGTTTTCAGAGTCATCTTCCCTAAAAGATGATAAATCTCAAACACACATTAATATGCTGATTGAGTATATTACAAAAAAGTGAAATATCAATGATGCATGCCTTTGCTTTTTCTTCTTGACTCATTTGCTAAGTCTCAACTTTCTGACCCAATTCTTTTCACAATAATTATTTCAGAGATTGCTAGCAGTTCACTCTGTGGCTATGTTCGATGTCCCCAGCCCTTGGTCCTTCAGGAGTTAACTTATGAACTTGACATTATCATAATACCACTTTATTGAGCACCTCATTCAGATCATAATGAAATCATCTTTTTTTTCTACTTTGAAGGTCATTGTCAATGACACAATAATAGCTGAATCATTTGGCTTTCTATTTCTTTCATTTTTTATCAATTTCCATCTCAGCTATTTCATATCTTCCCACTGGCAATATGTACATCTTATGTATATTCTTGCTCTTGGTTCAGATAATATGCATGTACAAAATATGCTGCTTATATCATACTAAGATAATGGTAAATCTTTTCATCTTTGGCATTTGGGAAATTATTCTAGTTCCCTCCATATTTATGAATTACATTTAATTCATTCTAACTATAAATTAGTTTAAATCTTATTTCAATTAAAATATTTCTTTGTAAAAGATTACTTACTGACAAATCAATTAATCAGCAACCTAAACATTCTTGAACAAAGTTCCCTTTTTCAGACTTGCTTCATCAGAAATTGGTTGTTTAGTATTTTATATTTTATGAACTTTCATGCAGATGAGACTAGTTGCTAATTATGAACAATGTCTTTGTCGTACAAATCTCCAATGTATTTTTAATACTAAGATGCTAAGTATGATTGAGTA
This sequence comes from Typhlomys cinereus, assembly GCA_023101885.1. Taxonomy (NCBI): domain Eukaryota; kingdom Metazoa; phylum Chordata; class Mammalia; order Rodentia; family Platacanthomyidae; genus Typhlomys; species Typhlomys cinereus. Next base: position 731,465 of record JALPQD010000429.1, read on the forward strand.
TAAATAAAAACTCAGTATCTGTATTTTTTCTTTTTCTTCAGTATTTTACCAGGATATTTCAAATTAATTTATGTTTGGTTGTTAGAATTATGCATCATGTTTTTCTCAAGTGTCTCTTAGTTTTCAAATAAGCATTTATAAAATCCTCTGGTATTAGTAAAAAATACATCTAGCATAGGTCTGTGTCCTCCATTGCTATCTATGTAATCTTTAGAAGAAAGGCCTTGGAGACACACCTGTTTAACCATCCAGTGTTTAACAATGCCACCTCTATGTTTTTCTTCTCACCCTGCCTGTCTGTATTGGCCGCATTACCATGAATGCTCAGATTTCCAAGAATGATTATCACATCAACAGTTACCTAAATTGCTGCCCATGATTTATTTTTCATTTTTCTTTTCAAGAATATCCTATTATCTATAGTTATAGGATTTTATGAGCGACTCCAGAAATTTTCTGTTTGAAGAAGGAAAAGAAAATGAACCTTTTTTGCCTTGATTTGTAATTATCCGTAATTACCAAGATCATTCATTTGGACTGTTCTAATGCCTTCAAAAAGGACTGTCTGTCACTCATTTGCCCAATCTATCTATTCTTTCCTAATTTTCCTCTCTACTGTGAACCTTTTGTTCAATTTACATGATCTCACATTGACAGCATATCCTTGACTGTATTCTGTTCACAACAATCCCTCACACTATGACTGTGCTTATGATCTTTGTTGCCTTTGTATTTTTGTTGTTTCATATTATGTCTCCTACTGAGTTTAAATTTTAAAAAAGGATAGATGTCTAGGTTTCATCTTCATACCACTGAGAGCAACCAGCATGCACTCCAGGCTCATTAAAGGTATTAAAGTAAATGAATAACTAAATAACCTGTAACAGTTAAGAGTTCTAACTTTTCCTGTCCAACTCTGAAACCAATTGTGAGAGAAGTGAAAATTAATCAGAATTCATTTATAAATGGCCACTCTCTCTAATCATGTACATTGAGCCCAGAAAAGACAATTATGCTGGACTCTGAAAGCATGTAAATAAGACTGCCTGAAGACATTTAAACCATTTCCTTTGTTAAACATCAAAGTAAATCAGGGTGGATAAGCATAATCATGTTACAATCTTTTTTGTCAGTTAAACACATTTGTTTACATTTTAAATAATATCCCATTCAATATTTTCATTACTTGATACAAACAAAGATGAATAAATCACAGAGGCATTGATAGAGAATTTTGGTGACATGTAGTATTTAGTATATATAAAATGTTATATTCAAATCATTATTTTCTCAAGCAGTTAGCATTTCTTTCTGTGAAACAATGAATTATTACAGTTATATATTTTCTCCAAAAGGACAATAACATACCAAAAGTCATGCTTGTATGTCACTACATATACAAAATGTAAAACTCTATTTTCCTTTCTCTCCATTTTCTCCAGTTTCAGATGAATTCCATTCTACTTTTAACATCTAGGAAAATCACCTTTAGGTGAGTCGGTGTCTAGCTTGGACCATGAAAATATTGTGTTTAGGCCTAGCTTACTACATAGAACATGGATATGCTTTAGCCTATCAATAGAAACAGATAACTTGTAGAGTCATTTACTTTAGTCATTTCTTCAGGAGGAAACTGACTCCATAAGATATATGCCTTCAATTTTCCGTTTCCATAATTAAAGCTATGGAAGAAGCTCATTTACACAGTTTGTTTTCCCTAGGTAGGTAGTTACCATGACAATGGTCATTGTTTGAGGATGATCAAGATATTGTTATGAGCATTATTCAGTGAAGAATATCAGGGAATGATCCTCCTCAATAAGTCAGCATATCTGAAAAAAAATAGAACATTAAAATCTAACCATTCTGAGCTTTTCTTAAATGAGATTTTCTAAATTACCTTTCAGGAGAGATGGGATCTTTTTCTCAAAAGGCACTGCATTGTTAATGTATTCAAATGTCACAAAACACCAGCTCGGATCAGGTAATGTACAGGCTTTGTTCCCTATGGAAGGACAATGTCTTCTGTTCATAATTACCTGCTGTGACACTGTCACAAAAGAACATTTTAACAGAAATGCAGAACCAAGAAAAATTCACTCTTGAAAATTACTATTAGAGGATTAGAAATGCATTTCATTGTTAATAAATGACACAGTACTGCCACTTTGCAGCCTTGAGCACTGTACATACAGATCCTTTCCTCAAAATAGGGAAGATCATTCTTAACCTATTACACAGGTAAATATGCTATATGTAAAATATGTTTAAAAGTATAAGTGACCACTAATTTTATGTCATTGACACTTTTTAGATATTCCCTCATCAGTGAACAAGATTGCTATGATGTCTATTTAATAGAAAGATTCATGTAGATAATAATAGTAGGGCTGGCAAGACAAGATAGCTCAGCAGGTATCATAGATAGATATTGGTAGCAACTTGGCAACTAAAGGCTCTGAGTTCTGGGCATAGATGTGAGAAGTTGGTGTTTGGGTTGAACCCTCCCCCTTACTCCACCACCATCATCAGCAAACCTACAAGAGATTGTCTGATTAATGGAGAAGACCCAGCCCATGATAGGCAGATAAATGAGAAAGGAGCAGGCTATGGAAGTTCTGCATACTTGACCAGGCATATTGGTCTAGTAAGTAACCATTGTCCTTCTTTTTGCAGTCCTGTGAATATGGAACTTCTGTGTACCCTGGGTGTTAGTGTGAACTCTCCGTCAAGTCGGACAAGGAACAGTAACCAGATGATCATGTTAGAATAAACCCCTTGTTCCCTTAAACCTTTTGGTCATGAACTTATTAGCAACAACACAGGCTAACTGCAACAGCAGGTAAAAGCATTATTATGTAAGCCTGATCAACTGAGGTGAAACTCTAGAAACCAGCTCTCTCTTTTACTTTCTCTCTCTGCTGCTCAATACATAAATATACAAATACACATATACACACAAAATAATACATAAATAAATAAAGTTAAAAAGTTGAAAAAGAAAATATGCTAATTCTAAAGCTTGGCTATATTTGGTTATGTCATAGATCTTCATCAGAAGACAGAGAAGTTGTCTTAATTGAAAATTATGTTGTATTATAACTCAGTTACTTGAAAAACAAAATGTAATAGCATATTCTGCTATTATTCAAGCATTTTGTGTTTATTTTTATATTTTAAGACAGTTATATTGTTATTTATCAAATTTTCTTTGATATTATCAAACTGAGTTATTTATAAATTTTGAATGTAAGCAATTTGAAATAAAATTATTTAAAGCAAAGCATTATTTTAGCTGAGAAATGATCATTATGATGAAAAAGTAGATACAAATATCAAATAACTTTCTATGAAAAGTGTGATTTTCAAGGTATTTTAAAACATTATTGCTTACACTCCATAACCAGAGCCCAAGTTAGATTTGTTCCAGTTGTACAATTAGAAGATTTTTCATACCTACACTTTAGTGAGTTCAAGGCTTTTAAAAAAATAATAAATTCTATCTTTAAGTCAGCAAAGGGAAAACTAAATCACTATTTAGTCACTATTTAGAATTAACTTTATTTTTTGAAGGAAGATGCTGGTTTTATTCTAAAATGGAAATGTCTATGACATGATAGTATTTAATATAGCTAAGTTTACCTAAGGAAAATTAGTCATTTTTAGATATTAATTGGGAAATGGATATCAAAGGTATTCACCTTTTTTGTTACTCTACTAACATCGAATTTAAGAATTTCTCCTATGTAAAAGTTCTATTATTAATAATCTTATATATCTCCCTTAGGTACATTAACATAAAATATAAAACTAGACTTAGGCATTTTGCCACATTTATGCTAGAGATTCTACAAAGCTATTGGCAAATGAAAACCCAGTGATAGTGAAGAGGGGGGTGTTATAAATTCAAAGCCAGAAGTCACAGGAGAGGTCTCTGAACGGGCCATCTCTATGCTGACTAAACCTTGTGACTGTCAGGAAAATCCTCTGGATAAGTTAACAGATGATTAATTTCCACCAAGCAATAGCTGAAAATATCATTTAGATATTCCCTAAATCCTATACCAGAGATTTGTCTACCTTGGTTTTAATATGTTCACCTAATATGCCCACTGATATACTTGAAAACTTGATTTTTGTTGTTATGTTTTGTAGCTATTAAAAATAAAAACTTCGGAAAACTGCTACCAGACTGTAATGTAGTATTTTGAACAATCTAAATTGATATTTCCAGATCATGGTTGCTCATATCTGACTCTGAAAAAACTTTTTTTTTTGAGATGAGAACTGTGCTTTTGTATTGATGTCACTAATATGTTAAAAAGCCATGAATGTCTTAGCCTATTTTAATAATTAAGAAATTCATACTTTGATAGAATTTGACAGAAAGCCCATCTCAACTCTAATTAAACCAATGAAATATGTTTTATCAGCAAAAGAGGAGGAAATCCACTTGCTTCTTTAGCCAGGATCATCAGAGAAACTGGAAGATATGGATGTATTAAGTGCACATATCTGTGTAGAGTTCTCCTCACTGCTGATTCTTAAAGTATTAAGGTGGTTTCCAGTCATGCTAGAATTTCCATTTGACTTCATTATAAGGATTAATAGAATCTCTTGTAGATTTTATGCAGATTGTTCTGATGGCAGGTTATTTCGGTGAAGTACTGCCAAGGCAGTCATTGTTTGGAATATAAAATTATCCACATTAGTCAAGTGTTAGTCAACTGTGAATCCTTAAAAAATGGTAACAAGTGGGATTCTGTGATTATTTCTTTTTTTTAATTTTTCTTTTTATTATTCTTTGAAAGTTTCATATACAATGAATTTATGTAATTTCTCCCAGTACTATCCAATCCTATCCCCCTCCTTTCCCATTCCTTTCCCACTTCATAATTTCTTCTTTCAAGTCAATCCTCTTTTCTTTTAAAATTTTATCTATCTATCTATCTATCTACCTACCTACATATTTACCTACCTACCTACCTACCTACCACTGTGATTATTTCTTAAAGCAGTACGACCTTGGGAAAATATGGTAACTTCTGGTGAGGTTTGCCATTTATTAAATTAGAGATTTGAATGTGACATCTTTGAAGCCTATTGAACCATAATATTTTATTGATGCTACAGAGTTTGGAGTGACTTGTGACATAGAAATAGGTCATAGGTGAAATTTGAATATCTAACAAATAGGTCGTAGGTGAAATTTGAATGTCTAACAAATAGCTTAAAAAATGCTCTTCATTTGTAGCCATCAGAGAAATGCAAATCAAAACTACCCTGAGATACCATCTTAGCCCAGTCAGGATGGCAAAAATCCACAATACAAACAATAACAAATGCTGGAGAGGATGTGGGGAAAAAGGAACCCCCATACACTGCTGGTAGGAGTGCAGGCTTATAACAACCACTCTGGAGATGAGTATGGTGATCTCTAGAAAAGGTAAGGATTGAAATGCCATATGACCCTACTATACCACTATTGGGAATAATCCCCCATAATGCAGTCACTACAGTGACACGAGCACAACCATGTTCATTGAAGTACTATAAGTTATGGAATCAACCCAAATGCCCAACAGTTGATGAATGGAAAATGAAAATGTGGTACATACAATGGAATACTACTCAGCCATCAAGAGATGAGTTAATAAAATTTATCAAGAAATGGATGGAATTAGAAGAAATTATATTGAGTGAAGTATCCCTGACACAGAAAGTCAGACACTATATGTACTCCCTAATGTATGTATTACACTGTATGTAATCCCAGTTACAAATCCATTTAATGACATACTCAAAGGCAAATCTCTGTAATACCCACTGTAATCGAAAAGAATTTTGAATAGGAAAGAAGGGGGAAAAAACTTCAAAAGAAAGGAGACAAAAAAAACACACTTCAGTAGAGAAATTAAGCCATGGTAATGGATTACATGTAAATAGCAAGATGCAGCTCACTCTCGCTTCCCTTTCTGTTCACCTGGGACTGAACAGGTTTGATCTCCCAGTCAGAGATGATACAGAGACTGGCAGATAGATAATAACCAATCAGCAAACAGGAGACTAACCCCTCTCACTGTTGTGTCTGACTCCTGTTCTTCCATCTACCTTTGAGTCTCTTCTTATATTAAGATCTTCATTTGAACAGTCTTTTATCTTTGTTTAGGAGATGACCTCAACGATCAATCAGGATGCAGCCAAGGGCAGTACAGGAAAAGCAAAACTGAAAATAACAACAAACCATAATCCAGAATACCAAAGACCCTACAATATTCACCCAGAATCAGACCAGCTATAAAGCTCCCCATTCTAAAGTTCAGGGAACCTTGCAGAAGAGAGGGCGGCAAGATTGTAAGAGCCTAAAGATGGGGAAGATATGCAACATACTTCACAGGAGTCATGGCTGAAGCAGCCAGGATATAGCCATAATGTGATTGGACCTTGCCTGACCTGCGCAATGGCTGACATGTCAACAACTCCCAAGATATAGTAGGGAATCACTGGGGAGAAGTCTTCAGGCAGTAAGATTCTTGGAGGCAAGGGATTAAACAGTCATAATGGAGTTCCCATGCTAGCAGGCAGCCCAAGAAGAGGCCCCAGGCAATGCCACCGAGTCCTGAACCCTCACTAATGAAGACAACACAGAGGGAAATTCAGTGCCCACATAAATAGATGCTCTGGAGAATGGGAGGGAGAAATCAGGAATTACCAAGGGAGGAGGAGGGAAGGAAAAGATGTGAAAGGGAGGGGAGAAGCAAGGAGGGAAACACAATGGGGGACAATGGGGAAAGCGAGGGGGAGAGAGAAGAAAGAGGGTACCTATTGAAGCTTGTATAACTAGACCAAAAAAAGTAATAAAAAAGGAAAAAAAGATATAGGTCCTAAGAAGACATAAACATTTGGGATGAATAAAGAAATCTGGAACATGTGATTTGTTACTGCAGATGTATTTCAAAATGTGATTAAAATTTTCTAAAAGAATGGTACTTATAAAAGATATTTTTGTAGTGTGTGTATGTGTATGTGTGTGTTTGTGTGTGTGTGTGTGTGTGTGTGTGTAGAAGAGAGAATTTGAGTATATGTGCCTGTGGAAGCCTGAGGGTAACATAGGGGATCATGCTGCATTATTCTACATCCTTATTGCTTTGCTCTGGGTTTCCCAGTCTTTGTATTGCAGAGCCAAAAGTGAAGGTCGTCACATATTTTTCCTGGCATCTTTACAATGGAATTTGGGGATCTAAATTCAGGACTTTTTGCTTGGGATTTCTGTATCCTCAAAACATAAAAGACATTTTTCAAATGATGGCTTGTATTACTACAAGATATGTGGTAAATCTTGCCAATGTCAAAATGAAAACATGTTTATAAAGATATACCAAAAGTATATAAAATAATACTACATTCTTATGGTCTTTCTGTGCTCACACACATTTTACATAGATTTTATTTCACATGCTTATAACAATGTATAACAGTCCAAGGGATTTCTGTTTTCTCATAATCCTATTTTATATCCTGAAGTAAAAAATTATTATAAGTCCCTCTCATTAGAGGGCTGCTCTCTTCTTTAAACTATTTTTGAAGTATTCTCTTATGGAAAAGTTCATCATTAGAATAGCATTATTCCACTGTGTTCATAATTGATGGTTTCCTTATTGACAATGTACACAAATTTGATAGAATTCCAGGAAGAGATATGTGGTAGAGCAGGACATAGTGTGGGAAAGGGTAAGGAAACCTAAAAGTTGTTCTTCCTCATCCTGAGATCTATTTGCTAGTTTTGTCTTTTGGCGCATAATGTACTATGTATGATGTGATACTTTGGCGTCTTTATTGCCTTTTTTAGGATTATGGGATGTTTTATATAAATGTGTATCATGACTTACCTAAAGTAGAATCAAAGATATAAAAAGAAAGTGTCTCAAGTGAAAAATTGCAGCCAGTATCAAATGTACAGGGGCCCTATTTTTAGAACTAAGGATTCCTTCAACCATGTTTTGGATGTCAAATGACTCATCACATATATACTACATATTTGGCAAATCTTCCTAGAAACTGTATAGGATAATTAAATTCCCTTATTAAAAAGCCAATGTAGTTTATAAAATATTTAAAATAATTATATATGATTACAAAATTGCCTCATAAAGCATAGAGCGAAACCCTGAAATTCCTGCATGAGTCATTTATTCCTAGGCCCGGATATATTTAGGCAAATTATTCTTATTCGCTGATGATAAGTTTGGGTTAAGTGAGATGATTAAGGAATACCTTATTAGTCTTATTGGCTTTGCCAAAAGTGGACTTTTTTCTGACATAAAAACAAAACAATACAGAAATAAGCAGACTTAAATTGCTGAGAAACAAGAATGCAGACAAACATAGCACCCAGGAAAATATATTGATGATATATTTTCAGTATGAGTATAGTATTATATCCCATTTATATTATATTCTCTAGAAAGATGTGTGCCCTGCCCACTAAGCACTTAATAATATTTCTAATAAAGCGTACTTAGAACAATGTCAGGATGAGAAGAACAACCTTTAGGTTTCCTTACCCTTTGGTCCATTATGTACTGCTCTACCATATATCTCCGCCTGGAATTCGATCAAATTTGTGTACATTGTCAATAAGGGAACCATCAATTATGAGCACAGTGGAATAATGCTATTCTAATGATGAACTTTTTCATAAGAAGAATACTTCAAAAGTAGTTTAAAGAAGAGAGTAGCCCCCTAATGAGAGGGACTTATGATAACTTTTTGACTTCAGGAGATAGAATAGGATTATGAGAAAACTGATTTTATACCAAAATTTTAGAATCCACTTATGCAAATTAATGTGATCCATTGGAAGTAGGCATCTTGGTAGTCTATGCATTATTTCTTATGGCACATTAGTTAGAATGCTCTGGAAAAAATACACTGGGGAAGGGGCCACTGAGGAGAGAAAAGCAGGAGGAAAGAAGAGTTGAGTGAAGATAATGAGAGGATAAAAAGTGCTATCATGTATAAAAAAATTTAGCCTTATTTGACAGATGTGGACAGGTAAAGAAAAGATAAGGAACTTCCTAAATTCTCATATATTTATTGTCACTGCGTAACAAGTATAAGGACTTACAACAACCCTTCATTGTTTATACTTCTCTCATCCAATTGTTTTAATGGATTGGTTGGCAAGTCTTCAGTTGGTCTTGACTTCCTTAAATCATGTGGCTAAAATTACCTCCTGACTTATCTGGGCTGACTGGTCTAAGAGAGCTAGAGCCTCATTCTCATGGTTAATTGCTGCTGGCAAGGCACATATACCTCATAAGTTACTTTAAAGTTCTTTTTATAGATAGTGACCACCCTCTGGGCAAGCAGACTCTTGCGTACAAATGGTTTTGAAGATTCTCTGATGTGTCACTGGCCTGTTAGCCAGAAATAGTCATTAAACAAAGAGAAAGCAAGAGACTGAACAGTATGTGGCCAGAGGAAGCCATTAGTGAAACAATTTATTAGTATAACTATATCTAAGTATTATTCAAACAGAATTCCTTCTTGTAACAAGCTTTTTTATGTATAGTACCATGCTATCTGTCATTCCTGATGCATATAAACGAGCAGCTGTTCAACTGATTTTCTTAATAAATGTTGTAGAGACCAAAGTAAGGAAGGATAATTATACATGATTTAGAAATTTCTGCCCTGCTGAAAAATTCCCTTATATTACCTTTTGCTGTGGCAACAATCGCCTCCAAATATCTCAGAATACTTTCTCTACATTTCTTGGAGTGTTTCTTGGCAATACAGCAGTTTCACTTAACAATTTGCATCTCAAAGGAACATGATCACATTAAACTATTCTGGCAACAAAATTTTCTCATGACTCTTTTTTGTTTGCTTATCTCTTATTTCATTATAATCATCTCCCTTTCTAGGAGTCAAATCAACAATTCTTTCACTGACATTTCTAAATCACTACATCTGTGCTCTCTAATTTAGCAGCTATTGGTTACTAATTCAACTATGCATTTGTAGTCTCTAGTCTGAATTAGAACATGCCAGACCATAAATCATTTCCCCTTACTCATCTCTCTTTAGTCCCCAAGATTTCCACTATATGTTTTTATCTCTCTTGAGTTCCTATGTAATCTAAGGGGACATATTGATATGTCAGCCATTATACAGGTGTGGTAAGAACAAATCTCACTGCAGTGAGTTCCTAGATGAAGCAATCCTGTCTTAAATAGAATGAGTAGAATATTTTGTCCATCAGTGAACCTTCCCATCTTTAGGTTCTTACATCTCAGGGCCCCCTCTTCTGAGATGTTCCCAAAGCCTTATGATGGAGAGAGATTCTGTGTGAACCTTGCTAAGTCACTGCAACACTGCATTATGGCTGGCTGTTCCTGTCCATTTCACTGCTTTTCTACTGCCCTAGGCTGCATCCTGTCGTGGTATTGAAATCCTCTACCTCTATTGTAGAAGAAGATTTCTAGGCTGAGCGTTCTTCAAATATATGGGTATAATAGCAGGTATTTACAAAGCAGTTTGGTGTACTGTCTTCCTATAGTAGGTTCATCACAAGCTTGGCTTTTACTGCGGGTGCTGAGGATTCAAGCTCATTTCCTTATGCTTTAACAACAAACACTCTTACTGGTAAGTCTTCTTTCCTGGCTCTTGATTAACTCTTTCCAAAGATCATCATAAACTAAAAAACAATTTTCTCTCTGAAGATAAGAAAACTTGTAGTGTTTCGAGCTTTCACTCCTGCAACGTTTACTTCTAAATTATTTCTTTTGACTGTTCTCAACCTTGTAAACAGACTAGTCTTCTCTTAATTTATTCTTTATCTTATCTTATTGTAGTATTAATCAAAATTAGTCAATAATAATCAAGTCTTGCTATGGAAATTTGGTTCAATTATCTTGTTGCCTACAGTCCCAAGTTTATTAGCTAAATTAAAGCCTTCCAACATTTCCAGGCAATTATTGTTTCAAACATTTTTACCAATATATCAAATACTTCATTATTTTTCTGGTCTTATCTATCAATTTTCTTCCTGACTACATCTTGTTCTGTATTTTAAAGTTCTTTTTGGTACAATGCCACTTATGATACTATTTATTTTATTGGTCAGTTTTTCTGATCAATCAAGTCCAATATCTGGGTGACTTATTTGATACAAAGTTAACTTTTTATTCAAGTAACCTGAGAGCAGTGGACTGTATATAGCTGTCATCCTCTCTCCTAATTATGACGGGACTCCATTGTTTTTTCATTCTGAAAACAGCTGTAAATGCATACAATTTAATTGAAGTTGAAAATGCAGTTCTATTATGACCAATGACAAGAGCTAAGAAGGTACAAAGCAAAAGAATAAAGCTATATTATAAACACATCATTTATGCTTGTATTCTGTGAGTAATGGCATGGCACAGGGCTAACTCAAATCTGATGTTTGTTGCAAACCTATGACAGGGAAGAACAAAAATTAGTCATGTGGTTATCATTCAACCATCCACTTTATTCTTTACAGAATCATCTATAAAATGAATCAACAGGTAGTAGAAAAAAATCCAGCTCCTTGTCATTCACAAAACATTCGTACCACTAATGTTCCCTGGATCAGTCTTTTTTTCCCACAGATGGGAGTCTGCAAAGCAATTCTAATGACAAAACAAAATGTGACCTTAGGAAGATGGAGATCTGGTACCAATGAGAGGATTTCAAATAGAGTACCACTGACTGTGAAGTGAAGACATCCTCCCTAAACCTCTAGCAAATATGTCTTGAGCATGGGAAATAACTGAGTGAATAGACAAATGGATCGTCCTTGATTCAAAGTTTAGCACTTATAAAGCACTTTATGTTTGCCTGTGAATGTGCATGTGATCTCACAAAAAAACTGGTTAATTTTATTTTTCTGCCCAGCTTTGGAATACCTTCAGTTAACAAAGTCTTCCTTTTTCTAATCTATTTTCTTTCACTTTGACATTCATCCAATAACAAAGTAAATTCCTCTTTACCTGAAATGAGAATAAAAATATGCACCTTTGATAATTCAATGCAACTTGAATACTATCAATATACGGTTACTGCCTCCTTTAAGAAACAATCAATATTCTCTTCCTCATTATGTTCCTAGAAGAACAATGTAGTTTTAGTTGTAGTTCTAGAAATATCTGTTGCTTTATAGTCTTTCGAATACTTCAGCATTTTAAAATTTCCAATGTATTATATACAGACATGAGTTCACTGCTTTATACATTACCATTCAACATTCAAATAGTAATTATTCAACTTACATTTTCAAGACCAAGGATTTAGAAGTAAATGCAATCAACTCTACTATTTTGTGTTTTTATTAATATTAAAATTATATTCAGATAAAACTTTGGCCAAAGTTATCCATATATATTTGGATACAAATGAAAATTTCTTGTAAAATAAAGTGACTTGTGCCACCAACCTTAAATATCTATTATTAATTGACTGCTTAGCACATGCTAAGCATTTTCCAAAGCATGTAAACCAATCCATTCATTTAATTACTGTTAAAATCTAAACTCTAAATGTACTGTTACAATAAATAAATCAAAGCTTATGTAGAATAAAGGGAATGGTAAGAAAGCTGAAAGGATTATAGTCAAAAATTTTTCATCCAGAAATTTTTATGTTACCTTCTGATGGTGTACAGAGCTTTCCCTAATGTCTCTTCTTTATCATGAGTTGACTCTTAGGTTTTTAATTTTGTGTGTGTGTTTGTGTGTATATGTGTGTGGGTGAGAGAGAGACAAACAGAGAGAGAGAGAGAGAGAGAGAGAGAGAGAGAATGCATGCTCCATTAATGTGTGGAAGCATTAACTCAAAAGCTTTTGATTCAGAGGTAGAGCATGTGAAAAGGTGGTGGACATTAAAGAAGATCAAAAGAGTATAGACTTACTGGATTTTTATGAATTTCCATAAGAAGAGGAATTGGTGTCAAAGTTCATACTTCCCTGGTTATACAAAGACATAGTTATGATAGGCCAAGAAAAGAATGTAAGCAATCATGTTCTTGACTTAGATGTTCAATCTCCAGAACGTGGAAAAATGAAATTCTGTCTGTAATATTTTATGATGGCATCCCTGAAAAGCAAATATGCTACAAATATGCTCAGTTGATGAGTAGTTTCATTCCACAGATATATTTATTCAGTGAGCTTCCCACCTGAGTACTACTATCTCATTCATCCACACGTTACTATTATAACTTTTCAGATATACTCCGGGTATTTTAGCATGTTTTCACACATAACCGAATAGATCTGCCATTTTTGTGGTGCTGGTGATGGATGCAAGGGCTTTTGTATGGCAGAAAAGCACCCTTCCACTGAGCTGCTTTTTTAGCCTCATTGTGTATCCGATTTTGTAACTTTTTAAAGTTGTTTTCTCATGATTTTGAAACAAGGCCTCATGTAGCCTTGCTCCTCTGAGTGTCTATCTTTCAAGTGCTAGAATTACAGATATAAGCCACTATTGCTCATTCTGCCAAATTTTAATGTCTGGAAATGATACTTTATATCACATATTCAAATATTTATGTAATGACTCTTATTAGATCATTTAACATTTTTAACTTCCTCAAATTATAAAAATGATCTGATAAACATGTATTATAATTAACATGGTTGACTTTGCATTTACCAAACTAATTACTATGAATTACTGACAGTACATGTTTTGACTAAAATATTTTAAGATAATTTATATTCACACCAATAATTACTACCTATTAAATTTTTGCTTGCCTTTTTTTGCTTGCTTCCCTGCTTGTTTGTTAGAAGCTCTTTCTTATGTAGACCAAGCTGAATTTCAACTCCATATTATAGTCAAGGATGGTCTTAAATGCATACATCTTCCTGTCTCTTCTTCCCTAATAATGGGATTTCAAACACACATCACAGTGCCTATTAATGCCATTTACTACTACTGTAAAAATGCTCTTGTCCTTACATCTGGATAATTAATAGTACCTGTACTGGTTACTCATTGTGTTGCTATGATAGAACACCCAAAGTCAAGCAGCTTAAGAGAGAAAATGAGATTTATTCAGCTCACAGTTCTATCAGGGAGATAGTCTTTCATAGCAGAATTGACATGACTGGTGGCAGAAGCTGGATGAGGCCTAGATCACATCCATCCAGAAGGCTGACAGCTGCAAGAGCAGACCCCTCCAGGAAGTAGGGTGGGACTAATTCACCTCAAGGCTCACCTATCATTACTGCCTTCTCCAGCAAAACTGTAACTTTTAAAGATGCCATGACCTTCTCAAACTCATGAGACTGTGGGGGACCCATTTCAACCATGACATTCAATCCCTGACCCCCACAGGCTCATTGACATTGCATTATGCAACTCATATTCAGCCAAACTTTGAAAGTCTCAACACAGGCCATGTTAGTGGTCCCAACACAGTCCAAAAATCCAAAGTCCAAAGCCTCTTGTAAAATCAAAAGGCAAGCTACATACTTCCAACACAGAATGGTAAAAAGGAGGAATGGAGTCATATCCAGGAAAGACTGACCTGTAACAAGACCAAAAATCAGTAGGACAAACTTCAAATCTTGCAGGTTGAAATTCAGGAAAGGAGCTACTTGTTGAAATCATCTCAAATCTAAAGGCTTTGGTTCCACACTTGCAGCATAGCTGCCTATGGAACACCTTCCTCTATGGGGCTGGCTCCCTCTAAGGTAAACAGCTATCCTTGGCAGATGTTTCAAGATGGCTCTGGCATCTCTAACATCTTCACATTTCAATGGCAAACCAGGCTTTAACTCCACAGCATAAATTGTCCTTCTTGGGCCGGTAAACTGCAGGTATTCTGCCAAATAATGCCTGGATTCTGCCATTCTCTAGAACACTGAAGGAGGGTTCCATGACCTCCTCTCACTTCTACCTGTGATTCCTCTAAAGTCAGGATCATGTGGACAACTTTTCCAAGTTTTGTTATAGCACTGCATTAGAAACTGGACCCTCAACTCACATCTGGCTCAGCTTTTCCATGCTGACACTGGGAAAGAGGAGGAACAGACCTTCCCTTTGGAATGCTTCCCTTTAGCTCTTCCCTTCCAAAAGAATTTGCATTCTTATGGTGGGAGCTTTCTTTAAGGATCTTGCTCTCAGGATAGTGCCCCTCCTATAATCCAAATGAAGAAGAGGCTTTGATTTACTAAAGGAGCTAATCTGTTTAACAATATATGGGCCTTTTGTTCTCTACTTCTTTCTTATTCAGTTCTTCAAATTTGCCACCATATTCTTAACTCACCAGATCTCAACATTTTTGGTTTCTTTCTCATGATTCCTTGCTGTTTTTCATAACTCTGAACAACAACAGTAAGAATTAGCCTGTACAATGCCTTGAAATTTCCTCTGACAAGCACTTCAGTTTAACTTCAGGCAAGCTTTCAGGATGAGAATAAAACTTTGCTAAACTCTTCTGACAGTACATGACTCCATTTCCCAACCATTCAGTTCCAAAACCAGTCTTTGTTCCTCTCTGGATCATCACAAGCTGGGCTTCCATTGACTGTGTCTCTCACAGCATTGTTCTCTTTCAAAATTCTCACAGGTATGGCCTTTGTTTGGCCCTTTTGGTCTGGTCACCAGGACACAAATTTTTTCCCAGCACAAAGTCCCAAAATTCTTTGTATTTTGCCAACCTCCCAGGTGAGTGAGCTAGTGAGAGAGCCCCTCCCAGCCCAGCCCAGCCCCCCACCCCGGAGCTGCCTGGCCAGCAGCACCGGTAAGGCCACCCGCTTAGCCCCCGGGGCCGCCCGGAACCCAGCCCTTCATGCCCTCCCGCCCCCACATGCCTTCGCCCCCCACACAGGTTGCAGATGAAGAATTCTGCAATCAACATCAGACCCTGTGCCTCTCTGGCCCACTGGGGACCTACATACGTGGGAACCTACGTACGTGGTCCACGGGGACCTACGTATGTGGTCCACGGAAGACACACTGCTACTCAGAATTCAATAGAGTCCAAAGGAAACTCAAGCAAAACTCTAAGGAACAAAGGGAACACAGGCCATACATCCGGACTCCACTACAACCATTATATCACATGGGCAAGATTCTTCACATCCAGCCCAAAGATAAGTAAACTTCCTTATTTTTTTCTTTTCACCTTACTGATTCTTTCTAGCATCACTGCTGTAGATCAAATTCCTCATACAGCCACCCCAAAAATATACAACTCCAGGGAGTACACAACTCATCCTCACATTTCACCAAGACACAAAATCGTAAAAGTGCACTACCATACTAACATTAACCCCCTGGTTACTTAACTGACGTACTAACAGCCTAGTAGCCTCATCTAGGATATAACAATAACAATAAAAAAGCATACCCAATCCAAGGCAAGCACTAGTAATAACTGGCAAGTGTAACAATACCAACTATATCGGTTCAGTGAAAAACACACAAAAACTGAAAGGTCCTAAAAAACAAAACAACAATGCCCAAGTCAAAGTGCAGATCCATGAGAAACAAAACCCAAGAAGACTAATCTCCCACTGAAAGAATCAATCCCATAACAATGGATTCTGACCAGAACAAATCCATAGAAAATAGCCATGAAAGCCAGACCCAACATAACGACTTTCAGGTATGATCATTACCATGATTAATACTATGAAACAGGAAATCCAAGAAGAGTTAAACAACTGAATCAACCACTTTGAACAAGAACACAACAGGCACCTGGAGGAGTTGAGAAAAACAGTTCAAGAAACAAAAATAGGTATAGAACAGTTAAAACAGTCTCAGGCAGAGTTTAAAATTGAACTAAAAGACAAGTTATCTTCAACCCAAAACTCAACAGAGAGTCTTATCAGCAGAACAAATGAGGCAGAAAATAGAATCTCAGATCTTGAAGACAAAGTGGGAGAATTAACCAGCTCAATGGAAGAGATTGTTAAAGCCAAAAAGATACTGGAGAGGAACATTCAAGAAATATGGGACACCCTGAAGAAGACTAACATGCGCATTCATGGAATATCAGAACAAGAATTCCAAAATACCACACCTGAGGAAATATTTCAATTCATCATAAATGAAAACTTCCCACAACTAAAGAATGAGAGGCCTATCCAAATACAAGAGGCATTTTGCACTCCAAATAGATATGACCAAAATAGAAAATCGCCAAGGCAAATGATAGTCAAAACACTCCACATTCAAGACAAAGAAAAGGTGCTGAGAGATTCAAGAGAAAAAAAGAAAGTCACTTTTAAAGGTAAACCTATTAGAATAACAAATGACTACTCAATGGAAACAGTAAAAGCAAGAAGAGCTTGGAGAGACATACTTCAAGTATTAAATGAGCAAAAATGCCAACCCAGACTGATATACCCGGCAAAACTATCTGTCATGATTTAGGGAGTAAGAAAAATTTTCCAGCACAAAGACACCTTGAAGGGATATATGTCTACCAAACCAGGCCTTCAAAAAATGCTAGAAATGATACTCAAGCTTGAAGAAAAGAACAAGCGTATCCAGGAGGACAGAAGGAAAGTATAATACCACTAAAACATAAAGATCAAACAATATGCTTACAAAATGCACTAAACATAAAAAAGTCCAGAATTAAAAATAATTTCTCCATTATAACATTAAATGTCAATGGTATTAACTCACCAATTAAGAGACACAGATTACAAACTTGGATTAAAAACCACAATCCAACAATCTGCTGCCTTCAGGAAACTCATCTCACCACAAAAGATAGGTACATCCTAAGAATGAAAGGCTGGTCCAAAATCTTGCAAGCTATTGGAACCAGGAAACAGGCAGGGGTAGCAATTATGCTTTCAGACAAAGTGGACTTCAAACCAAAGAAAATCATAAGAGACAAAGATGGATACTACATTTGAGTCACAGGTACAATTCACCAGGAAGACTTCACAATACTGAACATATATGCACCCAATACGGGCCCCTCCACATTCATTAAGAAAACCCTGCAGCATCTAAGCAAGAAATCAACCCCCAAAAGATAATTCTTGGGGACTTCAACACCGCCCTCTCAACATGGGATAGATCAACAGGTCAAAAGCTTAACAGAAACACTTTGGACCTTAATCAAACTCTGAAAGAAATGGACCTTACAAATCTCTATCGAACTTTTCACCCACGCACCAAAGAATACACATTTTTCTCAGCAGCACACGGAACTTTCTCCAAAATAGATCACATATTGGGCCACAAAACGAATCTACACATATACAAAAATGTTGAAATTCTAACCTGTGCCCTATCAGACCACCACGGCTTAAAGCTGGACATCTACAACACAACAAACAAGAGAAAATACACTAACTCCTGGAAACTTAACACTATGATGCTGAATGAGACATGGATTCAGGAAGAAATTAAAAAGGAAATTCAAGATTTCCTGAAAGTGAATGATAACGAAAATACAACTTACCAAAATCTCTGGGACACAATGAAAGCTGTACTAAGAGGTAAGTTCATAGCTCTTAATGCCTACATCAAAAAAATGGAAACATCAGAAATAAATAACTTAAAGATGCAGCTTAAGGCTTTAGAGAAACTTGAGCAGTCTGATCCCAAAAAGTAGTAGAAGAGAGGAGATTAGCAAAATAAGGAGAGAAATATCTGAAATTGAGACTAAGAAAATGATAGAAAAAATCAACCAGTCAAAAAGCTGGTTCTTTGAAAAAATCAATAAGATTGATACACCCCTAGCTAAATTAACCAAAAGCAAGAGAGAGAAAACCCAAATTAACAAAATCAGAAATGAACATGGAGTTATCACTACTGATACCCAAGAAATCCAGAGAATTATAACATCATATTTCAAAAACTTGTACTCTGTGAAGTTTGACAACACAAAAGAGATGGATGAATTCCTAAGTAAACATAACTTACCTAAATTGAATCAGGAAGTTGTGAATTATTTAAATAGTCCTATAACATACAAGGAAATTGAAGAAGTAATCTTCAATCTTCCCACCAAAAAATGTCCTAGACCAGATGAATTCAGCAGAGAATTCTACCAGACATTTAAGGAGTCAATAACACCAATACTCCTTAAACTGTTCCATCAAATAGCAAAGGAAGGAACACTACCAAATTCCTTCTATGAAGCTAATGTCGTTTTAATCCCAAAACCTAATAAAGATTCACTTAATAAAGGAAACTATAGGCCGATCTCCCTGATGAACACAGATGCAAAGATTCTCAACAAAGTCTTAGCAAATTGTATTCAAAAACATATCAAAAAGATCATTCACAGGGACCAAGTGGGCTTCATCCCCGGCACACAAGGTTGGTTCAGCATACGCAAATCAATAAATGTAATTCATCATGTAAACCAGTCCAAAGTCCAAGACCACATGATATTCTCGATAGATGTAGAAAAAGCCTTTGACAAGATTCAACAGCCTTATATGATCAAAACGCTGGAGACAGTAGGAATGGAAGGAACCTTTATCAATTTAATAAAAGCTGTATACAACAAGCCCACAGCAAGGATTATGCTCAATGGGGAACAATTGGAAGCATTCCCACTTCCATCAGGAACTAGACAAGGCTGTCCTCTCTCACCACTTCTGTTCAATATTGTACTTGAGGTCTTAGCTGAAGCCATAAGACAAGAAAGGGACATAAGAGGGATTCAAATGGGCAATGAAGAAGTCAAGCTATCCCTATTTGCAGATGACATGATCTTATACCTGAGTGATCCCAAAAACTCCACCAGGAAGCTCCTGGAACTAATTGAGAAGTTCAGCAGGGTGGCAGGATACAAAATAAATGTGCAAAAATCAGAGGCCTTCCTATATGCCCAGAATGAAAGAAGTGAGAAAGCCTTGAGAGAAACAATCCCATTTACTATATCCCCTAAAAAAATGAAATACCTTGGTATAAACCTAACCAAGGAGGTAAAAGACCTTTACAATGAAAACTTTAAAACTCTAAAGAAAGAAATTGCAGAAGACACCAGAAGGTGGAAAGACCTCCCATGTTCCTGGATTGGCAGAATCAACATTGTAAAAATGACCATCTTACCAAAGGCAATATACAGATTCAATTCTATACCAATTAAAATCCCAAAGCAATTCTTTAAAGAAGTTGACCAAATAATCTCAAAATTCATATGGAGGCACAAAAGACCCAGGATAGCAAGGACAATCCTGAATAACAAAAACACTGCTGGAGGTATTACCATACCAAACCTTAGTCTATACTACAAATCCATAGTTATAAAAACAGCCTGATACTGGCTCCAAAATAGACATACAGATCAATGGATAAGGGTTGAAGACCCAGATATAAGCCCACAAAATTACAGCCATTTGGTCTTTGACAAAGGGGCCCAAAGAATCCAATGGAAAAAGAACAGCATCTTCAACAAATGGTGCTGGCAAAACTGGATCTCCACATGCAGAAGATTAAAGGTGGACCTGTACTTGTCACCATGTATAAGACTTAATTCCAAATGGATCAAGGACCTTGATATCAGGGCAGAGACTATAAAAACCATAGTTGAAAGGATAGGGAACTCCGTCGAGCTGATTGGGCTAGGCCAACATTTCCTAAACAGACATCCAATGGCACAGTCACTGCTACCAACTCTCAACAGTTGGGACCTTGTGAAATTAAAGAGCTTCTGTTCAGATAAAGAGATTGTAACATGAGCTCAAAGGCAACCCACAGAATGGGAGAAAATCTTCACTAACCACACATCTGATAGAGCTCTGCTGTCCAGAGTGCACAAAGAACTTAGAAAACTAAACACCAAAGAAACCAATGGCCCAATTAAAAAATGGGCCCTGGAACTTAAAAGAAACTTTACCAGGGATGAAATTAAAATGTCTAACAAATATCTTAAAAAATGCTCCAATTCCTTAGCCATCAGGGAAATGCAAATCAAAACTTCCATGAGATATCATCTCACCCTGGTCAGGATGGCTAAAATCCACAATACAAACAACAACAAATGCTGGAGAGGATGTGTAGAGAGGGGAACTCTCCTACATTGCTGGTGGGAATGCAGGCTCATATGGCTACTCTGGCGAGCCGTCTGGAGATCTTTAAAGAATTAAAGATTGAAATGCCATATGACCCTGCTATCCCACTTTTAGGAATAACCCCCCCATGCAGCAGAGGTTCACCTCAATAGCACAAGCACGACCATGTTCATAGCAGCACTGTTTACAATAGGAAAGACATGGAATCAACCCAAATGTCCATCAGTTGACGAGTGGATAAGGAAAAGGTGGTACATCTATACAATGAAGTTCTACTCAGCCATCAAAAATGATGAGTTACTGGAATTTGCTGGGAAATGGATGTCATTAGAAACAATTATATTAAGTGAAGTTTCCCAAACCCAGAAAATTAAGCGCCATATATTCTCCCTAATAGGTGGCTCCTAGTACCAAACTCACCCAGCTCACATTGAGACACTTAAAGGTAAACCTATGTAATACAGTAATTGCAAGGATTATGAACAGGAGGGATGGGGTTGGAGGACCACACCAGACACAAGGAGAGAGGAGACCATGTTACAGCAGAGAAAATAGGCCTCCATCAAGGACTGCAAGTAAGTAATGTGACACCTGGTTAAGTTCACAGACATTGTTCCTGATCATGTACAACTGAGGGGGTATGATCTCACCAGAAGGGGAGTGCATATAGTCTGGCAGATAAAAAGTAATCATTTTGGAAATGGGTGATTGACCCCTCACTCAGTGA
This sequence comes from Typhlomys cinereus, assembly GCA_023101885.1. NCBI lineage: Eukaryota > Metazoa > Chordata > Mammalia > Rodentia > Platacanthomyidae > Typhlomys > Typhlomys cinereus. The sequence continues at coordinate 753,224 of JALPQD010000429.1, forward strand.
GGTTTCCTACTTTTATTACATCTACCCTTGAATGTGCTATTTTAACAAGACTCCAGTTTAACAGCTTTTTGTCTCTGACCAGGGGATGACATACAGTGCCCAGAAGGATGGAGTGAAGGGCATTGCAGGAGCAGCAAAACTGCAATAGAAAATCAACAAATCACAATCCAGAACTTCAGAGACTCTATATCAAACCACCTAGAACTAGGCCAGCTTAATCTCTCCCCATCCTGAAGCTCAGGGACATTTGCGGAAGAGGGGGCGGTAAGATTGTAAGAGCAAAAGGATAGGAGGAACAATGATTTGCAAGATTCTCCACACTAGTTAGGGCCAAAGCAATCATAATAGGACTTTGCATGCCCTGCGCAATGTCCAACACACTATTGACCTCACAAAGTCTATCATCAGCTAAAGGCACCAAGATCCTTGGATGCAAGGGATTGACAGCCACAGTAGTGTTCCTATGCTTAAGGGGAACACGAGGAAGGGTTCAGGGAAATGCCACTGGGTCCTTGTACGTCATCGGAGAGGAGGACCCAGAGAAGAGTTAGGCATACACAATAAAGGACTCTCTGGGAATTGGGGGGGAGGCACTGGGGGATGGGGAGGGGGAAGAGGGGGTTCGGGGGACGGAGGAGGGAGGGAGGGAGGGAACTGGTCTACCTATTAAGTTTGTATGAGCGGAAATAATAAAAAATGTATTTAAATTTCTCTGTATTTTTCCCAGCAAACAGTTCCAAAGGCATCCTAGCCACATCACAACAATTTTGATTTTGTTGGGTACCAATTTCTCTCAGTTTCACAAACAACAATGTCACAATTTTTTTCAACTTTAAAGCAATTCATGTTGTGGCACTAGATGATCTTAATTTCACAGGAACAATTTCTGTACTTGTTATTCTTTCTGTTTCTGTAAGGGAACACTCAAAGTTCCATGGGGAAAATATAGTCTTTTATGGTGGAATTCACATGGATGGCAACAGAAGATGGAGGAGGTCTAGATCATATCAATTCAGAAGGCTGACAGCCACAAGATTGTTAACTGCAAGAGCAGATCTCTTCAGGAAGTAGAGTGGGACTAATCCATCTCAAGACCCCCCCATGACTATCTTCCTCCAGAAAGATTGCATCTCTTAAAAGTCCTATGACCTTCCCAAACACATGAGCCTCTGGGGGATATATTTCCAACTGTGACAGTACTGTTTCCTTTTTATTAATTCTATCAAAAAGTTCATTTCAACTTTCAACAGTATCCTATTACAAAAGATTGTTCTTGCTAAAACTCTGTTAATTGGCCATTATTCTTCTTTGATTGTTGGCCTATAAATGTTCTTACTCCATAGCTCTTCATTAACATATTTGGGTTGTTCATGTTTTCCTTTCAGACTTGTGACAGCTAATTACCCAAATCAGCATCAAATAGCCTTAGATGTATCTTTTTTCTCAGATTTTCATTTAACTTTCAAGTATTGTTTTAATATTTTACTGTAAAAATTTTTATCTTTGACTTTAATATCAGGGTTTTTTTTTCTGGAGTCAATAGTTTTTCTATTTGCTATATGTGAAGGCTTGGACAAGCTAACCATCTAGCTGCTAATTTCTCATGATTAAATTAAGGAAGATAATACGTTTTATCTCAAAGAGTTGTTATTAAGATTATGAGGAATAACTTCACACATATGTACACACATGCACTGTGACTTGTTCTCTTTGAAGGAGTCTATCATAATTAGATTCAAAAAGTTATTGACTTATCAAGTTATATATAACCTATGGAAACTTTCTCTTCTGAAATAGGTTGTTCCAGGGTACATTTCTAATAGTCATTCTCCAAAGTCTTATGCAAACTATTCTGGATTCCCAGATACTTCGAAGTTATTTTTCTTAAATGGGAATATAGTGTATGGATATGAATAAGAGGAGGTTTAAAACCCATATAAAGCATTGAATTCTCCATGCTCTGCCCTGCTTCCTCTGCTTCTAAATAGGACTGTCCCTTGGAAACAAAGGTTGTTTTCATTTAATTCTAGCTGCAACTGAACAAGCTCATTAGTTTTTTATGATATTCCTGTTCCCTGCAATACTTCAGTCTTCTGCATGACAGATACTCTCTGATTGAGGCCTGGAGTGGCTTTAGAGCTTCAGTCCTCCATTTTCCAGCTAAGAATGCTTTTATGTGCATATCAGTTCTCTGCCCAGTTGGTCTGCCTGAGGTAGTTCTTTTGTCTTGTTTAACTATTTTAGTTCTAGACATCCTTATTGTTATTCCCTGGAAAAAGCCTCTCCTATTGTCCTCCAGATCTTACAGTCAGGCTCTACATTGAGGTACACAGAGAAGAGGAAGATTGCTAAAGCATCTGTCTATGACTCATGGGACTTCAGAAGCATTTCTGGGAAAAACTGATATCAAAAAGGATTTTTCTCCCATATCTGTACCATATTTGAGGTTGTGTGACTTCCTGGGCAAGTACATTAGGGATTCATGAGAACTTCTAGGAAGTTATGTGGAATTCAATAGTGGCTTAGCTAGGAAACTCTGACTCAGTACATTGGAACCAGTCAAGATGCCAGTAGAAGTCATCATCTTAGAGTTCTTCACTCTGACTGGACGCTGCCCTGAGGTGTCTCACAAGCAAGAGTCAGTATTGCTTTTGGAAGAAAGACTCCATTCTTTCTTTGTGTGTTTCCACATGGGGCTGCCTAAGAGTCTTCAAGCATGATGAATAGAGCCCCTTGAGCTAGTGATTCCACTGCCAAGATACATGTTTCTGTGCCTTTGGTGATTACAGCAGGAAATTATGACTCCACCTGTAACTTCAAATCAAAATCCCTGAGTCATCACATCCATCCCATCACAGATCAAACAGAGCAGATCTGACGAGCAAGTAGATGTGTGATGTCAGCAAGTGAGGAAAAGTAGAGGAATCACCTCAGGGCCAGCCCACCATCAACTAACGCCACTCTTGATGCTTAAGGTCTTCTTCAGAAAATTTTTCCTTGTTTTCATAAGATAGTTAATTACATATCAGCTACTAATATAATCCTATTAGCTTCTTTCCTATTCTTCCTGTGACATCCTATCCTTTGTAGCACCATAAAATGAATTTCCCTAGAGCATTGCTTCTTATCTTCTTTCTTTGAGACAGTCAGACTTGGAAGACACCAATTCTAACTGTTGTTAGATATTATCAAATATAGGAAAATATAGGAGAATTTCTAGGAAGTTCCTGTTAAATGTAAGATAATGACGCTTATGACTTATTCAGTTACTTAAATATAACTTTGAAGATACTTGGTGAATTAACCCAAAATTATTTTTAGAAAAAAGTCTAAAAGAAAATGATAGGCAATGAGTGGTAAGCTATGGTACTTGTTTACAAACTTGGCAATCTGAGTTCAAATCCAAAAGCAAACATGGTAGAAGGAAGGAAATGATTACTGACTTCTGAACCCATTCACAATGAGATACATGAATTTTCTCTCTCTCTCTCTTTCTATCACTTTCTTATCGATGCTCTTGCTCTCCAAATAAATTAATTTAATTTAAAAGAAACCAAATCACAAATAGGCAATGCCAACAAGCTCCATTTTCAGACACTTGATATGTGCAAATTTTAAGGACAAACTTAGAAAACTGCAATGCAACTTAAGAGTGAAGAGATTGATTTATGTGCTATAAGAATCCCATTGGCTTCTTTCATCATAGCTTAATATTTAGTTTACTCTCCATTTATTCTACTATGTGCACAAATGAGAACAGACATTTGTAAACACTGCAAAAACACAAATACAAATACATAAATGCTAGAGTACAAAGTTTCAAGTACAAAGACATGTCCTTGAAAAGAAAAGCTTATGTTTCTAAATTTAAAGAATAGTCATGGTCAAATATGGGATTACTCTAATAGTTATTTATCTAAGCCAGTTATTAGGCTTCAGTTTTCCAAGAAGTCTTCTGGGTTGCTATAGGCTAAGCCATTTATTTCTTACTGTAAGATCCTGCTTTCATGGTATTTATATGATCCACAGTACGCAATATTCAATGCACTGTTTTTCCAGATTGATTTTTTTCATGTGTATTAGTAAGCTACTTCAAACAGTTTTTGAGATTCTTATATTGTTATCAATTTATGAAACTTCTTGAATAAGCATGCTAGATATTCAATTCAGATGTCTTCTCTCTTATGAGTTATTGACTAGATCACTGTCACAGTTACTCTTCTCTGCTACTGTGAGACAATACTTAGACTCAGGTAACTTCAGGAGAAAAAGAGAGATTTATATGAATTAAGGTTCAAGAGAAGAGCTACAGTTATTTATGCCTGGAAAGGCATAGAAAATGGCAGAAGTGGGAGTCAGTTCAGGTGACTGCAGTCATCATGGAGACAGAGAGATCAAGCTGCAACTAATTGTAAGAGCAGACTATTTATGCAAGCCGGGCAAGGGTAGTCGACCTTAAAGCCCAACCCTTGAGATATCCCTTCCCCCAGCAAGGCTCCACCTCCTAAAGATGCCATGATCATCCTAAACATTAGCATTAGCTAAGGATGTAAATATCATGAGCCTGTTGAGAGACAAATCATACTCAAACTATGATATTTACCAAATGTAGAGCCATGCTCATTGCAGAAGAATCTGAAAAGTTTGTAGGCTTGTTGGAAAGTACCTTGTATTGGTTCTAATAAGGACATATCATATTATACTTTGCACATGTGAAATCATTGTGTTCATTTAGCCAGAGCCTCCAATCAACTTAAGCTCAGGAAATTAATGAAGGTAGCATTCTCTCTCCATGTAGACAGATGTTTACATTCCACATATAACATGTGGTGCAGGTACTCTAGTGAAGAAGTCTCAGCTATGTGGCCCATTGAGACAAGTGTGCTCAAAAGAATTGATAAATACTGAGATGTGCTCCTCAACCCAGGAATGGAAAAAATTACATTATATGTTATGGGAGCAGAGGCTCCTACAGGTATTCAGAGTAAGAATAAAGAAGAAAATTCTTCCAATCATTGTTCTTTTAACTTCTTGCTTTCTTCATAAAAGATCTTCCAGGGCTTTCTGTCCCAGACTGGACCAGGGTGGACTCCCTGCTCCCCAGGAGGTGACCTTCTATACCAACCAGGAGGGAGCCAAGACAGTACAGGAAAAGCAAAACTGAAAACAACAACGACAACAAAAAAACAATAACCAATGATATGTAAGATACTTCACACAAATTAGGGCTACAGCAACCAAGATTGGATTTTGCCTGACCTGCACAATGGCTGACATGCAATGACCTCCAAAGTCTAGCATGGATCACAGGGAAGAAGGCTCCAAGCAGTAGGATCCTTAGAGGCAAAGTATAAACAGACATATTAGAGTTCCCTTACTAACAGGGAGCCCAAGAAAGGGCTCCAGGCTATGCCACTGAGTCCTTACTCCTCGATGGGATGGAATACTCAGAGGGAACTTTGGTACTCACACAAAAAGGATGCTCCATGGGGTAGGAGGGCAGAAAGGAAAGGCATTGATTGGGCAAAGGGAAAAAAGGGAGGGGGGAGAAAGGAAGGGGAAAAGGGGGGACTGAGGAGGGGAGGAGGGAGGGAGAGGATGGGGGTACCTATTGAGCTTTTATGATTGGGATAAAAAATAAAATATGGGAGAAAAAAATTATTCTCCAGGACAAAGGTCTCAAAGGTAAATACCTTGAATTTCATTTGTACTGAAAATTTATTGTAGATAACACAGTTCTGTTTTTCTTTTGATTAATCCATTTTTAATAATAAAAAAACATTATAGAAATATATGACTTTCTTTGAAAACCACTGCAGACCTGTCATCCATAGGATAGAGCTGAGTTGTAATTGTTTGTTCCAGAAGATTTTACAAATATAACTGAAGGACAAATCAACTTTTAGAGAACAAACACCACAACGCAGAAGGAGTAGGAGATCATCAATTTGTTAAAGAGATGGCATAGAGGAAAAAAATTGTAGGGGGGAAAGGAGATGGAGAGATGATAGTTAAATTGTTTACCATAAAAGCAAGAAAACTAGAATTAAGATCTCTAGAAGGTATATAAATATATGGGAATGACAGTTACCTGCAATTATACCATCAGTAGACAGAAACAGAGGGGTCAGAGTCATCAGAGTAAGATGACTAGGGAGACTAATTGTATGAACAAGGAATGGGTTGGATTGGAAACCTTGTTTCCAAGAGTAAGGTGGAAGAGCAATCAAGAATTATATATGGTAGTGTAAGTGTGTGATGTGTGATATGTGTGGACGTGTACAAAACATGAGTATGGATGTTTATGGAGCTGTAGAATAACATCAGGAATGATCCTGGACCTCTCTATTTCTTTATTAGTTTGTTGTGGGGTTGCCAGTCTCTGCCTTGCAGGGCTAGAATGGAGGGCACTGCCATATTGGTTCCACATTTTTATTGGGATCTGGGAATCTGAACTCAAGTTCTTTTGCTTGCAAGTCAAAGTATTTAACCTCTGACTCATCTCCCCAGCACAAAGATGATTCTTGACATTAACCTTGGAATTTCGCATGCACATATATGAATGTGTATGCATACACATACATGAAATACACACATGCACAAATGCTCACAAACATCCACATCTACTCATGTGTTCCCACACACCATACATGCAGGAGCCACACATGCACAATAGACATGTATACATATATGCATAACACCTATATGCCTTTCATGCACTCACCCAATAAAAAGAGAGATAACATTAGAGATAAATTTAAATTTACATTTGGATGTATACATAATTTACTATTACTGTAGGAAGAGAAGGAAAGCATGAACCATGTGTACACACTCTAAGTTTTGGTCAAAACAAAATGTCTCCATTATTTGTACTATTAAGTTAAAAGAAAAGTAAGTTAAGAAGGAAGGCACAAAGTTTCGAGGTAACTGACTAGAAGGTAAAACTATAGAAAGTATTACAAACAATCAGATGATTGCCTTTTTCTTCTTTCCTTTAAATCTTTTCTTTCATTCTTATTCTGTATTACTATCATTTCTTTATATTGACATGTTTTCTGATTACTTTTATTACAAATGGATTTCACATATAATCTCCACCAATTGCTGCAGCAATGGCAGAATATGAATCTGATGTTCATAAGGTGTATATTTATTATGCATAACTATCAGTTAAACCAAGTAAGCACTCTTTCAAATTCTAATACCATACCAACAATATGAGAATCTCTTCTATCACAGGCAGTACAGCAAGAAATCAGATTTAACAGGAATTTTGATACCAAAAAATTAGTTAATCTTTTTACACAGTGAAGATATGATTTTATGTTCTAAGACACAAATGTTTCCATATTTGATTGCTGGGATGACTAAATTGTGGGCAAAGAGAGCATATCTAGGCAGCATATCTTTACACTGTGTCAAGCTATCTGTGAGATAGTCACCCTTTTACGAATTCCATTGAAAATGTTACAAGGGTTGTGATTGGCAAGTATATTTGTCAATTGCAACTAAAAAAAAGAATGAGTCCTTGTCTGAACAAAGCTTTCTTTTATTATTATAAATAGTTGTATTATTTACTTTTCTCACTGCTATTATAAAATTCCTGACAAGAAACTTAAGGAAGGAAAATTGTATTATGGCTCATGTTTGTAGGGGTACTTGGGTGGAGAAGGAAAGGAAGAAGGAGTGTGAGGTGATCATGTTGCATCTGCAACCAGGAAGCCAAAGATGAACACTGGTCCTCAATTTATTTATTCAGTCTAGATCTTCTGCTCACAAATGGTATTGTCACCATCCTCAAGAAATCATCCTAGAAACTCCTTCATAAATATACCCAGATATCTGCCTCCTTTGATTCTAGATCTTCTAAAATCCACAACAATATTAACTATCAGTAAACTTAACATTATGTAACTTGAAACAAAATTTTTGAAGCTTTTTTTAAATCTGCAAAATAATTCCATAGTAACTTACTCTGAAGATTTCATGTTTCAAAAATAGATGGATGAGAACTTTGCCTGCACCTCTCTGGACTCGCAGCAAAGAGAAATGATTTGCCACCACTGAATGAGCCAGTAAAGAGCTCATCTGACTTTCAGGTTGTGGCAGACATATTCCGAGCTGTTGCTACCATTTCTCTTAGTAAGATCAAGGTCTAAGAGCCTAGGGAGGTGACTCCATCAGTAAAGTATTTGCTATGCAGTCAGGAGTATCTTCAGATCACCAGCACTCTAGTAAAACCATGCCAAAGTGGTGGTATGCGATTGTAATCTGAACAATGTACAGGCAGAAGCAGAGAGATTCATGTGACTCACTGGCCAGCCACTCTACCCTAATGAGTGATTTCCAATCTGTGTCAAAAAGTAAGTTGCAAAGTGATTAAAAACACCTGATATCAATCTCTTGTATCTACATGCATATGTAAACGTGTGCTTGTATGCTCACACACATATGTGTACGTGCACAAAGTCTGTATCTTCTCTTTAATGGGATTTATAATTTTCTCCACAAGAAATGTATAGTGGAAGGCTGTGCAGTGGTAGCTCATTAAAGGTCATGCCACCACATAAAGAAGTCCAACTGCATCCTGATGTTAAGATATAAGATAAATCACATATACATGCAGATGTGTAATGTTTGACCATCTTCCAAATAAACCCAGGTGTGAGGGTGATGCTGTCCTGAGCTTTCCAGAATGTGCTGATTTCTCCACAGCTGTCATGATTTGAAATGTGAGTCCACCGTCCCCCTCCCCTCATACACACACTCACACACAGGCTCATGTGATTGAATCTTAGTTGTTTGGGAATGTCACAGCATCTTTAAGAGGTAGAGCCTTTCTGGATGAAGGAAGTTATAAGGGGTCGACATTGAAGTTTATTAGCCTCACCCTACTTCCAGGACAGGTTTGCACTTGCAGTTGCAGTTTTGAAGTTCTCAGCTTTCTTGTTGGATATGACTTAGGTCTCCTTCAGCTTCTGCCAGACAGTACTGCCTTTTCAGCCATGAAGGACAAATCTCCCCTCTGGAACCATAACCTGAATAAATTTCCCTTTTTCTCCCCCTTAAGTTGCCAAGTTGTGTCTCACAGCAACAGAGAAGAGGAATCCGTCACCAGCCTTATCAGAGACCACATAAGCAATGGATGTATCTGTGAATACTCTCTAACTGCCTCATACCCCAAACTGTATGAAAAAAATGTAAAGTATTACCCATACTGCTTACAGTGCCTGAGGTCAGTATCAGTACTGACCTCAACAACTACCTGTCATCTGCTTACGAGAAAGAATTAAGAGTTTTTCGTGAACATTTTGAAGAGGCATATATGCAATACGCTGAGAAATTTTCAACATGTTTTGCAATCAATTTAAACTCTGATTTGCTATACATATTTGAAGTTGTCAGAATGAACACATGCATAGATGTTGGATAATGTGAAAGAAGAAGCCGCCAAGTCAAAATAATTGCTAAATGCAATTTAATATTAAAATTTTATCAACTCACATTATTAAATCCTCTCTATGTGGCCTACAAAAATAAGGTATCCATTGTAACTATTTCATAACAACAATGGATGATACCATATTTATGAAAACTTTTTATACATTATCAAGCTTAAATCAAGCACTTAGAATGATAATATGATTAAACCCCAAGCTATGAAATGAAATGTAAGCATATATTCCAAGCTTGTACCCTCAGGCACAAGCAGGGTATGCAATTAACCAATGATAAAGAATATGTTAGATGAAGGCATATCAAGTCAGATTATCAGAATGTAGATCTTGTATTCATCATTACTATTATGGGACATCTTAAGTTTAGTGCATCAGAAAACATACTTTCTGCATTAATAATAATAATGATTGGCATATTTGATTTCTTTTCATTGTATCCTAGAGCTATGTTACAGCTACTCTGAATGTTACAGATAAAATCATGACAAAACAGCTTAAGGGAACAAAGAGTTTTAATTTTTCCTTACAACAGTTCAATTGCAATTTCTTATCCAGGTTGGCAGGAGAGCACACTCCAACATCAAGTTATTGAGGGAACTGGTTATACCATCTTACATAGCAGCTGAGAGAGGGGTGATTCTTTCTTGCCACACCAGCATACCTGGCCAAGGATTCCAACTTTCTCAAACAGTTCCCTCAATTTTATTCACCAGAACAGGGATTAGTACTACCCACCACAGGTTGGGCATTTCCTATAAAGCAGACAATCTACTCCAGGTTTGCTTGGAGCTTAACTTATCCATTAATTCTCTACATCTGTATCCAAAGCTAAAACCCTCAACCATCAAACTGACACTTGTACCTGGCTATTACACTTCACCCCTTGTCAATTTAGCGTAAAAGACATATCATTTTTAGATTGTAGTCTTCAATACTTGTCCCCACAAATGTTAAATTTATCTTATAATATAAATACACTTAATTTTATTAATTCCAAATCTCTAAATGTTCTCATAGACAAATTTGAAAATTTTCTCTCATTAAAACTTGAATTCCAACATTATAAAAGGTCAAAGTCTTTAAACCACAAGAATCTATCAAGTAAATGTAAGTTAAATACTTCAACACAGATAAAACATCAAAATAGAAGCATCATGCATAGTAAGAAAATATCACATTAAGAACAAAATCCAGCATATCAAATACTGTATCCTGTAATTCAATGTCCATATTCTGTTGCTTATCATATAGCCATGGTAGCTCAAAGGTTCTGGACAATTCCAGTCCTTCTTCATACCTCAAAGTTGCATAAGCAGTGTTTCTCTAAAACAGGCTAAATCTCCACTCACAGCCATCCTCCGCATATATCCCTGGTTCTGGCATGTCCAACAACACTCTGGATTCACTCTGCAGCTCAAGTTTCTTTCACCTTCCCTTGCAGGAATTCCACTTGGTGACAAGCTTCTTCCACTCTCCATGAACCACTTAACTGCATCAAAACCAGTACCACCTGGAGTATGTTGACAAATTCTGCAATGAAGGTGAAATGTAACTTGGTCCACTCAAACCACAGCTGTACCAACATTTATGTGCTGAATCTGGAAAAGTCCTTTTTTAAGCAGGCAAAACTTTTGAAGGAAAAGAAGCATACTCACTTTGGGCTTTAACACCTGAAAGAATCTGGGTTTTCAAACCTTAGAATCTCCATATGGTGGTATTCACTTCTTCCACTATTCCTGTGCAAAGCTCTAGTTTTTCTTCACTGATGATAATTTCTCCAACAGCAGGAGCTATTCTGCTGCCTGCCCTTTCCACATTTGAAGCTCACAGCCATCAACAGAGTTCTCCTCTATCAAGCAAACCAGTTCTTCATCTTTAAATTAAACTTTATCAAAGTCCTTGTTCCCTTCCTCACAAACTGGGCCCAATCTACAACTCTCTCAACATCACTATTTTCCAAATGGCCCATTAAATTCTGTTCAAGTGTTTTTATTCATCCACAAAAGTCTTCAAACATTTCCAAATTTCTCCAAGAAAAATGTTCAGAATCCACCAAAACCACATAGCCAGATGTATCACCAACACTGCTCTTCTAGTGCCAAATTTTGTTGCAGTTACTCTTCATGTTGCTGATGTAATCAAGACAAAACAGCTTAAGGGAACAATGGTTTTAATTTTTTCTTGCTACAGTTCAGTCACAGTTCCTTATCCAGCTTGGCAGGAGAGCACACACCAGTACTAAGGTTTTGAGGGAATTGACCACACCATCTCCACATAACATCTGAGAGAGGGATGATTCTTATTTGCCAGACCAGTATGTCTTGCCAAGTATACAGACGGATTCCAACTTTCTCAAACAGATCCCTCTGTTTTACTCATCTGCAAAGAGATTAGTTCCACCCTACATGACTTGGGCATTCCCCATCAACTAGACAATGTTTTGAACATTTACTCCGAACATAATTACTAATTCTCTACAAATGTATCCAGAGATCATATCCTCAACCATCAAGTTGAAACCTATATCTAACCATGACAGGCTGTTTTGTTTTGTATTTTTGGCAAATGTATGTATATTTGTGTACGCCTGCCAAGGAGAGTTTGCATTTAGATAACTGAAAACACACAGTGGATAAAAATTAAAGGTGATGAAAAAGATAAAATTTTTCACAATCCTAGCTTTTGATATTTAGCCAACTCACAATAGAAATCAATTGCAATTTCTCAAAACCATGTCCAGGAATTTTAGAGTTAAAGGAATCTCTCTTTCTCTCTCTCTTCTTTGTTTCTTTCCTGCCTCCTTTTCCTTTCCTTATTTCCCACATCTCCTTCCTCTCTTCCATCCCCAAATGTTCTCTCTGTTGTTACTCTGTGCCAGGCACATTGTGACAAATTTAATCTTTTTCATCTGCTCATTTAAGTGTGATGATTTCAATCACAATTTCTGGAAGTGGAGCAGGTTCAGGGCATTTTTAATACAGTCTCATGGTTTGAAAATAAGTCTTTCTAAAATAAAAGATTACACTTCTAATTTTAATCTCCTAATAATATTGCTATTAAGCTAATCTAAACAAAGCCTAATTCTGTACTAATACTTCTAGGGAGTGGTGCCCATTTTCCTCAGGATCCCATTGCAATACAAGCAATTCTTCTACAATTATATGCTGTTTATACTTTAGTTAATTATCTCATCTTACTAATAAATGTGTTTCTCATCTCTGATTAGGAGACACAGGCATACTAGCTTTCCTCCTTGTACAATATTCCACTTTTGATATTGCTAGTGAACTCTACCATGGTAACTTGTTCAATCCAGCACTCGTGTAAGGATGTAGCATGGCTGACTGTAGGTCACATATTCAGAGCATCAAATTCCAATTCTAAAAATGTCTTATTTTGTAACCTTATGCAATGTGTGACACCACATAGAAACCTCATTTTTTTACAATAGGATGTTCCTTCTTGACCCTTGATATTATATACAAGGACTAAATGAAATAAATACAATGTTATTTATATTGTATTGTAATAATAATAACTACTAGGTTTTATTAGTCTTCATTTATATGTATACATGATTCACATTGATATTCTCCATTTATGTATCTATGATATCATATATATATATAAAATAGTACTTCTAAGGACTAGTATGCATTATATATATGTACACATATATTCAAGTTTACATACATATGTACAGATATATTTACATATATATGTATATGAAGGACAGAAACTAAAATATGCATATAAATTTCAAAATAATTGCATGAAATTGATGTCATTATCATCAAGTGATTTTAAAATGAGGAATATAAATGCACATAGACTAACAAGTCCCATATTATTATTTGACAGAATTTCAGGTACTATGTGCTAGTCATTTGTCTATTCTTCATCATATTGGCTCACCTAAGTCTTGAGCAGGTAAATCAAGCATGTTTATTGTTTTCAATAAGTAACAGGAGTGGGGTTCATTAGTGAGATTTCACATATAGTCTCTGCAGCAACATGGAAAGCCATATTTTTTTTTATTCTCTGTGAAACATTCTTGATCTGTAAATATAAATGAGAGCATTTAAATCTCAGGAAAAAATAAGCCTTAGGTTATACAAATCCATGACTAAAATGCCAAATACATAATGCTAAAGTAAAACAATTGTCTAAATCAATAAATTTAAATTTGATATTCTATCTCAGTGAGTAGCTAATAATAATATTAATACCAATAATAAAACCAATGTTTAATAAGCATTTGATCTCTTTAAAATGTAAAAACTTCACAAAACTCATTGTAACTTACTTTCCACAGTGAACCATATAGTAGGTATATTTTAATCACACAATGCACACTTCAGCTTACTCAAAATAAACACATTTACTCAGTGTATAAAATAAAATGAGAGGCAGGAAGGAAAGGATGTAAATAGGAATATTATCGCCCTTAATCCCTTCAGTGAACATATTCCCTAAAAGGAACATGATTTGGTCAACTTAAATATATTTTTCCTTTATTTAATTAGTCTCAGTTCCTTTGTTTATCTCAGAACTATGATACCTGGTATGATAGCTCACATTATTTGCAAATATAAGTCAATTTTTGTGATTAAGTGAACAAAACATTAAACAAACAAAATACTATATTGAATTTTCTGACAGTAAATTATTATAAATTTACATATTTAAGAAATATATGACAATTTTTGTTAAATGTATTTTAACCATTTATGTTTTAGAAACCAAATCACAGAGTTGGAGTTTGGTTCAGCAGTTAAAGTGCTTGCTGTGAATGCAAAAGAACCAGAGTATGGATATACAGATCCTACCTAAAATGACTGGCAAAATAAAAAGAGCAAGATTAGAGATTCTGGGTTTAAATGGAGACAAAGGATAAAAATAGAAAGGTGAAAGAACTATTGAGGATGATTCCCAATGTTACCCTTTGACATCCACAGGCACATACATTCACATTTTCATACACCTGCACACATACACCCACCTACATGCAAACATGCAAAAAATAATAGAAGTCAAATTTCAAGAAGGAAGGAATTCTACATTATTTCACAAGAGGAATATGAGTTTATATATTCCTGATATTTCTGTGTATGGAAAAGCTGGAATATAAATTTAACCTACACAGTTGCTCTGCATAATTACAAAAAGAGACTTATCTGCTAAGGGAGCTTGATTAATCTATAATATGTACCTCATCCAGGCATGGTGGCACATATATTGAATTCTAGCACTGGAGCGAAACAGACAGGAATTACCACAAGTGCAAGGCCAACCTGCTCTATAGAACAAGGTCCTATATCAACCAAGTAACCAAGCACACAAATATATAACGGAAATTCAAATAAGCAAGCATAATATGTAACTCAAACCTCATAAATATGTTACTCAAATCTCATTGTGATAATGAATTTTAAAATATCCTTCTAATACATCTCAATGAAAGCTAACTTTTTAACAATATTTATGCACAGTATAGCAATGACCACAAAAGTCACAAGAAAATAAAATTCTAAGCATAAGGATTTATTTTCCCCCACTAATTAACTATATATTATATTGCATATTTCATTTCAATTTTTGTTACTTTCAAAAATATTATATATTCGCAACATTAAAGCTATCAGATATGTCTAACCCATGATCAGCCAGGAATAATTATGAACATGGCCCAACACGAAAATCATATGCTTAAAATAAATTATGATTTTTCTGATTTTTGTAAGTTAGTTGTACAGCTCTTGAGCTTGAATACCATAGATGCCAATGTCATGTTGCAGTACCAAAGGTGGATACCCCTGGCATAGCATTCTTAGACTGAATTTAAATTACTTTGAAAACTCTCTAAGTTTTTTTAAGTATGTTCTGAAGAAAAATGCTAATGGAAAAGAAAACTCCAAGTTTTGTTGGCTCAGTTATCAAGAACTGATTCACAACAGTACACTGAGCATTTGTAATGATCCTATAGTAGGCATTTAGATACTGCTTTTACAAAAGAGCCTGAACTCCTCACTGGAGGTAACTAAGCTGTAAGGTAGTTAGACTTGATGTAAAAAGTCTCCATTTTGTGTCTGCATCACATTCTTCAAGTCTCATGCTAATCTCCACATGATTACATGAATTGGATTTAATTCCACAAGGAGTGTCTGTCGAATCTATTTCATCCCTTTTCAAGGGTGATGGCAGAGAGATAAGTCATTGCCCTGAACTTGCTGTTCCCTGGATTAAAGTTAGAAAAAGACCTGGTGGAACAGACCACCTCCAAGATAATTTCCAATGAGACCATCTTCTGAATACTACATTGTGATTTCAACCAATAAGACTTTTCAGACCACACTGCAGAATCAGAGCTGAGACAATGATTGAGAATCCATACCAGGACAGATTAACTAAGCATAATTCTTGTCCCTTGCCTCAATTATTTCTTCATTTAATGCTAGAGCTCATGTTAGTACTTTGAAGAAAGACTTGGGAGGATTATTAATCATTTTATCTGTTTTTATTCCCAATGTGACCATGTTGAATGAATTACACTGCTTTTCACCATTACTTGTTTTTTTAATTGGTACAGTGTGAATGGACTGGTGTTTGTGCCAAGTGTATTGGCACTTCCAGAGTCTGGGATTTTGCCATAAGTCTGTGGTTAGAATCCCATCTTCTCCCCCCTCCACCAAATCTCAGTGAATATAACAAACAAAAAGAAACAAGAAAACAAAATACTAAAAAGTGCGAGAGTAGAATAAGTAATCACAGGCCTAAGGCAAACTGGAAGAGATTCTAATTCAGAATTTATATGGAGACACCTTTTCAGAGAAAAGGGATGTACTTCTCAGCACAGATTCACAAGGTACAGAGAAGAAAAATGAGAAAAGGTTATAACTATCATGATTCTTAATTTGAAAACTAAATAGAAATACAACATACGCAACAATAAACACAACATGATACAAAGGCTTTGCAGGGTAGGTGATGGAAATTAAGAGCAAATTTTAACTGCACATGAAAATGACTGTGCTCTACATTATAAAGTGTGCATTGCAAAGGGAAGCCCGATTCAAACGTGTGTCCAGAGACAAGCAAACTTCCTTTCTTTTACATAGAATACTGTTTTGAAGAAAGAGATGTATATGCCAAAGTGACAGACTCAAACTTGCTGCTTATATTGATCCATGCAGTTCCACATTCGTAAATATAAAAAGAAAATCAAAGCCTTCTAGCCAGCTGCGAGCACCAGTTGCACGCAAGACAAAACAACAAAAGTCTCCAATGGACAACAACATAAGTAGCCCAGGAAAACAGAACAAAGAATTTTTAGAGAACAACATGAGGCATAAAAGCAAGAAGACAGGAACCATGTCCACAGCAATGTAAAAACATAGAGAAGTGAGGCATGAAGAATAAAAAAAAACTTCTGGAAAGACAAAGAACAGACTCAGAAAGAAAGTGAAAAATAAGGAGATTTTAGAAATTAAAATATATTACATAAATTTCTCTAATTAACAGTTTTGTAGACATCATAAAACATCCCTTAAATTCCTGAGAACATTAAATAAGACATTTTATACATTGTAATGAGTGATGTGTAAGAAAGCAAGGATAGCAACTGTAACAAGTTTTTTAACAAAGTGAGGATAAGTTGTCCTTAAAGCTGCACCATTCTCAAAAGAATTACTTTTACAGGGACAAAAATTGAAATGTCTAACAAATATCTTTAAAAATGCTCTACTTCCTTAGCCATCAGGGAAATGTAAATCAAAACTTCCCTGAAATATTATCTCCCCCAGTGAGGATGGCAAAAATCCACAATACAAACAGCACCAAATGCTGGAATGGATGTGGAGAGAAGGGAACTCTTCTTCATTGCAGGCTTATACAACCACTCTGGTGATCAGTTTGGTGATTTTTAAAAAAGTTAAAGAGTGAAATGCCATATGACCTTGCTATTCCACTTCTGGAAATAATCCCCCATAAAGCAAAAATTCACTAAAATGACACAAGCGTAACCATGTTCATAGCAGCATTATTTACAATAGTGAATTCAGAATCAACCCAAATGCCCAAATGCCCAATGAGGAAAATGGTACATATTATACGATGGAATACTACTCAGTCATCAAAAAAGATGAATTAATGAAATTTGTCAGGAAATGGTTGGGTTTAGAAAAAATTATACTGTTAACTATCCCAGACACAGAAAATTAAACACCATATGTACTCCCTAACAGGTGGATCCTAGTACCAAACCTACTTAATGACATATTCAAAGATAAATCTCTGTAATATTTATAGTAATCACAAAGATTATAAATAGGAGGGAAGGGGAAGGAGGGTGCCCCCAGAAATAAGGTGAGAAGGGATCATGCTTCAGTAGAGAAAATAAATCGTCATCAAATATTGCAAGTAAGTAGCGAGACATCTGGTGAAGCTCACTTTTACTTTCCCTCCTGGTCACTTGCAACTGAGGAGGTTTGATCTTACCAATCAGGGAGGTATAGGGACTGGCAGATAGATGGTAACCACCCTGCAAATGAGACATTGACCCCCCCCCCCCGTGGTCTCCTACTCCTATTCCATCTACCTTTGAATCAACTCTTATAGTAAGATCTTCATTTCAACAACTTTTTACCTTTGGTTGGGAGGTAACCTCCACTAGGAATCAGAATGGAGCCAAGAGCAGTGCAGGAAAAGCAAAACTGAAAACAACAAACCATAATTCAGAATGCCAAAGACCCTACATTAATCTCTTGGAACTAGACCATCCAAATCTGTCCCCATCCTAACGCTCAGGGAAATTGCGGAAGAGGGGATGACAAGATTGTAAGAGCTTAAAAATGGAGAAGACCAAGGATATGAAAGATACTCTATACAAGTTAGGGCCGCAGTAGCCATAACCAGACTTTGCATGATCTGCAAAATGACTGACATGTCAACAACCCCCCAAAGTCTAGCATGGATACAGGCAGTAGGATCCTTAGGGACAAGGGATTAACAGTCATAATAGTGTTCCCATACTAAAGGGGAGCCCAAGAAAGGGCTCTGGGCAATGCCACTGAATCTTTGCACCTCACTAGAGTGGAGGACTCAGAGGGAGGTTTGGCATTCACACAGAAGGATGCTACAAGGGATGGGAGGGGAAAAGGGGGATGCACTGGGAGAAGGGGAGGGAGGGGGTGAAAGAAAGGGGAAAAGGGAGAAAGGGTGCAAGGGGGACTGAGGAGGGGTGGAGAGAGGGAGAGGACCAGGGTAGCTATGGAGCTTGTATGATTGGGGAAAAATAAATAAATATTTTTTTAAAAAGCTGCACCATTCTCTGGGGCACCAACAGAGGCTGAGTCTGAAGACTTGGAGCAATTTCCAGGCTGAGCGCTTAAAAGCATCTACAAGGAATCAAAATTACAGTAAGGAAGGAATGTGCTCTCAAAAGAAGAAAAAAATATAAAAAGCATAAAACAAAAGAAAATTGTCCCATTGAAATGGTCAAGAAGAAATATTTTTGATCCTTAGTATAGTCTTTTAATAGAAATCAAAGTTCAACTTAAATTTGCATTTGCTACTTATTCTGAGATTGGATTTGCATTCTAATTACATTAACTATATGAT
Source organism: Typhlomys cinereus (assembly GCA_023101885.1). Taxonomy (NCBI): domain Eukaryota; kingdom Metazoa; phylum Chordata; class Mammalia; order Rodentia; family Platacanthomyidae; genus Typhlomys; species Typhlomys cinereus. The sequence continues at coordinate 772,303 of JALPQD010000429.1, forward strand.
TTCTAAAGTGGGCCTTGATTTTGGGTAGCCCTGCTTTGTGTATACTATCTGCTCTAGCAGTTTGCACTTGCCTCCTTCCCTCCATGATGCAGGCAGTGACTTGAGGCATCTTCTGTTTTGGTCTCCTGTCATGCCTTTCTTGCCATAACGGATAATATCTCCCTTCTGGAACCTTAAGCTAATTAAACTTCCCTTTCTTTCTGCTTGCAGCAGAAAGAGTAACTGCAACAGCAAAATATTAGGGTATGATTTTATGAAAATGCAAAACAAACAAATGATTATAACAAAGTAATATGTAATGTGAATAAATGAAACAAATATATGTGAGATTTTTATGTGAAAATTGCAAATGTTTAGAGCAATAGCAATAAAAACAACTCAAATAAATAGAATCGTTTGAAATATAGTGATTTTTCCTAAAATGAACTACAGATTAAATGATATTCTAAAATTGTATTTAATACATTATATGCAAAATGACAGTGCTCTCATTTTTATTTAATTAATAAGTAATTTAATTATTTGAGTACATGCTTTGTTGAATCATAGTTTCATTGTATGACTCTGACTAACCTCAAATCCATAATACAATTTCTGCTTTAACCTCCAAAGTGATTACAGGATATTATGACCATACTTAGCTTCTGACACTTTTAAAATATGGCCAAATACAATAGTAATTACTTTCCATCTCACAAAAGTAAATATTCTTACATTATAACTTTATGGAATTATGGAAATGTTCGAAAACTTTTGAGAAGAATATAACTGAAAGTTATCAATTTTGTATTTTCTTATAATGTTTAACTTTACATATGTGATTATCTAGTAATTCTAACCTGAAGGTGCTTATATGTGGAAAGGAAATTAAGGTCAAGTTCAAGAATTTAATGAAAGCATTGTTTCTGAGAAAAAATTGGAAAAGCTCAATGATTTTAAAGCTCTCAACGGGAAATGTATGATGCAATCTTGGAATCCATATCCATTCCTTTCCCTTTGTACAGGACATCTTGGCTTCTGCCTGAATGGATAGAGCAAACTCTCTGGATGGAAGTAAGTGACTTGGTCTTGTCATTTTATAAAGTCAGCAATGTTCAATTATGGGTGCATTAACCCTGCCAATTTTTTCTTACTCTAATCACCTCTGAAAGTACACACCTCTACATACCATGGTCATTTCAGTTTTTTGATACCTCAAAAAAAGAAAAAGCTACATTTCAACACACAAATCCTGGGTAAACCATATCTAAACCACAGGGCCAGATAAACTTACCTGGTAAAGGTAAATTACTAAGTCTATGTCGTAAAGTAATTCTGGTTTCTTTTTCTCTTCAGGCCATTGCTTTTTAGCTGCTTGTGTTTCATTTCATTGGCATACATTACAGATGACATTCAGAGACCTCATCAATGACAGAAACACCTTTTTTTTTTAAACTTTACACATAGTAAATTTTCTTTTTTTTTTTTTTTTACTTTATACAGAGGTGTGTGTTTGTGTATGTGTGTGTGCATGTGTGTGTGTGCATGTGCGTGTGTGCGTGTGTGTATCAGAGGGCACTGTGTCTCTGTGGGGGCCCGAGGGTGACTTCAGGAATCATGCTGGATTGCTTCTATCTCCTTGTTTTACTATGGTATTTTCCAAGCTCTGTCCTCAGGACCAGAAGTGCAGGCCACTGCTGTTTTTGCCAGGTGTTTTTAGGTGGGACCTGGGATCTGATCTCAGGACCTATCTGCTTGCAAGGCAGAGTCTTAACCCCTGAACCATCTTTCTGGCCCAGTTGAACACCTTTATTGGCCCAGACCTCAAGAAAGTATTATCTAGGCTGGGGATGCAGCACAGAGGTATGTTTTATTAAAGGCTTTAAGTTCCATTCCCAACCCAGAAACAAGGAAAAACTTGGCAAACAATTATGGGACCGGATACCTGCCTTCTTTTCACCCATAAATTTGGTAACTTGGTTTACTTTAGGAGTTGCCTTTTTAGTGCTAATTGTCCTATTTCGATGCAAATGGAAGCAGTAAGGTCTCAGTGTTTACAATTCAAGCTTGCTTTACACAAGTCCTTAGGGTATCCATCCATTCAGACTTCAGACATTCCTCAGCGTTTACAACACAAGCTTGCTTTGCAGGTCCTCAGAGCGTCCATTTAGGCTCCTGACATTCCAAAGGCCACCAAAGGCCCCTTGGAAGCCTGGCTATCCTCCATTGAAGCTATGCCTTACTAATTTACAATTGTTAGGTTTTGATTTGTGTCTCACCAGCTCTTCTGAATGTTTCTCCTCCTGCCCCGCCTACAACCTCTCCACATCTCCACCATGTCGTCTATAAGGAAACAGATCCTATTAACTGCCATTTTAATTTCAGACTTCCCAGCCTCCAGAGCTGAGAGAAAGAGGAGAATTTCTGTGGTTTACAAGGAATATTAAAGCATTTGGAGCTGTAGTTGTTGAAATGTGTTCAAACCCTACCCCGTCCCTGCTCACTTTGAACACTTGGTCCTTGTCTGGTAACACTATTTGGGAAGCTGGTAGACCGTTTGAGAAGTGGAGCCTTGCCATAATAAACCATTTCCCCATTGAGTTACATTTGCCTGAGTATTTTATCACTATTTAGTAACTATTACAGGGTTATGTCTAGTTTTATTGCATTAACTTTTTTATTTATTTATAGTATTTTGTGATCAAGTGACTGATCAAGTGTCATTCAAATTGTTTTAATGATATATCTAAACTTAGAACCTATAATATAATCAAAATAACCCCCAAGACCCAAATTTAAAAAAATGATACCGATATAATTCAGATTTTGTCGCTAGTCCTGTTTTTATTAAAAGTTGCTTCATCTATGATATCAGCTTGCTAGCAACAGGAAACAGACTAGCAAACCTCTTCCCTCTTATGTACACTGACAGTTGTAATTATGACTGCAATTATAAGCAACATGAATACAGCTTCAGCCCCTTGTCTTTCTCTCAGACATTATGCTAAGTGCAATGGTAGGGAGAGGATCATATTTCTTTGAGGCATAGTTTTGAATTGAGAGCAGTAACTTTATTAAATGAATTAAACATTACAAACATGTTAATAAAAACTATTGTCAACTAATCTTTATCTGAAGGTACAGCAAGACACCCTCTCTCTATGTTCCAGAAGTGATTATAATCCAAACATCTGTGGGTGTTAGTAAAGAAACATTAATGTCCCTAATCCCTTCCTCCCACCTCAGTTACAAAAAACATAGTTTGTATATGTGCGTCATCTCCAAGTCCACTTTCAATTTAATAGACTATAATATCGCCTACTCAGTATCTTAACCTCTGTACTTCTCAGCAATGAAGTTTTAGTTTGTTTTCTGACTCAAAGTCTGTTTTCTGGACTTAGCCCTGATGTCTGAAGCAGATACCTCCGTGTGCCCATACCACCTGCCCTAGGCTCACACGTGATTCAAGCTGCAGGTGGATAAAGAGACCAGTGTACACCCACAATACTTGGCCTCTGTGCAGGAGTGTTTCATCTTTCTGCATCAGGCTTTCTATGAGTCAAGGCTGCTGCTTAGTTCTCACCCAAAGTTCTGGTAAGTGAACACACTCAAGACAACCTTCAGCCATTACCAGTGGCAACTCTCAACTATCTGACCTTTACTGAGCCCATTTGGTGCTGATCGCTATTCAGTCCCTCAGTGGACTATCTCATTCTGGAACCCCAGTGAAACACGAAGAGTGACATGTTGACCTTCATGCTTTCTGTCTCTTTTTTCTGACTTCCTAACTTCTTTTCCAGTAATCTACCTGCAACTGAAATCCTGATTCATGCCTTCATCAGCTCTCATTTGGAATTTGACAGCATGTATCCACTAGTCACAGTATTTAGGGTAATCTGGGTACTGAGAGCTGTCTTTCTAAAATCAAGACAAAAAAGTGAGGTATTCTCATTGAAATCAAATCATAGCGTCATGAATTAGCTTTTTTCGTCAGTCATGCTAACCCTCTATCTAGGAATCAGTAACTTGGAAAAACAATTTCAGTATGCCAGATATGTTTGGAATAAATGAGATTTACAGTGGTTCAGAGTATCTAATGTTCCTCATGATTCTAAGAAAGAAGCAAGTGAAAAAAATCTAGGATTTCAGATGAAAAGAAGACGTAAAGGCAATGTTAGTGACAGGTAAGTATAAGGAACTGGGTTTATAAAAATGTCTAATTAATGCTTCAGATTAAAAAAATGAAAGTCACACTAACATGGCTTTCAGGCTCCTGGTTGTATTAGCACATGATATTTATAATCTGCCTTTTGTATCATAGATTTTAAAACATATTATTTTATTGTATAATGATAAACTGGTGATGTCAGAACCTTGACTTTTTTGCATCTGTACTATAAGCAGGTTTGTTTGAAACTATTTCAATCCTATTTTTATTCAGCATCTCCTGATCACTACTGAAAGAAGGTAGCTAAAATAGGCCATTGACAGTGTGATAATACTTATTTTCTCAACAATGATCTTTCAGAGGTGATAAAATGCTCCTTCCCTTGTAAAGAGAAAGGGCATCTGCCCAGAAAACAACAGTGATTTTCTCAGGTGTGAGCAAAGGAAAATGTATTGTGCCATAAATCTGCGAAGAAAAGAGTTATTTCAGGACCACTGGATGACGTCAAATGTGGTCTTTTGAAGGTTAGAAATTTTGTGATCTATGTTATTAGAAATTTCAGGGAGTTTTGCAGTGTCTTAAACTGAATTTTTTATGTAAATCAATTTGTTTGGTCTTCATGTCTAAAAGTAAAATGTGAGTTTAAAGCCAAAAGTATTATTCTCTATCTTCAAAAGTTGAAAAATTAAATCTAGTACACAACTGAGAGAATATAAAAAATGGAGACAGCAATATATAAATGATAAACCTTGTTCACAGAATAAAATTCGAATTCCAGGCAATGTGCAACTGTGTATATATGTACATATATACAATTTATATAGACAATGTCATACAATTCACATACGCTTATGCAGTTAGAGGCTTTTCTGTATCTTAGTATCAATCAAGGTTACTTAGAAAGTGTCTGAACTGGTTCTTGAAAGTTGAGGGACAATTTTTCAGAATGAAAATATAATATTAGTACAAATAAAAGTATTTTTGTCTTTTTTGTCATTTTTGTCTGTTTTTGCTATAGCATTATCTTAAGTGACTTTTATATTGTTAGGAAATGTGCAGGCCTTTGAGGTCCATTGATAATAGGAGTTTTATTATAACACAGAATCTCTAGACCCAGGGGGAATGTTTTGACTGTCAGATAGGACAGTATTAAAACAGTAATGACAGCTTTAAGTAAGAGAGAGATAATTGCTATATGCAGTACAGTAAGAGGATCCACAGAGTCCACAAGTCAAAGGGGCCTCTAACTTTTGTAGCTTTTTCACAGTATGGTGGAAAGTGTCACATCTTATAACATAGATTGCCACAGGTAAGAAAAATTCTGACCTTGGAAATGGGGGAAGGGAGGCAATGATCTCTTTCAGCTACAAATGGAGGAAGAGAAATGAAGAGCTCCTCCAAAAGCAAATCCTTATTTCTATGACAGGCAGCTAGGAGACTATGATCTTATATTCCAGTCTCTCTCTCTCTCTCTCTCTTTAATAAAATCATTCCTCAATTCCTTTTTCTATATCTATAGAATAGAGAGAGAAGCAGAGAGGGAGAAAGAGAGCGAAAGGAAAAAGAAAAAGGAAGAGGAAGAGGAACACAAGGAGGATGAGGAAGAAGAGGACAAGGAGGAAGAGACGTCGACTAGGAGATCCAGAGCAAGATGAAGCTTGAATTCCAGTCTTTGAATTCATTGCTGGACAGAAGAAGAGTCAGGGGTGGGGCCATGAGTGATGGGGTGGGTAGATTATGTCTCTCCTCCTCATCATATTGGGTTACTCAGCTAGTTGTTGGTTTCAATATTAGAAGCAGGTATAAGGAGGACATCATCCATATAAGTCCATGTGTAAGTAACATGTTTGACAGTAGTCTGGACAAATTGATTCATCAGAGAAGCTAGGAAAGAGCTTACAAATACAATAATCACAGCGGTAGTTACAGGAATAGCAATAGTTATAGTTCAGGAGGTCCATCAGTATTTTCAAATTAATTTCTCGACAATACTTATTAAGGAAAAGGAGTTTAGGATAAATGAGAGAGTTGATATTCTGAAAGATATATTTTGATATTTAATTGTGGGATGTTGTAGTGAAAGATATTAGAGAGTAAGGATACATTACATATGAAGATTGTTAATATTTCTTTTTTTCATTTTTTGTTCATACATCTCACTAAGTAGCAACTAAGCTCTACTTCTATTCAATATAATCATATAAATGCAACTCAATCTAGTTTTGTGACTACACTTAATATTTTAATTGTTCTTAACTTATTCAACTGAATAACATCCAGGATTCAATTTAGAAAATGCTGCAAATGGATGTTATAGCAGAATTCTAAGGAATCTAAGTGACCTATTTTGGCAACTAAAAATGAACTTGAATGCAATATAATCTTAGCCCAAAATTTGGAACTATTTCTGCTATACCGTAGGTACGATCAGTTTCCTTAATTGCCACAGACATAAGAACATAGAACAAAACATGTAGATATTAGGCCTAAACGATATAGATTCTGTTCTCAATTCTCTGATTGCAACTGTATGACGTTCAGCAAGTGACTTCAATTTACAATGGTTCTTTTTCTGTCTGTGACATAGGACTTTTCAATATCTTTTTCTCATAGTGTATCTTGAGATTTAAACCAGAAATCACTTAACATAATTGGAATAATGTACTCGTATATCCAAGGATGAATGAAACATTTTATAGCAATAATAATTAACATTTCCTCTTCTGTGTATGGCTAAGTAATAAGGATAGAATTCCTTTCTAAATCAGTAATTATTACCATATTTTTGTTACTGGAGTGGTTAGGGTCAAAGCCTAACTCTCAAATATGTTAACTAAAGAGTCAAGTAAAAATGAAAAGCAGAGAAAGATTTGGTAAATACAGCTACATGAGGAATAGGAATAGAAAAGCATGTCTATTTATCTGCAGATGCAACTTTGTGGTTCTGAAATGAAGCTCAGTTAAACCAAGGACTGAAATAATGTATAAAAAAAGTCCTGGTCAAGGTGTGTCTTGCCCACCACTGACATTTCATTTTCTGAACTCCAGTGTCTTCAGCAAGGTGACCTAACAATTTGTCAGAAATATAGGAAATAATTTCTTTCAGACAAGCTCCTGCTCTGACTGGCATCAGAACCCCAGGCTTGTTTTCCCTCCAAATGTGACTAATGAGATGATAATTCTTTGGAATTATATGCCTCATTTTAGAGTATCTTTTTTTCTTTCTGCAGATATATTACAATTCCCTACTCTGATTTTTAGACCTCAGTCTTGAGGGATTTCATATGAATATTTCTGATCAATTCCTGCATGTTAAATGTCAAACACAAAATAGAAATAGGAACTACAGTTAGGAAACATTGTCTCTTTGTAACCTCTTAGTTAGTTTTAGCTACTTTTTGCAAGGCTTGCACATGTGAGATGATTTTTATTGTTGGCTTTCAGATACGGTTTTGCTATAAAGTTCAGGTTGACCTGGAATTGGTGATATGACTTCTGTTTCACTTCCCAAGTTATTGATTTTCACACCCTCCCTCTACTGCTTTTAACTGAGCAATGGTCTCTGAAGACATTATCACTTAACCATGTGGTGGTTTGATCTTTCTTTACACCTTAACACCTTGATGAGATCTGTCAACTGGACTAGGAGCAATACAGGTTTGTTTTGAAAAGGAACCCAGGAAATGTATCTTGAGTGTCTTAGGATTCAGGTCTACCAAAATGGTAAGGACAGGGTGGAGTAGGAATATTCATTTTTGTTTCCCGTGCATCATCCTGTGTATTGGAATGAATGGGCTATTTTTGCCCCAGTGGGCTCTCCCTGGAGATGGGCTCATGGAACCTGTATTTATTTAAATGATTAAGTCATCATAGAAAGTGTGTGTGTGTGTGTGCGTGTGTGTGTGTGCATGTGTGTGTGTGTGTGTGTGTGTGTGTGTGTGTGTGTGTGTGTTCACTGAACAATTAGGATCAAGAGAGAATTCTGGAAGGGCTGTCCTCTTTTGTGCTTGTGAACAGAGACCAGAGGACCATTTAACAGATCTTCTATCCATAGCAAATAAGATCAATCACCAATCCAAACTGTTGAACTGCTGTTTTTCTGCAAAGACACAACAAGATGAGGAAACTGTCCTGGGATAGGAGCATTGCATGAACAACTAATAGCAGTCATAAAGGATTCAGGAAGCAGCAGCCTTGCGTAGGCGTCATCAAACCTTGCTGTTTTTCATCAGCTTTTCCTGTCTCAAGAAGCACTCCACCGAGGAATTTGTATCTTTCTTTGCTCCTGTGTGGTTTTTCCACGGACTCTGTATTTTTCACTACACAGGGCTCCACTTTGCTTCAAGCACTTATTCTGTCCACTAACTCCTTAGTTGACTTAGGAAAGTAGCCTAACACCTACTTGGCATCCTCTCACAGTTGATGGAATATGATCCCATGTTTGACACAGTGATCTCAGGAGTCAGGGTCAAGAAACCTTTTATGGCACTTTTAAGTAACTGAAAAGTTCTGAATAAAAAGATCTTAAGTGGGGGCTGCTCAGAGTCTAATCTTCAATATAAGTGCTTTAATACTTTTAGTGGCATCTGGCACCAAAAAATTAATTAATTATTCAAGATTTTTCTTTAGTATTTCATACTTCTGCAGAATATTAGCAGAGAAAAGTGATAAAGTTTTAGAAAAACATAACAAGAGATACTTAAGGAAACCAAGCAGTTGTTCATAGACGAACTTTCTTTAAAATTTTTTTATTATTATTATTTATTCAATTGTGTGTGTGTGTGTGTGTGTGTGCATGTATATGTATGTGTATGTTTATGTGTGTGTGTGTGTGTGTATGTGTAGAACCACGGACGAATTCGGGAATCACCATGGACCCCACCTTCTTGTTTACTTTCCCCGGGGATTTACAGGCTCTGCCCTACCAGGACCAGAAACGCAGGCCACCCCCGCTTCCGCCCAGGGTCTATAAGTGGGGTCTAGGATCTGAACTCAGTACCTTCCGCTTGCAAGGCAGAGGCTTAACCCCTGAGCCACCTCTCCAGCCCCTGTCATAGATGAACTTCTAAGGTGACCAAGATCCAATTCCTTTTAATTATCTGAAGTTAGCAATGTTAGAGAATACCTAATTATCTTTGCTTAAAGAGATCCGTATTGATACAATTATTAGCATACTAATGCACTCTGGGAAAGGCTAACAACAGCAATGATTCTGGCTTGGAAAACACCAACTTAGTAAAGCATTCACTAAATTTCATACCTTAAATAGCTTATTTAGTACAACAGGATGTAACTATATTTATTACATAAAAAAGCTAACAAGTAATATTACTATACAGAATAACTACATAGAAATCATGTATGTGTTAACTCAGCTTCGACTTTTAATGCATAACTTGGAAACTTTGACTCAGTAAGATTTTAGGTATATAAAGCTAAAGAAAATTAGAACTAATCTTTTACAAATTTTACAAGAATATGCTAGTGACTGCACTTGATTCATTAGAGCATTTCATACATACAAATTCATATTGTATAATTTGCATATATATAAAAACAAATGTTCTATTTAATCAAGGCAAAGAGAAATAGATCAAGGTTTCAACTAGCAGGATCTGAATGACATTGATTAAAATAGCAGAACTAGGGGCTGGAGAGAGATCTCAACTGGTTAAATGCTTATTGTACAACCACAAGGAACTGAATTTGAATGCCTAGCACCTACATAAAAATCTCGGTGCTGTGGCATATACTTTCATTCCCAGTACTGGGAAGACAGAAACAGGAAAATCCCAGGACCTTGCTAAGAGCCTTCTCCAAAAAATAACATTGAGAGAGATTGAGAAATAGGCCCAAAGTCAGTCTTTGACTTTAACACATATGTGCACACAAATGCTATGCCTGTTCCCTAACACACATATAAACACATATGTAAACACAGACAAGCAAACATGAACACACATATACACACAAAAAGCAGAAATGTTAAGAAAATATCACTGGCTATTTTACATATTGACATCCAGATATAATGTATATTATACTTGAAAGGCATTAAAATTAAATGTCCTGGATTCTGCAAACTTTTGCCTGGTCCACGAAGTTTAGCTAAGCTTCTCTACACATTTCTTATAATAGTTGCATAGGGTATTAAATGCACAAAAGTCATCTAAAATGAATTTTACATTTTATATTTCTTTTAGCAAAAATCAGAAATTAAAATTTTAAAAATTTAAAAAATTTCTGATCATTAAACAAAAACATTTTGAATGGCTCGATCACCCTTTCAATGCAATATTAATTACCTCTCTTATAAATTCTGCATTCATATCTTTTCAGCCTGGATTTATAGAATTAACACTTAAAATCACAAGATATAACAGGAAGGAAATTCAAAATTAACATTTTGAAAAGTTAACATTTTATTAGGTCTTGGATAAAGTTCTTGAATAACCATTTTCCCAAACTCTCAAATTCTACAGGTAAGGTTTAAATTCTTGCATTTTAGGTAACCACTTTTTCAAAGGAAGAAACTGAGATGGAAGCAGGGTGGCAAGATAGAGATAGATAGATAGAGAGAGAGAGAGAGAGAGAGAGAGAGAGATGAAACAGTTCCTATATACCCTGTAGCTCAAAAACTGTCACCCAAACACCACACACACACACACACACACACACACACACTCACACACACACACACACAAGCTCACATTTTAGGCATGTGGAATAGAGATATGCTTCAGCAAGTAAAGGGAAGTGCCACTAATCCCAATGACCTGAGTCCAAATCTTGGACTCACTAATTAGAAGGAGAAAGCTGACTCCTGAAAATTGCCCTTTGACCTCTACATGTACTCCATAGCATGTGTACCCCCAAATCATTGAACAAATATGTATGCAAATTAGGAATGCCAACAAACTTAATTTTATCATATAATAAGCTTAAAATAAAAGCAATACATCAGCAATAAGCAAATTGTTGTTTAGTTAGATTTGGAATGTTAGTAGCAAATTAAGTTTTGTACTATGCTGCTTTAGATAAAAATTAAATGAAAACAGGGCTGCGGAGATGATTCAGAAGTTAGTCTTTGACTCACAAGCACAAGAATATAAGTTCAGATCCCATGTAAAAATGTCGTACTAACATTGTGGCTATCTGAAATTCCTGCCCTGGAAGAACCTAGGGAGCCCCAGAGCAAAGCCATAAGGAAGTAAAGCTATCCAGAATGACTCCCGATCCACCTTTTGCCTTCCACTAACATACATACTCAAAATGCTCTCTTATATCTAAGCCCATACATACATGTAGATACATACAAAAAATTAAATAAAAACAATTAAAGTGATCCATAGTAAGTTTTTAGATGCCTAGTAGCATAGAACCATTCCTTCTGCCCACTGTTTTTTTTGTATCTTGAATTTTTTTATTTGCATCGTGAATAATTTAATAGAATATCAGTAGCTCAGAAAAGTCCCAAAGACTATCATACTCTAGTTTTTTCAATCATATAGCATACATCAAACATTCAACAGCACTTTAGATTTGCTCAAAAGCATTTCAAATGGCGTAATAGGCCAAACTATGTAATAGAACCAAACAGTTAAAAAGAATTTCCAAACTAGCAAGGAAGCAAAGTATGAAGAATATCTGATTAAAGAGAAACTTATCGAGATATAGGCTTTTTCTAGAGTCCAAGCATTCTCTCTTCTACTTTACCTAACAAATACAGGTAGGAAGCAATTAATACTAGCTGACTATGAATTTAAGAAGAATACCTAGAGTAGATTTATTCCAGCAGCTTCATAGCACCATGCTAACTGTCTTTTCTACTTAAAATTTTTTTTTTATTTCCACTCAAAACTGGTCGCGTAATGTGGGGCTCAAAATCTACTTAAAATTAACTTATAAGTGACTGACATGTAAAAAGTATTTTATCCCTTACCTGATCACCAAAATTTTTACTACCTTGCTAGGGTAACAACTTGAGTTTTGCACTGTGCAATCACTCTTTCTTACTGAAAAGTCTTTCTTACAAAGAGTCACATAACAATGAAACACAGAAAGGAGACCTAGTCAATATGGCCATATTGGAAATAGGAACCAATAATACATTTAAACACAAAGTTTGGGGTTCTCCCATGGCTCCCAGGGAAATTTCAATTCTTTAGAGTTTTGTTTCCACATTTTGAAAGCTAAAGAAAGGGACACAAACATCTTCTTTAGTCTACCTTTGTTCCTGCTGTGACAGTTACAATTAGCCTTGTAATAGACCCATGATTTCTCTGTTAGGGTTTGTATGAAAGTTGGGGTAAAAATGAATGTGCATTTGGACCAGAATATGTATTACATAATATGTTAAAGTTGAGTCAGATTGTAGCATGCTCATTTGAGAGCTATGAGGAATCTAGTCATCATAAATTGTTAATTAGCACTAACTATATGTAGGAAATAAAATATAAGTGCTATAAAACTAGGGGTGCTTGTTGATTCCAAAACAATGACTTACTGAGGGACTTTCCCCCCAGTTGATGTGATTACCAATGATTTTGAGGTCTCTTCATAGGCTCACCTGAAAAAACTTCCAAAACTAGATGAGGGAGAAGCAAATTGGCAACAGACCGATATCTAGCTATCCAAATAAATGAGAGAATACAGATATTTAGGGAAAAGCATAGGAACAGCTGATGTCCATTTGCACTGTTGATTGTCCCTGTGATCCAAGGCCAAGAGTTAGTCCTATGACAAAGAAGCTACCTCTGAGAAATGAACTCCCGTGCAGTGAAAAAAAAAAAAAAAAAAGGCAATTTTCTTCTTTCAAGGCCATCAGGTATCTTCTTCAGTTTTGGTCCTTCCTTGCATCTAATCTGGCTTATGTTAAGAAGACTTGTGAGGAGGACAAGAAAGTAGAGCTATTTAAAATTCTGGGAGTACTAGTTGGGTATAGAAGAAATGTTATAATTAAGGGCTGTGTAAACATAGCAGCAAATGGTAATGATTCTACAGGGAATTCTGACTGTGGAGATATTGGGCTTTCCATGAAGGCAAGCATTGTGTGTGCAACATTCTAGCAGTCCTGTGACTCTAGTAGTATTGATGACAAAAGAGTAAGAGAAATATAGAGGAAAGGAGTCAACGCAGAAAAAATAAAGAAAATCAGAGATATCTTAAAATTATGCCTGGGATTCTTGCTAATATTACATCAGATATCATCTGCCACATGGAAGAGACAATAAGGACCCATTACTTCAGAGCCTGAAGTTTTAGAGAGAAAAAGGAATGTTTGATACTAGCATTAACCCATTAGTGTTTTACAAATCAAGAAAAGAGGTACAATTGAATATCTGTGAGAGAAAAGCAAAAACATACCAAACTACAATAAGAAATTATTCACAGCTACATAAAGATTCAAATGTTCAGAATTATCATGTGAAGTGATAGAGAAGTAGATTGTGGTAAAAAAAGAAAAGAGCAATTGGAGGCTAATATGTGACATTTCTTTCCTCTTGGTTGTTAGGCTTATTAAATACATTAAATCATATTTTTGCATGCTTGTGTAATATCTATGTGTACATGAAGAGGGTCACATATGTGAGCACAGGAACATGTCCAGGTATGTGCTCTTATATGCAGAGGCCCAGAGCTGATATTAGCATTGTCTTCAATTACTTTTCACTTTTGTTAGGTCAAGGTCCCTCAAGTGAATGCAGAACTCACCAACAAGTTTAGATTAGCCAGACAGTTTGCTTAGGATTCCCCTTCCTGGCCTTATGGGTTCTGGGATCATATTAGATACACACAACTTTTGTCTGGCTTTTGGGTTTGCTTAGGGGTAAGTATGCTATACACTGATTCAATTCCAGAGCCCTCAGTTATAATTTTGAAAATGAAAATAACTCAAAATCGCATAAAACTGCAAAAAACATAAAACTGCATGTGTTGAAAAATACAGAGCAACCACAGCATTTGAAACCACTCATTGAAATAGATCTCATCTGGAAGTTTTGAAATCATTGAGATGCTTTTACTTAAAGGAAGTTTAGAATGTTACTATTTCAGACTAGAATGAAGAATAATGTTGTGATATTAGGATCTTTGTTCCACAGAGAAATTAACATATTCAATTGAAAATCCTGTTTAAAAAAATGTTTGCCCTGGTGAATATCTCCACTTGATTACACTGTGAATAACTACATGAGTTTTAGAGGAAGAAGGAATTATGGAAGTGTTCTTTCAAATGAGAGACTCTTTAGCACATAATAAAAATTGTTATGCCCATATAAGAATATAACAGGACCCAATACTTCAAAGAACTAGTATTCAGGGAATGTCCAGTATATAACAGAGGCTTTTACTAAAAAGTAAGACATTCCCAGACTGCTATTTCTACCAAGAAAGAGAGGAAATTTCATTACTTAATAAATTTAAGAAAACATTTCATGAATAATAATAATTGCTAGTCATTTGAGTTTTTCCCCTCTCGATGAAGGAATACAGCCCACTATCATAATATAAAAGTAAAAAGGAATATTTACCAATTTAGTTATAATCATTCATGTGTGTATATTGTATATATGGACTACACATATGAATGTCATACGCAAAACTGCAGGTATATACATACTATTTGATTTCCAAATATGCCAGTAATTCTGCAGTTTCCATTATAACTCTTCATTTGAAAGTATGAAATCTAATATAGTTTCTTTTAATACAGAGGCTTAGGTTTCAAACTAATTTAATAAAGATTTTAAATGAAGTTGGAAACAGTCAGTGACTCATAGGTCAGAAGTGGGTGGCAGGTGACAGAGGGGAAGGCCTCGGGCAGAAAAGAGACTCTTAATACTAGTTTCCCAATGAAAATGCTATGAAGTATTATTTCCTCTGTTATTTTAAACTATGGTTAATGTGTAAGTCACCTCCCCATTTCCCTCTATACAAAAGTAATATTCACATAAATTGTTGACAACTCTCAACAAACCAGCAAAAGAGAAACTTGAGTGATTTCTCTTTAAAGTTTTAAATTTATGCTTACAGATAATAGGCCTCCATTTCCCCTTTTCCCCCAAATTAACTATAAAAAATAATCTACAATCTCTTGTTTAATCAAAAACTATAAAATGTTTATAATTTAGCAATGTACTCAAGATTCTATGATATAAAAATAGTCATTTTGTGTGGCACTACTGACTCAGGAAGGCCCTAGCCCAGGCTCCTGAATTCAAGAGGTCTGCCTGCAGACAACTCTGGAAAAGGAACCATACAGGCAGAGAAATGGACAACCAATGGGTGGAGGGATGAACAACCAATGGGAAGGAGGGATGAACAACCAATGGGAAGAAGCCACCTAACCTGGACACCTAGTAAACAGCTAAATGATTGGTGGCTGCTTCCCCCCCCCCCCAGCAGAGGGGTGGCCACACCTGATTGGGCTCCGACCCTATATAAGCCCAAACACTTCCTGAATAAAGCTGAGTTTGCAGCCAACTCGTCGTCTGTGTGCTACTTCTCGCCTGACTGCCAGGGTCTGGGTGGTGATCCTGTCACCAGCTCACCCATTTGCCTCGAGCCCACAAGGCAACATTCCCCTCAGCTGGCCCAGCAGGGATTCAGCACAATTTTGCTTTTCTTTTTGCTCAGGACACCCCAGGCCCCAGAATTCAAGAGTCCATAGAAAACCCAAACAACAAACTAAGGTCTCCAACACCACATATCTGAGGACCTCTAAAATCATCCCATCAAACAGGAGAGAATCTTTGCTTCCAGCTCTAAAATAAGTAAATCCTTTTTAATGTTACTCACAACTGTTAGTCACTATAGTTTAGGTTTACTGTATAACTCACCCAAAAGCCCATACTTCTTCAGGGACTGTATTAGGGTTCTTTGAAGTAACAGAAATCTATGGAATGTAATATATAAAGATAAGTTTATTAAAATAATTCACAATAAAAATAGTGTCCTTCAAGGTAGCTGCCTGCAGCAAACTCATTTTTGACTGGAATGTTCTACAAAACCAATAGATCCTGAGAAGGACTCAAGCCTTTGCTCCTCAAGAGGGTGGAAGAAGCTGAGTTCTGATCTCGGTGAAGGACAGCTGGGCTCCGACATCAGCGATGAACAGCAAACAGCAGCAAAGCCTAGAGATCAGGCTCCAAAGGCAGCGAGAACAATAACAACATAATGGAAAAGGTGAAGCTCCAAGTCAGCCAAGGACTGAGGCGGCAGCAGCAGCAACAAAGCAAGGCCACGATGCTCTAAAAGCAAATAACACAGCAGAGTGGACTGCACAGCAAGTGGACAGAAGATAAAGGAAGAGGAAGTCCCTCCTCCTTGCTCCTCTTATTGGTCTACCATTGGAAAGTACCACCCACTGTGGGCTGAGTTCTCCACAGCAATTAATCAAGTACCTGCAGACTTGTTCAGGGGTCATTCCAACCATTAACTTTCCACAACTGTGCCTCAAACAGTCTGCAACAATCAAGTTGACACCAAAATTCAACCATAACATCCCACCACTTGTCAGCTTGATCCAAACACACAACTATAACCTTCCAACCCTTATTCCCATAGATATTATATTCATCAAAGATGTTCAATTCAATATAAAAAATTCTCAGATTCTGACATTATAAAAAATTTACAATCTCTCAAATATAAAATATAAAAAATATAAAAATATAATATATCATAAAATGTAAAATATATAAAATATAAATATAATATCAATATTAGTAAAAGCTAAATGATTTAGCACAGAATGAAAAATCATATCACAATAAATAAATATCAATTCAAAATTAAAAGAGCATCATCTAAAAATATATACATCACATTCATTGTCACTTCAGGACAAATTGTCAATTCAGTACAAATCAAAGACTTCTAGACAGTTCCATTTGTACTTTATGAGTAGAATAGAAGTACTCTGGGTAGTTATAAGCCATGTTTCTGTAACTGGTCACATGATTTTAACTGGTATTTAGAATTACCTTCCTCTGCTACCCATTCTGTGTTTCCTGTACCTTCAGCAAGTACTTCAGCAGATCTTGGTTCTTTTCCTGGGGGTGTCACCCATACCTCATTCCTGAATCCTGGTTCAAGGAACTCTGCTTTTACAACTTTGAGCTGCAAATAAGGACTGGGAATGCCTAAAATCTTTGAACCACCATGACTAAGTGATGAGTAACAGAAGATGGACACGGAAATACAGGATGCAGTATTTGATTTGCTGAACTTGATTCTAATTTGATATTTTCTTATTGTGTCAAGATGCTTCTATTTTGATGTTTTATCTGTGTTGGAGTATTTAACTTATTTTGGCTTGATAGACTCCTACAATTAAAAGATTTGGGATATTTAGAGAAAGATTTTCAGTTCCAATGTTTTAATAATTGAACTTTTAATAACTGACATTTTAAATTGAATTCTAGAAATTTTTAATTTTGGACTTCATAATTAATAAAATTAAATGTATTTATATTTTTAAGATAACTTTAACACCTATGGGGACAAGGATTGAGGTTACAGTTTAAAAGTGCTATTGTTTTTGTATCAAGTTGATGAGGAGAGGAGTATCACAGTTAGTCACAGGTGTCAACTTGACTATTAAGGTTTGAGCTCTGGGCACATTTGTGGAGAATTAGTGGTTGGGTTAAACTCAGAGTGAACCTGAAGGAGATTGTCTAGTTGATGGGGCAGACTCAGCCCATGGTGCATGGGACTAAGCCCTGAACAGGTGAATAAAACACAGAGAGCTGGTTAAGAGAGTTGGCATCCTTATATACGCTTGGCCAGACATGCTGGTCTGGCAAGTAAAGATCGTCCCTCTCTCAGCCATTACATAGAGATGGTGTGGCCAGTTCCCTAGGCCTTAGTGTTGGTGTGAGCTTTCCTATCAAGCTGGACTAAGAACTAACTATAACTAGGAATTGTAAGAGAAAATAAACCCCTTGTTCTCTTAAGCCATTTGATGGTCATTTATCAGCAACTATGCAGGCAAACTGCTACAGGGATTATACCATTCACTCTCACACATCATCAAGGGAATAAACCTAAAAAGGGCACTACCATACTAATCTTCAATCCCTGTCCACTAAATTGATGTACTAACAGTTCAATAGACTCATCTAGGAAATAACACCAATACAAGACAGGCATAATATGACTCCAAGGAAAACACTGGCAATAACTACTTAAGAGTAAAAATACTGTCTAATTTAGTTCAGCCAAAAACATAATTGAAGAAGGATTTAAGTGATAAAATAAAAATGCCCAGATCACAGTGAAAATACATGAAAAACAAAACCAAGACAACAAATCTCCTACAAAAGAATCAACCCCATAAAGATGGAATCCAACCAGAATAAACTCACAGAAAATAGCCAAGAAAGCCATACTCAAGATAATGATTTTCAAAGCCTGATCTTTACTATGATCAAAACAATGAAAGAGGAAATCCAGGAGGACTTAAATAATCTCATCAACTAATTTGAACAGGAGCACAACTTGGATGAGATGAGATGAGATGAGAAAAGCAGTTGAAGAAACAAAAATAGTCATAGAGCAGTTAAAATAATCTCAAGCAGAGATTAAACTCCAATTAAATGACAAGCTATCTTTAACTCAGAACACAACAGAGAACGTTATCAACAGAACTAATGAACCAGAAAATAGAATATAAGAGTTTGAAGATAAAATGGAACAAACCAGTTCAATGGAAGAGATTGCTAAAGCCAAAAAGATATTTGAGAGGTATCTTGATTATGGAATATCTTGAAGAAGACTGACATCTGCATTTGTAGAATACCAGAACAAGGAATCCCAAAATAACACATCTGAGGAAATTTTTCAAATTATCATAATGCAAAACTTTTCACATGTAAAGAAGAGGCATTCTGTACCCCAAACAAGATATGATGAAAATAGAAGCTCTCCATGGCAAATAATAATCAAAACGCTCCACATACAAGACAAAGAGAATATGCTAAGAGCTTCAAGAGAAAAGAGCCAAGTCACTTTTAAAGGTAAACTTATAAAAATAATAGATGATTTTTAATGGAAGCAGTAAAAGCCAGAAGAGCTTGGAAAGAAGTACTTCAAGTATTAAATGAGCACAAATGTCAACCCAGGCTAATGTAGCTACCAAAATTGTCAAGGATATGATCAAGGATAAAAGAAAAATTTTCCACCATAAAGACAAGTTGAAGGCTTACATCACCACTACACTAGGCCTTCACAAATGCTAGATACTCAATCTTGAAGAAAAGAACAACCACATCCAGGTGGAAAAGGAAGTATAATACCATCATAATCTGCAATACATATGAAAGCCACTAAACACAAAAAAAATCAGGAATCAAAAGTAATTTCTCCATTATAACACTAAATTTCTTTTTTTTTTTTTTTTTTTTATTATTATTTATTCAACTGTGTGCATATGTGTGGGTGTACGTGCACGCGCGCGTGCCTGTGTGTGTGTGTGTGTGTCTGTGTGTGTGTAGAACCACGGACGAATTCGCGAACCACCATGGACGCCTCCACCTCCTTCTGCCCCGGGATTCACAGGCTCCGCCCTACCAGGACCAGAAGCGCAGGCCGCCCCCGCTTCCACCTGGCGTCTATACATGGGATCTGGGATCCGAACTCAGGACCTTCCGCCTGCAAGGCGGAGGCTTAACCCCTGAGCCACCTCTCCAGCCCATTATAACACTAAATTTCAATGGAATTAAGTCACACAATCAAAAGACACAGGTTACAAACATGGATTAGAAATCAAAACTCATCCATCTGCTGCCTTCGGGAAACACATCTTATCACAAGTTAAGCATATTCTAAAAGTAAAAAGCTGATAAAAAATTCTTCAAGTTAATGGAACAAGGAAACAAGCAGGGGTAGAAATTATGACATCTGACAAAGTGGACTTCAAACCAAAGAAAATCATAAGAGATACAAAATATTACATTTTAGTCACAAGAACAATTCACCAGGAAGATTTCACAACACTCAACATATATGTGCCTAATATGGGCTCCTCCATATTCATTAGACAAATACAATGTCTAAAGCAACAGATCAATCCAAAAACAATAGCAGTTGAGGATTTCAATATTGCTCCGTAAACATAGGATAGATCAACAGATGGAAAACTCAATAGAGACACACTGGAACTAAATCAAACCCTTACTCAAATGGACCTAGCAGATCTCTACTGAACCTTCTGTCCAAGCACCAAAGAATACGCATTCTTCTCAGCAGCCCTTAGAACTTTCTCCAAAATAGACCACATATTGGGCCACAAAATGAATCTCCACATATACAGGAAAGTTGAAATTATAGCCTGTACTCTATCGGACCACCATGGTCTAAAGCTTAACATCCACAATACAACAATAGCAGAAAATACACTAATTCTTGGAAATTAAACACCATGATGCTCAATGAGAAATGGGTTCAGAAAGAAATTAAAAAAGAAATTCAAGATTTTCTTGAAGTGAACGATAATGAAAATACAACAAATCAAAATCTCTAGGACACAATGAAGGCTGTCCTAAGGGGTAAGTTTATGGCTCTCAATGCCTATATAAAAAAAAAATGGAAATGCCACAACTAAATAACTTAGAAATGCAGCTCAAAGCTCTAGGGACACAAGAGCAATCCAATCCCAAAAGCAGTAGAAAAGAAGAGATTAGCAAAATCAGGAGAGAAATATGTGAAATTGAGATAATGAAAATGGTACAAAAAATTGACCAGACAGACAAAAAGCTGGTTCTTTGAAAAATATCAATAAAAGTGATACACCCCTAATTAAATTAAAAAAAATCAAGAGAGAGAAAACCCAAATTAACAAAATTAGAGATGAAAATGGAGTTATCACAATTGATACCCAAGAAATTAAGAGAATTATAAGATTATAGGTCAAAAATTTATACTCCATGAAATTTGACAACCTGAAAGAAATGGATGAATTTCTGAGTAACCACACTCATCTGAAGTTTTGAATTGTTTAAATAGCCCTATAACAAATGAGGAAATTGATGAAGTAAACTTGAATCTCCCCACCAAAAAGTCCTAGATTATATGGATTCAGCACAGAATTCTGCCAGACATTTAAAAAACAACTAACACCACTATTCCTTAAACTCTTGCATAAAATAGCAAATGAAGGAATACTTCCAAATTCTTTCTACAAAGCTAATATCATACTAATCCCAAAACTTAATAAAGATACACTTAAAAAATAAAACTATAGGCCAATTTCTTTGATGAAAAGAGATGCAAAGATTCTCAACCAAATCCTAGCATATCATAAAAAACATATCAAAAAGATTATTCAACAAGGTTGGTTCAACATACACAAATCAATAAACACAATCCACATAAACCAATCCAAAGTCCAAGACCACATGATACTCCTGCTAGATACACAAAAATCTTTGACAAGGTCCAATATCCTTTTATGACCAAAACCCTAGACACAGTTGGAATGGAAGAAACTTTATATCAACATAATAAAAGCTGAATGCAACAAGCCAACAGCAAGGATTATACTCATTGGAGAAAAACTTGAAGCATTCCTGTTTCAATCAGGAACTTGATGAGGCTGCTCACACTCACCGCTTCTATTCAATATTGTATTTGAAATCTTAACTAGAGCCATAAGACGAGAGAGGGAGATAAAAGGGATTCAAATAGGAAAAGAAATCAAGATATCTCTATTTGCGGACTACAAGATTGTATAACTGAGAGATCCCGAAATCTCCACCAGGAAACTCCTGGAACTAATTCATAAGTTCAGCAGAGTGGCAGGTTACAAAATAAATGTGCAAAAATTCTTCAAAGAAATTGACCAAATAATCTCAAATTTCATATGGAGGCATGAAAGGCCCAGGACAGCAAAAAAAAAAATACTAAGCAATAAAAACGTTGCTGGAAATAGCACCATACCAAACCTTAATCTATACTACAAATCCATAGTAATCAAAACAGCTTAGTACTGTTTCCAAAATGGACACATAGATCAATGGGTAAGGGTTGAAGACCCAGGTATAAGCCCACACAATTATAGCTATCTCATTTTTGATAAAGGGGCTCAAAAACTCAATAAAATAAGATCAACATCTTCAACAAATGGTACTACAAAGCTGGATATCCACATGCAGAAGATTAAAACTGGACCTGTATTTGTCACCATGTAAAAATCAACTTGAAATAACCAAAGACCTTAATATTAAGGCAGAGACTATAAAAATTCTAGTTGAAAGAGTAGGAAACTCCCTAGAGTAGACTAGGCTAGGCCAACATTTCTTAAACAGAAACCCAATAGCATAGGCACTAGAATCAACACTCAATAAATAGGTTCTTATGAAATTAAAGAGCTTCTGTTCAGCTAATATATTGTAAACAGCAAAAAGGCAACACACAGAATGGGAGAAAATCTTCACTAACCACATATCTGATAGAATTCTATTATCCAGAGTGCACAAAGAACTTTAAAAAAAAAAAAAAAAAAAACCACCAGGGAGATAAGTAGTCCAATTAGAAAATTGGGCCTTGGAACTCAAACTTTCCAGAGAAAAAACTGAAATGTTCAACAAATACCTTAAAAATGTTCCTTATCTCTAGCTATCAGGGATATGTAAAGCAAAATTACCCTGAGATATTATCTTATCCCTGTCAGGATGGCGGAAAAAACACAATACAAACAACACCAAATGCTAAACAGACATTGTTAGTGGGATTGCTAGCTTATACAACCACTCTGGAGATGAGTATGGTGATTTCTAAGATGTTAAGGATTGAAATGCCATGTTACCCTGCTATACCACTACTATAATTCTCCAAATGCACCAATTCGCTACAGTGACACAAGCATGACCATGTTCATTGCAGCACTATGTGCAATAGCAAAGTCATGGAATCAGTCCAAATGCCCAACAGTTGAGGAAGGGATAATGTAAATGTGATACATTTATACAATGGAATACTATTCAGCCATCAAAAAAGATGAATTAATGAAATTTTCCAGGAAATGGATGGAACTAGAAGAAATTTTATTGAGTGAAGTATTCTAGACACAGAAAGTTAGATTTTGTATGTACTCCCTAATAAGTGAATCTTAGTTACAAATCCACTTAATAACATACTCAAAGGTAAATCTCTGTAACACACACTATAATCACAAAGGATTATAAATAGGAGGGAAGGGGGAAAAGTACCTTGAAAGAAAAGAAACAAAAGAACACACTTCAATACAGAAATTAGGGCTTGGTCATGTACTGCAGGTTAATAGATGATGCAGCTCACTCTCACTTCCTTTTCTATTCACTTGGGACTGAACAGGTTTGATCTCTTCAGTCAGGGAGGGTATAGAGACTGGCAGTTAGATGGTAACCAATCAGCAAACAGGATACTGACCCCTCTCACTGTTGTGTCCTACTCCTGTTCTTCAATCTATTTTTGAGTCTCTTCGTTTATTAATATCTTCATTTAAACAGTCTTTTATTTTTTCTTAGGAGATGACCTCAACAACCAATTCAGATAAAGCCAACGGGCGGTGCAGGAACAGCAAAACTGAAAAAAACAACAAACCATAATTCAGATTTCCAAAGACCCTGCAATATTCACCTAGAACCAGACCAACCAAGTCTCTCCCCATCCTAAATCTCAGGGAACCTTAGAGAAGAGGGGGTGGCAAAATTGTAAGAGCCTAAAAATGAAGAGGATCAACCACACACAAGTTACTCCATATAAGTCAGGCTGAATATCATAAATTCATTCTATTCATGCATGAAACTATGAAAGAATTTAAAAACTAGAAAACTGTTGATGTACTTAGTATAATTATAGCCTGTAATGATATTAGTAACTATTAACATTCATTATGATTCAGAAGGAAAGCCTGCATTTTAATCAAATAACCAGGATGAGTGGATAGAGGACATAGTATACAATACATAGATAATTAGATTCTACAGGAGTATCAATGCTGAGCTACTTATTGTTCAATATAGTAAGTACTTTGTCAAATATCATATTTAATACTAAGTATTAAAATATATCTTAGGAAGCCTAATAAAATCTCCTTTCTACTGATGAATAAAGTGGAAATTAAAATTTTAATCATGAACAGAATCTAGACAAGAAAGACAAGAAAAAGAATTTCAGACAATTTGGAGAACTCAAATATTTCTGAGTCTGAGGTTAGAACCTGGAATTAAAGAGAAAAGTCTAGCTAGGTAAAGCAAGGTAAGCCTATAAAAATATTAAGCTCTACTGGAGTATAAGTTTCACTCTGTAGGTAGGTCAATCATAAGTGTGAAAGATGAAATGCCACAATTAGCATTAATGATATGACAATGGTCCAAGATAAACAGACAGTTGGGACAGACATGAACATAATAATAGTATACGGGACTACATGCGTAAATTCTAGCTTTTTTAGTAAACAGTGAAAAATAAGGAGAAAGGATACTAGAAATACAAAGGAAGACAAACAGAAAAGAATAAAATGGTTTTGTAACTTAAAGGTAGGGGTTTAGAAATATGAGAAAGTGTCTACACTAGCTTTTTCAAAAAGAAGGGAAGTTATGGGAAAAATGAATTTTTTAAGATGCACTAAAGTTAATATGATTTTTGCTACTCAACTTCTTTTATAATTTTTTAAGTAGAGAATAAGCATAGAAAGAATGCAAATAGGAAATGATGAAGAAAACTCTTACTTTACTTGGGAATTTTCTTAATAGGTTCAGAAATGAAGACAGAGCATATTTTTTTTTTTCTTTTTTTCCTAAGACAGAGCATATTTTAAGAATGGCAAAGGTCTGGTACAAAAGGTTCAGAAATCTTTGATCTAAAGATTAAATATGTAAAAGGTGTTCATAAAGATATACAAAAAACATGTCAGAAGAAAGCCACAGTCAAAACAACTTGCCAATCTATGTAGAAGAAAGTTTGAAAAGGTGTCCTCAGTGACCAAATAACTGCATCCAAGGAATATAAGAACTAAGTTATAGCTATTGACTGCAGAGGCAAGAATATCCCTGTGAACCTGTTTGTAGTATTTTCAGGAGTCCAAAGGAATGGAAGAAATTTCATTTCATTTTTAAAAGGGGACTAAGTAGATAAAAAGTCTAAGAAATGGAAAAACTCTCTTTTTATAAGATTTTGGTATAAATGGACAACTTAAAATGTCTCTAAAACAAAGAGTCAAGGAAGGTGCCTTATAAAGTTCACACTTTATTGAGTGAGTTTGAAAGTAACCTCTTTATTAAAAGAAATTATTTGGACACAACAGTGAATTAATAATGCTGGGGAACTTCAAAGAAATCAAAGTCCAGTGATTTTGCCTCCAAAGAACCTGAGCAGTAATACAAAAGGATGCTGAGTTGAAGATGAGTTAAGTGAAAGCCCTTAAACAAAATTCAGTTTATAGCATAAAAAGAAATATTGTGATAAAGAATAAGAAAGGTAAAAATGGAAAAGTTACATTTTTAAGGGAAAAAGAATAATAACCTAATGATGAAAAAGAATAAGTTGCTGATATCTGAGGTCTAAAGGAAAGGCTAAGATCACAGGCTGCCAAACCCTAGACAGAAACTGTCCTTACACACTTCTCTTATCAGCACTCTGTTGTCTAAGAGCTAAAGCAGAATGAGTTAGCAGTGTGGACAACAGATCCCTGGGGGGTGTATAAGGTATAAGAGCATTTTTGAAGAATATAAGGATTATGTGATAATTCCAAGTTAGATTTTGCAAAGAACAGCAAGTGATTGTAGTTTTTTAATGAAAAATTTGACATATAAATGGGTGATTGGCACAACTCTGTCTTAAAAACATCTATATCTTGGATGTGTGCCATCCTTTTTATTCTCTCTCTCTCTCTCTCTCTCTCTCTCACACACACACACACACACACACACTAATTTGTTCACTCTTGTTCTCTTTTTGACTCATTTTCACATTTCCTTAATCAATATAAGGACATCATTATAAGGACCAATCTACTCATTATCCTAAACCACAGTCCTAGTTTGAATGTGAGTTGCTTGAATCCTTAGTTGATGTTACTGTTTGAGAAGGTCATGGCAACTTTAGGAGATAGACTTGCTAGAGGAAAGCACATCACAAGGGGTGGGCCATGAGGTTGGTTAGCCCCGCCCTGTTTCCTCTAGCAATCTGCTTTTTCAGTCTGCTGCTTTCTTTCTCAGCGTTCCTGATGATGTTTTTAGTGGCCTAAGTTGCCTGCAGCGGCTGCCTGCTCTTTCACACCATAATGCTCTGTATCTCTCCTCTGGAACCATAAACCATATAAATTTTCCTTTTTTCCCTTGTAGTTGATTGAGTTTGAGAGTTGTCTCACAGCTTCAGGGAAGAATAATTGAAACAGAAATTAGTTCCAGTAGTGAGGGATTGCTATGAGATTATGGTAATCTGATAAGAAAAAGTAAGTGTTATAAAACATAGAATTTGGTAGAGAGAACTATGACCATTGTTCTGATATGGGAAGTGTGTCTTTGGACCTTTTTTGGGAGAAATTTGGAACTTTGGGCTGGAAAAGCCTTTATGTCTTGGAGACAGAGTCTAAAGGGGTATTCTAATAAAAGTCTGGGAGAGGTAATGCTATGGAGATTGTCATAGTTAGGCATAGGTGTCAACTCGACTGTTGAGGGTTTGAGCTCTAGGCACATTCAGTGGTTGGATTAAGCCCAGAGCAAACCTGCAGGAAATTGTCTAGCTGATGGAGAAGGCCCAGCCTATGGTGGGTGGGAATAGGTACTTAATAGATGAATAAAATACTGAGAGCTGGTTGAGGAAGTTAGCATCCTTGTGTACACTTGGCCAGACATGCTGGTCTGGCAAGTAAGGATCATCTGTCCCTCTCTCAGCCATTACATGGTGATGGTGTGGCCAGTTCCCTGGTGTTGGTGTATGCTTTCCTGTCAAGCTGGACTGGGAACTGTAACCAGACTATCAGTAAGAAAATGAACCCCTTGTCCCCTTAAGCTGTTTGATGGTGATTTATCAGCAACCATACAGGCGAAATGCAACAGAGACATAGACAATGAAAGCCCAGATTATGATAGCCCAGAAGGGGAGAGACTCTTTTGAGAGTTAGACTATGGACAATGGAGTAATGGTGTTTTGGCAAAGAGTTCAGTTAAGTTGCCTTGTCATCTTGAGAGCTTATGTGATGTTAAATCCGAGTGTTTGGCAGAAGAAATTATAGGACAAGACAGTCTTGGCAGTGTGGGATGGATAGCTTTTAGTAATCTTATTTAGAGTTATTATGAAAAAGAACTAGGCAGACAAAAATGAAAAATACAAAGTTTGATTCTGAAAAAACATGAGGGCAAGTTGTAAAAGACTGAAGATGGCAGTATGGTGGCTATTGTTAAAGAGATTAGTGCCATCAGTGAGGCAAAGCTTCTTCTTCATTTGAATAACAGAAGAGGCCTCAGAACCCTGGTGGTAAGATCCTCAGGGAAGATGACTTTGTAAATTCTAGAAACAAATTAGTTAAGCCTTGGAGACACCAAATACCAGGTAAAAGGCCACATTAGACAGTCTAGTAATGTCTAGTATAGAGAAGCAACTAGTCTAGCAAGCAATTCCTTGTTAGCATCCTGGTTTGCAAAATGAACAAACCAGTTACTTCTAGACCACGTATGGAACTCAGTGTGAATATCCCAGGTTTAAATATGGAATAGGTTAATGATATCTACTTCAAGAGAGGAACTCCGTTATTATTCTAGTTCTTCTCTCCCTTTTTTCCTTTAGATATATAAGCAAGCATATGGGATATAATCTAGACTCACAATAAATTAAAAAGAGAAATTTTTTAAAAGATGTAATTACACAAAAAATCTCCATTTTACTGTTTAGTTACAAAATTGAAAAAAGTAATGACTGAAGAGTATATAACAATCTTCTCTTGCTGATCTTTTTTGCTTTCACTTAAAAAGGCATAAACTTTCTATATTGCGTGTATTATTCTTTTGAAAGAGTAAAATTTTTGATTGAGGGAACTTTAATTCTATACTGAAAGTAGTCAGATAATAACTTACTTTGGCTGGGTGGAATGATACGGGTCTATAATACCAATCTTTGGGAGGTGGAGTCAGAAGAAACAGGAGTTTAAGAACAGCTTTGTATACATATTGAGTTTAAGATCAGGCAATATTACATGAGATTTTGTTATCAAAATAGGGTGGGTGAACTTCTGGAAGGATGGTTCAGTATGTAAAGCATTTGCCTGCTATGCAAGTATGGGGACTATATTTCTGCTCTGGACATAGCAACCTAAATGTAATTCTGATGTGAGGAAGGCAGAGACAGACTTAAAATAAACAATGCCCGAGGATTCCTTGAAAATTTCTCTTCAAGAAAATAGCTATCTCCCTGGGCAGAGTGAACAAGGAGGAGGTGGAGGTGGTCCATGGTGGTTCCCAAATTCACCCACGGTTCTACACACACACGCCCACACGCATGCACGCACAATTGAATAAATAATAAAAAAGAAAAAAGAAAAAATAAGAAAATAGCTATCGAGAATTTTGAGGTGTTGCAAGATGTCAGGAGAAAATGGTAATTTTATTTACTAGAATGGGACTTTGTTATATGGAACAATTGGTAATTCAATACCCTTTTATAAATGAATTTATATAATAAGCAATATTGCGATAAATGCCCTAAAGTCAAAAGAGTTAATATTATCAGACCCAGACTCAGGAATTCATGGTCTTCTGATAAGGTATGATATTGGGAGTACTTGCCCCAAAGCTAGAAGATGTTCTCATATCCATAGTTTAATTACACAACTAGACTTTGCAGCAAGATATACATGAACTGCAGCAGATATACAGAAATCTCTCTGATTCATCTGTTAATTAATTGTAAATACCATCTTATATAGAAGCAAGAAAAGAATGAACCACCAAAAAATGGTGCAAACAATCTGAAAATGATTGGTGGGCTCAAGGGAAACATATGATTCTATTGCTCCCAACTATATCAATAAAAATTATTGAAGGAGTTCATGACTCATGTCATCTGGGAAGACAGACATTAACTATTCTAGGCACCTGTACCTTCGCAGAAAAAAAACCCAATGTTCCCAATCACACAAGTTGTGAAGACCTTTCCATTCAGGAAAGTGGAACCAAGACACTGCTTTAGTTAACCAAGTATGAAGTAGAAACCTTCGCAGAAGAATACTGAGAATTATATTTTACTTAGATGTTTCTGTGTCAAGGACATAAATACCTTCTGTTTTTTTTTTTAATTTTTATTATTATTTATTCAGTTGTGCATGTATGCGCGCGCGCGCGTGTGTGTGTGTGTGTGTGTGTGTGTGTGTGTGTGTGTGTGTGTGTGTGTGTGTGTAAAACCACGGGCGAATTCGGGAACCACCATGGACTATCTCCACCTCCTCCTTGTTTACTCTGCCCGGGGATTCACAGGCTCCGCCCTACCAGGACCAGAAACGCAGGCCGCCCCCGCTTCCGCCTGGCGTCTATACGTGGGGTATAGGATCCAAACTCAGGACCTTCCGCCTGCAAGGCAGAGGCTTAACCCCTGAGCCACCTCTCCAGCCCCACCTTCTGGTTTTTGCTGATACTTTCTCAGTGTGAAAGGGGCCTAACCTATTGGAATTAACAATGCTTAAGAAGCTATTCTCTAGAATACAACTTGTTCCTTCTGATTCTCCATAGCTTAAGAACACCCTGAGGATGAGACTGCATATACCTGCAAACTCTTTAAAGACTCAAAATATTATCTTCAAACAGTAGAAAAAGATATACACAAAGACAAGACCAATGTATAAATCTGTCGTGGTTCTAACTTTACTCTGAGATTTAAATCACTTCCTTTTTCCTTTAGATGTTGTTGGTATAGTATCATGTGCTCAATGACTACCTGCACACACTATTTATTATATCAATGACAGAAGCACAAAAACTGGGAAACCTGGGTCATTATTAAAGTACAGTGTTGCATTATACTCAACAAGCAAGGTAACATGTCCTGTCTCAAGATTAACATCCCCAGAAAAAATTTATGCAAGGTTCAGCTTTTAAGTTTTAATGGTTTACAAGCATCATGGTTCTTGGACATGTTACACATTTATGAAGACATTTTTGCTTTTTTGGGTGTTAATCTTCATCACAGCAACCTGTCATGTATTTCATTGTTCATTTGATTTGCTATCCCAGCTAGTGACATCCTCTATTCCAGATTTATTGGAAATAGTGATATATTAACCTCCAAGCTTGGACCTTCTAATGGCTGAAATTCCATCAGACAGAATGAGACCATAGGCAAGATAATAGGCCAGGTCTACAACCCTGTTGAGCATATCAGAATTCAGAAGTCATATCTTCAGAGCCATTAACCTTTCACATTAAGAAATTGAAGGCTCATGGGGGAAATTGTGACAGTATAGAAAAATAGAATATTAAGGAACCTGAAAAGAGAAAGGAAACCTTTATCTTTCTTACCCACTGAATGCTCAAGATTTTGTAACAACCAAGAAAATTCATTGTGGGGGTAAGGAGATGGATAGTTCAACAATTAAAGTACATGAACAAAAAGAAAGAAGTTTGCCTTCTTAGATCCCTGGTAAAATGTCAGGTGAGTATGACAGCTTAACTGTATTCCAGCTTCATAAGGTAAAGAATGCGAATCCCCAGAGCAAGATGCCTATCCATACTAGCTTTATCAGTGACCTTTGCATTTGAATGTAGATTCTTCTTCAAAGATAATAAAGTACAAAAAATGATTGAGGATGATACTGTTTTTCAACTGTCAACCTCTGACCTTTATGCACAGTTCACATATACACTCACACACACACACAGGCAAGCACACACATATACACCTACAAAAATGGAAAATTACAAAACATATTCACCATCAAGATTACCTGCATGTAGACAATATTTCTTTTCTGCATAGAGATAAAATGTGTGAAAACACCGATGAACCATTCTTAGGGACTAAGCATTTGTTACCTTCAAGTATAAATTTTTATCTTCACTGAAAGTAAGCCTATAACTCTCTGACAACCTCCTAAGCAATGTTATTTACCACAGTTACAGTTAAGTGAGATCCATTGAGACCTAGTATACAAAGGATTCCTTCTATCCTTATGACCTAGAGTTCTATTATTTTTTTTTCTTCTTTTTTTTTTATTTTTATTTCAGCTCATACAAACTTATTAGATACACCAGTTCCCTCCCTCCCTCCTCCTCCCCCCGTACCCCCTGCTCCCCCTCCCCACCCCTCTCCCTCCCCATCCCCCAGTGCCTCTCACCCCAATTCCCAGAGAGTCCTTTCTTGTGCATGACTGATTTCCTCTGGGCCCTCCTCTCCGATGACCTACAAGGACCCAGTGGCCTTTGCTGAACCCTTTCCCGTATAGGAACACTGCTGTGGCTGCCAATCCTTTGCCTCCAAGGATCTTGGTGCCTTTAGAAGATGCTAGACTTTGTGAGGTCAACAGTGTGTTGGACAATGCGCAGGGCATGCAAAGTCCAATTATGATTGCTTCAGCCCTAACTAGTATAGAGTATCTTACATATCATTGCTCCTCCCATCCTTATGCTCTTACACTCTTACCGCCCCCTCTTCCGCAAATTTCCCTGAGCTTCAAGATGGGGAGAGACTAAGCTGGCCTAGTTCTAGGTGGTTGATATAGAGTCTCTGAAGTTCTGGATTGTGGTTTGTTGATTTTCTTTTGCAGTTTTGCTGCTCCTGCAATGCCCTTCACTCCATCCTGGTGGGCATTGTATGTTACCCCCTGGCCAGAGACAAAAAGCTGTTAGAGTCTTGTGATAAAAGCACATTCAAAGGTAGATGTAATAAAAGTGGGAAACCACAGTGAGGGAGGGGTCTATCACCCATTTGCAAAATTGTTACTTTTTATCTGCCAGACTATATGCCCTCCTCTTCTGGTGAGATCACTCCCCCTCAGTAGTAAATGATCAGGAACAAAAGTCTGTGAACTTAATCAGATGTCTCATTACTTATTTGGGTCCTTGGTGGAGGCCTATTTTCCCTGCTGTAACATGGTCCCTTCTCTCCTTCTTTCTGGTGTGGCCCTCCTACCCCATCCCTCCTGTTCATAATCCTTGGAATTCCTGTCTCTAGGTGGGCTGGGTGGGTTTGGTACTAGGAGCCACCTATTAGGGAGTACATACGGCGCTTAATTTTCTGGGTCTGGGATACTTCACTTAATACAATTGTTTCTAATGACATCCATTTCCCGGCAAATTCCAGTAATTCATCATTTTTGATGGCTGAGTAGTACTCCATTGTATAGATGTACCACAGTTTCCTTATCCACTCGTCAACTGTTGGACATTTGGGCTGATTCCATGTCTTTGCTATTGTAAACAGTGCTGCTATGAACATGGTCGTGCTTGTGCTATCGAGGCAAACCTCTGCTGTATGGGGGGTTATTCCCAAAATGGAATAGCAGGGTCATATGGCATTTCAATCTTTAATTTCTTTAAGAATCTCCAGACGGCTCGCCAGAGTGGCTGTATGAGCCTGCATTCCCACCAGCAATGTAGGAGAGTTCCCCTCTCTCCACATCCTCTCCAGCATTTGTCGTTGTTAGTATTGTGGATTTTTGCCATCCTGACCGGGGTGAGATGATATCTCAGGGAAGTTTGATTTGCATTTCCCTGATGGCTAAAGAAGTGGAGCATTTTTTCAGATATTTGTTAGACATTTTAATTTCATCCCTGGTAAAGTTTCTTTTAAGTTCCAGGGCCCATTTTTTAATTGGGCCATTGGTTTCCTTGGTGTTTAGTTTTCTAAGTTCTTTGTGCACTCTGGACAATAGAGCTCTATCAGATATGTGGTTAGTGAAGATTTTCTCCCATTCTGTGGGTTGCCTTTGAGCTCGCATTACAATCTCTTTATCTGAACAGAAGCTCTTTAATTTCACAAGATCCCAACTGTTGAGAGTTGGTAGCAGTGACTGTGCCATTGGATGTCTGTTTAGGAACTGTTGGCCTAGCCCAATCAGCTCGAGGGAGTTCCCTATCCTTTCAAGTATGGTTTTTATAGTCTCTGGCCTGATATCAAGGTCCTTGATCCATTTGGAATTAAGTCTTGTACATGGTGACAAGTACGGGTCCAGCTTTAATCTTCTGCATGTGGAGATCCAGTTTTGCCAGCACCATTTGTTGAAGATGCTGTTCTTTTTCCATTGGATTCTTTGGGCCCCTTTGTCAAAGACCAAATGGCTGTAACTTTGTGGGCTTATATCTGGGTCTTCAATCCTTATCCATTGATCTGTGTGTCTATTTTGGATCCAATACCAGGCTGTCTTTACAACTATGGATTTGTAGTATAGACTAAGGTTTGGTATGGTTATACCTCCAGCTGTGTTTTTGTTACTCAGGATTGTTTTTGCTATCCTGGGTCTTTTGTGCCTCCATATGAACTTTGAGATTGTTTGGTCAACTTCTTTGAAGAATTGCTTTGGGATTTTGATTGGTATAGCATTGAATCTGTATATTGCCTTTGGTAGGATGGTCATTTTTACAATGTTGATTCTGCCAATCCAGGAACAAGGGAGGTCTTTCCACCTTCTGGTATCTTCGGCTATTTCTTTCTTTAGGGTTTTAAAGTTTTCATTGTAAAGGTCTTTTACCTCCTTAGTTAGGTTTATACCAAGGTATTTCATTTTTTTAGGGGCTATAATAAATGGTATTGTTTCTCTCAAGGCTTTTTCACTTCTTTCATTCTGGGCATATAGGAAGGCCTCTGATTTTTCACATTTATTTTGTATCCTGCCACCCTGCTGAACTTCTCAATTAGTTCCAGGAGCTTCCTGATGGAGTTTTTGGGATCACTCAGGTATAAGATCATGTCATCTGCAAATAGGGATAGCTTGACTTCTTCCTTGCCGATTTGAATCCCTCTTATGTCCCTTTCTTGTCTTATGGCTTCAGCTAAGACTTCAAGTACAATATTGAATAGAAGTGGTGAGAGTGGACAGCCTTGTCTAGTTCCTGATCGAAGTGGGAATGCTTCCAATTGTTCCCCATTGAGCATAATCCTTGCTGTGGGCTTGTTGTATATAGCTTTTATTATATTGATAAAGGTTCCTTCCATTCCTACTGTCTCTAGCGTTTTGATCATAAAAGGCTGTTGGATCTTGTCAAAAGCTTTTTCTGCATCTATCGAGAGTATCATGTGGTCTTGGACTTTGGATTGGTTTACATGATGAATTACATTTATTGATTTGCGTATGTTGAACCAACCTTGTGTGCCGGGGATGAAGCCTACTTGGTCCCCATGAATGATCTTTTTAATATGTTTTTGAATCCGATTTGCTAAGACTTTGTTGAGAATCTTTGCGTCTGTGTTCATCAGGGAGATCGGCCTATAGTTTTCTTTTTTAAGTGAATCTTTATTAGGTTTTGGGATTAAAACGATATTAGCTTCATAGAAGGAATTTGGTAGTGTTCCTTCCTTTGCTATTTGATATAACAGTTTAAGGAGTATTGGTGTTATTAACTCCTTAAATGTCTGGTAGAACTCTGTGCTGAATCCATCTGGTCCAGGACATTTTTTGGTGGGAAGATTCGAGATTACTTCCTCAATTTCCTTATATGTTATAGGACTATTTAAATAATTCACAACTTCCTTATTCAATTTAGGTAAGTTGTGTTTACTTAGAAATTCATCCATCTCTTTTGTGTTGTCAAACTTCACAGAGTATAAGTTTTTGAAATATGATGTTATAATTCTCTGGATTTCTTGGGTATCAGTAGTGATAACTCCATGTTCATTTCTAATTTTGTTAATTTGGGTTTTCTCTCTCTTGCTTTTGGTTAGTTTCGCTAGGGGTGTATCAATCTTATTGATTTTTTCAAAGAACCAGCTTTTTGACTGGTTGATTTTTTCTATCGTTTTCTTAATCTCGATTTCAGATATTTCTCCCCTTATTTTGCTAATCTCCTCTCTTCTACTACTTTTGGGATCAGATTGCTCTAGCTTCTCTAAAGCTTTAAGCTGCATTGTTAAGTTGTTTATTTCTGACGTTTCCATTTTTTGATGTAGGCATTAAGAGCTATGAACTTACCTCTTAGAACAGCTTTCATTGTGTCCCAGAGATTTTGGTAAGTTGTATTTTCGTTATCATTCACTTTCAGGAAATCTTGAATTTCCTTTTTAATTTCTTCCTGAATCCATGTCTCATTCAGCATCATAGTGCTAAGTTTCCAGGAGTTAGTGTATTTTCTCTTGTTTGATGTGTTGTGGATGTCTGATAGGGCACAGGTTAGAATTTCAACTTTCTTGTATATGTGTAGATTCATTTTGTGGCCCAATATGTGATCTATTTTGGAGAAAGTTCCGTGTGCTGCTGAGAAAAATGTGTATTCTTTGGTGTGTGGGTGAAAAGTTCGATAGAGATCTGTAAGGTCCATTTCTTTCAGGGTTTGATTAAGTTCCAAAGTGTCTCTGTTAAGCTTTTGACCTGTTGATCTATCCCATGTTGACAGGGCAGTGTTGAAGTCCCCAAGAATTATCGTTTGGGGATTGATTTCTTGCTTTAGACGCTGTAGGGTTTTCTTAATGAATGTGGAGGGGCCCGTATTGGGTGCATATATGTTCAGGATTGTGAGGTCTTCCTGGTGAATTGTGCCTGTGACTAAAATGTAGTATCCATCCGTGTCTCTTATAATTTTCTTGGGTTTGAAATCCACTTTGTCTGATAGCATAATGGCTACCCCTGCCTGTTTTCTGCTTCCATTAGCTTGTAGAATTGTTGACCAGCCTTTTATTTTTAGAGCGTGCCTATCTTTTGTAGTGAGATGGGTTTCCTGGAGGCAGCAGATTGATGGATTGTGATTTTTAATCCATGTTTGTAATCTGTGTCTCTTGATCGGTGAATTAATTCCATTAACATTTAGTGTTATAATGGAGAAACTATTTTTAATTCCAGACATTTATTATGTTTAGTAGCTTTTATAAGTATATTGCTTCTTTTTTAATGATGTTATACTTGCCTTCTGTTCTCCTGGATATGCCTGTTTTTTCTTCACGCTTGAGTATCATTTCTAGCATTTTTTGAAGGCCTGGTTTGGTGGCCATGTATCCCTTAAAGTTGTCTTTGTGCTGGAAAATTTTTCTTTCTCCCTCGATCATGACTGATAGTTTTGCAGGGTAAATCAGCCTGGGTTGACATTTTTGCTCATTCAATACTTGAAGTATGTCTCTCCATGCTCTTCTTGCTTTTACTGTTTCGACTGAGAAGTCATTTGTTATTTTAATAGGTTTACCTTTAAAAGTGACTTGTTTTTTCTCCCTTGAAGCTCTCAGCACCAGTTCTTTATCTTGAATGTGGAGTGTTTTAACTATTATTTGCCGCGGCGTGCTTCTATTTTGGTCGTATCTGTTTGGGGTGCGGAATGCCTCTTGTATATGGATGGGCCTCTCTTTTTTTAGATGAGGAAAGTTTTCCTTGATGATCGTTTGAAAAATTTCCTCAGGGGTGGTATTTTGAGATTCTTGCTCTGGTATTCCATGAATACGCATGTTAGGCTTCTTCAGGGTGTCCCATATCTCTTGGATATTTCTCTCAAGTATCTTTTTGGCTTTAACAACCTCTTCCATTGAGCTGGTTAGTACTCCCACTTTATCTTCAAGGTCTGAAATTCTGTTTTCTGCTTCGTTAGTTCTGTTGGTAAGACTCTCTGTGGTGTTCTGGGTTGAAGATAACTTGTCTTTTAGCTCAGTTTTAAACTCTGCTTGAGTTTGTTTTAACTGCTCTATGCCACTTTTTGTTTCTTGCACTGTTTTTCTCAATTCATCCAGATGTCTGTTGTGTTCCTCTTCAAAGCGATTGATTCGATTATTTAATTCCTCCCTGATTTCCTCTTTCATAGTATTGAACATGGTAATGATCATATTTTGAAAGTCTTTATCCTGGGTGGGGCTTTCTTGGCCTTTTTCCATGGGTTTGTTCTTGTTGGAGTCTAACATTATGGGATTAATTTCTTCAGTGGGAAATTTGTTTACTTGATTGTTGCTTCTCATGGATTTGCACTTTGACTTTGGCATTGTCATTTTAACTCTTAAGATCTCTCAATTTCACTAAACTGAATTATTTGGCCTGTGGTCCTGCTGGGCAGGACCGGTGGAGCGGGGCGGGGTGCAAAGGGGGGATGGGGGCGACCGCTTGGAGCTATTTAACCCGAGGGCAGCTGGGGCGGGGCTCGGACGCAGGGGGAGGTCCTCCTGGTCCCTGGGTCCCGCGCGCGGCTCCGGCTGGATGGTGGGAGTCGGAGCCGGGTCCCTGTGGGCCGACCTGGGGGTCCTGGTGGGCGGTGCGGGGGGGGGGGCGTGGGTACTCACCAGCTAGGGCGCGGCGTTGAGGCCTGGCTGGACCGCGCGCGCGTGTCCCGACCGGCGGAGCGGGTTTAGGGTGCAAAAAAGGGGGGATGGGCTCGTCGGCGTGGAGCTATTTAACCCGAGGGCAGCTGGGGCGGGGCCCGGGCGCAGGGGGAGGTCCTCCTGGTCCCTGGGTCCCGCGCGCGGCTCCGGCTGGATGGTGGGAGGCGGAGCCGGGTCCCTGTGGGCCGACCTGGGGGTCCTGGTGGGCGGTGCGCGGGGGGGGGGGGGGGGGGCTCACCAGCTAGGGCGCGGCGTGGACGCCCGGCTCGACCGCGCGCGCACGCGCGTCCCGACCGGCGGAGCGGGTTTAGGGTGCAAAAAAGGGGGCGAGTTCTATTATTTTATCAGCTGAAAATCAAGTCTGACATTCTAAGAAATCCTTTTATAATTTGATGTTCAAGAAAGAAAAGAAGAAAAAGGGGGAAGAAAGAAAGGAAGAAAATAGTTTATAAGGAGTTTTTTCACAATGCAATGTCAGAAATCACCAAAATTGTATGTATGGTTATTGCTAAGACATATAAGCATAGCTTTTTCCTCAAAAGTCCATGCCTTTGTCTTGGGTATGTACTAGCATATTATCCCTTCCCCAAGTCTCTCCCTCCAATTTATATTGACTTTCTTAATAAAAAGTGATTAATTGTGGGCTAGTGAGATGGCTCAGTGGCTAAGACTCTCTCTCAAAAGCAGAAGGTTCTGAATTCGGATCCTAGGTCTCATGCAAGAAATGCCAGGCAGAAATGGCAGAATCCTGCACTTTTGGCAATGGTGTGCAGAATCTGGAAAATCACAGAGCGAAGCAAAAAGAGTGTAGAAGTAATCTAGAATTGTTCCTAAAGTCACCCTTGGGCCTCCACAGGGCCGCTCAGTGTCCTCTGATACACACACACACACACACACACACACACACGTACATATACATGCACATGCAAAATAAAGTTTTTGAAGTGATAAATTGCATAGTAGGTTTCATATAATTATAGCTAAATATAAATACAACTATCAAAATCCCAATAGCTTGATTATGGCATGAATCTCATCTTTTCATGGAGAACTCAACAAGTAACAAAAAATAGCTACAAGTCCTATCATTCTTTTAGAGTAGACAATATATTTTATTTGTGATGCAGATAAAAAATGTACTCAGATTTCATCCGACAGACTATTTCTAAAAGAGAAGCACAATCATTCCATTCTGAATTGCTATGCATCTGCCTAGGGTACTGAGGCAATATTTCCTTATTTTTTCTTTATCATGTCTGTTACACAAATAATATATCAGTTTCAATTACCTATGTATGTTTTGTATTAACAGGAAGCTGAATGCCACAAATGTAGCCAGTGGAATTCTTTTCTTTTTGTCTTTTGCCTTTTTTATGGAAAATTTTTACCCTCTGACTCTTACATACATGTATATAGTAGATTCTATTTATTTTCCCCCTCTACGTTTGCTTATTCCTTGTCTCCCCCTCACCAGTTGCCTCTTTATGCATTTCTTTCCAAATGGAAAGCAGTTGTTCACTCATGCCTCTATTCCACAAACGAACAGAACTTACCAGGCTGGTTATTATTACAGCTCACAGTATTCATAGCTGGGCAATACTGTTGACAGCTTTTCTTCCCCTCATGGTACATATAATAATTTCTTTCACTATGCAAGATAGCCAGTAAAGAGGAAACTTCCTGGTCAATTCCAGCCTGATTTTCTATTTCTTTTGGCTGACATGCTATAGGACTTTATTATCAGAGATTTTGATGGACAATGAAGGGGAATGGCAATAACCTTTATTGTTTTGGGGTCTTTGTAACTTCCCTGACCAACATCTCTTTAGAAGTGCTATAAACTAATATGAGCTGTTCCCACATAGGCTCATGTGTTTGAATCCTTACCGAAAGTTAATGTTTGGGAAAGTAGTGGCAACTTTAGGAAATGTAGCCTTACTGAAAGATGATTAAGATTACAGCAACCACCATAAATGCAGAGAGCAAGAAGCAAAACTGCAGGAAAATGGACTAGGCCACCAAATCTCAAAGTCCAATTCTGGATGTGAAATTCCTTCCTTTAGCAGGACTCCACCTTGTGTAGTTGCCACTTCCTTGTTTAAAATCAGCTAAGTACTCAAACACACGAATCTGCAGGAAACTCACCTGCAAACCATAATATTCTACTCCTTGATCACCCTCCATAGGCTTATGGCAATCTTGTGATTCCAACCACATTTATTTCAACTTTAAAAGTCTCCATAGATGACTACAGTCACAACATAGTCCAAAATTTTCCTGTAAAATAAACATCATTTGCATAATTTCAACATACAACGGCCCAGAATAAATATTCCTATTCCAAAAGGGATTGAAATGGGTATATTTCATGAAATATCCATTTCAATATCCATGAAATAGCAGTTCATAACAAATGTAAAAAGCAATAGGGAAAACACGAATCCTGTAACTTCAAGTCCAGCATATGAGCTACCTACTGAAATCATCTCCGGTCCAAAGGGGCTCACTTCCACTCCTATAGCATACCTATTGTAGCACATATCACTTTTTGGACTGGCTCCTCCAGTGGTGAATAACATTTATAACGTAGTAATCTAGGTTTTAACTTTCCATCTTGCAAAGCTCTCCCTAGGCTTCTTTGCTGGAATTCCAATCCTGGTACAGTCTGCCTGGCCTTAGCTGTTATCTGAAACCATGAAGGAGGAATCTATGATCTTCTTTGTCTCTGATCTTTTTTTTTTTTAATTTTTTTATTATTTTTTATTCAATTGTGTGTGTGTGTGCGTGTGTGTATGTATGTGCGTGTGTATATGTGTGTGTGTAGAACCACGGACGAATGTGGGAACCATCCTGGACCACCTCCACCTTGTTTACTCTGTCCCGGGATTCACAGGCTCCGCCCTACTAGGACCAGAAGCGTAGGCTGCCCCCGCTTCCTCCCGGCGTCTATACATGGGGTCTAGGATTCAAACTCAGAACCTTCCGCCTGCAAGGCAGAGGCATAACCCCGAGCCACCTCTCCAGCCCCTCTCTCATATCTTTAATGACTCTAAAACCAGTATCATGTGGGCGATGGTGCCAAATTCTAATATAACCTCTAGGTTGAAAGTGGTCTCCTTGGATTATAATTGATTCAGCTTCTTTCTTCTGACACTGGGGAGATTTTTCCCTGGGCTACTGCTTTAAAAAAGGAACTGAAGATTCCCTTGCTATGTTTGCTCTTTGCTTCCAAAAAAAAAAAAATTGTATTCTCATGGGTGGGAACTTTCCCTAAGAGTCATTTTCTATTGTCTAAATGAAGAGTTGGTTTTGGCTCAGAAATGGGCTAATCTTTTTAACAATAATTATGATTTACTGTTTGCATTCTCTTTAAATTTGATCTTACATATTCCTAATCAACTTCATAGTATTTATGTTTTTCTGCCAGAATTATTGTTTTATTTCATTTTACAGATGAATAACAAAACAGTCTCTATTCCTCTTTGGGTCATTATAAGTTGGGCTTCCACTATTTTTGGATCTCTCGGCATACTCTCTTTATAAAGCTCTCATTAGAATAACTGTTTAAGTTCTCTCTAAGATGTAAAAATCTTTCCCTACCCTGAAGTTCCAAAGTTCCTATTTCTACCAGCAAACAATTCCAAAGGAATGACAGCTACGATACAGCAATAAATACACTTCATGGTACCAAATTCTCTCAGTTTCACAGCAACACTTCTCTTTCTGGCCTCAGATTCTCTTAGTATTAACAGCAGCAGAAAGAAAAGTAACTATGATATGGAGTAATCCCATACTTGGCAATGGGAGTTTTAATTATTCATCTATAAGTTTCTCAAAGAGCATCTTTAGGCAGTTTTAGAGCATCCATGCTAGGATGGTCTCTGAAGGTCTTCAAAAGTCATTCCCGGTGCTGGAATTACCCTGAAGGAGCACAGCCTTCACCAACTTTCCCCTGTTCGTGAAAGGATATGGAAATTAGTTCTTCATTGCAGCTAAGTCCTATTATGAGATCAAGCACAAGAACAACCAGGTTGGCCCCCAACGTGAACAGACCGATGAGATGTATAGTACCAAAAGCTCCAATCAGGTTTACAGAAACTGGAGCTAACTAATGAGGAAAAGCCACTTTTCCTGTGCCTAAGAGTATAAATATTCTAGACCTTGGCATCCATCTTTGGCATCTGCCCCTTATGACACTCCATGTCTGAAATCTGGGCGTTCTTTTCTAGCTCCCTGCTCCTCATGGATTGCACTCCTAAAGTCCATGAGTTCTCCAGGCCTCTCTTGCCCTTCATGGATTGTTGTTTCAGGTAAGATTCTGCTATTCCCCTGTCCAAGTAACTTTGTGAAGTATCTGTCCGTTTCAACTCTCTATTTCATTTTTAAATAAGGTAATAAATTAGTAATTTTCCGTATGGTTTTTATTATTACATCTCTGGTGTTGTATTATTTATCCCTCTGCCATTTTTTCACTCTCCCATCCCCCTCATTCCCTTCCCTTTCAGGTTTCCCCTTTCAATGTTCATACTGTAAAAGGAGAAATAAAATGACTACTGTTAGGCTAAGCTTATCCTAATCTTCAGATATCTGTAGAAACACTCTCAGTGCTGCTTGAAACAAAAGCAAGGTCTGACCTTTCTGAAAGAATTCTTGTAGTTTGTCCTCAAACACTCATAAGAGGATAGGAAAATATAGCTGTGCATCACTGCCATCCTTAACTTCTGTGAACATGCTTTTCTTCCCCAAGGTAGGCCAACTGCTCCCCTCTTAATTTGCCACACACAGCTCACCAGGATGTATATTCTTGTCTTTGAAAGGTATAAATATCCTAGGATTGGGGCTTTCCTGTAGTATCCCAATCTTAGGAGTGTGGTCATCAGCTAACTTCTGGAATAAAACTTCCCTTTTAATGAAAACAACTTTGAGAGCTGGGACATGAATCTCTGAGTGCCCAGAGATCCATAACAATAAGACCTGCATTCTTCCACTTCTACTCCCTGAAAGCATACCTCCCACCCCAGTTCCT
Source organism: Typhlomys cinereus (assembly GCA_023101885.1). Lineage (NCBI taxonomy): Eukaryota > Metazoa > Chordata > Mammalia > Rodentia > Platacanthomyidae > Typhlomys > Typhlomys cinereus. Next base: position 814,887 of record JALPQD010000429.1, read on the forward strand.
TAAGGGCAGCATTACCATTTCTTTACTTTCACAAGCATTTCAAGTTAGTCACACAAACTTAAAAGTTCAAAGATTGGACCTACAGATAAATGAGAATAATTAAAGTTTCTGGGTACCTCAGTACATTTTTTTTCTCATTCCATCCTTTTGCATATGAACTTCATATATGTGCAAGCATGTCCTTAGTAAGTTGTAGGGTTCTTTGGAAATAGGCCCAGTAATTGTATAGCTTGGTCACATATCAGTAATTTCTGGATTTTTTTGATTAACATTTAGATTATTTTCTACAGTAACTCCACCATTTTGCACTCCCACCAACAGTGAGCATAATTTCTCTTATCTTTACATTTCTATCTGCATTTGTTATCATTTGTTCTCTTTATCTTGGCCATTCTGTTTGAGGTTTTAATTGGTATCTCCCTGATTACTAAGGATATTGAGCATACATTTTACATATTTTTTGGTCATTTGTATTTCTTTTTTGAGAAATTTTTGTTTAGTTCCTAAGCCCATATTTAAAATTAGTTGTTTGTATACTTGTTAATTATTTTGAGTTCTTTCTATATTCTGGACACTATCACAGCTAAAAAAGATTTCTCTCATTCTATAGACTTCTTAATTAATTATTTCCATTGCAAAACAGGAATTTAATGCAATAAGTCCCATTTTATAATTGTTGGCCTTATTTCTTTATATTAATGGAATCCCATTAAGAAAGTACTTCCTAAGTCTCTTTTTTAAAGTATATTCTTTTTCTTTCCTCTCAACTTTCAGAGTTTCAGCTTTCACATTGATTAGTCTTTGATATATTTGAAATTGAATTTCCTTTCCCTGTATAAAATTCAAATTTTTTTCTACTGTATATAGAAATCCAGTTTTCCCAGATTCATTTGTTAAAGGTATTGTCTCTTCATCAGATTGTTTATTTGAAATGTCTCAGAACTTTCAATGTAGACATGTAGACCTCCCTATTCTTAATGTAGTGTTCTAAGTTCCGGCAGAGCAAGTGATGCCAGAATTAAAAATAATAGTTGAGTGGCAAAGTCAGAAAAGTTTCTTAAAGGAAAACCATAGCCGGAATCCCCAGTATCATTTAGAAGTAGGGTGAGTTCTCTTGTCAAAAGAAACTACCTATGTGGAAGGGAAGAAGATCTCTATAGATAATATTTACTTTAGTCCCAAACTGCAAACAGCTGTGCTTGGTGAGGAAGAAATGAATTTGAAAGGAAAACAAATGATACACATTTGATAGCAGAGAACAAAACCACAAAGGAATAAACCTAAAAATAGATGCTTTGCAAGATATATAGTTGTCACATGTTGGTTCATGATCAAAAAAATGAAAGGAACTGGATATTACACGGTTTGATCCAGGCACTTAAAAGCTCACTAATTCCATTTTTTCAGAGTTATCTTGTTATTATTTCTTGCTTAACATGCCCTTCAATAATGTCTTGAGGTAATGTGTTTTTGTGCTTTCCTTGAATACCATCAATAAATCATAAGTAAATAACCAGCTTCGGTTAATCAATTCATACTCTTTACCCAAATTACATATAGCTAAGAGACACTGGATATTTTGTTTCTATGATAACAGTGGCAAGTGTCTTCAATAAAAAGGGCTTTTACTGAGGAAAATACTTAGCACCTCTGGCAGCAAAACCCTCTGAAGACAGAAGATGACTTCATGTCAAATGCCTACAGCCCTGAACATTTGTAAGGTAGAGAGGTAGAGATACAAAGACAATGGTTTAAGATCACCCTTGCTACATAGAGAGGCTTTATATTGACAGAGAAAAGAAATTCACAAAGAAAACAGAATAAAGATCATGTGTAAATAAAGTGTTTTAAGCAAAAATATTTCTTGTTTAAGTTTTCATTAGCATATATTATATGCGTCACTTTTTCATTTAAATATTTATTTAATGTAATCATATTCATCATTTCCATATCTCTTTCTTGTTCCAAACTTTCTCTTTCTATTTTTATGTTTTTGGTTTTCTTTTTAGTTATGACCTAGTGAGTTCATTAGGATCATTAAACAAAAGCAATTGAAGCAAATAGTCCACAAAAAATCAGTTCAAATGATTTCATAATAATGTGTATTCTCACTGGGACTGAAAGTCAGCTTAGATTATAGGAGTATATGCTCTTGTATGCATAAACTTAGTGTATATATATATATATATGTATATTCATATATTCTTTATTGAGAAACTGCCAAGTGTATTTTCAAGGGGTCTTGGTTTATAATATCCAGTCGAGTATTATTGCACATTTTAGGAAAACCATAATCAAGTTCTTTTGGTTTTCAAGTCAGGTAAGTTGAATTAAGGGAAAACACCAGTTACCCAGGTACAAAAGAAACCCATAGACCATAATGCCACACTCAGGTACTAGAAGTCGTTCCCTTCAAACAGGACTTTATTACCTTACAAATGGACAATCTTTGACTATATTTCTAAGTTTTTACCTAAACCAGATTTATCACCCCTGTTCGAAGAAGGTACGACTTGTTTCATAAAACTCATTTGTACTTAAGAGAAAAAATTGGTACCAACCTCCTCCTCTTTCTCAACTCTGGTCCAAACAAGAAAATTGTTTTAAATTGGATCCTCACACTTGAGTCAGATCTTTATAAGAACACAGCAAGAGAGGAAACTTGTCTTGTGTGAATCATATCTTCAGTAACTGTGCTGACCTGTATAGACAGAGAAAAATGATTGAGTACATCATACTGAAACAACAGGTCAAATCTCTTTCATGACTGATTTCAAAGAAATTCATTTTATCTTTAAATGTCTTTCCTTTATATGGAATATTGCTCTGAGCAAGGAACCCCTCAGCTATAGCAAGAAACTTTTTCATTGTCCGAACATCTAAGATGCAACTGACTCTCTTCTATAAACTGAACTCTATGCTATAAGTTTATGACCTTCTATGCTATAAACTGAATTGTGCATCTTCTTGATTCATAACTGAAGACCTAGATTCCCACAGGATTGCATTTGGAGACAGGGATTTTAGGAAGTATGGTTGAATGAGTGCTTAAGACTCAATGGGGACCTTACCCTGTAGTAGCAAGAGAAGGAGGAGAAAATTCCACATATTCATTACATGAAAAAAAAAAAAAACAGGAGCAAGAGCAAATGTCTATACATCAGATCAGAGCAATCACCAGAGCCAAACCTTGCTGGCACACAGATTCAGACTTGCAGTCTCCAGATACATAAGAATGATTTTCTTTGTTTAAGTCTATGGTGCATTTCCACAGCAACCCAAAATAGCCATTACACCATGTAGGTTCAGTGCTCCAAAATCAAAATATTTCATCTTCATCAACTAAGAAGATATCTTTCAGCAAAAGACAAACTTCAAATGCTTTTTTATTAAAATATTTTTATTTTCTTATGCTTTTATGCATGAGTCCAATGAATTTAATTCATTTCACCCTGTATTACCTGATTCCATCCCTCTCTCCTGCAGTTTAATACCTTTTTCTTACCAGTCAGTACATGTCTGTTTGTTTCTGTTTATGGGTCACAGAGTTTCATTTGAATTGCCTGTATTGGCATGTGCCTGAGCAGTTGCTGAAACATGGACAGTGTATCAGTGGGTTTACCACTAAAGAAAGTAGCTCCCCTCCTGACAGCCATTAGTCTCTCAGAAAGGGGTCATGGTTCATGGGATTTTCCCCCCTTCTAGGTGAAATGTTGATAGGCCAAATCTTGTACAGATCCTGTGACAGTAGTAGATACAGACTCTCTCTCTCTACCCTCTGTCGCTTACATTATTAACTTGAGAGCTCTGAGATAGTTTTTCAACAATGAAGCATTTGCTGGGTTGAAAATATACTATGACTATTTCACTCCAAGTTACTATACTTTTTGTAGTTGCCAAATGTTAAAATATAGCTTCAAATATAATTACATCTTGAACTGACACATTGTGGAAATAATTTTGATTTATGAGAAAATTCAATAGCTCTTAACTTTAGATAACCAAATTAATCATAAATTCATTTTATTATGGGATGATTAAGCAAGAGGATGAAGTCATCATTACATTATTAATTTATATACTACAAAAATGCAATTTACGTTTGTGACTTTTTTAATTTACAAGTTGCAAATACCAGTAAAGCCTGCTGCTAATTTGGGTCTTTGGCTTAGCACTTCAGTTGCTTCTTTTTACGTAATGCCACATAACTAAATTCAGAAGAGAATTTCAAAATATAAATAGAGAAGGTAATTTTAGAAATTTAATTAGTGATCCCTCCCACACCACTGATTAAGTTTGGTTTTGGATCATTGATTCTCAAGAAAAAAATTCTCTAAAATTTCCACGAGCTAAAATGATTATTTAATATATCCTTGTACATTTTAAACTTAAAAAGGCATTACTACTTATGCTGTTTCTTTTTTAAATAACAACAGAGTTTCAGAGGTGTCTTAAGTATATGAAAATTTTGAAATGGAAGGTTTTTTTTCAAGACAATATAGTATTTCACTGATGGCATATAGGAAGTTGATAAGATCAAAGGTGTAATTGGAAATGAGAGAAAATATAAAAAATTATATTATTTGAAACTTTTAGGAAACATGATTGCTTTCATATTTCTCTGAACTAGAAACAGTTCATGACAACCATCATGTATTTATTTATGTACTATGTACTGGGAGTCTCACTTTTGTTACACATGTTCTCTACAACTAAGCTATACCCTAATCCCTATAATTCATTGTTAAATAATTTTAATAAAAAGAAATGGAATGGGATTAGAAGGTTGAAAAATGTGGTTATCGAAAATGCATGTTCCTCAAAAACCCTAAACCTTGGGGCTGCTCCTCAAAAATCAAAACACAAAGAATCAACTATAATCTTCTGTACATTCAAGAAAATAAATATGGAAACGCACAAAATGTTTTGATTTTTTGATAGAAATTTTGAAGTCAGTTTTGGTTAAAAGCAGACATGGTTCCTAAGCTTACAGATCTCATGTTCCCCTCATGGAGAAAGGAACTAATGAAGAAATCATATAAATTAATATAGAATTATAGATGTGGTGCACTCTTTGGGGAAAGAGAGAATATGTGTATCTCTAAGAGTACTTTGGGCTAAGAGAAAAATACTGAAGCTTCAAGGAATGGTTAGGAGAAATTAAATAGACCTGAGAGACCGGGAGGAAGTTAGGGGAAAGATGGTATTTCTCAGGTCACTTTTATCCTAAAGATAATAAAGAAAATCTTGGAAATATTTTTCAACGTGGGAATAGATAATTAATTAGATTTACATTTAATAATAGTGTAGAGTCTAGCCAGAGGTGGTTATGATTGCACTGGGAAAGTTAAGGCAGGAGAATCACAAGTGCAGTGTCACCCTGGGCTAACTAGGCTGGCTTGAGTACACAGCAGGACCTTGGCTCACACATCCTGCCTCACTCAAATTTCTGTAATCTAAAAAATAGATCTCAGGAAAGAAGACTATACAAACAGGCCAAAAATAAGGTTCTGATGGAAGTCTTAAGGAAAGGTTTGACCACATAGACCACAATATTAACAAAGGTAGGGCACAATAGAATAAAAATCAACAGATTTTGATAGAACAGTGGATGTGTGAAAGCTACAAAAACACATTCCGTCAGGTCTGGTAGGATGTCTCAGTGGTCAAAAGTACTTGCTTGCAAATCTGGCAACCTGAGTTCCATCCACAGAAGATCCAGACAGTGAAAAGAGAGATCAAATTGTGTGAAAGCTGTTCTCTGACCCCCCATATATATGCCTGTTCGCTCTCTCTTTCCTTCAATAAAGAAATGAATTAATATATAAGTAATGAAATTAAAGAGATATTATCACTCTTTCAAAACAAAGAAGCACTTAGACTAAGGTATGGAAAATTCTCTAGCTGTTCTATTTTGTGTTGTTTTGTTGTGTTGTGTTTGTTTCATGTTTGAGACAAGGTTAAACTCTTGCCTCTCTCCAACCCCAAGTACTAGGATTAGGGGAAAACAACCATCCAAGTTTCTGTATCCTTTTTTGCCAATGAGATAAGGCCCCTGAAGTATAAATTAAAAGTTCTTCAGCACTGATATTTCCAAATCTCTAAGAATTCCATGTTTCCTATCATTTCCCTGATTAACCATTTATGATACTTCAGGGGTCTGTCACTGGACTGATTGCACCAGTTATATGTGTCTCTGGATTTCAAGAGTTAAAACAGGCTCATCAGATATTATTTCACATCTAGATATAAAAATTTGTAGCTTTGAGTTTATATTTCTTAGAATAATGCCATTTCACCAAAGCAAGATTCCCTTGAATTCTGAGGATCTCAAGGTTGCTATGCAACCTAAAAAAGTAGTCCAGAAGACAGTTTTTAATCATTTGTTCCAACCTCCTGAAAGGAGTTCATATCCAAATTCAATTTGAAATCCCTATGTATTTTCAAAGAAACTTTACTGACCCTTCTTGGTCCACAATATGATATAAAATAATTCAAGTAATTTTCTCAGTAACTGAATCTACTTAAGCATTCAAGTGAGACTCATTTCTTTATAAATAGAATAATTGCCAATATCATTTTCAGTATGGTCTTAATAACCCACTGAAATAATCTGTTATTCCTAGAAGTTGAATTTTAATTCTTAACATTTTGCGTAGTCTGACTACTGAAAGTCTATGAATTCACAGAGAGGAATGATCCTAATCATTTTGAAGTTATTGAGCACAACTCCGCCCCTAAAGACAAATCTTGCTACAAAATCAAAGGCGATAATAAAACTCTCAAAGTTGAAATTGATTTTCCCCCAACCCAATCCCCAGTGACCTATTTCCTGTATTTTGAGTTCTTTAAAGAAAATACCGCAATTTGAATAAAAAACAACTCCTAATTCTCATTTGCCAAGTCATTAGTCTTCAATGGGCACAATATGCAAAAATGTACAAATAAGCATGTACCTAATGCAAACTTTCAATTTCACATTGTTCCACTGAAAATAAGAAGGTATTGGCACTTCCATTTGTCTCCATTTTGTTGTATTTGTGTCTTCTAATAACAGCCACCTCAGACAGTTCTATTGACAGTATCACTTCAAGTATGACAGCTTTATTATTTTGTCCATAGTTGGACAAATTCAACACATTCTATGTTCAAACAGACTTTTTCTTAGAAATCTTCAGAGAAATACCATTTTATAGTAACAGAATTCAAATCCATTTTATAGTAACAGAATTCCAATCCATTTTATAGGAACAGAATTCAAATAAAAATCATAGGCAAGATATAAAACCAGAAGAGAGGCCAATGATATTGATGATATTGAAATGTACTTCCTACTTATTTAGTGGCTTCAATTTCTATTTAGATTACACATGCAAATATATTTGCTTTTGCTTACCTTTTTCTCCTTGGTTTTTTTTAAGTGCCCTTGACAGTGTAAATATGTTCTTGATATTCAATCTTAGTTTATTAAAACTGGAATATGCATAATTCTCCATCATAAAAGAATTTGTGCTAATAGTTCTCCATTGTAAACATTGGGTCATCAGAAAAATAACATACAAGTCCAGGGAGTAAAAAGAATATATTTATCATTCCAACAATCAAAAATAACCACTCATAACCCCTTTTCCATCATTTCAGAATAGCAGCTCCAAGAAAAGGCTGCAGCAATGTTTTTGAGCATGCTAACCCTTCTATTAAGTTTGAAAAAAGCAGTTTCACAAGTGTATACAGTGACTTAGAGACAACCAATGAGTTTTAACAGGAAATTCAGATATTTTTCAAAGTGGTTTTATCTCATCTTAGAAATGAAGAGAAAACTTAAGAATAATCAAAGAGTTTTTTTAATTTGAAGTAGACTGCACTATCATGACAAACATGTAATTCCCGAATAGTTCCCTGTTATGTCAATGTTATACAATGGCAGATTTTTCTGTGTTTACTTGGTCAACTGACATAATTGTCTGGGTAAACAGTCTGTGATATCAACTCTGAGATTCCAAGACATCAACAAATTAAGAGTTTTGTTGGAGAATAACCACTTCTGCTTCCAAAGCTTTCAAAATATTACTGACCAATAACTATCATAAACTACTGGAAATTAGCAGTTGTCTCTTTCATAATTTTAGAAAGATTCCTTGCCTTGTCCTTCTATCTATGCTCCATTGACTTGCAGAGATTAAAGTAATATGTTCAGGCTGAAGGCCAGAAACTATGGCAGAGAGAAAGAAAGCTGTGAAATGCAGTTTGCCTTGAGTACTAAGGAGAGAGAACACCTAAGTGTGAAATTTCATCACCATAAGGCAGGCATAAAGATTTTGTTGAGTGTTTTAGGTTAAGTAGTGGCTCCCTGGAAGGTAGAGTGAATGCTACAACTACTCTATATAAATGTTTCATTGCTTGGACTGTAATCAAGAAAAGAACAGGCATATTTGATGAGGATTAGCTCTACAATACTCAATGGTGTTCTTAAAAAGAAAGATGGCTAGAGAAATACAAACAAATACAAAGGAAGAAAGTTATGAAGAGACAAAATACAAAAAAACCCTCAATGATTGCTGGCAAGTAATAATGCTGAGGCAAGAGTCCTTGAGACTTTAGAGGAAGTGAAGGCCAGGAGCAAACTACCATCTTGAATGCAGACTTTTAATCTTCAGAACCCAGGAGAATAAGTTTCTGTTCTTATAATCTATCTGGCTTGTAATAATTTTTAAACTAGGAACTAACTGAGTACACTTTTCAAATGATTTCATTTTGAAAAGAAAAAAATAGATTTTAATGGTCAGCTAAATTTACGAATACCAGACAGATTGAACTGTTTACATTCTATAATAGTTATAGCCAAATTATTTTAAAAACACTTTATAACTATGCTTATCTTTCCTATTTTTCTCAACCGGTAATCAAAGGTCAAGGGATAAATTAATCCATTTTATAATTCAATGAATGAATATAATATTTACAAATTTTAGATTTCTGTTAAGTATTTAAAATAAGCTACCCAAATAGCTTTAAATCTAATTACTATGTGCTCTACCTCATATTGACTAAAATTGCATACTTATTTTCATGGTTTGAAATGTGTCCCCCACAGTCTCATGTGTTGGCAAGGTCATGGCACCTTGAGAAGCAGAGCCTTGCTGGAGGAAGGCAGTCACAAGAAGTGGGCCTTGCAGTGGATTAGTCCCACCCTACCTCGAGGAGAAGTCTGCCTTTGCAGCAAGCAGTCTTGGAGCTCTCAGCTCTTCAAGATGTCTGCAGTGAAATAGCCTCCTCCAGCTTCGGCCAGCCTCACCTCCAACATGAGAGAATGCCTGTCCTCTAGAACTATAAACTGAATAAATCACTCTTTCTCCCTTAAGTTGCTTGATTTTGGATGTTCTTTCACAGCAATAGTTAAGAGTAAACTTTACAGAAATTGGTTCCAGGAGTAGGGTATTGCTGTGAGATTAAGAATAGCTGGTACCACAATGTGAAGCTGAGAGAAGATGGTACCCAGCAGTATGGCCAATGTTATGATGTGGCTAATGTGCCTTTAGAACTGTTTTTTGGGAGAAATATGGAGAACTTTAGGACCTTGTGCTGGGAAAGTCTTTGCGTCATGGCAAGGGGGCCAAATAGGCCTTTGTCATAAGAGCTCAGAAGAGAGCAATGTTGTGAGAAACAGAGGCAGTGGAAGCCCAGCTTGTGATGGTCCACAGAGGAACGAGACTGTGTTTGCAACTGGACAAGTGACACATGAAGCCATGTGTTGGCCAAGAGTTTAGTGAAATTTTGCCCTCATCCTGAAAGCTTGCCTGGCAGAGGAAATTTCAAAGCAATGTAGTGTTAACAATGTGATATGGCTATTTTTTAGTTGTTTTCAGAGTTATGAAAAAGAGCAAAGAATCAATGATAAAAAAATGTAATGCCAAACTTAAAGAGTTGAATCAGGAAGAAACAAAGAACAAGATGTTGTTAAAGAGATTACCTCCATTTGTAAATTTTCAAAGCCTGCTTTCAATTTGAATAGGAGAGGCCCTAGTTTGAGGCAAGATCCTCAGGGAAGCCTCCCACCCATAAGAATACAAATCCTTTCAGAAGACTTGACCTAAAGGGTGTAATTCCAAGCAAGAGCTGAGTTCTTCCACAAATCAACTGCCCAGGAGTGAAAGAGATGGTCAACATAGAGAAGCGGAAACAGCTGTGATTCAAGGGGGCCAGTCTTGGCAAAGTCATCCACATGGCTCTGGTTTTAGAGGCATCTAGGATGTAAGAGGGAGGAGATGGTGGAGTCCTCCTCCAAGATTTCAAAAATGATGGAAGCCAGGCAGCATGTGACAGAAAGTCTGTAGTTTAGAGGCCCAAGAAGGGCAGTTTGTGCTACAGAGTTAAAGCCTGGTTTTCCATTGAGAAGTAAAGATGTTAGAGATGCCAGAGACAACGTGGTACATATGCCAGGAAAGCTATATACCCTGGGAGGAGCCAGCCCAAGAGAGAGATGTGTTCTACATTGTAGGGTGAAACCAAAGCCCTTTGGAACTGAGATTTCTCACAGCAATAGTTAAGAGTAACCATTTCACTTACTAAGATAAAGAAAAATCTAGTGAGATAGGGTAGTAAATATCAGTTGAATTTGCTAGTAAGCTATGTTTATTTAAAAAAGAAAAGTCCATTGGGGTGACATGAAGAGAGGTAATTTGATGTACCACAGAAGCCTGAGCACCCAACAGGAGTGGTCAGGTCCGAGTAAACCCCAAGGTACATAGAAGCACACAGGCAGAAGGGTCGGAGAGAGTGGGAGAAACTGGTGAAGGGAAAGGAGGGGATGGAGGGGAGAGAAACTGGGATGAATACTAAATATGCTTGTGAAAGTAGAAAAATAAAAAAAAGTCCAGCATGAGAAAATATGCAAAGAATAGTCTCAACTCTTCACGATGGAGGGTGGGTAGATAGATACACAGACAAGAGGAGCCTTACTTAGAAGAGAAACAATTGCATCAAGGTGAGATGTAGAAACAATTGGACCAAGGTGAGGAGATGTAAATGACAGTTTAAAAATAAGAGAATTCCTATGGCTGTTTCTGTTGCTTTACAGGTTTTCATTCTGAATCTTGGCATACCCTAAAATTCACTGTATACTTGTATCAGGCTGTGAACCTAAGGTTCAATTATTGCCTCTGCCTCATGAGTGACTATAGGTTTGTGTATGTGTGTGTGTGTGTGTGTTTGTGCGTGTGTGTGTGTGTGCATGACACAATACATCATCACATTTGGCTTGGATATCTTAAATTTAACATCAGCTTTGGCATTATAATAATAAGACTATTAAGAAAAAATGGAGAAAAGGAAATAATGAAGTCATTAGAAGATTTCATTTGAAAATGAGGGGTAAAAAAGCTAAATTCAGATTTAGATATTCTAATTTTAGAAAACCTGACTCTGCAAAGTTTTTGGATTGCCTTACTTTATTTTGTTCACTTTTGAACAAACTAATGAACTTGTAAATGTACTATGGCCAAATATGTAAGTTCAAAGAGATGACAAACATCACAAGATTGGAGCATTAGAATAATGTATCACACACACACAGCTAATAATAGTGTCATCTGTGATTTTTAAACAACCTTTCTGCCTTCTGTTTCTTCAGATGAGCTCCATCTGATGAAGAAGGAGGGAGAGAAGGGCAAAAATTCTAATTTTTTTTAATTTTAAGAGGGACACATCCTGCTCTTATTATATATTAAATTTTAGTCCATTTTTTCACTTTAATAGCAATAGAATAAATATTAGTGTTCCAGTTTTAAGCCTGAAACTGATTTTAGGAATTTTAAATGAAGCTCCCTAAGGTCTCCTAGGCTTAAGTGCAAGAATGAGAAATCAAGTACAGTTATGCTTAGCACAGCAGTTGTAATACTACTAGAGACTATTAACCACACAGTCTCTCTTTATCCTAATTTCATGTATCTCATTTCCACATTGGCCCCAGTGCTGTGATGTTCCATAAGATGGCCTGGAGAGATGTCTGAACAGATAGAAAGATAGCTGGTTTCACTATTCCCAGAGTCTACCCTATCTGACCTAATCTGGGAGGCATTAGAATTGTGGGTTAGAGTGATCGTCTCCAACACTGACAGACAAGGAAAGAAGTAGAATCAAGCAGAAGTCTCTCAGGAAATGACAAGATAACATTTCAATTAAGCAAGTTGACTTGTAAATGCCCTAATTTTAAACTTTGGGAAGGCAAATACAAACCATAGAGGAAAATCAACTTTCAAGCTCAAGAGGAATGTAAAATTCAACCAGCTGATAGAAGCAGAAAAATCAGAGGAATTAAGAAATCACTGCTAGGAGGACTGATGACTTACCTCTTTCCATAGAAGATGACTTGTGTATATGTATGTAGGGGGAGACAGAGAGCTAGAAATGCCTCCACAATTATGTAAGAAGGTGGCACTGGGTAACCTGGAGAGTTTGCAGCTTAGATTGTTCATTCTATCCTTATAATCTACACCCAAGACAGAGCCAACACAGGAAAGAAAAATAAGAATTAAATGAATAGCATATATTTTGCAAACTGAATTTTCAATATTTGAGTATTTATGCTTATTTCTCAAAAAGATAAACATAGAAAAGAACAAAGGAAAATATATTTTAAGTCACCCATAAAAATATGAACGATGGTTTTAGATTTGCATTGTCTTTTTAATTTTTACTCATTTGCTCTCCTTAGTAACATAATATGAATATTTTCCCATGTTAAATTATAACTTTGTAAAAGTTTAATTATGACAATTCATTAAAATGACCTTTATAAAACTTATTATTGTGAGATTTAAATTATTTTTCTGTTTCCTGCTGTAAATAATATTGTGATGAACATCTTCAACATTTGTCTAATAAGTTTTGGAGGATAGATTTATAGAATTGATTGTAGTTCACATAGCATGCACCATCTTTTATATATGTTATTTTCTGGAAATATTAAACAAGTTTACTCCCACAAGCAATACAAGAAGATGTCCATTTCCCTCCAGCCTCGCCCACACTAGGCCAAGTGAATGGCATATTTTAAAACTATTTTATGGTATGATGTTGTGTGTAGGAAGCAAGCTCTGATATTGTGTTAATGTTGGTATTTTTCCTTGACTAAATGAAATCATGAGGTAAGTTACCCACTGCTGGATAAAGAATACATTTGCTGAAGCATAATAATTAATAGCAGATTACTCTGGCACTAAAAATATTAACAGTCATAGGAGATGACCAGTAATGATTTTCTCTAAAAATATGCTTGGGTTAATTGCCAACAGCACCCGAATCTTCAGTTTTAATGACTTGCATGACATTTATTGAACTATTCCATGATTAGTACAAAATAAACCAGCATCATTTTATAGCCAAAAAAATAATTAATCTTCAGTAAAGTTCCTTTTTTGTGAGTCACCAAATACCACCTACCTGTGACAAACTGTATGAGCCATTACAAGGGATTTTCCATGTTCTGCTATGGCATATATATATATATATATATATATATATATATATATATAAAGGTGACATATGTAAATCGCTTTTTCAAGCAAGGGGTTATATTAGCTTTGCATGGTTTGTACTTGAAAAAGTGATATGAGGAGACTTTATTTCCCTTTCATATACTTGGACTCATTACCATTATTGAAGGGCAAGGTATGTTTTCTCTCTAGATTTGAGAAGAAAAAGTTATACCACATGATACGTTTAGTGTGGTCCTAAGGGTTTATCAGTTGTCCAAGCTTAGTAAAAGTGAAAATATACTAAATAACTCACAAGGAAAAATTAATTTACTCTCACTAACAGTCCACATAAAATGGTGATGCAAATTCTGCCTCTGTATCCCCCATATAAAGAAAAGCACTTATGAATCCTTTGCCTAACTTGTTGCTGATTCACTGCCAGGAGACTATGAACATTTTAAAACAGAATCATTCTATTTCCAAATTTTGCTTATCACTTTACTTTGTTCAGGTTTACATTATAAGTGGCAATTGCAATTCCTTTACATCAATTTTTCATTTAAGAAAAGTTAAAGGTGGAGGGAGGAGGGGACTGGTGTACCTGTTAAGTTTGTATGAGCAGAAATTAAAAAAAAAAAAAGTTAAAATCTTCAATCAACGAAAATGCATGAACAAGAACATAATGTGCAAATTATAATGGAAGCTCTACATTCCTGAAGATCCTCTCTCACAGTTGCTTAGACTAAATTTCTGATTACAACATAGGATTTAATAAACCTGCAAAAGTAACTTATTTTTCTGGAAAGCTACTTCTTTCCATCCATTCTTTTTTCTTATCATAACCATTGAATAGTTAGTGCTTTCAACAACATAAAAAGGTATTTCAAAATATGAGATAGTTATAAAGGAACTTACAAAAGATCCCTGCTTTTATGTGAACAAACTATGAAGCAGAATCAAATTTATTTCTATAATGTAACATCCTTTACCCATTGCCAGAAAAAATTGAACATTTCTTACAAGCATTTCTTCTTTGAAAATAATACTAGGAAATCTACTGATGATAACTAGCATTAATTGGGAAAAATATAAAGCCATGTCACTTGCCACAATATTATATGCTTTTAGTATTTTTTTATTTTTTATTTCCACTCATACGAACTTAACGGGTACACTGGTCCCCTCCCCCCGCCCCTCCCACCTCCCTCTCCAGATGCTTTTAGTATCACCTTGCAATTCAGCTGGAAAATTGGGGGCAGACAATAGATGTGATGAATCATTAGTGTAAGGATAGTGAAGATCATGACAAATAATTTTTAAGGAAGATAAAGATCTGGACCTTCATGTTGCTTCATTTCTGATTTCAAATTTTACTAGTTGTTCAGTATTTTTCTGATTTCTGAAGAAAACCGAAACTCAATTTTATTCTGGGAGAGGAGAAGAGTGTTTGTGGAGATTAAAAGGTGATAAATTTTCACTGAACGAATGAGTGACAAATCCCTAACAATTCAAGTATTGAAAAAAATCTTCATCATGGTCTTTTACAGTTGCATTGACTCAAGATGGTTTTATCCTTTCTGAACTGATAGATAGTATTTCTTCTTTCTGGCTTTTTAAAGGAATTTTCTATTGAGTGCTTATTTACTCAATGTTTCATCAAAGTTTTGCTTAAAATTAAATTACTATCTATGCCATACTATTAAAGGACCATAAGCAAAAGGTCCTCTTACGGTTTTTTATTTTAACCCTTATTGTAAGCACAAAGAAAAAAAAGCCTTGGAGATAATTTTACCTTACTCTAATTATGAATAAAAATTAAATTATCTCATAAGTATATTGGAGATTTGAATATCTTTTCTGAGAAGTGAAATTGAAGTCTTTTGCTTACTTCAAAAATTTTAAATTTAGAATATTTAAAATTGTACTCTTTTTTACTTCTTTCTGATTCAGAGAAGTTGTTCTATATTATAGAAAGAGTCACAGATTAAGGTGTCAACTTGATAATTGAAGACTGCAGAGCTGGGCACAGTTGTGAAGAATTAGTAGATTAGTTCAGCTCTAAGAAGGCTACAGGAGATTGTCTAATTGATTGGGAGGAGCAGCCCATGATGGGTTGGAATAGATCCTGGGCAGGTGAATAAGATAGGGAGAACTGGTTACGGAAGTCAGCATTCTTTGTTATATTTGGACAGACATGCTGTCTGGCAAATAAGGCTATTTCTTTCTTTCAACAGTCCTGTGATATAGTCTAGTAAGTTCCCTTGACCCCTGGTTTTGATATGACATCTCCTGCCAAGCTTTAGTACGAAAAGGATAATCATAAATAAGAATAAAACCTCATATTCCCCCTGTCCTCAATTTATTGACAACACACAAAGTGACTGTGACAGATATATCATTATTCAATTGCACACAGTATTTATAAATAAGCATTCCCAGTTTAAATAAGCATTCCCAGTTTAACTTATCTTCCGGCTTTCTCAAAGTGAACCTCCTGTAAATGTATTGCAAATTATTGATTTCCTATGATTAATGTCATCCTTATTATAAAATATTTTTCTACATCCAAATCCAAGCTTTATCAACTAGCAGTCCTAGTGCTTCTGTTTTTAGAATGACAACACCCCCAATCTTATGTTTATATACAGAGTTAGGTTGATATTAACATATAAATATGAACATTGAATTGTCCTGCATTTTATTCTCTTAAAAATTGTTTTCTAGTCCCTAAAAGATACCATAGATGGGTATTTTATGGCATTGTTTACCTTTCAGTTAGTGTAACTGTGCACTATGAGCACTTAGACTTCACCTACCTGTGTGGGTGGCTTAATATGAGACCAACTGGCCCCTTATGTTAATAGTGACTTTAAAGAAAACTGGTCTAACTCTTCCCCTTCTATTACAAAACTAACTGTTACTGAAGTGGCAAGACCAGGATGTAGCCAACTCAATTAAAGCCCTAAATTAACACTTTTCATGGGCTGAAAGGGATGTTAGCTTTTCTTCAACATCAGTAACATTATAAGTTTATTCAAGATGACTCTAACATTGACAGTCTGTATAATAAAGGTCTTGCAGCGAAGTTCCATAGCAACTTACAGAACATCTGTTGTATCTTTCTTTAGCCTGTACCACATTATTATCTTAGATTGAATGTAGTATGAGTAGTTTTCTAAGTTTTCTGTCATGTTTCCAATAATATAACATGATATTATATAGTGAAAGGATTAATAAACACTTTTATAAAGATGCTAGCAAGGCTGATAACATTTGAAAAGTCAAAAATTTATAAAATTCTAAAGTAGAACAGGATATAAAGTAATTTCAGAGGCCGAATGATTCAATGAATATGTACATTTATGCATGAATTCATGATCCTGAATAAATTTTCTAGGGGTGTGTGTGTGTGTGTGTGTGTGTGTGTGTGTCCATGTATAGAAGAGGGCAGTTAATTGTATGTGCCTGTGGCACATACACAAAAGTACATTCAAGAATCACCCTGGATTTCTCTACCTTCTTGTTACTTTGCTTTGGGATTTCTCAGATTCTGACTTCTAGGGCCAGAAGTGGAGACTGCAGTCATTTCTGCCAAAGTTTTTACATTTAATCTGGGGATCCAAATTAAGGTCTTTGTGTTTGCAAGGCAAAGGGCTCAGTACCTGAGCCATCTCTACAGCCCGTGTTATAGGTTTTATTACTTAATATAGTAGATACTCCTTACACACAAAACTTTGGATGGATCACTCAAAATATAGTGATGTCTGTATTTTGGATATGAACATTTTGCTGCTAGACTATAAGATTTCTTTCAAAGATATCTACAATGTACTAAAGATGACAATTGTAATCAAAATGATTCAAACAAAGAAAATAATCAGCCTTCACTGCCAAAAATTTAAGGTGTCATGTTCTAAAAATTATCCAAATAATAAATAATATAACTACATGATTCTAATTTAAAGTCAGAAGTTGCAAATATTTTGAATGTTCTATATTAATAAGCCCAAGTTATTTGAAAGTCCTCTTCTAGGTGTTGTTCATTCTTCAGCATTAACTTTTCAAATTTGTCAACAATACATATTACACATATGCATAGATAACACATAGAATGACATATATACTTACTTGCATGCTCAAAATTGTTTATAGGAAGAGAGACAAGAGGTTATTTTGCTTGAAGTCTGAGTATTAGTTGCTACTCAGCTTTACAAAATGATGTCCCCAAAGGGGACATGATGTTCCTAAGCAAATTTTCTGGTCTTCCTGACCTAGTGAAGTAAATCTTTGGGGCAGATTTTAAGTAGTCTGCATGTGTTGCTGGTTTCTATTGGCATGTATGTTGACAATGAGCATATCTTAATATTTGAACCTACCCTAGTTGTAGAACTAAAATGAGTTAGACATTCAGCATTGACTTTCATGGCTGCCTGAGGTATTTGGCTGGTTTCAGTCCAAATGAACCAGTTTTCCTCATGTCAATGTTAGGACTACTAGACCCAAAGTGATAGAGCATGAATTCAAACCCAGAAATGCCATTATCATTCTCTCTACAAATTCATTACATCTCTATCACCAAAGAAAAGGATAGAGGAAAGCAATTTTCCTAAAATGAGATTCTACTGTGTCTAGGTTCTATACATATAGTATCTCCGGTCTTCAAAACCATATACAGAAAGCTGCAATTCAGCAGTGTGGTACACAAAGCTACACAGCATTTAAGACAAAGAGTCTTCCCTAGTCTCACTGAATCTACAGTGTGTGCTTTCTACTGATGTGCTCGGTATCATAGACTTCTAACATAGAAGCCAGGAATTCTTAAAAATTTGTGAAATGTACTATGAACAAAGGAAGGACCAGATTTCCTTCTAACCAAATTTTGAGGGGTTGCTACTGAGAACAGACATGCACTGCATAGACATTTTACAGGGAGCTTCTGGGACTGAAAAAGATATTAGTTATGTTAACAATGGAGGAGAGAAATATATTGGGACCATAGAAGAATGATGATGTCATTAAAATGTTTATATTTTTATGGAAGAATCACTTCAGTCCCTACAAATTCTCCTTGAAAACATTTAAAAGATTCAAAATAAATTAAAAGAAAACTTACAGCCTTTTCGATGGAAATGTAGATTAAATCCCCTTCTACTACTGGGAAGTGTTCATGGTTCATTTCAGCTAATTTACCTTCCAGATGACTTCTTAGTGAAAGAAGAGCAAAAAGAAAGAAAGAACTCAGTGGAATTTTAAAATCACTTCTAAATTACAAGAAATAACATAAGGGATGGATGCCATAGTTGATAATGTTTTTTGGAGGAGTCATGGGGCAAGGGAGAGAAGCAGAGTCACTAAATGCAGACATTTGTTATTCAAATAACGGCAGGAATGAAAAACACATAGGGATAACATTTTAAAGCTGTGTGTGGGAGGCACTTATACAAAATATTTTGCCAACAGGATTTCTGTGTGCACCTCTCACACACTGCTTAGAAAATGTAAACCAGAATAGAGATTCTCAACTTCTTTTTTCCTATTGCAAGCTATCTAGCCTGTGTAATTAAAGTCCACCAGCAACATCGAATCAGGTGCTGACAAGATAGATAGATCCCTGACCTTTGCCATAAAGAGAAGGAGCTGGGCATATTCATTTCATTCAGTCACAGTTGTGAAAAATAATCTCTTTCATCTGCCTCCTAGAGTACTTTCATTCCACTGCTGATTCTCTTTCTCTGCCAGCTCCAGATGACATTGCCCCTCTTGCTTGGCTGGTAGATACCCATTCTCTCTAAGCATATTTATTAATATTTAATCAAACACATATGTACATCTTGAATCTTTATTCATGATAGTAATAACAAAGCTTGTAAAGTTCTCTAAAATAATACATTATAAGGTAGATTGTCCTCTGTATTTATTTATAAGTGATTTTAATGACCCAAGGCAATGTAACAGTGCATACTTAAGAGTCAATTAATATTAAGATCCACATTTGCAAACCAACTGCGTCAATTTTGTGTATACATGATTCCAAGCTGCTTCTGAGCTGCAGATACCCAAACCCTACCTAGAAAGTCAGCCTAAGTTATTTCTGGTAAGATCCAGACTCATCATCTTCAGAAAAAAAATTGCGTCCACAGCCCATACCACAAGGCTAACTGACAAGAACACACTGAGAGTGGACAACTTCTTCATGGTTGGCTTCAGATCCCTCCTACACTTTCCCTGTTAATGCTAGGAGAGGAAAGGCCAGCTTGTCCACTCCTTAGGCCTGCAGAATAAAAGAATGGAGTCTTAGTGCTGCCTCTAATCCAGGATGAAGATATGGTATTCTGACCTGTTCCAAAGATAACACTCTCTCTCTATACACACACACACACACACACACACACACACACACACACACACACATACACACACACTATTATCTTTTTCCTAGGAACTTAATCCAGTTTTTCCTGGCAATAACCCAGCCAGGACCCCACCCACCCACAAAGCTGATTCATCTGAAGACATGTTAAAGAGAAGGGAGGATGATTGTCTCCTTAATAAGACAGTGCTCTTATCCTTCTCAGAAGCCCTTCCCTCGCTTATAGCGAGTGCTTTGAGAAGTGTCATGCAGCATTGCTAAAACCCCATTTTTATTTTTTATTTCTTAACTCAACCACAGATTTTTTTTGCTTTCATTTTTCATCCTTTCCACAAAGTCTAAACAAGCTTTCCCTGACTCAATTTACTTTCTCTAAAGACCCCCATAGCAATATAGTTTGCCCACTTCCACATCTATCTCAAAAGGAATGTTGTTCTCTTCTTTCCTTTATCTACCTCCTCCTAGCAGGGATTAGCAGTTAAATTCTAATAAATTGTCCTAGAATGTTCTTCCAAGTCCATTTCTAAATTCTTTTAACAATGAGACTAATATTCTAAAAGGGAATCTCAAATTCCCTAGTAATAACTTCTGTGCTTGAGGCTGCCCTTTAAGCCATTGCCTCTTCATAGTGCCAGTCATTAAACTACTAATGTCTCCACACTGACTAAAGCATGAAAATCCTTTATTCAATAGTATTTAGTGTATACTAAAAGTTGGAAGAAAACTGACCCTTCACTAAAATGGAGACATCAATGGAATAATGGTCTGGGAGCAAGTGAGCAGGGCATGACTTAGCACATGGGACTGAAGATGGCGCTGGGAGCTAGTATCCTAGGCATAACCCTGATCACATTACAGAGAGCCTAATTGGCTTTTAGGAGTGGAAATGTCTCCCTTATGGATTTATGTTTAGTCTGGCCTATGAAGCATGTAAATTGTGCTGACCATTAAGGTCACTTGCTGATCGTTCTGCGCCCTGCAGTCTGCTGTCTATATAAACTGTTTCATTGCCCCCAATAAAGGGAGTGAGTGAGTCTCTCCTAGACAAACTCCCTGCTGTGTCCAGAGTCCCCTGGATTTGGGTGAGGGGGTAAAGGACCTGTAGCACATTTGCCTTTCTCTGCCCGGATGGCCTGGAGTTGTCACAGTGTGTGCGTGGGAAAATCAGCCCCCCAATCAATACCTCCCAACCAATAACAGGATTAGCATAGATCAACAAGCTATAGATAGACTGCTGGCCCCAGAACATACAGTTCTTCAGAGTCTACACACAATTTACATCCATCCAGTAATATTCAAATTTAGCATTATAATAACATATGCAGAAAAATGTCTCCTGTGTTCCCTGATACTGCATGCAAAATTCCCTAGAATGGGGATCATCAAATGACTTTGTAATCATAATGATGAATCTTAAGATAAAATGGTAATATTATTAGAATTCTAGGTTTAAACCAGATGAGTCCAGGAAAACCAGAATGTATGATCAATGCACCTCTGAATTTCAGTGGGGCTAGAGAGCTAGAACAAAGGTTAAACCTCTACCTCACAAACAGAATGAATTGGGATCCCAGATACCAATTGCAAAACCACTGGGTACAAATGAAATCTCTCATACTTCAGACCCTGGAAACAGGAAAGCACAGAGAAAAGCCAGAAGGAGGTACAACAATCTAGGATGATTAAAAAGGTTACCTTTAGGGCCTTCACAAGCACACACAGTGCCTTCTGAAATACACAGACAAAGACATATAGACATAGAGATATGCAGATACACAAAGATACACATACTCACACAAAAATGTATTTTGGGTAGACCTTAACATTCATTAATTATGAATTGAAATCCTTGGCATACCAAGAACTATATGTTCAATTTGATAAAGTAAATTTATGAAAGTTAATGCAGCCAGTGCTATGTAGAACAGTGAAACATTTATAAGTTCTCACTGAAGTTGGGAGCGACGCAGAAATGCTCACCCTTCTTAAGTTTATTGTGCACCATAGTTAATAGTCTAATAAGTAAAATAAGGAATGAGAAAGAATTAAGGTGTGAGGAAATAACAGTAGAAACCCAATTTAATTACAAAAGAACTGATTTGGCCACAAATCTTATATTTTATGCAAAAATAAATCTACAGGTAATTAGTAATTATATCAAGGAACAATGGTATTTCCACTTTGATACTGAAGAAAGTACCACTGATAATAACTACAAAGCAGACATGAATCATTAGAGTAAATCTAACAAAATATGAAATGTTTATACCTGAAACAAAAATAAAAAACTCTTATGAAGGCATAACATTGTATTCATAACTTTAATATTTAATATTATAATGCTACGAATCCTCTAAAGATTGTGAATTCAGTACAATCCTGATATAAATATTAACAGTTTTTCTATAAATTTAAACTCATAAAATTTATATGGAAAAGTAAATGACTTAAGATAACTAGGAAAATACAGTTGTTGAGAAAAATGAACTCTCACAAATCCATATTTAAAGTTTCTATGAAGCTATAAGAATCATGATACCATAATTTTAGTTAAAGATACATATGTGAATAAGGAAACATAAATGAACATTCAGGCAGACAAATAGTAATTCGTCTTCATCATTTGACAAAAGTGGAAAATTATTGAATGGAAAAGAGGCTTGCTTTCCGACAAATTATGCTTGAAAAATATAAAAGATCTAGATGAGAAGGAGATTTTCAAAATATGACTGAAATAACTAAAATATTAAAAAGTATCCTTTAATTGTCATGTCATTCTTTAAATAACACAGGTAAAATGAAATGATAAGCAGATGTAAGTTAGGAAATACTATCAAAATTCACAAGTGGGATAGGAAGAACAGATGTACTTAAAACCCAAAGATTGTGGGAAGTAACCTGAAAGGAACATCCTATGCTACTAATATGTAAAAACAAAAAAAAATTATTTTAAAGAAAAGAATGAGAATGGGAAGTCCCTATGCAGAGGAGAATAGAGTGAGGAAAACTGGGGGAGCAAAAGCCTTGAGCTGATTTACTTAGAACCCAGGGACAAAATTATACTAGAAGTAACAGGAATGTGATACTTCCTAATAAAGTGTTGGTCAGAGAAGTCTTAAAGGCCCCCAAACATTATAGGCTTTGCCATTGCTTTTGGTCGCTCTCTAAAAACTGTCAGTAAGACCCTAGTACTGAAGATGCAACACAAATGAATCACAGAACATGGGCAAAATACATCAACTGGGACAGGTCTGTGGACTTTCTCCTTGCTGGGTAGCTTACACAATAACAGGGATATTGTAGAAGCTACTAGAGGAGAGAAATAATCACAAGCCCCATCAACAGCATGAGATCTGTAAGTTGCAATATAAAATCATCATGGCAACAGGTGACTACCAGTGTAATAGTGGCATGAGTATCAAGGAGACAACCAACAGCTTTCTGCCTGGATTCAAGTCCTGCTTGCCAGAAGAGTACACATCCTTGTATTGTAAACTAGAACAACAATTTATTGAACAAAGAAAGGGGGAAAGGAAAAAAATCAATAGGGAAGGCAGCCAATAAACCTATGTATAGGAAAAAAGTACATCAAACTGCTCTGTTGGTAGCTGTTATTATACCCATACAATAGGCACTTGCAGTGGAAACCTTTGTGTCCAAAGCTGGATTAGTGGAAGGAAATATACATATCAGTGGAGTGGCCTGAAGAGAGGTAACTTGATATAACATGGAGGCTGAGCACCCACAGGAGTAGACAGATCAGAGTGAACCCTGGGGCCCATAGAAGCACACAGGCGGAAAGTTGGGAAGGAGTGGGAGAAAATGGTGAAGGAAAAGGAGAGGATGGAGGGAAGAGAGGAGAGAGGGAAGCTTGGATGAATACCCAATATGTTTGTAAAAATAGGCAAATTAAAATCTAAAAAAAATTCACATTTGGTAAAAATTGCTTCAATGGTTTACAAATAGCCATATGACATATATATGCAATGAAAAACAATGAAGAAGCAAACATGAAATTCACAATGTGAGATTACTAGCTAATCAGATAGCTACATGCCATGTGAAAATACTTGGTATCAGAGTATATAAGAAGCAACTAGCATTCTGATAACATTACTGAGTTATTCTATATGACATAGTTACTTTGGGTGGTATTATGGAAATTTCCTTTAAATTCAATATAGAATTGGCACTTTTCACTATTTCTATCAGTATGGACATAGGATAAATGAAAACATGTTCTTATCCTAAACCTCAAGTGGGAAGATTTTATAGTAATTATATTCATAATCATTCATACTTAGGAATAGCCAGCTAGTGATGTATATACTAACAAGTTACAATACATCATTATAAAGTAATATTAGGGAATAATAACAAGAGACTGCAAATAATTTCAACACTTTTGAATATCCAACAGATTTCACTATATAAAAGAAATCAAAGTCAAAGGCTATACACTTAAGACTCATTCATTTGCATGACATCCTGTTTTTCCTTAAGACTCTTGAAGATAATTTATTTTAGTTAAGAAAACATTGCTGGGAAACACATATTATTTTTATTTTAAACAAGCATTTCTAATGCCATTTTAGATACTAGCAAAAAGAGACAAAAGTGTATCTGCAAAAATTACATCAATGGTTGACATTGATATGAGGGACTTATTTCAAAGCATCACCAGGGGGATTGTCACCATGGTAAGTGTAATGTATATATTGGTATAGTGGTGATACACAGCAGCATATTTATGTCAAATTAATATCCTATTCATATTTAATATATATTTAGATTTTATAAATTATATTTCAGTAAACATTATTTTTATAAAAATGATAAAAATATATCTTACCTGTTATTACATCCCACTATGTTTGTTAATTTTGAAGCAAAAAGACAATATATTCTTCATTTCTCAATCTTCACGCAATCCCTGGCAAATTTAATGCTAAACATTGTATAGAATGCTACATAACTTATAGCTTATCAATCATGTTGCCAATGTAATTTATAAGGAAAGCATTTACCAGCAATTATTCAATACCTATTTCTCTTCTCTCATCAGAACTTCTAAAGAACATGGACTACAGATCATCAATAGAACTGTTTATTCAAGTTGATAAAAGTTTGAAGAAAATTATATAATGTCACATTTATAATTTGAAAAAGATAGATGATCACATCCAATTATCACTGATATAACTGGGAAGGACAATGATATCAGGATTTATCATCAAGAAACCATTTTTTTACTTTTTTCAGATTTTTAAAAATTTCATGTATGTTATTGAAACTAGTGTCTGATGAAATTGGTAGTTACTACATTAATTTTTAAATAAAAATCAGAGCATCATATGAATGAATCACTGATATAATTTTATATAGAGACCAACTGAGTATCTTTGTTGCTATGTTTCTAGATATCAAAACAAAAGTGCTATTTATCCTAGAGCCTGTTTATTGGTTAAGCCTATTTTAATAAGAAAAGCACAAAACTCATCCTTAAATTCCTCTATCATTTACAAATATTCAATGCTAAGACATTTATTTCATATGCAATGATATTTATTGGCAAAACCTATCGACTCACAGATCTGAAGGAAAAGTGTTGTTTTTCTTGTATCACACAAAAACTCATCACTGTGCTGTGACATGTCATCAACATATCACTTACTATAATCTCTGAAAATAGAACTTTCAGTATCTTACCCTGCATCTTGCCAAACATTTTATTCAATTTAAATTTACATACTGACATTACTTTTTTTCACCTACTAGGCAACTTTTTCCACTTTGAGGAATAAGTTGAGTTACCAAAATAATTTGATTCTTTGGACTTTTGATCAAACAATTTTTTAAAATAAAATGTCGCTCTTATTTTAGAATACAGTCTCAATCTTTTCTGTTAGACAGCTGTGAGTTTCAAGTTTTCTTGGCATGTTTGTTGCATCTGTAAATTGTAATTCATAATTTTTTTTTGTCAGTGTGGCATTATAAATTCAGGGAGGTCCTAGCCCAGGCTCCTGAATCCAGGAGGTCCAAAGTCCAGCTACAGATAAGTCTGAACAAATTGGGATATGCTCCAGACATGCCCCAATGGAGAACCATGCAGGTGGAGGGATGAACAACAAATGGGAAGTGGCTATCTAACCTGCCTCTGGCAATAGAGACCTAGTAAACAGCTAAATGATTGGTGGCTGTCTCTCTGCACAGAGAGATGGCAACACCTGATTGGACCTCTGACCCTATATAAGCCCCAAAACTTCCTTAAATAAAATGAGTCTGCAGCAACTAGTCCACTGCCTGCTTCTCATCTAACTCCCAGAGTCTGTGGTGACTCTGCGCCGCTCATCCCCTTGCCTTGAGCCTCAAAGCTCCTGCCGACTTTCCCTCTCATTTCCTAGTCTGGCCCAGCGGGGATTCAGCAACAGTCAGAACTTTCATCAAGTTAAATTTTTCTATCATGTTTGACCCTATCTTCTATTTTATGATGAGATATATTTTTTAATAGAGAAGGTTAGTGCAGTATAGAATACATTATAATAATTGAATGACTTTTTAAAAAAATAAGCTCCAGACAGTTATTCAGTTCTAATACACAGAATCCCTACTTTTCAAAGATTACAAAAGTAATATACAAAGAAATATTTGAATCATAGTGTGCAAAAACTTATTCTTTTATGTTAAAAATTTCCTTCAGTTGACTTTTGTACTGGCTGAACTTGTTCAGTCTTACAAATTGCTAAGCAACATATAAGAAAAGGTTACTGGAAATAATTAAGAGACATTGTTTCCTGCCATAGTCAGTCTGGTCTACCTCACTCCAATGGAGTCTTCAATAATCAGCAGCCTTGGTGACTCATGCCAAAAACACAGGATATACTGCCACACACAGATGAGAAAGACATGCAATAAAAATGCTTATTGTGAAACTCAGTCTGTATCTGTTACTTGTAGAGACTGTTTGAGAAAACACTGAAAATTTAAATAAAATTTTTTTCTAATCAATATTTCTCATTGAACTAGTAGCAATTTTCTATAAAACTTCAATAAAATGTTATAAGACCAATGCAATACAATCAGTATAACATAGTTTGAGCTTAAGCATTATTTTTAAAATAAACTGTAGAATTTAACAGTTAAAGATTGATACTAAAGGGATATTTACATGTGATAAAAGTCATATTTAGCACAGTGGGTATAATACAGATAATAATAAATAAATGGTATATTCATTATTCTAAATTGCTATTTTACCATTTATAATGTATAATATATATACACAATATAATTTATATATAATAATACACATGCATAATGTATAGTAATCTATATTTAAAATCTTATTTAGGACTCCAGAAATTACATTTGTAATTCCAAATATCTAGCCATTTTAATTTCTGGAGTCCTAAATAAGATTCTAAAATAGCTACATATGGTCAGACATAAATTTAATCCTAACCCTTGAGATGTTGAGGTAGGAGGTCAGAAGTTCAAGGTCATCCTCAAGTACAAAGTAAGCTTGAGAATATCTTAAATTGATAGGAATTAGGAAGACTTTGATAGTTCAAATCTAGATGGAATAAAAGACAAATGAATAACTATATTAAGACCTTTTTCATGGAAATAATATCATCAAAATGATTACAAGTAGCAATAGTCATTGTTCTAAAATATAAGGCAGATTGTAGACAATTGGCCAATTTAAATAACATACAATAGCTCTTATATTTTAACTGAAACAAAACAAGTTAATATAAAATATGCTACAATAGGTAATTCAAAAAACTTCAGATTTATTCTTTTTTGAGGATTAAGTCAGATTTTATTAGAGGAGAGAAAGAACAGAAATCAAGGTCTGTGAGAGGCAAGGGAGTCCCAGATTTAATTTAACAAATATTTTCAAATTCTAATTGCCTAATTAACAATAGACAATCTCATTCCAACACTGACAAAAATTATTAATATTATTTTAAATTATTGATAGATAATATCTATCAATAATAATAAAGGCCAAACTATGTAGAAATGTAGAAATACTAATAAAAAGGAAAATATATTAAGCTTATGTGTATTATAGTATAAAAGATAATGACATGCACATACTGCTATTAAATTATCTTAAATGGTGAACATGAGTCTGCTGATAGTGTACAAAGTATAGGATAGAACGAAATGTGCCGAAGACACAAGACAATAAATCGTTTGTAAATGAATACAATAAAACCAACCTAGAGATGTGAAAATGCATAGCAATCAAAAATGATTATGAAAAACATTAAATATCCCTAGTTGACTTTCAGATTTATGTGATTCTAATATGATTAATAAGAGTTAACCATAGAAAAAGATATCATTTTAAAGTTCTTTTACATTTTAAAAAGCTGTCTTTAGAAGCCAGGGAATTTTGAAAAGAAGAGCAATTAGTGATGTCTTTGTTCTCAAAATTTAAATTAGCATAAAGATACACTTATAATAATGTTTGAAAATATTGTAGGAACAAAGGTAAGTTCACAGAATGTGTAAGTCTAGAAATAGAACCAAATGCATACAGAATGGTGAATCAACCCAGAGAGGTGAGAAAGAGTATCAAAAAATTGTAAAAGTGATGATAACATTATGCTGTCTCCAGGAAAAAATACTTATGTCTCTGCCCTCCAGATAATGTCCAGGTATTTCAAACAATTAAAAATATAAACAAAGCCCTTTCTCCCTGAAGTTGTGTTTGAGTACTGTCTAACAGCAACAGAAAGAGTAAACAATACAAGGTATAGTATAAATATATTCGGAGTAGTCTTCCTCCCTTTTCTTCCCCCTGCCAGCAACCTTTTTCTACAAATTTTCCTCACATATTCATGTCCTAATGTTTCGCTTTACATTCCTATGGGGTTTAACTGGGACTTTTTAAGTGATCTTGAGCTTGGACTCTCTTTGAAGTCTAGTAGTCTCTTCCATGGGTTCACACATGGATATCCAGCCCCATCTGTTAGTTATAAACTGTTCATCATTGTAAGATCCTATAGTTTTCTCTTCAGTTCATAGCTAGCCACTGAGCAAGCAGGTTCCTTGTCAGTAACCACTTGTGTAGATTCAATGCATGTTTATAGTACATAATATTTAAGTTAAATATATCTGTTGATAATCATTTATTTATACTGAAAACTTTGACAATTATTCCTGTATATCATTGACATCTATAATTAGCACCCTACCACATAGAACCCCATAATCTTTTCCTACCATCACACCACAATGTATTAACCATCAATCAACCATTTTTTATTCTTCCTTGCTCTTAACTATCCTGCAAACCTGGCAGCTTCCACCCTACTCCTCATGTCAGCAGATCAAGTTTTGAGATTTCATATGAGTAAGTCATGTGACATTTTCTTTTAAGAATTCTGTGCCTGATTCATTCCACTGAACATATCATTTTTTCAGTTTTATTGGTATTGTCACAAATGATAAGCATTTATGACAGTATAATATTCTTAGTCTTTGAATATATGGCCATTCTAGAATATGTACCAGTTGTATTTCTTAAAATTTTGAAGGGCCTATGTTCTGTTCCCTATGGTGGTTGCAATGTAAATATTTGTATTTCAAACATTGTGCAAGAATTTCCTTTCCTCCATCTTCTTTCAAGCACTTGATTATTTTTAGTCCTTTTAATAACAACCATGTAGTTTTGATTATTAAAACTTGGTTGTTATGCTGAGTCAGATGCTTCCTGCTTTTTTTTTGCTGATGATGACTTTGTGTTTGTGTGTGTGTGTGTGCGCAAGTACACGTGTGTGTGCTTTGCACTTTTGAAATAAAATTAATAAGGAAAAATTTTGTAATATAGTATTTTAACAAGTACTTTGCTCTTAGCTTACTTAAAACATATACTTAATGTACATTTAAAAATTATGTGATAGTATTCACTGTATAAAGTGCTATTTTTTTAATTTTTATGTTTATAGCTCTAAATGTCTTGCAACCAAAAGTATATATTGATATCCTGGCTAGAAAAATATTTATGGCATGGGGAAAATTTTCTTCATCTCTAATAAAACATAAGGCATACAAGCAGTCTCAACAGAGGTACTAATGCTTACCTGTTGCATGCCCATAAGGGAGATAGACAAAGCAATAATGCAACATCTCCATCCTTCAAACATCCCGCCTGTCAAATACTATTGTCATACTTCATGTAGTTGTAATCAGTTTCCAAAGCTGACGTATTTTACTTTGGATCCTGCTGTGTAATTTATAAGCTACATGATATTTTCTGATCTGTAGGCCTCTCTGCTACTTCTTGAAAAGAAAAAAAGCCATAGAAAAGTATTTAACATAACATCAGGTTATAATTTCAACTAATGAAGCATAAACATGTTTTCTATTATCACTGTTAAATATAGAATGACTCCCGGTCTAGAATTTAGATCTTAGTGGAAAATTTGGCTCACTATATTCTATGCAACTTTTAATTAAGTGGTATGTAAGGACACTATCAAGTGAAATTTAATGTCTGCCAGAAATGTAAATAGGAATTAAGAGAAAGAAACTATTTGGAAAGAAGTAGAATTTACTTGATAACAAATTACAGGTCAATTTCCCTGTCTTTCCATTATTCAAAACTGAAGGTGCAGTTCCTGGAAGCTTTGGAAGTTCTTTCAGATCCAGGGAAACAGAAGATTAACAAGGCTGTGCATGATACTATAATCTTATAGCAAATTTAATCTTCTGGGAAAAGCAGTTATTTCAGCCAAATGTCTGGTTTTTATTCTTAATCACTGAAGAGATCTGCCAACACATCCTGAACACATTTGACATTAAGTCTCTTGAAGGTAATCACCCTCAAAATGTCCATATATAATGATGTATCTCATGGCATCTTGTGAAAAGTGAGCATTTAATAAATATAGGTAAAATAAGTGAATGAATCAGTTAACAAACCTACAGAAGATCTCCTTAACTCATTGAGAAAAGAGATAGAGATCAAGAAGTCTGAAATAAAATGTAGGAGTCTGCCTGGGTGTCTTTAGCTACACGTGTTCCTGTTTTTAAATTACGTTCAAATTACAGACTATTTAATATATGGTAAAACTAAATGTATGCTGTTCTGAGCGTCAATATTGCAGCTCTAATCATTTTGTACTCCTTTGACTTTCTGGATGTTGGGCCCACCCAGGATTTGCCCCAGGGCATGGCCGAGCACATGGGACTAAAGATGGTGGTGAGGGCAAGGGTCTTGGGCATAACCTGATCACTTCACAGAGAACTCTGCTTTCAGGTATCTACCTGCCTTCTGCACTGATTGACATCAAACTTGACCATTAGCACCCGTAGGATATGTTGACCTTGTGACACAATTGGATGCCCGTTTCACGCCTTGGTGGCCTTTGTCTATAAAAGTTCCTTTTCTCCCCCCAATAAACTGAGATCTGCTTCTGACAATCTCCCCGTCCCATGCCGAATCTCGGGGGGTAAAAACGGAGGTGGGGAAGGCTGGAACCTGCTTTCCTCACAGCCAGCAGCTGTGTGTTTGAGTGAGTGAATGAGTGCATAAGTGGGCACTGGATCCCACAAGTGGCGACCATGAAGGGACTCTTCTGAAATTGGACAGAGCTAAGGAGGCTTCGGGGTAAGTGAAAACTTGGGAAATATGGGAAATTCAACGTGCAGGCTGCATCCAGTGCCATCAGCACTCCAGTCCATATTAAGGAGTTGTGGGTTTGACATTTCTGATCCAGGCATTGCCAGAGTGTGGGAATCAGCTCTTGAGTTGGCTCTGTGGGCTCGGGCCACCAACATATTTTCATGGGACATGTGGAATAAAATGGTCTTACCAGACAGCGAGAAAAAAAATCATAATATACCGCCTCCATGGAATTTTATTCCACAATTTCTGCCCTCAAGATGGTTTTCCTTCCCAATCCAATTCAGCCCACACCAGAGCAAACGGTGCAGGTAGAGAGGGAAGGGCCAGAGCCATTCCGGAGCGTGGCTCCAGGGGGGTTGGAGCCAACAAGCCATCCCAGGTGCCCCACAGGAGGCTCCGCTGACGAGCCGTGAGGGCCTGGGGCACAGTGGAACAGAGAAGCTGCTACATGTGGGGATGTGGAGTCACATGAGATCACGGAGCTGGGGCTAGGTGGGCAAAGCTGTGGGTAAGCTGAGCCGGGGCTGGGTGGGGATTCTGCTGGACCATGGCAGGGTGCAGGAAACCGTGGTGGGCATGCCTGCTGTTTAGAGAATGATAACCCATCACTGTGCATGCCAAGAACATTACACAGACTTGTGGGCTTCAACCGGGGTGTGCGGTACCAGTAACGGAGAAGCCGCCATCAGCCACGGTGGAGAGATTGTGCGTGGCTATAGCGGGGCAAGTGGGAATGTGGAACCATGCAGCGAGGGAGCTGTACAGGGCTGAGAGGAGGCTGCGCACAGCCGGGGGACAAAGATTCACAGAAGTGGACCAGCGTGTGGGTCCGCATGCGGGAACAAGCCGATGCATGAGGGAGCAGAGCTTCCCATTTGGGAGGGCCGTGAGGAACAGCCACTTGCCCAAGGTGAGGAAGGGCAGCACCTGCTCCGTGAGCTCAAAAAGGATGTGGGAGAGTTGTGCGAGAGAGTGCCCTGCTCCCTTTATCAAAGGGAAGAGGTTAGGAGTGCTCCGAGAACAGGGAGTGGTTCCCTGTATCCAGATTTAACTCTGCTAGGGAGAGAAAGGGATGGAGATGAATTAGAAGCTTATTTAGGAGAGATAACTTGCCATTATGGCCCATCTAAATGGGTCATGCCCCTTCAGTGCTTACTGCTTGCCGAGCCCAAACTCTTTGTTAAAACGTTCATACCAAGTGCCCCATGTGTTCACAAATGGAGGAAAAACTGGATCCACTTATGCTACCTTTGCTCCAGGAAGTTCAATTCAGCCATACAAACAAAAGTACCAGCCTACCCAGGGATCAGCTCAGTACAAAGAGCTGTTGGCAGTTATAATGACATTAAAGGAAAATGAAGAGGCTATGAACTTATTCTCTGACAGTCTATATATTGTAAATTTACTTCCGGGGATGATAAATGCTCATATAAGATTAGATAGCATCCTTCCCTTCACTCCCCTGCCCAGGACGCACGTGCAGTCCAGGGGGGGCCTCACCCCGCGACCTAGGTAAGCTGCGTCCTGGCCCACTCCCAGAACCTCAGGCTGCCCAAGGGACCCAGCTCCTCCCACCATCCAGCCGGAGCTGCTGCGTAGGGCCTGGGAGGAGGAGGACACCCCCTCTGTGCCCAGGTCCCGCCCCCAAGGTCCCCCAGGTTAAATAGCACCCCACCAACGCCCCATCCTCCCTTCTCCCACTCCTCCACCCGGGACACGCCCACGGCCCAGCCAGGCCTCACCCCGACCTAGATAAGCTCTATCTCCGCCCACCCCCAAAATCCAGGCCAAATAATTCAGTTTAGTGAAAAACACACAGAAATTGAAAGAAGATCTTAAGAGTTAAAACGACAATGCCAAAGTCAAAGTGCAAATCCATGAGAAGCAACACTCAAGTAAACAAATCTCCACTGAAGGAATTAATCCCATAAAGTTAGATTCCAACCAGAACAAACCCACGGAAAATGGCCAAGAAAGCCTGACCCAGATTAACGACCTTCAAAATATGATCATTACCATGTTTAATACTATGAAAGAGGAAATCCGGGAGGAATTATATAATCGAATCTATTGCTTTGAAGAGGAATACAACAGACACTTGGAGGAGTTGAGAAAAACAGTGCAAGAAACAAAAACTGGCATAGAGCAGTTAAAACAGACTCAAGCAGAGTTTAAAACTGAGCTAAAAGACATGATATCTTCAACCCAGAACTCCACAGAGAGTCTTATCAGCAGAACTAATGAAGCAGAAAACAGAATTTCAGACCTTGAAGATAAAGTGGGAGTATTAACCAGCTCAATGGAAGGGCTGTTAAAGCCAAAAAGATACTTGAGAGAAATATTCAGGAGATATGGGACACCCTGAAGAAGCCTAACATACGTATTCATGGAATACCAGAGCAAGAATCTCAAAATACCACCCCTGAGGAAATTTTTCAAATGATCATCAAGGAAAACTTTCCTCATCTAAAAAAAGAGAGGCCCATCCATATACAAGAGGCATTCCGCACCCCAAACAGATATGACCAAAACAGAAGCACGCCACGGCAATTAATAGTTAAAATACTCCACATTCAAGATAAAGAACTGGTGCTGAGAGTTTCAAGGGAGAAAAAACAAGTCACTTGTAAGGGTAAACCTATTAAAATAACAAATGACTTCTCAGTCGAAACAGTAAAAGCAAGAAGAGCTTGGAGAGACATACTTCAAGTATTGAATGAGCAAAAATGTCAACCCAGGCTGATTTACCCTGCAAAACTATCCGTCATGATCAAGGGAGAAAGAAAAATCTTCCAGCACAAAGACAACTTGAAGGGATACATGTCCACCAAACCAGGCCTTCAAAAAATGCTAGAAATGATACTCAAGCTTGAAGAAAAAAACAGGCATATTCAGGAGAACAGAAGGCAAGTATAACATCATTAAAAGTGAAGCAATATACTCATAAAAACTACTAAACATAATAAATGTCTGGAATCAAAAAATAGTTTCACCATTATAACACTAAATGTAAAAAGAATTAATTCACCAATCAAAAGACACAGATTACAAACAGGGATTAAAAATCATAATCCATCAATCTGCTGCCTCCAGGAAACCCATCTCACCACAAAAGATAGGCATGCCCTAAAAATAAAAGGCTGGTCAACAATTCTGTAAGCTAATGGAAGCAGAAAACAGGCAGGGGTAGCCATTATGATATCAAACAAAGTGGACATCAAACCAAGGAAAATTATAAGAGACATGGATGGATACTACATTTTAGTCACAGGTACAATTCACCAGGAAGACTTCACAATCCTGAACAAATATGCACCCAATACGGGCCTCTCCACATTCATTAAGAAAATCCTACAGTGTCTAAAGCAAGAAATCAACCCCCAAATGATAATTCTTGGGGACTTCAACACCGCCCTTTCAACATGGGATAGATCAACAGGTCGAAAGCTTAACAGAGACACTTTGGAACTTAATCAAACCCTGAAAGAAATGGACCTTACAGATCTCTATCGAACTTTTCACCCATGCACCAAAGAATACACATTTTTCTCAGCAGCACACGGAACTTTCTCCAAAATAGATCACATACTGGGCCACAAAACAAATCTACACATATACAAAAAAGTTGAAATTCTAACCTGTGCCCTGTCAGACCACCATGGCCTAAAGCTGGACATCCACAACACAACAAACAAGAAAAAATACACTAACTCCTGGAAACTTAACAATATGATGCTGAATGAGAACTGGATTCAGGAAGAAATTAAAAAGGAAATTCAAGATTTCCTGAAAGCTAATGATAATGAAAATACAACTTACCAATATATCTGGGACACAATGAAAGCTGTTCTAAGAGGTAAGTTCATAGCTCTTAATGCCTACATCAAAAAAATTGAAACATCAGAAATAAAAAACCTAACAATGCAGCTTAAAACTTAGAGAAACTAGAGCAATCTGGTCCCAAAAAAGAAGAGAGGAGATTAGCAAAATAAGGGGAGAAATATCTGAAATTGAGATTAAGAAAACGATAGAAAAAATCAACCAGTCAAATAGCTGGTTCTTTGAAAAAATAAATAAGATTGATACACCCCTAGCTAAACTAACCAAAAGCAGGAGAGAGAAAACCCAAATTAACAAAATCAGAAATGAACATGGAGTTATCACTACTGATACCCAAGAAATCCAGGGGATTATAACATCATATTTCAAAAACTTATACTCTGTGAAGTTTGACAACACAAAAGAGATGGATGAATTTCTAAGTAAACACTAAAACTTACCTAAATTGAATCAGGAAGTTGTGAATTATTTAAATAGTCCTATAATATATAATAAAATTGAAGGAGTAATCTCGAATCTTCCCACCAAAAAATATCCTGGACCAGATATATTCAGCACAGAGTTCTACCAGACATTTAAGTAGTTAATAACACCAATACTCCTTAAACTGTTCCATCAAATAGCAACGGAAGGAACACTACCAAATTCCTTCTATGAAGCTGATATCGTCTTAATCCCAAAACCTAATAAAGATTCACTTAAAAAAGAAAATTATAGGCCGATCTTTCTGATGAACACAGACGCAAAGATTCTCAACAAAGTCTTAGCAAATCGGATTCAAAAACACATTAAAAAGATTATTCACGAGGACCAAGTAGGCTTCATCCCCAGCACACAAGGTTGGTTCAACATACGAAAATCAATAAATGTAATTCATCATGTAAACCAGTCCAAAGTCCAAGGCCACATGATACTCTCAATAGATGCGGAAAAAGCTTTTGACAAGATCCAACAGCCTTTTATTATCAAAACGCTAGAGACAGTAAGAATGGAAGGAACCTTTATCAAAATAATAAAAGCTGTATACAACAAGCCCACAGCAAGGATTATGCTCAATGGGGAACAATTGGAAGCATTCCCACTACAATGAGGAACTAGACAAGGCTGTCCACTCTCACCACTTCTATTCAATATTGTACTTGAAGTCTTAGCTGAAGCCATAGGACAAGAAAGGAACATAAGACGGATTCAAATCGGCAAGGAAGAAGTCAAGCTATCCCTATTTGTAGATGACATGATCTTATACCTAAGTTATCCCAAAATCTCCACCAGGAAGCTCCTCGAACTAATTGAGAAGTTCAGCAGGGTGGCAGGATACAAAATAAATGTGCAAAAATCAGAGGCCTTCCTATATGCCCAGAATGAAAGAAGTGAGAAAGCCTTGAGAGAAACAATCCCATTTACTATAGCCCCTAAAAAAATGAAATACCTTGGTATAAACCTAACCAAGGAGGTAAAAGACCTTTACAATGAAAACTTTAAAACTCTAAAGAAAGAAATTGCAGAAGACACCAGAAGGTGGAAAGACCTCCCATGTTCCTGGATTAGCAGAATCAACATCATAAAAATGACCATCCTACCAAAGGCAATATACAAATTCAATGCTATACCAATCAAAATCCCAAAGCAATTCTTCAAAGAAGTTGACCAAACAATCTCAAAATTCATATGGAGGCACAAAAGACCCAGGATAGCAAAGACAATCCTGAGTAAAAAAACACTGCTGGAGGTATTACCATACCAAACCTATGTCTATACTACAAATCCATAGTTATAAAGACAGCCTGGTACTGGCTCCAAAATAGACACAGAGATCAATGGGTAAGGATTGAAGACCCAGATATAAGCCCACAAAGTTACAGCCATTTGGTCTTTGACAAAGGGGCCCAAAGAATCTAATGGAAAAAGAACAGCATCTTCAACAAATGGTGCTGGCAAAACTGGATCTCCACATGCAGAAGATTAAAGCTGGACCCGTACTTGTCACCATGTACAAGACTTAATTCCAAATGGATCAAGGACCTTGATATCAGGCCAGAGACTATAAAAACCATAGCTGAAAGGGTAGGGAACTCCCTCGAGCTGATTGGGCTAGGCCAACAGTTCCTAAACAGACATCCAATGGCACAGTCACTGCTACCAACTCTCAACAGTTGGGACCTTGTGAAATTAAAGAGCTTCTGTTCAGATAAAGAGATTGTAACACGAGCTCAAAGGCAACCCACAGAATGGGAGAAAATCTGCACTAACCACACATCTGATAGAGCTCTGCTGTCCAGAGTGCACAAAGAACTTAGAAAACTAAACACCAAGGAAACCAATAGCCCAATTAAAAAATTGGCCCTGGAACTTAAAAGAAACTTTACCAGGGATGAAATTAAAATGTCTAACAAATATCTTCAAAAATGCTCCACTTCCTTAGCCATCAGGGAAATGCAAATCAAAACTTCCCTGAGATATCATCTCACCCCGGTCAGGGTAGCAAAAATTCACGATACAAACAACAGCAAATGCTGGAGAGGATATGGAGAGAGGGGAACTCTCCTACATTGCTGGTGGGAATGCAGGCTCATACAGCTACTCTGGCGAGCCGTCTGGAGATTCTTAAAGAAATTAAAGATTGAAATGCCAAATGACCCTGCTATTCCACTTTTGGGAATAACCCCCCATACAGCAGAGGTTCACCTCGATAGCACAAGCACGACCATGTTCATAGCAGCACTGTTTACAATAGCAAAGTCATGGAATCAGCCCAAATGTCCAACAGTTGATGAGTGGATAAGGAAAAGGTGGTACATCTATACAATGGAGAACTACTCTACTATCAAAAAGGATGAATTACTGGAATTTGGTGGGAAATGGATGTCATTGGAAACAATTATATTAAGTGAAGTATCCCAGACCCAGAAAATTAAGTGCCGTATATAATCCTTAATATCTGGCTTCTAGTACCAAACCCACCCAGCCCACCTTGAGACACTCATATGTAAATCTATATATTACCTATAGAAATTGCAAGGATTATGAACAGGAGGGATAGGGTTGGAGGGCCACACCAGAAGCAAGGAGAGAAGTGACCATGTTACAGTAGAGAAAATAGGCCTCCATCAAGGACTGCAAGTAAGTAATGTGACACCTGGTTAAGTTCACAGACGTTCGTTCCTGATCATTTACAGCTAAGGGGGTATGATCTCACCAGAAGGGGAGAGCATATAGTCTGGCAGATAAAAAGTACCCATTTTGCAAATGGGTGATTGACCCCTCCCTCACTGAGGTTTCCTACTTTTATTACATCTACCCTTGAATGTGTTCTTATAATAAGACTCCAGTTTAACAGCTTTTTGTCTCTGGCCAGAGGGTGACATACCGTGCCCAGCAGGATGGAGTGAAGGGCATTGCAGGAGCAGCAAAACTGCAAAAGAAAATCAACAAACCACAATCCAGAACATCAGACACTCTATATCAACCACCTAGAATTAGGCCAGATTAATCTCTCCCCATCCTGAAGCTCAGGGACATTTGCAGAAGAGGGGGTGGTAAGAGTGTAAGAGCGAAAGATGGGAGGAGCAATGATTTGCAAGATACTGCACACAAGTTAGGGCCGAAGCAATCATAATTGGACTTTGCATGCCCTGCGCAATGTCCAACACACTATTGACCTCACAAAGTCTAGCATCTGCTAAAGGCACCAATATCCTTGGAGGCAAGTGATTGACAGCCACAGTAGTGTTCCTATGCTTAAGGGGAACACAGGAAAGTGTTCAGGGAAATGCCACTGGGTCCTTGTATGTCATCGGAGAGGAGGGCCCAGCCGAGAGTCAGGCATGCACAAGAAAGGACTCTCTGGGAATTGGGGCCGGAGGCACTGGGGGATGGGGAGAGACAGGTGAAGGGAGGGGGAGCATGGGGTTTGGGGGGAGGAGGAGGGAGGGAGGGAACTGGTGTACCTAATATGTTTGTATGAGCTGAAATAATAATAAAAATGTATTAAAAATAAAAAGAGATTAGATACAATCCCATATCACCCCTTATGGTGGAACTAAAATCTACATTAGAAGGAGGAGAAAAGCCTATATATTTACAACATTTAAGGAGTCACTCTGGTCTGCCTGGTTTCCTAGCCCGGGCAATGCCTTAGTTGATAAATTAGCTTCACAAGAGATATGTGGCCTTAACATTCAAGAAGCCTCTGACTTACATGGTTTAACTCATCTTAATTGGAGGGGCTTACTCCATAGGTTCCCTCAAGTTCCTATAAAGGACTTAGAGAAAATTGTTCAAACCTGCAAGTCTTGTCAACCTTTTCTCCAAGTCCCACCCTTACAAGGGCCGGGGGTTAATTCCTGAAGACTCACACCTAATATGCTGTGGCAAACAGATGTTATTCATTATACACCATTTGGTAAACTTAAATATGTCTTTTTTTCTATAGATACCTTCTCTCAGGCATGTTGGGCATCTGCACATACAGGAGAAAAGGCTAAACATGCACAGTTGCATTTTTTACAGTTCTTTGCCACCTTAGTGTTACCCAAGCAAATTAAGACAGATAATGGCCCTTGTTTTACTAGGCAAACTTTACAGAACTTTTTTCAGACCTGGCATATTACTCATACCACAGGAATCCCATATAATCTTCAGGGACAAGCCATTGTTGAAAGAAATCGCCAATATTTAAAGGCCCAATTACAAAAACAAAAAGGGGGAGTAAGCCGGCACCAACAGCTGGGGTTGGTATTATTTACCATCAACGTTTTAAATTTTCAAAGAAGACAACTTAAATTGATCTTAAATTCTATCCACAGGAGGATCCTCATGAAGGAGACTCAAAAGAATCATCCCCAGTCTAAGAAGCCAAACCAAGGGACAAAAAGCCCTTGAGGCAGTGTTCTTTGGTCTTCTCTTTCAGAAACTACCCATCGTGTGTTCAAGGAAGATGTTAACTGTGATACTTATAGGCCTGATTGATACCTTGCCTGGATGGAGTCAATCTGGGTTTGATCTAACACCTAGAAAAATTGTTCTTTTAATAACTATATTGCTTAAGTGTTTTCTCAGCACATCTCTCAGCAGCGCTCCATTCAAGACCACGCTACAAGTGCCTATGGCCCTTGAACATCCATGCCACGCCCTTGAAAAGTCACCTGCTGCCATGCCTGGTGCTGATGCCAACTTGTCTTCTCTGCCATATGCATGACTCCTGCCCAATGGAAAAATCTCTCTGATCTAGCTAACTTGTCAAGTGCAGTACACGTCCAATATGCGATACAGGCCTTTAAATATGGCTCAAACCCCCAAGGTTGGTAAAGCCAACCTCATACAGAGGGCTGGTAGCCAGAGACGGGCAAGTGGAAGCCCGGCCGTGGATCGACCTAAGACAGGACTTGTAGTATTATACCTGGAGACTACAAGATCCCATGATGGGTCAGACCACGGTGAGAGGTTTTTTTCACGTCTAAGACAGGCACAGTCACTAAAGACCATTTGGTCTGCTTGGTCGCAGGTAGCCTCCTGGACCGTCTCATACAAAAACAATAGGGGGAGATGTTGGGCCCAGCCAAGATTTGCGCCAGGCATGGCCAAGCACATGGGACTAAAGATGGCACTGAGGGCAAGGGTCTTGGGCGTAACCTGATCACTTCACAGAGAACCCTAATTGGCTTTCAGGTATCTATCTGCCCTCTGTGCTGATTGACATTGAACTTGACCATTATCACCTGTAGGATATGTTGACCTTGTGACATAATTGGATGCCCGTTTCACGCCTTGGTGGCCTTTGTCTATAAAAGTTCCTTTTCTCCCCCCAATAAACTGAGATCTGCTTCTGACAATCACCCCGTCCCATGCCGAGTCTCTGGGGGTAGAGATGGAGGTGGGGATGACTGGAACCTGCTTTCTTCACAGCCAGCAGCTGTGTGTTTGAGTGAATGAATGAGTGAGTAAGTGGGCACTGGATCCCACACTGGGCATCATGTATGTCTGCTTATGTCATCCCCTAAAACTAGTTCCTGAGGAACAAGCAAAGAAAAGAGATGGAATTTACACAGAATTTGAAGCATAGTTCATGTCTGAACACTATCCCAAAGAAGAAATGCAAAGTTTCTCTTGCAGTCTTATTTTGCATTTTCACCACAACATATTATTTGAAGCATACTTCAGACATACAGTTCAATATCCATTTGTTTAAATAATTAATTATTTGCTTCCCTCCCTAACATCTAGGATCCATGAAAGCAGGATCTCTTCTTACCAAAATTGAAATGATTTTTATTATGAACACCCCAGCATCCAGCCATAGGTTTGGCAATCCAATGGATATTTTAATGCATAAATGAATAAAAATATGTTTTTGTCTGTCATACTGATGGAGGCTTAAAACAGACTGAATATATATGCACTCACAATCATTTTAATAAAGTTACAGATTTACAATAACTGCATAGCTATGATCAGTGTGTGCTCTCTGAGAAGCTATCATGTATAGGCCAAGAGGCACATTTAATGTGGCCTCATTAGCTTCTGCTATTTCTAATTCCTTTCACTGATCCAATTTAAAATGTACTCCATATGGTAAGAGTTTTTGAGATTTCAAACCACTGGGTTTCTCCTATTGCCCAGTAGATATTCTTTATAGTCTTTGTATTAAGTAACTTTCACATTCAGTGTCTGTGTCTCAAAGTAGACCACCGTTGCTGGCCAGTCTTTTATTTCACACTCACAGATTTAAATTCTTTGATTTCCACAAACCTTACTTTAAAAGATAAGTCATCTTTGTGGGAGGTTTTCTTAGATCTATGTTAGACATATTTAATATACGTCATGTTAATAACCTAATTCTGTCAATCTACATATAAGGAGTTGAATATTCTTGTTCTGTGAAACACAAAAGCGAAATGAGGTGACAATAAAAAGTACTTAAAAGTGACCTAATTCTGTGATCATTGTTAAGGAGGTGGACATAGAGGCCAAG
Organism: Typhlomys cinereus; assembly: GCA_023101885.1. Taxonomy (NCBI): domain Eukaryota; kingdom Metazoa; phylum Chordata; class Mammalia; order Rodentia; family Platacanthomyidae; genus Typhlomys; species Typhlomys cinereus. Next base: position 857,189 of record JALPQD010000429.1, read on the forward strand.
GCAGTGTAGAGTAAATTTGCTACAGATATTATCAAAATCCCATTTCCTAAAATCAGAATCATTCCACCACACTGAATGGCTTATTATCCTCTTAGTTGCTAGTCAAAAAATCATCTCTGCTTAGGTTTTTACCACATTTATTCATTTATTGTGAGAGGACATACACCTGCTCTGGTGTGTGTATGGAAGTTAGGGAACAACTTGGTTTGTTCTTCCCCTCCACCATGTGGATCCCAAGGAGTGGAATTCAGGTCATTAGATTTGGTGACAAGCAAGCTTTATTCATTGAGCCATCTCACTAACATCATAAGCCATCTTAGAAACAATTTTAATGGGGCTGGAGAGGTGGTTCAGGGGTTAAGCCTCTGCCTTGCAGGCAGAAGGTCCTGAGTTCGGATCCCAGATCCCACGTATAGACGCCAGGCGGAAGCGGGGGCGGCCTGCGCTTCCGGCCCTGGTAGGGCGGAGCCTGTGAATCCCGGGGCAGAAGGAGGTGGAAGCATCCACGGTGGTTCCCGAATTCATCCGTGGTTCTACACACACAGACACACGCGCGCGTGCACACACACATACATATGCACACACACAATTGAATAAATAATTTAAAAAAATTAAAAAAAAACAATTTTAATTCAAAAATTTACCCTTGATGTAGAGAAAGAGACATTGTTTTAGAACCAAAATAATTGACGAACTAAACCTAGCCAGCTGGGAAATTGGAAATAACATCTCTTTTGTAGAATTTTCAAAGTGTAGCTTTGATCCCAAAGTAAATAACATTCTGGATTTATTTCCATTTTGTGTACTATGGAGGATATTGTTGATAACAACTATTTTATATATTTTCCTTTGAAATACTACACGTCTATCAAAATGCATACTTTGTAGGTTGTTCAATCATTACAAACTGAAGGTTTGAATGCACAGCACATCCTACATAAATTAATCAGCAGATGTTTTCCTCTCTCAGTGGTCACTTTTGCCATAAAGTCACATTGAGAAGAGAGTGGACAGATGGTAAAGCAAGGAGATATTATCTTCTTGATTAATTGTCTGACCCTGTACAGGCTTTCTCTGCCTGTTAGTGTGGGCTTATCCATAAAGTAGGCAGTACTTTATAAACTTCATTCAGTAGTATGCTTGGAGCTGGAAAACATTTCTCAAAGTTTGAAATTCCTATCCTCAAGATATGTGGAGAATAAATTATATAGTAATATAATACTAAGTATTTAAAAGTTTTCAGTTTCATACTAGAACACCAAACAAACAAGTGGAATCCTTCTGATATGCCAGGAGATGTAACAGGAGATGTCCTTCTTATTCATGTATCAGTCCATCAATCTTGAACATCTCACCTTTTAGAAATGTCAGAAATAATAACTGACATTCAGGCCACTTACTATGAAGAATAAAATTTTAGCAGACCTAATTGTTTTAAGTAATGATGGCAATAATATCACCTGTAATTTGTGATGATGATAGTGGTGATAGTTATGATGTTGATGATATTCAGCAATCCTTAAATATTCTAATCTTGATGTTAATATAAACAATATGATAGAAAATGGAGAAGCAAATTTTTAGCTTCTCATTAATTGAACTTGCTCTGTTGTCTACTGCTTTGGTTATAAGATATTCACTAAGAAATAAACAGGAACTTGTATGTAAAGAGAATTATGATTATGCATAATAATATAGATATTCTCTAAGTATAAGACCAGAAATAAAGAAGTTATGGTGAATGTCATTTTAAAAGTACGTCATAGAGACTTACACAGTGCCAAACAGAATTAAAATTAAATATTAAAGTCAACTATTCACTCAATTGCTTAGGCCATGGGATGGGCAATGGACAAATATGTTGTTCTCAGCTTTTTACCACCTCAAAATCTTATCTATGTGAAAAACACTGTTGTTTCATTAGCACAATCCAAGGGCCTCTTCCAACATAGATTTTGATAGGAGTCTAATTTTTTTTAACCTTGTGGATTCTCATGTAGAGTTCAAAGAACTTGTCACTTAATAATGAACTTTGGAAAGATTCCAAGAAATCTAGTAAGTTTGAACCAACTCAATCTGTCAATCACTCATGTTTTCTTTCAATAACTACCCACACAATTCCACCTCTAGCTCAAAAACTCTTGGGATGCTTTGCTCAACAAATCTGTCAGCTCACACTGTCCATGTTGCTTCAGGAATGTCTGGATACTTCAGTCAATGCATGCAAAATCATGTTTTCTATATCAGGAAATGTTCATTTTAAAAGTCTTCCTGAGCTCTTGAAACTTCAAGGTCACTGAAAAGACAAAAGGAAGTACCAATTGTCCTCAGGCTGTTTAGTACATTGGACATATGCAATGGCTCAATAAATTTGCATGAAAACTTAAAACTATCATATATTGAACATTTCTTGATGCAAAATATGCATTCACATATATTACATCATTTATTTTTTTATATGTGTGTATGAAAGGGTACTGTGTGTCCCTATAGAGGATCAAGGGTGACATTCAGTAATCCTCCTGGGTTGCTTCTACTACCTTTTTGCTTTGCTCTAGTATTTCTTAGGCTCTGCCCATAAGGGCTGGAATTGTAGGGCACTCCTATTTTTGCCTGGCATTTCTATGTGGGATCTTGGTTCTGAACTCAGGACCTTCAGTGTTAACCCATGAGCCAACTGTTCAGCACCTCACATGTGTTGTATCTCTAACCTTTTGCTTCTTGCATTCATATTGAAAAGTAGGCAACATCTTAGCTCCATTTTACAAAAAAGAAGACAGAGACTCAGTGATATTTAAGACTTAAAACCATTCAGCTAATGTGACAAAGCTAATAGTGAAAGGCAACATCACATTTTAGACTGTTAGTTTCTGCTTAAATCCTCCTTCCTTTCTCTTTCTGTCACTACACTAGGGGTATCAGCTATAAATACAATTGGGTATAAATGATTAATATGTAAACTGTATATACTATAAAAGCAAATCTATACTATTTGGAACTTTTTAGTATCTGAAAATTCATTGGAAACAATATTCCTATTCAGAAATTTTACAGATTACCTCAGTGTGGAATATTTTCCTACAAAGATATTCCTAGACAGAATTGATGGATTCAAATCACTCATTCAAAAGGAATATTTGAGCAAGTCTCAATCTTACTGGAATGAATCCTTAAAAAAAATAGCATGTAACGAGAACCGTAAAAAGTGCTAAGAACAGTGGCTGTTGACTTTATGGAGCAAGTGGAAGGTGTTTGATGTTGCTCTTAATAATAGTCAGTGAAGCTTAAGTGGGAAATTAATCATATAACAATAACATGCATGCAGGTCTAGTTAAAATAATACCAGTATGACAGCATATAGAAAAGAAGCTTCATTATATTTGCTGATGGCTGCAATCTATAATTTCAATGTGAATAATTTCTAAATAAATTTTATTATTCAGCAATAATTTTGAAAATTATTAGTTAAGTCTCATGTAAGCTAAAAATCTCTGAAAACACTGATGTTATATAGATGCAATGATAATTAACCAATATTTATTAAACATCCACATCTTTGCACAAAGTATTTTGATGCTATACTCTAAAGATAGCAAATCATAGTTTGAAATAATCCTTATACTCAGAGAACTCACAAGATAGTAGGTAAATGGATCAAAACTTTAATTTTAATATTAGAATTTTACCAGTGTTCATAAAAGACTACTCTGTTTTTGCCTGGAAAATTCACTAAAAAATATTTCCCCATTTTCTTGTAATGAAATGTGATTATACAATTGAGTGGTTATTGACAGTGGGATATGGAAATACTACCATATGATATTTTGAGTCAAATCTATAGAATTGAATTTCCCTCTTTTTTCACAAATGCATAATCAAAGGATTCTCAATTGCTTCCATGGAATGGGTACACTAAGTTACTGCCATGTTGTGATCTCTAGTACTGAGAGTACTTGTTCCCCTTTCACAAGTCTCTGTTGTCTGACTCTACTCTTTCTTGGGCTATTTTGTTTGACTCTGCTCTTTTCTGGTCTTCATTCCATTCAAAAATGTAAATAACTTTATTTCTTACCCAGGAACTTCCTGAATGACCTGTCAATACTCATTAGAAATCTCCAGCTACAGTTGACCCTCAACATTCTGTAAATTCTCTCGCACCTCGATATTCTCATTTTGTTACCTACCAATCCTAAATAGTTCATCATAATCTTTACCTAGCGCAAATCAAACCCACTCAGTGAAAACCCACCATGTAACTCTCCCTTAATATCCGGATGACATTACTGACTCCTGTCCAAGAATGTACTAAAACTGGGTATACAATGTCTGTTTCCCTCTATTAAGCAATAAATACAAGTTCCCCTTAGCAACAGGTTGTTGAAATGAAGTTCTAAAAGTTGATATAACATATTTCTCTAAACCTAATGCCTTGAAAGAACTTCTAGTTTTGGAGGATGGACATCTCAAAGCAAGGTTTTAGCAGATCTGTGCTGTCCCTTAGGTCTTGAAATAGCCTTCTTCACCTATTCCTAGATACTAACTTTTGTAATAATTCTTAGTGAAGGAGAGAGGGGACCATGTTACAGCAGAGAAAATAGGCCACCATCAAGGACTGCAAGTAAGTAATGAGACATCTGGTTAAGTTCACAGACTTTCCTTCCTGATCATTTACAACGGATGAGGTATGATCTTACCAGAAGGGGAGGGCGTATAGTCCGGCAGATAGAAAGTAACCATTTTGCAAATAGGCGATTGACTCCTCTCTCACCATGGTTTCCTACATTTATTACATCTACCCTTGAATATACTCTTATAACAAGACTCTAATTTAACAGGTTTTAATCTCTAGCCAGGGGGCGATATCCAATACCCATCAGGATGGAGTGAAGGGCATTGCAGGAGCAGCAAAACTGAAAAAAAAATCAAGAAACCATAATCCAGAACATCAGAGACTCTACATCAACCACCTGGAATTAGGCCAGCCTAATCTCTCCCCATCCTGAAGCTCAGGGAAATTTGCAGAAGAGGGGGCGGTAAGATTGTAAGAGCACAAGGATGGGAGGAGTAATGATATGCAAGATACTCCACACAAGTTAAGGCTAAAGCAATAATATTTGGACTTTGCATGCCCTGTGCAATGTCTAACACACTATTGACCCCACAAAGTCTAGCATTTGCTAAAGGCACTAGGATCCTTGGAGGCAAGGGATTGACAGCCACAGTAGTGTTCCTGTGCTTAAAGGGAACATAGGAAACGGTTCTGGGAAATGCCACTGGGTCCTTGCACCTCATTGGAGAGAAGGACCCAGAGGAGAGTTTGGCATGCTCATTAAAGGATGATCCGGGGATAGGAGGGTGAGGCACTGGGGGATGAGGAGGGAAGGGGGAGGGTAGGGGGGCACAGGGGGGTGGGGGCATGGAGGGAGGGAAAGGCCAATGTACCTGTTAAGTTTGTATGAGTGGAAATAAAAAAAATAAATATTAAAAAAGTTTTAATCCAGTTCTAAAAAATAAATAAGAGAATCAGAATACTATTATCCTGATTAAATTAATATTAAATACTAATATAAATATTAACAGAAATAAATTGATATAAATATAAAAAATAATTCTTGGTGTGTATAGATTGAATTTCTGCCATCATCACATGCCATCTGCCTTATGTGTATGACTACACATGGTTTCTTTATTTTCTAAAGGTATCTACTATCAGTGGATGAGAGTTCACTCTAATCCATAATGGCCTAATTCTGGGTTTCATCACATATGAAAAGATATTCTTCCTGAAGATGACTACACTCACTAGTTCTGGGTGGACATGAATTTGAAGGAGAATACATTATTTAACCAGATTCAGATGATATTTTTGAAGAATGGAAATATGACTTTCTCAGATTAGCATGACTAACACTATGCATAAACTTAAAATCCAGACACTGGAGAGCAATACCACTCTTTAAATTTGTATAAAACTGAAAATCACTGAAATTAGAGTTCCTACACAAGGCAAACTTTTTCAGAACAGATACAGAGAATAGAAGGATAAATGAATGGTTGTAAGTGAATTCTGGGATAATCACACATACACACACACACACACACACATAAAAAAAGAAATTGCTAACATTCATTCCAGGGCCAAAATCTATCCCTTTTCAATGTATTCTTCTGCTTAAATTCTTTTTTTAAATCTGTATTTATTTATGTGTGTGTGTGTGTACGTGTGTATCAGAGAGCACTTTGTGCTCCCGAGGGGGATCAAGGGTGACTTTGGAATATCCTGGATTACTTCTACCTGCTTTTTGCTCCATTCTAAGATTTCCCAGGATCCTCCCAGGAGTCGGAAGTACAGGCTGTTCCCAATTCTGCCTGGCATTTTATTGTGGGATCTGGAATCCGAAAAGGACTTTCTGCTTGTGAGGCACAGTCTTAAACCCTAAGTCATCACTCCAGCCCTCATGCGTGGATTCTTAACTTCAATGATTGGTCATTTGAGATCTGGGCAATCCATCCATCAAAAGCATAGTCTTAACATGTAACCATTCTGGATAAAGATGACACATGAAGGTATTGCAGAAGCTTAATGTTTCAGTGGGACTTTTTAACCAGCTATCCTGCTTATCCGGAGAAGGGTCTTAATAATGCGGCAACCCAATTTAGCTCTTCAGTGAGGAAGGTGTTGACTGGGAAGTCCCAAACTGCTCAATTGTTGTTAAGATTTAGGGTTATAGTGTCACTCGAAAGCAAGTCAATAATGTATTAATAACTTCTCTAAGTATTGCTAGAACTAAAATGCTATCTTTCATCAAAATGTTTCTATATTTCTATATTTCTAGGACTTTGCCATCATCATCATCATTGCCTCTTGAACATATGAGGTCAGCAAAACACTATTCTGAAGTCAGAGACCTATCTAACAACACTTGTAAATGGAGGTGAGTCCTTACCAGCCCCTTGATTAACATTACCTTTCTTTTTATAATACATGTCCACTTACATGCTAAGTTAAAACATATAATGAATAAAATATAAGGTTATCTGAATTCTGTAATTGTCTTAAAATCTAAAATACATTATTTTCTCTAGAGTTTTGAAAACCTTGCCATGTCTAAGTGACAAAAAATTACAAAAAAGTTACATTCAGAGTATTACTTATCTTAGAGATGATTTTCCTTATGTGGTTTGTCATTGTGTGAGGCACTACACATTCATGTAGCAAGGAGAGAATTTAACATTGTCTTGAGCTTCAAGTCCTTCTTAAGTACAACTGTTTCAACTTTGTCAATTGAAAAGAAAATCTGTTGAGCATTTAAGACAGTTACATTGAACATACACAAGTTCAATTGACATACTCTTCTGAAAGATGTATGTACACATCTACACAATTTGAAATCCCTGGAAAATGGAATGCATCTGTTAGGCAACCAATTCATGGTTAAGAACAAGAGTTCCAAAGTGATCACTTGAGATCAAGGTTCACTACATCTCCGGATTTCAAATTTGTGACAACCCACTATCTGTGCAAAATGCTAAAAACAATTAGTCCAGACAGAGTTTTCACTGAACATTGTCTATTAATATTATTGTTGATCTGTAAGGTGAAAGAAAAAGAAAAACAAAGTAAGAATTCCAGCACTCAAGGTATCACTAGTCTAATGTAGAAAACAGAAATAAATGATACTAATGAATAAATAACATTAGATCTGGAAAAATAAATTTGATTCTTCATTTTGACTTTGTGAAAATAATTGGATCATGTAAGATGAATAAGTAAAGCAAAATTTAGAAGAACAGAAAGCATTCAATATAAGAGTACAGTGTAGAAGATAATGAAAGAGAGAATACAGTGCATTGGATGGGAGACATGTCATCCTGGAACATAAACTAGCCGTAAGTGGAAAATCTTGTCCAAGAGTAGATTTTCCCATCTGTAAGCTCTTTTAGTCTTACCACCCTCTCTTCTGCAATGTTCCCTGAACTTTACAATGGGAAGAGATTTGGCTGGCCTGATTCCATGTGAACATGGGTTAGCAGTAATCTCCATTCTGTTATTATTTATTTCCTGTTTTCCACTACACTAGGCTGAGTCCTGTCTAGTTGTTGAGATCTTCTCCTATCCATAGATAAAAAACTGTTAAACAAAAAGGCCTTATTATTTTAAAAAACAGGTAATACATGTCTTTACTTGCAATTTGAAAGAAAGGCATTTGATTTCATAGTGAGACTCTGTCTCAGGAAAAGAGAATAAAAGAAGAAAATGAACAGAAGAGAGCAAAGGATGAGGGAAGTGGGAGGTAATAAAGAAGGAAGTGCAGAGCTGTGGAGCAAGAGGGGAGGGGAGAACACAAAAGGGAAAAGAGAGGAGAAAAAAGGAGAGAAGAGATTTGTAGTCATGAATGAGAACTGCAACAATGTTAGGATTCAAATGGAGTTAAGCATGCTTGTTTGCAGCATATCACCATGTAAAATGCTAATACCATTAAAATGTATTTTTTAACCATTTGGCATATATTCATGAAAATTTTTCTTCCACAGCACTTAAATTGATATTTTATTAATAAATGTATCATCACTGTGTTTCTTCCTTTTTTGTATTTTTTGTTTATTTGGCAAGTATGCATGAAGAATAGGATGAAAGCATTCCAACAAATGACTGAGGTAGTTTCTACTCTATACATGGAGACCAATGAATAAAAGAGAGTTCAAGTCCTCAAGAATCTTAAAGTCCAGAGACTGTGATTGAACTCAACCTCATATCATTCAATACAGAGAATAAGTGCCACCTTATACTGGATATTAACAAAATGAAACTGGAACACAGGAGTGAAAGAAGTCATTATTGCCAGGTAAGATCAGGAAAAACAATGGAGGTTACATACACTGAGCATTGAAAGATACTTGAAAACGACAGATGAAATAAATTGGGGTAACAGGATACAACTGGGATATGAAAACTGTTATTTGAAAATTTCTTATGGCTACAGCAAGGATTTTCAAACACATTTCATGAAATGTGGTATTTCCCTTAAGAAGTTAAAAATGTATATGAATATGCCAGGGGAATCTATGAGCAACTGAATCTGGAAAATACCAGGTTAAATTAAGACAATACAGTTTCACTATTCAAGGATTTAAAGTTCTCATTATGCTAACTGACACTATACATCTATAAGGAAGTAATGTAATATACTGGGGAATAATCTTCCTTTCTGGAATATTTATAGGGATTAATATTCAATGAATGTACATTTTATCATGTTTGGTTAGAGAACAGTAGAGAATGCTTAGGGGATCTATACAGAGGACTTAGAGAGTCAAGTTAATGAATTCTGTCTTTTCTTTGTAAGATTCAGAAAATCAAATCAGTAAGCTAGGCCAATGTTTGCCTGTATAAATTGATTCATTACAGCATGTATTCAAAACATAGCATTGGTTAGTTGGGAGTCAAGCTTCCTAACCAGAGGACAACTGAGAGGACTTTGCCAATATACCCATTGTGAGGCTCAAATGATTATGAGCCAACACTTTAGATGTGGGTAGGATAGTAGAGTTTGGAGATCAGAAGTAGGAAGCTGAGTCTGAGCACAATTTTTTTTCTCAGTCCTCTATGTCTCCAACTATTTTATTTCCACATTTATTTCATTTTAATCAAATAAATACAATGTGAAGTACAAGACTTTCTAGTTCTGCAACTAAAATAATTCAGCATTTTAATTTATTCTTTTTCTGCTCCACCACCAAGATGTGAATGAATGCAGAACAAATGAGTGTCAGCCTTTGAGATACTTACCAAACTTTAAGAATTATCACATTTGCAATCTCAGCTATTCACCGGAGGCTTCAGAAATACTTTAAGATGAAGGGGTCAAATGTCTGTTAAGATGTTTTCTGAGCTCTTCAAAACAAAGTTACAACATGCTTAGCTCACATTTAAAAAAAAACTTGGAAAATTAAATTGAATTAAGGAGGAATTTTCTTCCCAGAAGAATCTATTTACACAGCATCTACTTTCATTGTTCTCATACTCTGAGTCATCAGGAAGTAACACAAAGTCACACAAGAACACAGAGTCCTCCTGGGATTTTGAGACAAATGGATTTGAAATTGCACAGTTGATCCAACCCGTAGGATGATATATACAAGAATTCAGCATAAGGAGAATTTGATCATGGAATTAAATATACACATTGAACCTGTGGAATCTAGAACAAGATGTTGCACTGTGATTTATGAGGCCAGAGTAAGTAGGATTTATTAATTCAAAACCGTATTATCTTATTTTTTGTTCTATGATAAATGATAATACAACTTTAAGGGCACTTGCAAATAATGTGCCAATGAAATAAGAAATGTATTTTTCAATGTCCCACAAATCTATTGAGTAACTGTTTCTAAGGAAGCCACTCAGAACTAAAAAGTGAAAGGAAATGCATTTGATATGTTTATAAAACAACTGAAAGTCAGAGTGTGAGGTCAAAGGTAAAAGCAAGCAGCACAAGTTCTTAAGAAATAGGACACCCCTCTAGTATTTAGAAAAGGTGAATTCTAATTTAATTCTAGACATACCTGGGAGCAGAACTGGTAGGCAAGAGAAGTCTTGAATAGATGAGAACATTGTTTGTTAGGGTTGGCGCTTGTAGTCTACCTTTCCTCATGGTCTTACCCTGCAGTGTTCCACAAAGCAGAAAAAGTCAACGTTATCAAAACTTAGGAGAAGTTACACCTTCCATCATGGAATGTGGCTTTTACCCTGAGGACTTCAAGATAATACTAAACTGTTTTAAGCTATTTGAAGAATATGGAAGTAAAGATCATAGTTATTTTCCTATCGGTTACAATCTAGAATCTACTTTTTCTTTATACTGACACTCAAATTTTTTTTTGTTTTAGAAACAAAGGGAATTATTTCTATTCTATTATTCACAATCTTAGTGATTTTGAAATTCTAGCTCCCATGTTCTCAGAAAATTCTTCCAAATTATGGCAAAACTTTCCCTTTGTTAATTTATGATTTGCATATCTCCAAAAAAAATAAGCACCTATGAAAATCTTTTCAGAAGAGAAAAAGCAGTATTTTTCCTTTTTTTTTAATTCTCAGGATTGTTAAGGGTTGGTTCATATCTGTCTTGAACATAATTGTTGCCAAAGAAACCTAAGGAATATCAATAATAGCCTGATGTATCAGTGGGAAAACTGAGTTCAAGAAACACAAATTTTGGGGCATAAAAATCATGGAAAAATTTAGGGAAAGAATTTGGATCATGTAAGTTAAAATGAAATGTCCAGAGTAATTGGATTCATAAGCAATTTTGTAATCTGCTGGATTGTAAGGGTGAAAGAAGAGTGAACTTTAATTTAGCCATGTCTGTAGCCTGAATTATGACCTGCGATACTGCCATATACTGAGCAAAGAAATGCAAAAAGTTTGGAATGAAGATGAGGAAATTTTCTTATATCCAGTGATTTATGTATGCATACAGTCATATAGTAAAGAATACATGGAAATCCTTACACTCCTGAAAAAAGTGTAGATATCTGGCCTCACAAATTGTTAGGGAAGAATTACAGTAAAGGAAATGAAAATATCATTGTAATGGTTTGAGATGTGTCCTTCACAGTCTCATGTGTTTTGCAAGATCATGGTACCTTAAGAGGTGGAGCCTTGCTGGAGGAAGGCAGTCACAAGGGGTGGGCCTTGAGGTAGATTAGTCCCACCCTACCTCCAGAAGTCTGCCTTTGCAGCAAGCAGTCTTGCACCTCTCAAATTCCAAGATGTCTGCAGTGACTTAGCTTCCTCCAGCTTTGGCCAGCCAGCCATGCCACCTCACTATGAGAAACTGTGCCTCCCCTCTGGAACTGTAAGCTGAATAAACCTCCCTTTCTCCCTTGACTTTGAATGTTCTCTCACAGCAATAGTTAAGAGTAACTGTTACAGAAATTGGTACCGGGTAGTGGGATATTGCTATGAGATTAAGAACAGCTGGTACCACAACATGAAGTTATTTGTGAAGCTGAAAGAAGTTTGTACCCACCAGTATGGCCAATGCTGTGATATGGCTAGTGTGCCTTTGGAACTGTTTGTTCAGAGAATATGGAGAACTTTGGGACTTTATGCTGGGAAAGTCTGCATCTTGGGAAGGAGGTCAAATGGGCCTTTCTCATGAGAATTCAGAGGAAAGCAATGCTGTAAGAGATGCAGGCAGTGGAAGCCCAGCTTGTGATGGTCCAGAGGGAAACAGAGACTGTTCTTGCAACTGGACGAGTGACACATGGAGCCATGTGTTGGCAGAGAGTTTGGTGAAGTTTTGCCCTCGTCCTGAAAGTTTGCCTGAAAGTTAAACTGGAGTGCTTGGTGGAAGAAATTTCAAAGCAGTGTATTCTTGACAATGTGATATGGCTACTTTTTAGTTGTCTTCAAAATTATGAAAAAGAACAAAGAATCAGGCTGGAAGAAGCAAAAACTGTAAGATCTGATGATGAAAAATACAAAGCCAAACTTAAAGAGTTGAATCAGGAAGAAATAGGGAAGAAAATGACTTTTAAAGCTATTAGCTCCATTTTTAAATCAAAGCCTGCTCTCATTTTGGATAATAGGAGAGGCCCTAGCTTGAGTGCAAAATCCTCAGAGAAGGTTCCTGTCCATAAGAATGCAAATCCTTTTAGAAGAAATGAGCTAAATTGTGGAGTTCCAAAGCAAGGATTCACTTCTATAAAACAACTGTCCTGGTGTGAAAGAGCTTTTCCCCATGGTCAACATAGAGAAGAGGAATCAGCTGTGATTCAAGGGAGCCAGTCTTGGCAAAGTCATCCACATGGATCTGGTTTTAGAGGCATCAAGGATGCAAGAGGGAGGAGATGGTGGAGTCCTCCTCCAAGATTTCAAAAAATGATGGAAGCCAGACAACATGTGGCAGAAAGTCTGCAGTTTAGAGGCCCAACAAGGGCAGTTTGCGCTGTGGAGTTAAAGCCTGGTTTGCCATTGAGAAGTAAAGATCTTAAAGATTTCAGAGACAATGTTGGACACCTGCCAAGGAGAGCTGTATACCCTGGGAGGAGTCAGCTCAAGAGAGCAACGTGTTCTATAAGCAGCTGCATTGGAGGGGTGGAACCAAAGCCCTTTGAAACTGAGATGATTTCAATGAGAGACTCACCTGTTGGACTTAGAGCTACAAGATTTGAAGTTTGTCCTGCTCGTTTTCAGTCTTGTTATGGACCAATCTTTCCTGTATATGCCCCTATTCCTTCCTTTTGGAATGGGAATGTTTATTCTGTGCCATTGTATGTTGGAAGTATGGAACTTGTATTTTGATTTTATAGGAGGCTTTGGACTTTGGACTTTTGGACTGTGTTGGGACTACTGATGTAGTCTATGAAGATTTTTAGGGTTAAACTGAGTATGATTTGCATAATGAGATGGCAATCAGCCTGCCGGGGCCAAGGGTAGAGTGTCGTGGTTTGAAATGTGTCCCCCACAGTCTCATGTGTTTGGCAAGATCATGGTACCTTGAGAGGTGGAGGCTTGCTGGAGGTAGGCAGTCATAAGGGGTGGGCCTTGAGGTAGATTAGTCTCACCCTACCTCCAGGAGAAGTCTGCCTTTGCAGCTGCTCTCAGCTTCCAAGATGTCTGCAGTAACTTAGCCTCCTCCAGCTTTGGCCAGCCAGCCGTGCTGCCTCTTCCGTGAGAAACTGTGTCTCCCCTCTGGAACCATAAGCTTAATAAACCTCCTTTTCTCCCTTAAGTTGATTGACTTTGAGTGTTCTCTCTGGACAATAGTTAAGTGTAACTTTTGCAATCATCAAGTGTAATTCATGGAGAGATGAGGACACAGTTAAGGATCTAAAGACCAAACAAATGAAAAAGGTCCCTCTATCCCAAGGAAAAGAAAATGTTACCATAAAGGTAAGAAAGTAGAAAAGGAAAGTTGATATCACAAATCAAAAAGTGAGAGGAGAGGTGGTCAAGGATATTGTATGTTGCAGAGATTTAAATAAAATTAAGAGTTATTTGTTGAACCCAATTAATGAATATCAAAGGTGACTCTGTTAGCTAATATCCTAGAACCAATCTTTCTAACAGGTGATTTAAAACAAAAACTGAATCTTCTTGGACTGCAGGTTTCTGGGAGATCATCTGCACTGGACTGGATTTATTTTAGTTATTCAGATGTGCTCTGAAATGTCTCACCATATTCCAATAACTGTTGGGATAATCCATGAGCATTCATTACATGGAAATAAAAGAATATCATAGACACATTAAAGCATTTTAGTCTTATCACACACAGGAACATTTCCTTAGTCAAAACAGGGACTTAGCTGAATGCAAAGTTCAAAAGAAAGAAATATGTATATATATACTTCATTCGCAATAATAGTTACCATGCCAAAGGTCAATAACATAGGTACAGGGCATAGTGATCTATCAGGCTACCTTTAAAACTACAAATATAAGCATTATTAAGATGCTAAACTTGGTTTCAAAACACCTACATCTTTTTTTTGTGTCATACTTCCTTTATTATTTATGTAAGACATGCTACCTCTTACAGCTGACAATTTTCTGTTTGACAAAATTTAAAGGTCCAATGATTCTCATGAATCTTGAATTGCATGGTATCTTTTATTCTAGAATGGTTGCAAAACATTTAATTGAGGTTATCTAAATTATCACCTAAGTTTTTTCTAGATAGCTATACCAGAGCTGTCAAATACAGGTTACTGAAATGAAAGAATTTTTATCTGTACCATTTAATAAGGTAGCAACTAACTACATGTGACTACTAAGCATTTCAGATAGAGTAAATAGAAGAATGTGTCAAATTTTTACTTATATTTTAACAATGAGACTAGTTGATAAAAATATAGGGTAATACCCCACCCTCAGGTACCCCGGGTTTAAATAGCGCCCTGCCGACACCCCATCCCCCTTCCCCTCCACTCCGCCGCCCGGACGAGCGCACGCCTGCATGGTCCAGCCGGACCTCACCATGCCACCACCCAGGTAAGCTCGGTCCCACCCACACCCAGAGCCCCAGGCCGCCCAAGTGGACCCAGCTTCTCCCACCATCTAGCCGTGAACCACGAGCACAGGACCTGGGAGGAGGAGAGGGCACCCCCTCTGTGCCTGGCCCCGCCCTCAGATCCCCAAGGTTTAAATATCGCCCCTCCAACGCCCCATCCTCCCATCCCCTCCACTCCAACGCCCAGGACAGAGCACTGCAATCTAGGTAAGCTCGGTCCCCGCCCACGCCCAGAGCCACAGGCCAAATAATTCAGTTTAGTGAAAAACTCACAGAAATTAAAAGAAGATCTTAAGAGTTAAAACGACAATGCCAAAGTCAAAGTGCAAATCCATGAGAAACAACACTCAAGTAAACAAATCTCCCCCTGAAGGAATTAATCCCATAATGTTAGACTCCAACCAGAACAAACCCATGGAAAATGGCCAAGAAAGCCTGATCCAGGATAACAACCTTCAAAAGATGATCATTACCATGTTCAATACTATGAAAGAGGAAATCCGGGAGGAATTAAATAATCGAATCAATCGCTTTGAGGAGGAACACAACAGACACATGGAGGAGTTGAGATAAACAGTGCAAGAATCAAAAACTGGCATAGAGCAGTTAAAGCAGACTCAAGCAGAGTTTAAAACTGAGCTAAAAGACAAGTTATCTTCAACCCAGAACTCCACAGAGAGTCTTATCAGCAGAACTAACGAAGCAGAAAACAGAATTTCAGACCTTGAAGATAAAGTGGGAGTATTAACCAGCTCAATGGAAGAGATTGTTAAAGCCAAAAAGATGCTTGAGAGAAATATTCAGGAGATATGGGACACCCTGAAGAAGCCCAACATGCGTATTCATGGAATAACAGAGCAAGAATCTCAAAATACCACCCCTGAGGAAATTTTTCAAATGATTATCAAGTTAAACTTTCCTCATCTAAAAAAAGAGAGGCCCATCCATATACAAGAGGCATTCCGCACCCCAAACAGATATGACCAAAACAGAAGCTCGCCACAGCAAATAATAGTCAAAACACTCCACATTCAAGATAAAGAACTGGTGCTGAGAGCTTCAAGGGAGAAAAAACAAGTCACTTTTAAAGGTAAACCTATTAAAATAACAAATGACTTCTCAGTCAAAGCAGTAAAAGCAAGAAGAGCTTGGAGAGACATACTTCAAGTATTGAATGAGCAAAAATGTCAACCCAGGTTGATTTACCCTGCAAAACTATCCGTCATGATCAAGGGAGAAAGAAAAATCTTCCAGCACAAAGACAACTTGAAGGGATACATGTCCACCAAACCAGGCCTTCAAAAAATGCTAGAAATGATACTCAAGCATGAAGAAAAAAACAGGCATTTACAGGAGAACAGAAGGCAAGTATAACATCATTAAAAGTGAAGCAATATACTCATAAAAACTACAAAACATAATAAATGTGGAATCAAAAATAGTTTCACCATTATAACACTAAATGTAAAAAGAATTAATTCACCGATCAAAAGACACAGATTACAAACTCGGATTAAAAATCACAATCCATCAATCTGCTGCCTGCAGGAAACCCATCTCACCACAAAAGATAGGCATGCCCTAAAAATAAAAGGCTGGTCAACAATTCTACAAGCTATAGGAAGCAGAAAACAGGCAGGGGTAGCCATTATGATATCAAACAAAGTGGACTTCAAACCAAAGAAAATTATAAGAGACACAGATGGATACTACATTTTAGTCACAGGTAAAATTCACCAGGAAGACTTCACAACACTCAACATATATGCACACAATACGGGCCTCTCCACATTCATTAAGAAAACCCTACAGCGTCTAAAGCAAGACATCAACCCCCAAACGATAATTCTTGGGGACTTCAACACCGCCCTCTCAACATGGGATGGATCAACAGGTCAAAAGCTTAACAGAGACACTTTGGAACTTAATCAAACCCTGAAAGAAATGGACCTTACAGATCTCTATTGAACTTTTCACCCACGTACCAAAGAATACACATTTTTCTCAGCAGCACATGGAACTTTCTCCAAAATAGATCACATACTGGGCCACAAAACGAATCTACACATATTAAAAAAAAGTTGAAATTCTAACCTGTGCCCTATCAGACCACCACGGCCTAAAGCTGGACATCCACAACACATCAAACAAAAGAAAATACACTAGCTCCTGGAAACTTAACAATATGATGCTGAATGAGAACTGGATTCAGGAAGAAATTAAAAAGGAAATTCAAGATTTCCTGAAAGTGAATGATAACGAAAATACAACTTACCAAAATCTCTGGGACACAATGAAAGCTGTTCTAAGAGGTAAGTTCATAGCTCTTAATGCCTACATCAAAAATATTGAAACATCAGAAATAAACAACTTAACAATGCAGCTTAAAGCTTTAGAGAAACTAGAGCAATCTGATCCCAAAAGTAGTAGAAGAGAGGAGATTAGCAAAATAAGGGGAGAAATATCTGAAATTGAGATTAAGAAAACGATAGAAAAAATCAACCAGTCAAATAGCTGGTTCTTTGAAAAAATCAATAAGATTGATACACCCCTAGCTAAATTAACCAAAAGCAAGAGATAGAAAACCCAAATTAACAAAAATAGAAATGAACATGGAGTTATCACTATTGATACCAAAGAAATCCAGAGAATTTTAACATCATATTTCAAAAAATTATACTCTGTGAAGTTTGACAACACAAAAGAGATGGATGAATTCCTAAGTAAACACAACGTACCTAAATTGAATAAGGAAGTTGTGAATTATTTAAATAGTCCTAAAAGATATCAGGAAATTGAGGAAGTAATCTTGAATCTTCCCACCAAAAAATGTCCTGGACCAGATGGATTCAGCACAGAGTTCTACCAGACATTTAAGGAGTTAATAACACCAATACTCCTTAAACTGTTCCATCAAATAGCAAAGGAAGGAACACTACCAAATTCCTTCTATGAAGCTGATATCGTCTTAATCCCAAAACCTAATAAAGATTCACTTAAAAAAGAAAACTATAGGCCGATCTCGCTGATGCACACAGACGCAAAGATTCGCAACAAAGTCTTAGCAAATCGGATTCAAAAACATATTAAAAAGATCATTCACAGGAACCAAGTAGGCTTCATCCCTGGCACACAAGGTTGGTTCAACATATGCAAATCAATAAATGTAATTCATCATGTAAACCAGTACAAAGTCCAAGACCACATGATACTCTCGATAGATGCAGAAAAAGCTTTTGACAAGATCCAACAGCCTTTTATGATCAAAACGCTAGAGACAGTAGGAATGGAAGGAACCTTTATTAATATAATAAAAGCTGTATACAACAAGTCCACAGCAAGGATTATGCTTAATGGGGAACAATTGGAAGCATTCCCACTTCAATCAGGAACTACACAAGGCTGTCCACTCTCACCACTTCTATTCAATATTGTACTTGAAGTCTTAGCTGAAGCCATAAGACAAGAAAGGGACAAAAGAGGGATTCAAATCGGCAAGGAAGAAGTCAAACTATCTCTATTTGCAGATGACATGATCTTATACCTGAGGGATTCCAAAAACTCAACCAGGAAGCTTCTGGAACTAATTGAGAAGTTCAGCAGGGTGGCAGGATACAAAATAAATGTGCAAAAATCAGACGCCTTCCTATATGCCCAGAACGAAAGAAGTGAAAAAGCCTTGAGAGAAACAATCCCATTTACTACAGCCCCTAAAAAAATTAAATACCTTGCTATAAACCTAACCAAGGAGGTAAAAGACCTTTACAATGAAAACTTTAAAACTCTAAAGAAAGAAATTGCAGAAGACACCAGAAGGTGGAAAGACCTCCCATGTTCCTGGATTGGCAGAATCAACATCGTAAAAATGACCATCCTACCAAAGGCAATATACAGATTCAATGCTATACCAATCAAAATCCCAAAGCAATTCTTTAAAGAAGTTGACCAAACAATCTCAAAGTTCATATGGAGGCACAATAGACCCAGGATAGCAAAGACAATCCTGAGTAACAAAAACACTGCTGGAGGTATTACTATACCAAACCTATGTCTATACTACAAATCCATAGTTATAAAGACAGCCTGGTACTGGCTCCAAAATAGACACACAGATCAATGGATAAGGGTTGAAGACCCAGATATAAGCCCACAAAATTACAGCCATTTGGTCTTTGACAAAGGGGCCCAAAGAATCCAATGGAAAAAGAACAGCATCTTCAACAAATGGTGCTGGCAAAACTGAATCTCCACATGCAGAAGATTAAAGCTGGACCCGTACTTGTCACCATGTACAAGACTTAATTCCAAATGAATCAAGGACCTTGATATCAGGCCAGGGACTATAAAAACCATAGTTGAAAGGATAGGGAACACCCTCGAGCAGATTGGGCTAGGCCAACATTTCCTAAACAAACATCCAATGTCACAGTCACTGCTACCAACTCTCAACAGTTGGGATCTTGTGAAATTAAAGAGCTTCTGTTTAGATAAAGAGATTGTAACATGAGCTCAAAGGCAACCCACAAAATGGGAGAAAATCTTCACTAACCACACATCTGATAGAACTCTGCTGTCCAGAGTGCACAAAGAACTTAGAAAACTAAACACCAAGGAAACTAATGGGCCAATTAAAAAATGGGTCCTGCAACTTAAAAGAAATGTTACCAGGGATGAAATTAAAATGTCTAACAAATATCTTAAAAAATGCTCCACTTCCTTAGCCATCAGGGAAATGTAAATCAAAACTTCCATGAGATATCATCTCACCCCTGTCAGGATGGCAAAAATCCACAATACAAACAATAACAAATGCTGGAGAGGATGTGTAGAGAGGGGAAGTCTCCTACATTGCTGGTGGGAATGCAGGCTCATACAGCCACTCTGGCGAGCCATCTGGCAATTCTTAAAGAAATTAAAGGTTGAAATGCCATATGACCCAGCTATTCCACTTTTGGAAATAACCCCCCCCCCATGCAGCAGAGGTTCACCTCGATAGCACAAGCACAACCATGTTCATAGCAGCACTGTTTACAATAGCAAAGTCATGGAATCAACCCAAATGTCCAACAGTTGACGAGTGGATAAGGAAACTGTGGTACATCTATACAATGGAGTACTACTCAGCCATCAAAAAATGATGAATTACTGTAATTTGCCGGGAAATGGATGTCATTAGAAACAATTATATTAAGTGAAGTATCCCAAGCCCAGAAAATTAAGCGCTGTATGTACTCCCTAATAGGTGGCTCCTAGTACCAAACCCACCCAGCCCACCTAGAGACAGTAATTGCAAGGATTATGAACAGGAGGGATGGGGTTGGAGGGCCACACCAGAAACAAGGAGAGAAGTGACCATGTTACAGCAGAGAAAATAGGCTTCCATCAAGGACTCAAATAAGTAATGAGACATCTGATTAAGTTCACAGACTTTTGTTCCTGATCATTTACTACTGAGGGGGTATGATCTCACCAGAAGAGGAGGGCATATAGTCTGGCAGATAAAAAGTAACCATTGTGCAAAGTGGTGATAGACCTCTCCCTCACTGTGGTTTCCCAGGGCATATAGTCTGGCAGATAAAAAGTAACCATTGTGCAAATTGGTGATAGACCCCTCCCTCACTGTGGTTTCCCACTTTTATTACATCTACCTTTGAATGGACTTTTATCTCAAGACTCTAGTTTAACAGCTTTTTGTCTCTGGCCAGGGGGTAACATACAATGCCCACCAGGATGGAGTGAAGGGCATTGCAGGAGCAGCAAAACTGCAAAAGAAAATCAACAAACCACAATCCAGAACTTCAGAGACTCTATATCAACCACCTAGAACTAGGCCAGACTAATCTCTCCCCATCCTGAAGCTCAGGGACATTTGCAGAAGAGGGGGCGGTAAGAGTGTAAGAGTAAAAGGATGGGAGGAGCAATGATATGTAAGATACTCCATACAAGTTAGGGCCGAAGCAATCATAATTGGACTTTACATGCCCTGCGCATTGTCCAACACACTATTGACCTCACAAAGTCTAGCATCTGCTAAAGGCACCAAGATCCTTGGAGGCAAGGGATTGGCAGCCACAGCAGTGTTCCTATACCTAAAGGGAACACGGGGAAGAGTTCAGGGAAATGCCACTGGGTCCTTGTACGTCATCGGAGAGGAGGGCCCAGAGGAAAATCAGGCATGCACAAGAAAGGACTCTCTGGGAATTGGGGCGGGAGGCACTGGGGGATGGGAAGGGAGAGGGGTGGAGAGGGGGAGCAGGGGGTACGGGGGGAGGAGGAGGGAGGGAGGGAACTGGTGTACCTAATAAGTTTGTATGAGCTGAAATAATAATAAAAATGTATTAATAAAAAATATAGGGTAATAAATTAAAGAATTTATGGTGGTAATTGGGATATATTAACTCTAAACTTTCTAGATGATCTTTTGTCCAATTAAGTTAGTAATGTACCCCATTAAATATTTCAAAGGCCTAATCAAAAGGACTTATAATTACACCACATTATTGATCCTCATTTTGTACTTATGTTCTTACTGATTAGGGAATCTTTGCTCCTAGTATTTCTTTAAGAATTCTTTTGTCCTTTAGAGAGAAAGAGTACAAGAACCAATCAGTCTACAGGCTCCACATTTCGTATAAAGTTTGTCAATAATTTGATTAATACATGTTTTTAAAATATTTTGAAATATTAAAGTTTAAAATTTTTGAATATTTTAAAATATTGTGTTGAACACAAGGATGAATCCATGTGTCTGTAACATTTAAATGGAGTTTTCTTGACCATGTTTAAAAAATCCCTTCAATATATTTATTATTCTTTGATTATTACAAGACAATATTAGTAATTTCACCATTCTGCTATATGAGATGCCATTCACTTCAAATTTTATTCCCTCATCACTGACTTGCTGCATCTAAAGCATTCCATTGCTTCGTATGATATATGTTACCACGTTTGCTGATTTTCTGCATGAGTTAGCCAACAGATTGCAACAACTATAACTTACTTTCATGAAATAAATAAAGCTTTGCTGTGTATCAGTTGAGGTAGGCCAAATTTTATCAGTGTAGTCTCACAAAGCTTAGATGCATTAAGCTTTCAAATGTCTTTCATTTATCCCTTTGACCAACAGGCTAACCCAGAAAACTCATCCTCAAAAAAAAATATTGTGACCACAAAAAGATAATTCAAATAACTCAATACAATTTGTTTTTTAATAACTTATATTATCATGTCATCAACAACCAACTATATGACCATGCTTAAAGCCAAACAGTATGAGAATATTTTCCTCTTTAATGATAGGGACTTCAACAGCAGCAGTCAATAAAGTGCTGGTTGATTGGGTAAGGAATCAGGGCTACTTATGCAATCCAGCATTGTAAGTTTCACTAAAGAAATAATATTGGCCAATAATGAAGAGAACCAGATTTAAGAGGTTGGCAGGAAGCAAAAAAATGGAGGAATTTGGAAGCTGAAAATATAAGTGACATCATTTTACAGAGCAAAAATTTAGTGTTAGAAGGAACGTGCAGGCTATTTAGCAAATCCTGTCATTTTTACCATTTAATCTCTTCAGCAAGTGGCTCCGAAAACACGCTTCCTACATTTCTAAAATTCCTGAATAAAGAAGCATATTCTCACTATTGCTGCTTATCATCTATATCTTTACCTTAATGCAGAGTTAGACCATTTCTTCATTTGGAAGACAGCATTATGAAAATTCAAAGTAACCATGACGGTTTTGCTCTTTTAAAATTTAATACCTAGGATATAAACTTTCTGTCTTAAAAAACTGTGAGCAATTACATAGTTTAAAGTTAGTCTTAAAGAATGTCTATAAACAATGATATTGACTGCATTAATTGATGTGGCAAGACCTATGTTAAATATGGAAAGGGCCATTTCTTGGGCTGGCATTCTGGACTGTGTAAAAACAGAGAAGCAAGCTAGCATTGACATGCACTCATATATATATTCTTTTCTCTCTGTTTCTTCACAGTGAATGTGATGTTAACAGCTACTTCATGCTCTGACTCTCTTGATTTTCTTTTCTTTTCTTTTTTAAATAATGTATTTTTTTTTCCGCTCACACAAACTTAATAGGTACTCTGGTCCCCTCCCTCCCTCCACCCCTCCCTGGATCTCCCTGCTCCCTCCCCCTTTTTCCCCTTCCTTTCCCCCCTCCCTCCCTTTCTCCTAGTGCCCCCTCCTCCCATCCCTGGAGCATCCTTTAATATGTATGTCAAACTTTCCTCTGGGTCCTCCTCTCTGATAAGGTATAAGGACTCAGTGGCATTTCCTAGAACTCTTTCTTGTGTTCCCCTTAAGTATAGGAACACTATTGTGGCTGTTAATCCCTTGCTTCTAAGGATCCTAGTGCCTTTAGTCCATGCTAGACTTTGAGGGGTAAGCCACAATTTGATTTTTGTACAAATATGGGCACTTGAACTACTTGAACTATGAAACAAATTACATTTTTTTCTCACTTGAGTATTTTATCTCAGCAACAAGAAGAACAGTTAAAGCACTACCATAACACTCATCACCAAAAGGGTCTTAAATACTAATAAAATTGAGGGTCCTTATGTAACTTAAACATTGGGTAATCTCAAATACTCAACAAATTATGTATCTTTTTAAAAGTTATTTTTTTCTTCTGGAATGTACTGTTGTCTCAATAATTACAATGTTATTAATGTCTGCTGAATATTGCAGAAGATTGAGAATTTCAGTTCTCAGCATGGCATATCCTCAAACTCCCAATTGCTCAGGGCCCTCTATAGAAGAGCAAGCACAAAGAATGTAAGAATGAGAAGACAAAGAAAAGGTGAAACTGTTTTTCAAAGTGATAGAATGATGGCTATCAAAAACTCCTAACAGGTATGGTAACTGGCACACTTACAAGTGACTTGCATGGCCAATGATCAGCTAGGAACTAGAGAAACACATGGGACTTTTTCTAATGAACAAATTCAGAAAAGTGAATCAATATGTCTAGTAATTGGAACATGGAGAAACCTATGAAGCAACAAAAGAAGATCTGAATCCAAGAATGACACAGTGGGCTTTGATTAAAACAAGGACTTTAATATGAAAGGAAGACTGGAAGTGGGGTAGGAATCATAGGAGAGAGAGGAAAAATGAAATAATGGAGGGGAGAAAGAGTAAGTTATTTTATATGTGTTTGATAGCATCAAAGAACAAAATTCATCAATAAATAAAAGTAAAAGTTAGAAATATCACGCATGAGATAATGGATAAAATTGTTTAGTGTGCATTTTGACAAATTGTGTTGCAAAAGTAGATAAATGTATGGACAATTTTTACTAGAGATCTTCTATAAGTTATTGAATGTATGTTCACTCGATGAATAGATATTAGATTAAATAGGTTTGCCTGTTTCTCAAGATTAATTTTAGTTAATTTTATTTGTTTTTTAGAGAAATAGAACATCAGAAAAAATATGAAAAGGGAACATGAATAATTTTATGCCAACTTTGTGTATTTGCATCTATCAGAAAAATTAGAAAGTCTGGAAGAAAGAGTGAAATGGAAAAAAGAAGGGGTATGGGATTGAGGATTAAGGTGTGAAATATCATAAATTCACTATATTTTTTAATGAAACTCTAAAAGAATTTTAAAAATTTAAAAATAAATAAATAAAATGAAAAACAATGCAAAAGAAACTGGCAGGTCTAAGTATGAAATAAAAAATGGAGATGGCAAGTTGAAACTCAGATAGATAGAGTTAGCATGTGTTGTTAATTATTGATTTGTTATAACAGATAATTAATGATAATAGTAATAAAGTTGATGAAATAAATTCAAGATAAAATTTTTAAATAATAAGACTGAGTTGTGGGCTAACAGAGACTATAGATGAAGTTGGTAGACAACAGGAAATGATGTTCCTGTTGGAGGCCGACACAATATAATTTATAATATGGCTGCCCATTCAGCTAAACAAGGATATTTTCAATAGAGTTGAGTTCTATTGTCTACTTTTCACAAATTACCTAAACATAGCTATTTGTAATCAAAGCAAAGCATAGATTAATAGAAGAAAGGAGATGAGAACCATATCTGTATCTTTAATATTATGGAAAAAAATCACTCAAGATTGCACCAAAAGCAATACTCTTTTCCAATTCTCATTTGTGTCTGCATGGGATTCAGCCAATGAAATGTTTAATATTAATTTTATTTTTTAACAGGAGTATGGATTTTTTAAAATAAGGAAATAGTATAAGTGTGAATATGCTGGCAACATTTGATACTTATTTTGTTTTCTGCAAGAAGGAATTTAGTGCCAATAAATGGCTGACAGGAGTTGTTTTCATTTTTGAAAAACAAGACTGATAGCTACCCCAAATCTTGCTGTAAAGTGCGCATATTGTTTCATCTAATGTCAGGCTTAACCAGGGGGGTCTCATTACTAATCTTCATCACGTTTTGGTTTCATTTATTTATGATAATTTATTCCAATGTCTTTTGCTTGTCATGTCTCACAATGGATTATTTCTAAGCGATTGACGGGCGGGAAAGCTGAGGAAGAAAAATCAGTTATCATATAAGTCTCTGGACACTCAAAATTGTGGAGAGCGATCACATTACCTGAGTTCAGTGCCACACAGTGATCTCAGCATGTCATTGAACACTGAACATTTCATGAACCTATTATTCTTCATCTTACAGTCTCTGGCAGCTAATCTGTGGCAAATTTACCAGATGTGTAAATCTGATTCATGAATGTTATGATACTGATAAGAAAATTATCAAATCATTCACCAGTGGACTGAGCATCCTATGACCAAAATACCCTCTATAGTATATGTTTCATAAGGCAAATGAAGGCATGTTTGTTTTTTATAAATGGGACCATTTATAAGCATTAGGATTAATTACTAGTCACATAAACCAATATTCATTAAATATCTCTCATGGCAATCAGCATGACATCCAGACTCTTTGTCTCTTAGGTTTCCATTCTATCAATGAAAAATAAGATGAAAATTGCAGGCTTTTGTTTATTTAGCTGAAAAAAGTTGGGAGCACTGAGGGAAAAGAAACAATCCCTGACACTACAGCTGTTTAATGGTAATAGGAATTGTAGCAATAATATTTTTAGAAATGCATTTTCTAGTATTCAGTGGTTTAAAAATGCATTAAAAAGTTCTAGCATTTGAATTTGCGTCTGACAGCAGCAGAGTAGCACAGGGATCAGTGTCCTTCTCTAGGTCAATTTAACTGAATTCAAATTTTAAAAACTTCATCACTCAAATGACTGATTTGAATAACTTTTTTTTTTTTTTGCTGAG
The DNA here is from genome assembly GCA_023101885.1 of Typhlomys cinereus. Classification (NCBI taxonomy): domain Eukaryota; kingdom Metazoa; phylum Chordata; class Mammalia; order Rodentia; family Platacanthomyidae; genus Typhlomys; species Typhlomys cinereus. Next base: position 883,527 of record JALPQD010000429.1, read on the forward strand.
CGGTTTCCTCATCTTCAAAATATAGAAAAGAGTAGATGCCTCATTAAGGTTCTGAAAGAACAAAATGAACTACTTCTCAGAATTAAAGAATTAGTGTAAAGCATGACATACTCTAATCAGTCTTTTTATCTCTTTATTGTACCAATAGATCATCACCTTCCATATAAGTATATGGAGAAGGATAAATACTTATAGTTGGGCAACAATTACAGCAGTAATGTTAAAATAAATCCCTTTAAAACCTGGATATAGTGGCAAACTAGGCTGATATTCTGAAATGGACTTTTGTGCAATCCCATCTCTATCTACCAGATTCCTTGATTTGCTGTGTCATGCTTCAGGTGAATCTCCTGAGTAGGTCACACAAATAAATAATTAGAACAACAACTTAAAAGTTTCAAGGAGAAGGTAGCTTCTGTTTCTAGAGCATCCAAATCTCTCTATCTGTTCTCTCATAACCAACAAATATCTATTGGTCTAGAACTAAAATTCTTTTTATTTATTCAATTGTGCATGTGTGTGTGTGTGTGTATGCTTGTGTGTATGTATGTGTGTGTGCGTCTGTGTATGTGTGTTCGTGTGTGTGTGTGTGTGTGTGTGTGTGTGTGTGTGTGTGTGTGTAGAACCACAGGCAAATTCCGGAACCACCATATCACTTCCATTTCCTCCTTGTTTACTCTGCCCCGGGATTCACAGACTCTGCCCTACCAGGACCAGAAACGCAGGCTGCCCCCGCTTCCGCCCGGAGTCTATACATGGGGTCTAGGATCTGAACTCAAGACCTTCCACCTGTAAGGCAGAGGCTTAACCCCTGAGCCACCTCTTCAGTCCCTAGAACCAAAATCTTATCAAAGTTTTTATCAATTAAAGTAATTTCTTCTCTATACATCAATCTCTCTTGAGACTGATTAGCATAAGATAGGGACTCATGCCTACTAAATTCTGAAAAAATAAAAAATACATGAACATGCATTGCCAACATCTTAGTATATAGCAATTTTCAGGACAAAATAGGCCCCAATGAGATGTAATTGTAATCATCCAGCTGCCTGCTAGGATGACTTGTTCATCATCACATGCCACAAGACTATACCTTCTTCAAACTTGGAAATAAGACGGCTGCCAGAGTTATTGTATGAAACTGGATCAAGCCATTGACATACTAGGTAGCTTACAAACTGCAAAAGAGGTAAAAGCTATACAAAGAACAGCTGACCATGTTGCTTACTTTTAGATCACAAGTGGCAATTGATTTTGTCATGACAATTTCGTCAAGGCAGTCTTTGCTCATTTATTGTCCCCACATGTCCCAATGTCTGTTTTATTCTTCTACTACTTACATGACAGGTAATTGATAAACTACTGCTTCATACAAACCATTCCATCTTCATGACTGTTACATAAGGCCTTTGGCTGTTTGATTGCTAATATTACCTCATTATTGTCCAACATATACTATCATTTTCCCCAAAATGGATTCCCATTTTTAAGCACTCCATCATTATGTGTGTGTGTTTATACTCTTGAGTATATTTTCTCTTTCAAACCTTCATGGATATACCTTTCTTTTTATTCTCTCTCTCTCTCTGCCCCCTCCCTGTTTATGTGTATATAGTATAACTTACATATATTTATATGTTCACATGTGTGTAAATGTGTGTGCATATATGTGCATGTCTGAATATGTATGGAGGCCAGAGGTTGACATCAATCATCTTCCTCTATCACTCTCCACTTTGTTTTCTGAAATCTTCTCATAAAACCCAGAGCCCACTGAGTAGTTAAACTCTCTGATAAGTGCACTCCAAAGATCAGCTCATTATGGTCCAACCCAGCCCCACCTCTTGGAATACAGGTACACATTACCATGGCTGGTTCTTATGTGGGTGCTGTGATCTGAACTCAGATCCCTATGCTTGAAGCAGGTTACTTTCTAATCCCACATAGAAGTACATTTCTAAACAAAATTTTAAATATGGATGGATTTTAGGTGTTCCTATTAGTAAATTTTTGTTGAGGCAAGTGTACTCCAGTTGAGACATGGGGACATTTCTACCCCTCAGAAAAATATTATCATGTTACTTTGCAGCAATTCCTTTGACTCAGGGACAGCTGTTACAGTAAATAGTTCTGCCCATTCCAACATTTTGTATGAATGAAAACATATCTACATTGCTATCTGATTTTTTGGTGCCATATATATTTTGAGACTGTACATAATGCACAGACACATGCTATTCTCATTTCTTTCTGAATAGGACTCCATGGTGTGATTACCTTCTGTAGTGTCCACTCACCCACGGCGTGGCATGTTTCAGCCCACTCACACACTCATTCACACGCTCTATTACACAGCTGCTGCGTTGATGAAAAGGCCATTCCCACTTCTGCCTCCATTCCCCAGAGACTTGGTAGTGGACCAGGGAGTCTGTCTGGTCTTCAGTAGATCTCAGTTTATTGGGGAAAACAAAGGAGCTTATATAGGCAAAAGACAAAAAGCGCCAAATGGCTGGCCAATTATGTCAAAGGTCAAAATATCCTTTAGGTGCTAGTGGTCAAGTTCAATGTCACTCAGCATAGGAGGCAGGTACATACGTGAAAGTCAATTAGAGCTCTCTGTGAAGTGATCAGGGTCACGCCCAGGACACTTGCCCTCAGCACCATCTTTAGTCCCAAGTGCTAAGCCATGCCCTGGGCAAATCCTGGGCAGGCCCAACACTTTCAACCTTTTATATTCTAATTTTCACTTATTTATTTGTTCACTCTTTCTGTGGATCAAAAAATGATGACTGCCAATATTTCACCTGGATGGAAAAAAAGTGTTCCTTTTCCTCTGCATCATATTTTCTGTTAAAAGAAGGAACATTCCATCCCCGCTATATTCTGGATTCCATGCGAAGTTACCTTAGTTAATTATCACAGCCCTGTGAAAGAGATATAATCCTGTTTGTTCCAAATGAGCAAACTGAGAGTCTAGGGCAGTCAGTGCCCCACCTCAAATTACACATTAAGTGCAAGAGAAAGAATTTAATCTTGATATTCTCAGGTGCAAGGAATTTAGGTTGATTTTTGTGCCACTTTTCACATCTTATGCAAAACAGTACCAGTGAGCCTCATATATCACTACTACATTGAGGTTGATAGTATGTATCTTGTAAATCTCCTTAAGAAGACACAGTAGATAAGAAACAATAAGAAAATAAAACCACAGGGCAAATGTGCTCCCTTTAAATACTGTTGCCTCCTGTAAGGCAGGTAAATGGACAGTGGATACGTGCCAATCTCATTGTACCCTTGGATGTTGTTATACTAGCTTCTTCCCAGATTCTACATTTCAAATCTTGTTCCAGTGCCAGATTGACTGGATACCCGCATCAAATACGGTAATGAAATACAGATTTATGGTGCTTACAGAACTAAATACATACTTTTATGGCTCTTCTTGCTACTGACAAAATAACTAAGAGAAATATCTCCCAGGTGGAGAAGTCTATGTTGGCTCACAATTTCAGAGGTCACTACCTATCACTGCAGGAATGGTATGGTGGCTAGATCCATGGTGATGAACACTTGAAACTCATATTTTGGAAGTCAAAGAAAAACAAATCGGGTGGCATGTCACTCTCAGACCTAGCTGCCCAGACCAATCTCTTAAAGGTTTCACAACCTCCCTGGACACAGCCATCAGCTACATGCTTACCAGACAAGTGTTCAAACACAGGAGCCTCTGAGTAACATTTCATATTAAAAACATAGCAGTATGCAATCATTTGTACTTTTTATGCTCTTTTGAGTTTGAGTCGTTTGCTTGATCTTGCCCAATCTCAATTTCCTTATTCACAAAATGAAGGTAATAATATCAGCTTGTCTATATTGTTGGAAGAATTTGGGCAGCTATGTACAGGGCTTGCACACTATTAGTAAACATTTTCCATGCTTAAGAATGACAAAAAAATTTTCCATCATACTTTGCTTAAGCATCACCAAGCTTCTCTATAAACAGAAAAGTTGACTCACAATGAACATGCAAGAAAGAATCTTAAATGTAACAGATGAAAACATACAAGCTCACAATAAGGCAAGAATGGAGCAATCAATATTTGGAATAAATGCCACTGAACAAGAGAATCTTAAATCATTTAAATGTGTGGATTATAAAATCACCAGGTCTACTAGAATCCAGGATCTAAACTACCCATTGTGTGGCAAAGGCCAAGTAACGCAGTCTCTTCATGCTTTGGGTGCCTGTCACTACTCTGCTGCTATGATAAAATACTCTAACCCAATCACCTTAAAAGAGGAAAGGATGCATTTGTCTTAAGGGGCCAGAAGATAGAGTCTAACATAACAGGGAGCACATGGTAATATGCAGGGACAGCATAGGAGGCTGGTTTATGTAACATCAAATTTCAAGAGGTAGAGGAGAAAGAATACTTAGTGAGGCTGGGTTATCAAGTTTCAAGGCCCATTTCCCAGTAACCTATTTCCTCCATTCTTACCAGCTAGAGAACATGTATTCAAATACATGAACCTATAGAGTCTCAATTTCCTCAATTTTTCACATTCTAACCCTGACAATAGGGTTACAATCAAAGGAATCTACTAATCGGCTATTAAAGAATTAAGTGGAATTGTACATGTAATATACATAGCTTACTTGCGGAAACAATAAATTATCAATAATTGTTCTGTTTCACAATGTCAGGTAGGATTTTATGTTGTGGGTTGGGGTTATAAGTAAAGGAGATGCTGAGTCAACTCTAACAAATTGGCAATTAGAAAAACATGTGTTTGTTTTTCCCCAGACTTGATTTTTATATATCTTCCTTAGGAACTAATTTTTCCTTCCAGAAAAAAAGGGGACAAATGAATGGTAATAATCTTTGTGATGACAAGGAAGATAGTCATTTTCCACCACGAATAAGCTGACCACACACTTTGAAACATCACAATGGCTGAATAACACCACAGTTGGAGAATGTGCTACCTAGCATTCAGGGTTTAAAACAAAAATGCTGAAACAATAAACATGAGATTCAGAGCATTTGCTGTTAGCAAGAAAGAAGCTGTGAAGATCTACCAAAAGGAGCCAAGAAGCCAGACCACTGGAAGTAGAAAGTATGCAAGAGAAAACTTTACCTAAGGGTTACTCATTCCTCAGAGTACCAGGGTTGGCACATTCTTCTTGAGGTCCTTAACATATAGAACTGAAAATACCTGTCCAGTAGACATGCGATTCAGTATTATCAAAGACATGAGTAATGAGTAATAATTAAAAAAACACAAGTAGATCACATATGGTAAAGGTTTCCTCTTGATTTTTTTGAATCTGGATTCAGAAGATTAGTGTCATGTAATGGTTGTCAATCAATAAATATCATAGAATTGGTAAGATCTATTAAGATTATCACTCATGAATAAACTGTTATGAACCAATGACATCTTAGGACATGTTGCAAAAGCTTCAATCACTGAAACTTAGAAAATAATGTACTGAAACAGTGTTTTTTTTTAAATAAACACACAAGCAAATACAATTTTTTTTGTAAAGGACATCAATACACAGACACACAAAGGGTAAAAAATGTTTTGGTGGAAAACTAAGAATGTGATAACATACAATCTCATAAATCAGATCACGTTCCATTATGAAATATCCCCTGAGATCTCTCTCTCTGAATCTCTCTTTCTCTCCTGCGTGTGTAGGGGCACTGTGTGAAGCACCAAGGGTGACTTCGGGAATCATTTTGGATTGCTTCTATTTCCTGTCTACTTCATTCTGGGATTTCTCAGGCTCCACCTCCCAGGGCTGGAAGTGCAGGGCACAGCATTTTCTGCCTGGCATTTTTATGTGGAATCTGGGATCCAACTCAGGACTTTCTGTTTTTTTTTTTTTCTTTTTTTCTTTTATTTATTTTTTTTTTATTTCCATTCATACAAACTTAACAGGTACACCGGTGCCCCCCTCCCCTCCCTCTTCCCTTCCCATCCCCCAGTGCCTGCCCCTCCCATCCCCGGAGCATCCTTTAATGTGCATGCCAAACTCTCCTCTGGGTCCTCCTCTCCGATGACGTGCAAGGACCCAGTGGCATTTCCCAGAACCCTTTCCTATGTTCCTGTTAAGCATAGGAACACTACTGTGGCTGTCAATCCCTTGCCTCCCAGGATCCTAGTGCCTTTAGCAAACGCTAGACTTTGTGAGGTCAATAGTGTGTTGGACATTGTGCAGGGCATGTAAAGTCCAAATATGATTGCTTCGGCCCTAACATATGTGGAGTATCTTGCATATCATTGCTCCTCCCATCCTTGTGCTCTTACAATATTACCGCCCCCTCTTCTGCAAATGTCCCTGAGCTTCAGGATGGGGAGAGATTAGGCTGGCCTAATTCCAGGTGATTGATATAAAGTCTCTGATGTTCTGGATTATGGTTTGTTGATTTTTTCTGTTTGAGGCAGCATCTTAACCCCCGAGTCATCTGTCCAGGCTGAGATGTTCTTTGATGCATTGAAATGTTCTGTGAAATCATAAAACTTATTATCTCAAGTCATAGAGAATTGTACCCAGAACCTAATAAAGATTCCTGTAGGAAAAGTTTCAGATGCAGGGTACCTGCTCATTAACATAAATCAAAGGGTAATCAAGATACCTGAGGTGCAGAGTGTGCCCAGAGAAAGAAGTACAAAAAGTACGTGTCATGTAAAAATGTTTAAGGTAAAGCATGAGCATAAAGACATAATCAGACATGAGATCAACACTAAAAAATGTAGTTTCAGATTATTTGTTTGAGATTTTTGTTTTTTTTCCTTTACTCTATACCATGGAGAAGCTGGTATATAAAATGGATCAGAACTCTTTGGGCCAGTTAGATGACTCAACAGATAAAATAACTTGCTACTTAAACCTGAGGACCAGCCTTGGCACTTCCTGTGAAGGTGGAAAATGAGAACTAACTCCACAGAGTTCATGTCTGACTTCCATATACTTGTTGCAGGACATGCCATCACATACATACCTACACATGCATGCACACTCATGCACACACACAACACACAAACACAAGAAATAAGAATTTCTTAAAAATTAAACAAAATTCTGTTAGCATGAAACTTACCTTTAAAGAAGTCAGAACAGAAAATAAATAGCAAAATTATAAATAGATGATTTAGCTTGGTGATAAATATTAGACCTCAAACTTTAATGGCTAATGTAAACCATTTGGGATCAGAGAAGAAATGGCTAGCCAGAGAAAACAAGTTCCATAAAAGAGTTTATATTTGGGTCAGTGAGATGGCCCAACCAGTAAAGACACTTGCTGCCAAAATGTCAACCTGGTTCCTGGACCTATACACAATGGCAAGAAAGTTGCCCATACTATGGAGGGACAGGACTGAATCCACCAAGTTCACCTCGGATCTCCACATGTACGCCCACTGCTGACCACCACATAAACTTATGCAAATAAATGTAAAAAATATTAAAAGAAATGATGCTCAAGTTGGAAGCAAAGTGATGAGCATTCATCAGGTAGAAGTAAATCTGAAAAGCAAATGTGGCAGGCAGAAACAAAAGGAAAAGAAAAAGGACTTGGAAGTGAGAATGAAGTGCTGAATTCACAGGAAAAAGGAAGATAATGCACTTAACAAAGGTAAAGCAGGAGCTTTGAAGGGTAGGTGAGGTTTTTAGATATCTTTCTTAATGGGATGGGAAGGAAATCAATTTGCCAATAAATTTTCTATGACTCTAAGTGGATTTTAGTGAGATGATAGAAGAGCTAAGACAAATTGGAAGGTTCTTCCAGGATTTAGGACAAATAATTACATTTTTTAGAAATGGAACTCTTGGAAATAGATGGTGGAGATCTATTTGGAGATATACTTTAGTAATACAGAATTTGTTCACAAATTAGTTAAAGATGTCATATATATGCATGCATATCTGTACATGCATGTATATTGCTGTCTATATTCACATAGACTGAGGAAAAGCATAAAATAATGTAGCAATGGAAAAGTAAAAGTCAGTACTAAGCAAAAAGGAAAAATGATCATTGGAAGGTGACTACAACAGGAAGAGCTCATGAAGAAATCAGAGAAGACAGGTGATAATTTTCATATAAAAAAGAAAATATTTGCATGAAAGTAACAGGATTTCTAACCCAGAACATGCTGAAAGTTCTAGAGGGGATAGAAAGAAGATTCTCCTGTATTTAACCACATGCATTGGCCACTAACAGAAGAGGATTGAAGATTCAGTTAGGAATAAAACTTGCTTCCAAGACCATAAGCAGAAGATGGATCATCAGGAAATGAAGATGTCAATCATCTATAAATTATGATGTGAAAAAGAAACCAGAGAATGGAGGAAGGCTCTATAGGGAGACTTGTACAAAGTGTTGATTTATGATTATTATTTTAATATTTGTTCTCAATCCTTTGAGATGAGAGATGTAAACTCTACTAATTCCTATTGTGGGTATTCTGATTAGCACATGCAAAGTCTTCTCTAAATGTGCATCCTGATTTTATTTGCAAATCTTCACAAATCCCACTGAACTAAATAGACACTGTTGCAATTTCCGTCTCACCAATGTAGAAAGTGAGGCAGCTAGAATAAGTCAGTGTGTTGGACCAGGTAAGTGACAATGCAAGTGCTCAACCAAAGATATAAACCCTCAGATAAATAGTGTTGACCCCAACCTATGATTTTCCCATTGCTATGCTCATCAATCTCTTTTTTCTGTTCTATTATTCTGATATTAGATACCAGTGAACAGTGGAAAAATTGACATTTTCTGAGAGTAGCATTGCATAAATAAAGGTAAAAAGGAATGAGTTCAGAAGAAAAATAACTTAGAAGAAAATAGGAAGATTTCCCCACCTGACCAGAAAGAATAATAGAGGCTGAATGTAGAGTTTGTAGACTAGTTAGCAGTTTCCTTCTCACCAAAAATCAAATGATAACACAGCTGCATTACTTCTTTTTTTAAATTTTATATCAGACCCAGCTACCTATCTGGGAACAGATAGAAAAGTCAGCACTTTTTGGGGTCTATCAGGCTGATATATTGGAACACAGGAAGGAAAGGTTCTGAAACAAGTAGCCCTGCGTGTAACCAATTGACTTCTCTCCCACCCTCTACAAGACCCCATCCTAGTGTTTTAGCTCTTCAATAGTTTAATGTAGGTATATAATAAAATTTATTCTTTGTCAATCCCCATTCTTCTATCTTTCTCCTTTTTCTCAGGTTGAAATCCTTCTTCTCAACAAGTTTCCTTCCTAGTTTTATGTCATCTTGGTGTTTATGTCTTATTGAGTTTTATTAAAGATGCTTGCTGGAATGTGACTGGGAAATTATTTATCGGTGCAAAAGCCATTTATCAATGGCAATGTCACTGAACATAGTGGTCCCCCTTTCCTCAGCCAGAATTAACTGTTAATAATTCCTCAGTGGTCCAATCTTGTGAAAATCTACTACAAATACGGGTTTAGTGATCTCATAAGTACATTAGCCATGTCATGTTCAAACCACAACTTTTTTATCCTGCTGTTGCTTGCAAGAAATTTCAGAATGTTTATTATGGATCAGCACCTTAACAGAAGGTAGAAATTTGTAATTCAAAAGAGAAATGGAATTAAACACCAAGGAAACAAATGGCCCAATTAAAAAATGGGCCTTGGAAATTAAAAGAAACTTTACCAAGGAAGAAATTAAAATGTCTAACAAATACCTTAAAAAATGTTCCACATCCTTAGCCATCAGGGAAATGCAAATCAAAACCTCCCTGAGATATCACCTCACTCCGGTCAGGATGGCAAAAATCCACAATACAAACAACACCAAATGCTGGAGAGGATGTGGAGAGAGGGGAACTCTCCTACATTGCTGGTGGGAATGCAGGCTCATACAGCCACTCTGGTGAGCCATCTGGAGATTCTTAAAGAAGTTAAAGGTTGAAATGCCATATGACCCAGCTATTCCACTTTTGGAAATAATCCCCCATACAGCAAAAATTCACCTCAATATCACAAGCACGACCATGTTCATAGCAGCACTGTTTACAATAGCAAAGTCATGGACTCAATCCAAATGTCCAACAGTTGACGAGTGGATAAGGAAAATGTGGTACATTTATATAATGGAATACTACTCAGCCATCAAAAGTGATGAATTAATGCAATTTAACAGGAAATGGATGGGATTAGAAACAATTATATTGAGTGAAGTACGCCAGACACAGAAAATTAAGTACCATAAGTACTCCCTAATAGGTGGATCCTAGTACCAAATCCACTTAGAGACACACTCAAAGATAAATCTCCGTAATACCTACAGTAATTGCAAAGATTATAAACAGGAGAGAAGGGGAAGGAGGGTCCCGCCAGAAACAAGGAGAGAGGGGATCATGCTATAGCATAGATAATAGGCCACCATCAAGGACTGCAAAGAAGTAATGAGACATCTGGTTAAGTTCACAGACTGTCCTTCCTGGTCACTTGCAACAGATGGGGTACGATCTTACCAGAAAAGGAAGGCATACAGTCTGGCAGATAGAAGGTATCCATTTTGCAATGGGAGACTGACTTACCCCTCACCACAGTCTGCTACTCTTATTCCATCTACCTTTGAATCTATCCTTATAATAAGACTCTATTTTAACAGCTTTTTATCTCTGGCCAGGGGTGACATTCAATATCCATCAGGAAATTGCATGGCTAAAAGAAATGGATTTTGTTGCTAACGAAAGAAATGCAAGAGCATTGCAGGAGCAGCAAAACTGAAAAAAAAAAATCAACAAACCATAATTCAGATTATCAGAGATTCTATGTCAACCACCTGGAATCAGGCCTGCCTAATCTTTCCCCATCCTGAAGCTCAGGGAAATTTGCAGAAGAGGGGGCGGTAAGATCGTAAGAGCACAAGGATGGAAGGAGTCATGATATGCAAGATACTCCACACAAGGGCCGAAGTTAGGGCTGAAGCAATTATAATAGGACTCTGCATGATCTGCGCAATGACCAACATATCATTGACCCCTCAAAGTCTAGCATGGACTAAAGGCACTAAGATTCTTAGAAGCAAGGGATTAACAGTCACAATAGTGTTCCTGTACTTAAGGGGAACACAAGAAAGAGTTCTAGGAAAGGCCACTGAGTCCTTACACTTCATCAGAGAGGACAACCCTTTAATGTGATATACACATTAAAGGATGCTTCAGAGATGGGGGGAGAGGGCACTGGTAGAAAGGGAGGGAGAGAGGGAAGTAAGGGAAAAGGGGGGAGGGAACAAGGAGGTCCAGGGAGGGGTGGAGGGAGGGAGAGGACAGGGGTACCTATTACATTTGTATGAGTAGAAATAAATAAAAAAAAATCTATCTTCAATACTAAAAAAGAGAGAGAGAAAGAGAGAGAAATGGGTTAATCTGCAATGTGGACATGAAAAAAATTTAGTGTATCTAAATTTTGAATGAATATGTCCCATGAGGTAGAAATGACTGAGGATCGTTGACACTCTTGCCTCTTTGGGTTCTCATAAGTAGGCTAGTCAGGAAAGGATAAGGCACTGATTCAGTAAACAGAAACATATAGAAAGTGATTCTTTTATGGGGCCCACGCTGAAGAATGTGAGATCTGGAAATTGAAAGATGACAACCAGTTCTCTCCACCTAGAAGCTTCATTAGAAGAGCAGTATAATAGAGCAAGGAAGTCAAGGCCAGCCATGAAACAGTAAGTTCTTATTCTTATCATGGGAAGATTGTTACACATCCATCATGTGGAAGAGAACCTTAAAAATATGTGGAATGCCCTTCCTCCACTCCGCTGTCCGGGACGCCCGCTGTCCAGCCAGGCCTCACCGCCACCTGGGTAAGCTCCAGCCCCCTGCCCATCCCTAGAACCCCCGGCAGCCCGAGGGACCCAGCTCCTCCCGCCATCCAGCTGGAGCCCGGCAGGGCGTGGGAGGAGGACAACCCATCTGCGCCCAGGCCCTGCCCCAGCTCCCCCAGGTTAAATAGCGCCCCGCTGACGCCCCATCCTCCCTTCCCCCACTCTGCTGCCCAGGACATGCACGGTCCAGCCGGACCTCACCGCGACCTAGGTAAGCTCCGTCCCTGCCCACCCCCAGAACCCCAGATCAAATAATTCAGTTTAGTGAAAAACGCACAGAAATTGAAAGAAGATCTTAAGAGTTATAAACGACAATGCCAAAGTCAAAGTGCAAATCCATGAGAAACAACACTCAAGTAAACAAATCTCACCCTGAAGGAATTAATCCCATAATGTTACACTCCAACCAGAACAAACCCACGGAAAATGGCCATGAAAGCCTGACCCAGGAAAACGACTTTCGAAATATGATCATTGCCATGTTCAATACTATGAAAGAGGAAATCCGGGAGGAATTACATAATCGAATCAATCTCTTTGAAGAGGAACACAACAGACATTTGGAGGAGTTGAGAAAAACAATGCAAGAAACAAAAACTGGCATAGAGCAGTTAAAACAGACTCAAGCAAAGTTAAACTGAGCTAAAAGACAAGTTATCTTCAACCCAGAACTCCACAGAGAGTCTTATCAGCAGAACTAACGAAGCAGAAAACAGAATTTCAGACCTTGAAGATAAAGTGGGAGTATTAACCAGCTCAATGGAAGAGGTTGTTAAAGCCAAAAAGATACTTGAGAGAAATATCCAGGAGATATGGGACACCCTGAAGAAGCCTAACATGCGTATTCATGGAATACCAGAGCAAGAATCTCAAAATACCACCCCTGAGGAAATTTTTCAAATGATTAACAAGTTAAATTTTCCTCATCTAAAAAAAGAGAGGCTCATCCATATACTAGAGGCATTCCGCACCCCAAACACATATGACCAAAACAGAAGCACCCCACAGCAAATAATAGTTAAAACGCTCCACATTCAAGATAAAGAACTGGTGCTGAGAGCTTCAAGGGAGAAAAAACAAGTCACTTTTAAAAGTAAACCTATTAAAATAACAAATGACTTCTCAGTCAAAACAGTAAAAGCAAGAAGAGCTTGGAGAGACATACTTCAAGTATTGAATGAGCAAAAATGTCAACCCAGGCTGATTTACCCTGCAAAACTATCAGTCATGATTGGGGGAGAAAGAAAAATCTTCCAGCACAAAGACAACTTGAAGGGATACATGTCCACCAAACCAGGCCTTCAAAAAATGCTAGAAATGATACTCAAGCTTGAAGAAAAAAACAGGCATATCCAGGAGAACAGAAGGCAAGTATAACACCATTAACAGCGAAGCAATATACTTATAAAAACTACAAAACATAATAAATGTGGAATTAAAAATAGTTTCTCTATTATAACACTATATGTTAATGGAATTAAAATACCGATCAAGAGACCAGATTACAAACTTGGATTAAAAATCACAATCCGTCAATCTGCTGCCTGCAGGAAACCCATCTCACCACAAAAGATAGGCACACTCTAAAAATAAAAGGCTGGTCAACAATTCTACAAGCTAATGGAAGCAGAAAACAGGCAGGTGTAGCCATTATGATATCAGACAAAGTGGACTTCAAACCAAAGAAAATTATAAGATGGATACTACATTTTAGTCACAGGTACAATTCACCAGGAAGACCTCACAATACTGAACATATATGCACCCAATACGGGCCTCTCCACATTCATTAAGAAAACCCTACAGCGTCTAAGCAAGAAATCAACCCCCAAAAGATAATTCTTGAGGACTTCAACACCACCCTTTCAACATGGGATAGATCAACAGGTCAAAAGCTTAACAGAGACACTTTGGACCTTAATCAAACCCTTAAAGAAATGGACCTTACAGATCTCTATTAAACTTTGCACCCACGCACCAAAGAATACACATTTTTCTCAGCAGCACACGGAACTTTCTCCAAAATAGATCACATATTGGGCCACAAAACGAATCTACACATATAAAAAAAGTTGAAATTCTAACCTGTGCCCTATCAGACCACCACGGCCTAAAGCTGGACATCCACAACACAACAAACAAGAGAAAATACACTAACTCCTGGAAACTTAACAATATGATGCTGAATGAGAACTGGATTGAGGAAGAAATTAAAAAGGAAATTCAAGATTTCCTGAAAGTGAACCATAATGAAAATACAACTTACCAAAATCTTTGGGACACAACGAAAGCTTTTCTAAGAGGTAAGTTCATAGCTCTTAATGCCTACATCAAAAAAATGGAAACAGTTTCCAAGATGTCTATGGTGACTTAGCCTCCTCCAGCTTTGGCTAAGCAGCCATGCCACCTCTGCTTTGAGCGACTGTACCTTCCCTCTGGAACCGTAAGCTGAATAAACCTCCCTTTCTCCCTTAAGTTGATTGACTTTGAGTGTTCTCTTACAGCAATAATTAAGAGTAACTGTTACAGAAATTGGTACCGGATAGTGGGGTATTGCTGTGAGATAAGAACAGCTGGTACCACAAAGTGAAGTTGTTTGTGAAGCTGAGAAAGTTGGTACCCAGAAGCATGGCCAATGCTGTGATGTGGCTAGTGTGCCTTTGAAACTGTTTGTGGGAGAAATACGGAGAATTTTGGGACTTTGTGCTGGGAAAGTCTTTGTGTCTTGGCGGTTGGGCCAAAGGGACCTTCCTTGTGAGAGCTCAGAGAAGAGCAATGCTGTGAGAGATGCAGACAGTGGAAGCCCAGCTTGTGATGGTCCAGAGGGGAACAGAGATTGTGTTTGCAACTGGACGAGTGACACATGGAGCCATGTGTTGGCTGAGAGTTTAGTGAAGTTTTGCCCTTGTCCTGAAAGTTTGCCTGAAATTAAGCTGGAGTGTTTGGCGGAGGAAATTTCAAAGCAATGTAGTCTTGACAATGTGATATGGCTACTTTTTAGTTGTCTTCAGAGTTATGAAAAAGAGCAAAGAATCAGGCAGGAAGAAGCAAAAACTGTAAGATCCAATGATGAAAAATACAATGGCAAACTTAAAGAGTTGAACCAGAAAGAAGCAGAGAACAAAATGGCTGTTGAAGAGATTAGCTCCATTTGTAAATCAAAGCCTGCTCTTAATTTGAATAATAAGAGAGACTCTAGCTTGAGAGCAAGATTCTCAGGGAAGGCTCCCACTCATAAGAATGCAAATCCTTTCAGAAGACCAGAGCTAAAGGGTGGAGTTCCAAAGCAAGAGTTGGTTTCTCTTACCAAGCAACTGCCCAGGAATGAAAGACATGGCCAACATAGAGAAGCAGAATCAGCTGTGATTCAAGGGGGCTAGTCTTGGCAAAGTTGTCCACGTGGTTCTGATTTTAGAGGCATCAGTGATGCAAGAGGGAGGAGATCATGGAGTCCTCCAAGATTTCAAAAATTGGCAGAATCCAGGCATCATGAGGCAAGAAGCCTGCAATTTAGAGGCCCAAGAAGGGCAGTTTGTGCTGTGGAGTTAAAGCCTGGTTTGCCATTGAGAAGTAAAGATGTTAGAGATTCCAGACACCATGTGGGACACTTGCCAAGGACAGCTGTATACCCTGGGAGGAGTCAGCTCAAGAGAGCAATGTATTCTATGGGCAGCTGCATTGGAGGGGTCAAATCAAAGCCCTTTGGAACTGAGATGATTTCAAAGAGAGGCTCACCTGCTGGACTTGAAGCTACAAGATTTGGAGTTTGTCCTCCTGGTTTTCAGTCTTGTTTATGGAACAAACTTTCCTGGATATGCTCCCATTCCTTCCTTTTGGAATGGGAATGTTTATTCTGTGCCATTGTATGTTGGAAGTATGTTACTTGTATTTTGATTTTACAGGAGGCTTTGGACTTTGGACTTTTGGACTGTTGGGACTACCATTGTAGTCTATGAAAACTTTTAAAGTTGGACTGAGTATGGTTTGCATAATGAGATGGCAATGAGCCTGTGGGGGCCAGGGGTGTAATGTCATGGTTTGAAATGTGTCCCCCACAGTCTCATATGTTTGGCAAGGTCATGGCACCTTGAGAGGTGGAGCCTTACTGGAGGAAGGCAGTCACAAGGGATGGACCTTGAGGTGGATTAGTCCCACCCTACCTCCAAGAGAAGTCTGCCTTTTCTGCAAGCAGTCTGCAGCTCTCAGCTTCCAAGATGTCTGCAGTGACTTAGCCTCCTCCAGCTCTGGCTAACCAGCCATGCCACCTCTGCTTTGAGAGCCTGTACCTTCCCTCTGGAACCTTAAGCTGAATAAACCTCCTTTTCTCCCTTAAGTTGATTGACTTTGGGTGCTCTCTCACAATAGTTAAGAGTAACTATTACACCACCCAACTAAACTCTGGCCAATCAGGACTGACCTCATTTGCATGACTGATGATTGTTCCCACACTAACCCAATGAGGACTGCTGAAAAAATATAGAGCACTACAATGGACTGTCATCTTCAATGTAGGCAAGCCTTTCTTCTGCAAGTGCCAAACCAGACAATTTCTATACAGTGTACTAAGTAATCTGGGGATAGGATTAGGCAAATTGTTGAAAGGATTCTCCTGAGACCCACAGTAAAAAGAAACCAAGTTCATTTTCCCCATAAAGCATATTCACATCTCTCCTGTTTTCACTAAAATTCCAAAAACTTTCTTTTTTAAATTCTACTTAACTTCCTTGGAGGCTAGGGACTGACAGTCACAGTAGTGTTCCTAAGCTTAAAGGGAACACAGGAAAGGGTTCTGGGAAATGCCCCTGGGTCCTTGCACCTCATCGGACAGGAGGACCCAGAGGAGAGTTTGGCATGCACAGTAAGGATGCTCCAGGGATGGGGGGGCACTGAGGGATGGGAAAGGAGGCGAGAGGGGAGGGGGAGCAGGAGGGTTCGGGGAGGTGGAGGGAGGGAGGGGACCAGTGTACCTGTTAAATTTGTATGAGCATAAATAATAATAAGGAATTCTAATTTAAAAAAAAAGAAAAAAAATGGAAACATCAGAAATAAACAACTTAACAATGCAGCTTAAAGCTTTAGAGAAACTAGAGCAATCTGATCCCAAAAGTAGTAGAAGAGAGGAGATTAGCAAAATAAGGGGAGAAATATCTGAAATTGAGATTAAGAAAATGATAGAAAAAATCAACCAGTCAAAAACCTGGTTCTTTGAAAAAATCAATAAGATTGATACACCCCTAGATAAATTAACCAAAAACAAGAGAGAGAAAACCCAAATTAACAAAATCAGAAATGAACATGGAGTTATCACTACTGATACCCAAGAAATCCAGAGAATTATAACATCATATTTCAAAAACTTATACTCTGTGAAGTTTGACAACACAAAAGAGATGGATGAATTCCTAAGTAAACACAACTTACCTAAATTGAATCAGAAAGTTGTGAATTATTTAAATAGTCCTACAAGATATCAGGAAATTGAGGAAGTAATCTCGAATCTTCCCACCAAAAAATGTCCTGGACCAGATGGATTCAGCACAGAGTTCTACCAGACATTTAAGGAGTTAATAACACCAATACTCCTTAAACTGTTCCATCAAATAGCAAAGGAAGGAACACTACCAAATTCCTTCTATGAAGCTGATATCGTTTTAATCCCAAAACCTAATAAAGATTCACTTAAAACAGAAAACTATAGGCCGATCTCTCTGATGAACACAGACACAAAGATTGTCAACAAAGTCTTAGCAAATCGAATTCAAAAACATATTAAAAAGATCATTCACGGGGACCAAGTAGGCTTCATCCCCGGCACATAAGGTTGGTTCAACATACGCAAATCAATAAATGTAATCCATCATGTAAACCAGTACAAAGTGCAAGACCATATGATACTCTCGATAGATGCAGAAAAATCCTTTGACAAGATCTAACAGCCTTATATGATCAAAACGCTAGAGACAGTAGAACGGAAGGAACTTTTATCAATATAATAAAAGCTGCATACAACAAGCCCACAGCAAGGATTATGCTCAATGGGGAACAATTGGAAGCATTCCCACTTCGATCAGGAACTAGGCAAGGCTGTCCACTCTCACCATTTCTATTCAATATTGTACTTGAAGTCTTAGCCGAAGCCATAAGACAAGAAAAGGACATAAGAGGGATTCAAATCAGTAAGGAAGAAGTCAAGCTATCCCTATTTGCAGATGACATGATCTTATACCTGAGGGATCTCAAAAACTCCACCAGGAAGCTCCTGGAACTAATGGAGAAGTTCAGCAGGGTGGCAGGATACAAAATAAATGTGCAAAAATCAGAGGCCTTCCTATATGCCCAGAATGAAAGAAGTGGAAAAAGGCTTGAAAGAAACAATTCCACTTACTATAGCCCCTAAAAAAATGAAATACCTTGGTATAAACCTAACCAAGGAGGTAAAAGACCTTTACAATGAAAACTTTAAAACCCTAAAGAAAGAAATAGCAGAAGACACCAGAAGATGGAAAGACCTCCCTTGTTCCTGGATTGGAAGAATCAACATCGTAAAAATGACATCCTACCAAAGGCAATATACAAATTCAATGTTATACCAATTAAAATCCCAAAGCAATTCTTCAAAGAAGTTGACCAAACAATCTCAAAATTCATATGGAGGCACAAAAGACCCAGGATAGCAAAGACAATCCTGAGTAACAAAAACACTGCTGGAGGTATCACCATACCAAACCTTAGTCTATACTACAAATTCATAGTTGTATAAACGGCCTGGTACTGGCTCCAAAATAGACACACAGATCAATGGGTAAGGATTGAAGACCCAGATATAAGCCCACAAAGTTACAGACATTTGGTCTTTGACAAAGGGGCCCAAAGAATCCAATGGAAAAAGAACAGCATCTTCAACAAATGGTGCTGGCAAAACTGAATCTCCACATGCAGAAGATTAAAGCTGGACCCGTACTTGTCACCATGTACAAGACTTAATTCCAAATGGATCAAGGACCTTGATATCAGGCCAGAGACTTTAAAAACCATAGTTGAAAGGATAGGGAACTCCCTCGAGCTGATTGGGCTAGGCCAACAGTTCCTAAACAGACATCCAATGGCACAGTCACTGCTACCAACTCTCAACAGTTGGGATCTTGTGAAATTAAAGAGTTTCTGTTCAGATAAAGAGATTGTCACACGAGCTCAAAGGCAACCCACAGAATGGGAGAAAATCTTCACTAACCACATATCTGATAGAGCTCTACTGTTCAGAGTGCACAAAGAACTTAGAAAACTAAACACCAAAGAAACCAATGGCCCAATTAAAAAATGGGCCCTGCAACTTAAAAGAAATGTTACCAGGGCTGAAATTAAAATGTCTAACAAATATCTTCAAAAATGCTCCACTTCCTTAGCCATCAGGGAAATGCAAATCAAAACTTCCCTGAGATATCATCTCACCCCGGTCAGGATGGCAAAAATCCACAATACAAACAACAACAAATGCTAGAGAGGATGTGGAGAGAGGGTAACTCTCCTACATTGCTAATGGGAATGCAGGCTCATACAGCCACTCTGGTGAGCCGTCTGGAGATTCTTAAAGAAATTAAAGATTGAAATGCCATATGACCCTGTGATTCCACTTTTGGGAATAACCCCCATACAACAGAGGTTCACCTCGATAGTACAAGCATGACCATGTTCATAGCAGCACTGTTTACAATAGCAAAGTCATGGAATCAGCCCAAATGTCCAACAGTTGACGAGTGGATAAGGAAAAGGTGGTACATCTATACAATGGAGTACTACTCAGCCATCAAAAAGGATGAATTACTGGAATTTGCCAGGAAATGGATGTCATTAGAAACAATTATGTTAAGTGAAATATCCCAAACCCAGAAAATTAAGCGTCATGTGTACTCCCTAATAGGTGGTTCCTAGTACCAAACCCATCCAGCCCACCTTGAGACACTCTATGTATTACCTACAGTAATTGCAAGGATTATCAATAGGAGAGATGGGGTTGGAGGGCCACACCAGAAACAAGGAGAGAAGTGACCATGTTACAGCAGAGAAAATAGGCCTCCATCAAGGACTGCAAGTAAGTAATGTGACACCTGGTTAATTTCACAGACAGTTCGTTCCTGATCATTTACAACTAAGGAGGTATGATCTCACCAGAAGGGGAGGGCATATAGACTGGCAGATAAAAAAGTACCCAATTTGCAAATGGGTGATTGACCCCTCCCTCACTGAGGTTTCCTACTTTTATTACCCTTGAATGTGCTCTTATAATAAGACTTCAGTTTAACAGCTTTTTGTCTCTGGCCAGGGGGTAACATATAATGCCCACCAGAATCCAGTGAAGGGCATTGCAGGAGCAGCAAAACTGCAAAAGAAAATCAACAAACCTCTATCCAGAACTTCAGAGACTCTATATCAACCACCTAGAACTAGGCCAGACTAATCTCTCCCCATCCTGAAGCTCAGGGAAATTTGCGGAAGAGGGGGCGGTAAGATTGTAAGAGCAAAAGGATGGGAGGAGCAATGATTTGCAAGATACTCCACACAAGTTAGGACCGGAGCAATCATAATTGGACTTTGCATGCCCTGCGCAATGTCCAACACACTATTGACCTCACAAAGTCTAGCATCTGCTAAAGGCACTAAGATCTTTAGAGGGAAGGGATTGGCAGCCACAGTAGTGTTCCTATGCTTAAGGGGAACACGTGAAAGGGTTCAGGGAAATGCCATTGGGTCCTTGTACGTCATCGGAGAGGAGGGCCCAGAGGAGAGTCAGGGATGCATATTAAAGGTTTCTCTGGGAATTGGGGCGGAAGGCACTGGGGGATGTGGAGGGAGGGATCAGGGGAGGGGGACCAGGGGGTTTGGGGGAAGAGGAGGGAGGAAGGGAACCGGTGTACCTATTAAGTTTGGATGAGCAGAAATAATAATAAAAAATGTTAAAAAAATGTGTGGAATGCTGGATGATTCCAATTGATGTGATTATATAAAACCCCAATATGCATTTAGAAATAATCTCAAAGGAAAGAGAACCCCAAATTAAGAGTTAGACTCTTAGATGTATTTTTACATATTATAATCATCTTTAGACGATTCATCACTCACATTGATCAAAGTTGCCTGAAAGTATTCTGAAAATTCAAACATTTTTCAGAAGACTCAGTCTCCTAATCTCAGGAGATAGGCAATATCTGAGTTTCTGTCACTTGAGATAACTTAAATGACTTCCTGTAAGTAATGATATAAACAAAATAAAACAGGCAGGTAGCTTCCTAAATAACCTTCCCAAAAACCTAGTAATGTCTCTGAGTGCACCTTGTCTTTTTTAATGCATGCAATTTTGAAGACCTTGGAGCAATTCGCTTTTCTGGAAGATGTTTTCATTTTAATGAAAAATTATATTTTGTATTTGAAATAAATCAAAATTAATGTGATTAAAGCATTTTTAATTTTCTGTCACTTCTATATAATATTGGACAAGAACATATACCATATCACAATGTTCTCTTAATATTAGTCCCCTTAGAAATCACTACAGAGTCTTCTGACTGTGGACCTCATCACCGAATGCAATTTCTGCTGGCACTTCCCTCCACCACCATCCCTTTAAGTGAAATGGCCCCACATTGTAGTCAGTGTCAATTGTTAATAAGCAGCAAAAGACTTTGCACTGCCCTCTTAATTTTCTGGAAATTGCATGGCTAAAAGCAATGGCTTTTGTTGCTAACAAAAGAAATGTTTCATCTTACTACCTGATAATTTTCCACACAGGAAAAAAAGAATTATTGCAGTGACAAATTTAACAGCATGGGCTATTAGCAGCTAAGTTTGGACTAAGTCTTTACCCTAGTTACTATTATTAGACTTGAAAATGAAAATATTATTTCAACATGGAACAGAAATGTTCTCCATGCTTCTCACATGGGAAAGAAATAGCTGCTGAAAAGAATTTGAATTGGTTATGAATATAATGCAATTATTCTATTGAAAACATTGGCTAGATGGGTGATTTTCTAAAGATAGAAAACACATAGGCTATGACTTCCATAAGGTCCCTTCTCCCCCATGCAGACACCAATCAGCCATTCCTGCACACAATCATGCTTTTAATTGAACAATTGCTGGCAAGTATTTGCCATTGAGCTCTTTATTTGATAGTCAGAAATTAGCAGCATGCTAAATGTGTGGCAGTCAAATTTATGACTCTGAAGAGGTCATTCATGTGACACTGGTTTCCCACCTATAAATTGGAGGCTTTCACTGAACCAATGAAAGGCCCTACAAGATTAAAAAAAAAAAAAGAAAATTCTAGTAACAGTGGTCTCATAAAAAATGATACAGTCAGCTTTCTACCCTGGACCTGGGACTCCCTGCTCTCAGTCCCTCCTCTTCAGAATTCAACAGAGTCCAGAGAAAACCCAAGCAAAGAGTTAGGGGACCAAGACCATTCATTTGAGGTCTTCTAAAATCATACCATGTCATGGCTTGAAATATGTCCCCCACAATCTCATATTTCTGGCAAGGTCATGACATCTTGAAGGTGGAGCCTTGCTGGAGGAAAGCAGTTACAAAGGGTAGACCTTGAAGTGGATTAATCCCACCCTACCTCCAGGATAGGTCTGCCTTTGTAGTAAGCAGTCTTGCGGCTCTCAGCCTCCAAGATGTCTCCAGCTTTGGCTAGCCAGCCATGTCACCTCCAACATGAGAAACTGCTAAGAGAAGTTGGTACCTAGCAGTATGGCCAATGCTATGATGTGGCTAGTGTGCTTTTGGAACTGTTCGTTGGGAGAAATATGGAGAACTTTGGGACTTTGTGCTGGGAAAATCTTTGCATCTTGGTGAGGGGCCAAATAGGCCTTTCTCCTGAGAACTCCAAGAAAAGCAATGATGTGAGGGATGTAGGCAGTAGAAGGCCAGCATGTGATGTTCCAGAGGGGAACAGAGACTGTATTTGCAAATGGGAAAGTGACAAATGAATTTTTGCCTTCATCCAGAAAGCTTGCCTGAAGTTAAACTGGAGTACTTAGTGGAGGAAATTTCAAGGCAATGTAGTCTTGACAATGTGATATGGCTGCTTTTTAGTTGTCTTCAGAGTTATGAAAAAGAGCAAAGAATCAGGCAGGAAGAAGCAAAAACTGTAAGATCTAATGATGAAAAATACAATGCCAAACTTGAAGAGTTGAACCAGGAAGAAGCAGAAAACAAAATGACTGTTAAAAGAGATAAGCTCCATTTGTAAATCAAAGCCTGCTCTCAATTTGGATAATCAGGCCCAACTTTGAGGGAAAGATTTCAGAGAAGGCTCCCACCCATGAGAATGCAAATCCTTTTAGAAGGAATGAGCTGAAGGGTGGAGTTTCAAAGCAAGAGTCCTACTTCTTCCATAAAACAACTGCCCAGGTGTGGAAGAACTTTTTCCCAAGGTCAGCATAGAGAAGCAAAATCAACTGTGAGTGAAGGGGGCCAGTCTTGTCAAAGTCTTCCATGTGGTTTTGGATTTAGAAGCACCAATGATGCAAGAGGGAAGGGATCGTGGAGTCCTCCTCCAAGATTTAAAAAAATGATGGAAGCTAGGCAGCATGTGGCAGAAAGTCTGCAGTTTAGAGGCCCACAAAGGAGAGTTTGTGCTGTGGAGTTAAAGCCTGGTTTGTCACTGAAAAGTAAAGATGTTAGAGAGGCCAGAGATAATGTGGGACGTCTGTCAAGGAGATAATGATTTTCAAAAACTGATCTTTATTATGGTCAAAACAGTAAAAGAGAAAATCCAGGAGGAGTTAAATAACCACATGAACCAGTTTGAACAGGAACACAACAGGCACTTGGAGGAGATGAGAAAAGCAGTTGAAGAAATAAAAATAAGCATAGAGCAGTTAAAATAATCTAAAGCAGAGTTTAAACTTGAACTAAAAGACCAGCTATCTTCAACCCAGAACTCAACTGAGAGTCTTATCAGCACAACTATTAGAGCAGAATATAGAATTTTAGAGTTTGAAGACAAAGTGGAAGAACTAACCAGTTTAATTGAAGAGGTTCCTAAATCCAATAAGATAGTTGAGAGGAATATTTAAGAGTTATGAGACACCTTGAAGAAGCCTAACATACACATTTATGAATACCAGAACAAGAATCCTAAAAGGAAATTTTTCAAAATATCATCAAGGAAAACTTTCCACATCTAAAGAAAGAGAGGCCCATCCAAATACAAGAGGCCCAAACAGATATAAGCAAAATAGAAATTCTCCACAGCAAATAATATTCAAAACACTACACATACAAGACAAAGAGAGTGTGCTGAGAGCTTCAAGGGAAAAAAAAGTCACTTTTAAAGGTAAACCAACTAAAATAAAAAATGATTTTTTTAATGGAAACGTAAAAGCCAGAAGAGCTTGGAGAGACTTACTGCAAATATTGAATGAGCACAAATGTCAACCCAGGCTGATATACTCTGCTAGACTATTAGTCTTGACTGAGGGTAAAAGAAAAATTTTCCACCATAAAGATAACCTGAAGACTTCCATGACCACCAAGCCAGGCCTTCAAAAAATGCCAGAAAAGATACTCAAGACTAAAGAAAATCATATCTAGGACAGAAGGGAAGTATAATACCACCACAACCTACAAGCTAAATAATACACTTATGAAAGCCACAAAACACAAAAAATGTCAGGAATTAAAAGTAATTTCTCCATTATAACACTGAATATCAGTGGAATTAACTCACCAATCAAAAGATACTGGTTAGAAACATGGATTAGAAATCAAAATTCATCAATCTGCTACCTCCAGAAAACACATCTCACCACAAAAGATAGGCACATTCTAAAAGTAAAAGCCTGGCTAAAATTTCTTCAAGCTAATGGAATGAGGAAACAAGCAAGAGTAGCAATTATGCTATCTGAAAGTGGATTTCAAATCAAAGAAAATCATAACAGATACAGAAGGATAGTACATTTTAGTCACAGGTACAATTCACCAGGAAGACTTCACAATACTGAACATACACATACCTAATATGGGCTCCTGCACATTCATTAAGCAAATGTTACAATGTCTAAAACAAGAAATCAATCCCAAAATGATAATACTAGGAGATTTCAATACTGCACTCTCAACATGGAATAGATCAACAGGCCAAAATCTCAACAGAGACATATTGAAAGTAAATCAAACCCTTACTGAAATGGACCTTACGAATCTCTATGGAACCTTCCATCCAAGCACCAAGGAATGCACATTCTTCTCAGCAGCCCATGGAACTTTTTCCAAAATAGACCACATATTGAGCCACAAAGCGAATCTCCACCTATACAAGAAAATAGAAATTTTACCCTATACCTTATGAGACCACCATGGTCTAAAGCTTGACATCCACAACACAAACGAACAGCAGAAAATACACTAACTTTAAAAACTAAACACTATGATGCTGAACAAGAAATGGGTTCAGAAAGAAATCAAAAAGGAAATTCAAGATTTGCTAGAAGCAAATGATAATGAAAATACAACTTATCAAAACCTCTGGGACACAATGAAAGATGTCCTAAGAGGTAAGTGTATATCTCTCAATGCCTATATCAAAAAAATGGAAACATCACAAGTAAATAACTTAGTAATGCAGTTAAAGCTTTAGAGACACAAGAGGAATCCAATTCCAAAAGCAGTAAAACAGAGGAGATTAGCAAAATCAGGGGAAAAATATGGGAAATTGAGGTAAAGAAAATGATACAAAGAATCAACCAGATGAAAAGCTGGTTCATTGAAAAAATCAATAAGATTGATGCACCCCTAGCTAAATTAATCAAAATCAAGAGAGAGAAAATGCAAATTAACAAATTAGAAATAAAAATGGAGTTACCAAAACTGATACCCAAGGAATTCAGAGACTTATAAGGTCATATTTCAAAAACTTATACTCCATGATATTTGATAACACAAAAGAAACAGATGAATTCCTGAGTAAGCACAACTTTTCTAAATTGAATCAGGAAGTTTTGAATTATTTAAATAGTCCTATAACAAATGAGGAAATTGAGGAAATAATCTCGAATCTTCTCACCAAAAAAATGTTCTAGACCCAATGAATTCAACACAGAATTCTACCAGACATTTAAGGAACAACTAACACCACTACTCCTTAAACTGTTCCATAAAATAGCTAACAAAGGAACACTTCCAATTCTTTCTATGAAGCTAATATCATACTAATCCTGAAACCTAATAAAGATACATTTAAAAAACTATAGGGTAATCTCATTGATGAACACAGATGCAAAGATTTTCAACAAAATCTTAGCAAATCAGATTGAAAAACATATCAAAAAGATACTTCACTTTGATCAAGTAGGCTTTATCCCAGGCACACAAGATTGGTTCAACATATGCAAATCAATAAATGTAATCCATCATATAAGCCAATCCAAATTCCAAGACCACATGATACTCTCAATAGATGCAGAAAAAGCTTTTGACATGATCAAAGCACTGGAGACAGTTGGAATGGAAGGAACTTATATAAACAAAATGAAAGCTGTATGCAAAAATGTCAACAGCAAGGATTATACTCATTGGGGAAAAACCTGAAGCATGCCCACTACAGTCAGGATCTAGACAAGGCTATCTACTCTCACCATTCCTATTCAGTATTGTACTTGAACTCTTAGCTGGAGCCATAAGACAAGCGAGGGAGATAAAAGGGATTCAAATCAGAAAGGAAGACGTCAAGATATCTCTATTTGCAGGTGACTCATATACCTGAGTGATTCTAAAAACTCTACCAGGAAACTGCTGGAACTAATATATAAGTTCAGCAGGGTGGCAGGTTACAAAATAAATGTACAAAAATCAGTGACCTTCCTATACACCTAGGATGAAAAAAGTAAAAAAGCCCTAAGAGACACAATCCCATTTACTATTCCTAAAAAAATGAAATACTTTGATATAAATCTAACCAAAGAAGGGAAAGACTTTATAATGAAAACTTTAAAACTCTAAAGAAAGAAATGACAGAAGACACCAGAAAATGGAAAGACCTTCCATGCTCCTGGCTAGGCAGAATCAACATCATAAAAATGGCCATCTTACCAAAACTAATATATAGATGCAACCCTATGCCATCAAAATCCCAAAGCAATTCTTTA
This sequence comes from Typhlomys cinereus, assembly GCA_023101885.1. Taxonomy (NCBI): domain Eukaryota; kingdom Metazoa; phylum Chordata; class Mammalia; order Rodentia; family Platacanthomyidae; genus Typhlomys; species Typhlomys cinereus. The sequence goes on from JALPQD010000429.1 coordinate 910,561, forward strand.
AAAAAATTGACCAAACAATCCCAAAATTCATATGGAAGCACAAAAAGCCCAGAATAGCAAAAACAATCCTGAGTAACAAAAACACTCCTGGAAGTATCACCACACAAAACCTTAATCTATACTACAAATCCATAGTAATAAAAACAGCCTAGTACTGACTCTAAAATAGACTGTAGATCAATGGATAAGGGTTGAAAACCCATCTGCGTTTTCACACAATCACATCTTTGACAAAGGGGCCAAAAAAAAGTCAATGGAAAAAGAACAGAATCTTCAATAAATGGTGCTGACAAACTGGATATCTCCATGCAGTAGATTAAAACATGCACAAAAAATTAATTCCAAATGGATCAAGGACCTTAATATTAGGCCAGAGACTATAAAAACTCTACTGAAGAGTAGAGAACTCCCTGGAGCTGATTGGGCTAGGCCAACCATGTCCTAAACAGAAATCCAGTAGCACAGTCACTGGAACCAACACTCAACAAATGGGATCTTATGAAATTAAAGAACTTCTGTTCAGATACAGAGATTGTAAACCAAGCAAAAGGACATGCACAGAATGAGATAAAATGTTCACTAACTACATATCTGGCAGAGCCCTATTATCCAGAGTGCACAACGAACTTAAAAAACTAAACACCAAAGAGATAAATGGCCCAATTAAAAAATGGGCCTGGGAACTCAAAAGAAACTTTTCCAGGGATGAAATTGAAATGTCTAACAAATATCTTAAAAATATTCCACATCCCTAACCACCAGGAAAATACAAATAAAAACTTCCTTGAGATATCATCTCACCTAGGTTAAGATGGCCAAAATACACAATACAAACAATACCAAATGCTGGAGAGGATGTGGAAAGAAGGGAACTCTCATACCTTCCTGGTGGGAATGCAGGTTTATACAACCACTCTGGAGAGCTGTCTGGCGATTCTTAAAAAAGTTAAAGATTGAAATGCCATATGAGACTGCTATGCCACTCCTGGAAATAATCCCCCATAATGCAGAAATTTACTATAGTGGCACCAGCACAAATATGTTCATTGTAGCACTATTTACAATAACAAAGTCATGGAATCAAACCAAATGTCCAACAAATGGATAATGAAAATATGGTACATTTATACAATGGAATACTACTCAGCCATCAAGAAAGATGAATTAATGAATTTTGCTGGGAATTGGATGGAATTAGAAAAAAGTTATATTGAATGAAGCATCTCAGGCACAGAAAATTAGAAACCATATGTACTCCCTAACATGTGGATCCTAGTTCCAAACTCACTTAATGATATATTCAAAGGTAAATCTCTGTAATACCTACTGTAATCACAAAGGCCTCAAAAAAAAAAAAAAAAAAAGAGAGAGATAGGGGATCATGTTTCAGTAGAGAAAATAGGGCACCATGAAGTATTGCATGTAATTAGCAAGACATTTGGTGCAGCTCACTTTCACTTCCCTTCCTGTTCACTTGAGACTGAACAGGTTTGATCTCACCAATCAGGGAGGGTATAGGGACTTGCTGCTAGATGGTTACCATCCCACAAATGGGACACTGCCCCACCACCACAACTGATGTGTCCTACTCCTATTCTTCCATCTACTTTTGAGTCTCCTCTTATATTAAGATCTTTATTTAAACAGCCTTTTATCTATGGTTAGTAGGTGATCTTCAATACTATTCAGGATACAGCCAAGAGTAGTGCAGGAAAAGCAAAACCGAAAACAACAACAAACCATAATTCAGAACATCAAAGATCCTCCATTGATCATCTGGATCCAGACCAGCCAAATTTCTCCCTATCCAAAAGCTCAGGGAACCTTGTGGAAAAGAGGGAGGCAAGATTTTAAGAGCCTAAAGATGGGGAGGACCAATGATATGCAAGATACTCCACAAAAATTAGTGCTACTGCAGCCAAAATTGGACTTTGCCTGACCTGCACAATGGCTGACATGTCAATGACCCCCCAAAGTCTAGCATGGATCACAGGGGAGAAGGCTCCAGTAGGATCCTTAGAGGCAAGGGATTAACTGTCATAATAGAGTTCCCATACTAACGGGGAGCCCAAGAAGAGGCTCCAGGTTATGCCACTAAGTCCTTAACCTTCACTAGGGTAGACAACTTAGCGTGAGGTTTGGCATTTACACAAAAGGATGCTCCAGGGGATGGAGGGGGAGACACTGGGAGAGTTGGAGGGAGGGGGGGTGAGTGGAAAGGGTGAATGGAGAGAGCACAAGGGAAGACAGGTGGGGAGTGGAGGTGGGAGGGAGAGGACGGGAATACCTATTGAGCCTGTATGATTAGGAAAAAATATAAAATATGGGAGAAAAAATAATAAAATAAGGAAAAATAAAATATAGCTTCTTAATAAAAAAATGATACAGTTATGTCTGGAACATATGCTTTTTAATCTAAGAGCATCCCCTCACCCCGGAAAGAGTCTGCTCGGCCCAGAAGCAGTGACAATCAAGAATAAATGGGGCCCATAATTTTGAGCACTCACATTGTACCAGTCATTCTCCATGGCACCTTATAAATCTGCCTCCTTTAACCCTTTTCAAAACCCAGAGAGAGTGAACTCACTCTCAGAAGAGCAGATTTTTGAATGGTAAACACATTCGTTACCAGGGCACTTGAACTCTGGACAAATCACATTGACTTTATGATTTAAAACTCCCCTAGGCACACAATTTTTCCCTTACTTATTGAGTATGTTGGGACCTGAGATTATCACATGGGAAATTCATTTTTTCACTTTCCAGACATCTCTTTTCAAGATTAAACACTTCAAATTTTAAATGTACTATGCACACTTGACAGTTAGCCTGCGTTAGAATTTCAACTTGGAGAAATTCATTTGTCTGAGGATTAACATCCTCTGTAAAATGAAGAGATCAATGTCAACTTTACATTTCAGTAGGAATTTAATGAGCTCCTATACCTAAGACACCTTCCCTTCTTTTCTATCATTTTCCTTAGAGGACAGTGTATTAATCTCTTATCATGAATTTATTTTCACTGCACAACACTAGACTATAATATAAGGACACAGTTCAAAGAGCTGATGTGAAAGTTTCAAAAAAAGTGATCAAGTACAAAGAGCATGAAGTGTCACAGGTTATGGGCAGGACAGCAATCTTTCCTGAAAGTCCTTTTACATCTCTCAAGCTTCTACCTCCCAGGGTGTCATTTTTAGTTGGTACCATGCCATGGATGCTAAGAAGACATGATTTTGCACCTTGGTTCTAGAGCATTTCAAAGAGAAGGTAATTTTCACACACATTATTTTTCCTGTTAGATGATCTTAGAAAACAGATATGTAATATGGTAGTATAATTACATGAAGGAAACTCTTTTAACTCAGATCATAGAATAACTGACCCTGTAAGAGAGAGAAAAGTAGGAAGAATGTTTTGAAGCTATAATTTAGCACATCAGTAGAACACGCAAGTGAGTTGAGCCTAGAGATTAAAGTGTGCAGTGCTGTTTGTTAGCAGTGTCTTAGTGAGCAACGACATCTCACAGATGGTGCATAACTTTCCTTCTGAAAGCAAAAGGAAAGAAAGAGGGCAATGCTGACTGAGACTGAATCCCAATAATTATTCCCATTCACTACTGTATATCTTTGTATCCATTTATTTCTGGATTGAAAACAAGAAGTGTTCAGTTTTACTGCTGCTCCTCTTTTTTTTTTTTTGGACCCCTATGAACAAGTGACAGCAACAAGTAGTTTCAAGCCAAAACTTTCAGTTTTCCAAAATGGCTTCATAGTTCTCAGTGTCCACATTCTGCTCAGTTGCAATCATCCTGTAAAACTCAATTATCCTGTGGGGTTAATTATATGGAGAAAGATCCAAGGCCTCACAGGTGAAAGGCTAACTAGGGCATTCAGTCCTGAACCACTTAACAGCTGCACCAACACTTGGAAGAACTGTATTTTAAAATAGTGTTTGAAATATATTTAAACTCAAATAAATAAAACATATTTTCCTGCAAATGATGCCAAGTCCTGCCAATTAAACTCGGATCTATTTAAAAAAAAAGTCTTTAGCTCTCAACAAATGCTGGCTGCTTTTTCCCACTAAAAGCAGTTCTGAGCATCCAGACTCTCACTTTCCCTGTATCATTATGCTACATTGCTCTTGTTAATATTTAAAGCTTCTGAAATGGTTTTCCCCATATGTTTTTGGATGGAAATGCAAAACTTAAATTTTCTGTTTTTATGAAGGCTTGCAGAAAATATTCTCATGCTTATTAAGGGGAGATACTACTAAAATCAACGTGCATGAAGTCTTCACTAAATAAGAAATTATTTTTTAAAAGCTTAGAAAGCCATTAAGTTTATCTCTCTAATCTTGCACTATTCACTATCAAACTTGATAAACAATGATGATACAGCAACAACAGTAATTTGTGAATGTGAAATACCAGATGCTTTTATAATCATTTTCTGAACAGTCTTTTTTATGCTTTCACAGTGATGCAACAAACCATTTTTCATATGAGAACATGAACATCAGCAATTAAAGAAACTTACCCATGATTTCAGGTTTTAGAGAACTTATGTTAGAATTCGTATCCACATCCATCTGACATTAATTTAAACTACTATGTTATTCTGTCTTTAAACTTTATAATTAGTTTAGTTAATGAGATATGATATTTAAAACAACAAAATGTATGTTTGAAAAATCTGTTGTAGATTCAATGAAAAAAATGATTACCTTAGTATTTAAATTGTGTTTTACAATTCATGTTATTTATACAATAAAATCATAGAGGCAGTCTCCTTGAACTCTAGATAGATCAATACAGAAAGTTTCAAGAGCAATGAGATTTTAAGCACTAAAAATGCATCTTCTCTGTGCTGATTGAGTGAGAAGTCAGCTAATATCTAATGTGATGGGACTCTACCACCCTAGGAATATTGCTGTGAAAGCCCTACCTAATGTTAGTTTCATGGTTGCATTCTACAAAGCTGTGAACAAATAAGGGAATCCATATACAAAGTAAAAACCATTAGAAGAGAGATGACACTGTTTCTTTTCTCCACTACTCTCTGTAATTTAGCTGGGCTAGACTTTCCAGGTCTCTACTACCAAGAGAACACTTGGACAACCCCTTTACACTTTTTTGCCCAGTTATTTGTCACTTATTTTTGAATATTATTGTTGCCTCTCCTTTTTCTTCATCATCCTTCTTATGTGTATGTGTTTTATTCTTATGTAGATCACTATACTTTTTTTTTTAGTAAGTTATAGGTCCTGCTATTGAATTGGTTATTCTTCCTCACTTTTTAACACCCAATTCCAAGCACCAATACTGAAATGTATCAACATTTTTTAATTGTAAGTTCTAGGAATATATTTTTTTTAATTTGAGAAGTGCTTCTTTCTCTAGTTCCCTCTAATAGGATAAAACACCAGAGAGTGACTGCTATTCCTCACTCCTTCATAACAATCAGACAACTCACTATCTTTTTCTGTGTGTGATCAAAGTATTGAAGTGGCAAGAAGTGATTGATAACTAGCAGATTATATAACTGTAGAAGCCAAGATGGTCCCTGCTGATACCTGACTAAGGTACAGACGCCCAGTGGTGGAGCGCATGCTGAAGACATGGAGATTGACATCAGCATCAGCAGATAGCTAATCTATCCAATGCCTGAGATTTTTCCAAGTATGTTTGAATACCAAGAATTCCAAAACCTAATTCTGTAATTTTATGACTTAGTAAATTGAAGGATATGTATTGATTCCCCCCCCCCCAAAAAAGGGACAATTCTAGGTCTACGTTAATCTGAACAAAGGTCATGGTCCTCTTAAATGGATCCCTGCTGAGTAGTAATCAGAATTGAGAGTGTAAGTACTGGCTCTTTGTTCATAAACCACATCATTTAGCAAAACAAGAGGATGATATCTCTCTAAAATTAGTATTTGGTCCTATCTCTATCACTCTTCTCCACACAATTCTGGATCCCTTTTGACTGTGATTTGCTTCCAAAGGGTCAGTATACGGTACAGGACCACTCTGATGTTGTTTATCAAACTAAGCTAAAAGTAAACAAAAACTAAACCTCCTTACATTCAACTCCCAGTTCTTCACTTCTTTTCTCTCTTTTTTTCAATACATTTGTACCTTAAATATTTACCAATTATTGTTAGTTATCTTTTAATAGTACTTATATAGATCCTTCAGATTGTGATTGTCTATTCTGTAAAATCCTCATTCAGTCATATCTGCTAGAACAGAAAATGTTCCTGGCTAATGACCCAAGAATCTTCTCATATTATCAGCCTTCAGATACTAGGTGACACATGACTAATCAATTTTCTTTCAGCTCTGGCTCCATTTGAAACTGAGGATACTAAAATCTCTTTATATGTGAATTCTATGAACAGGGACAAACTTCTGTTAAGTGAGGTCAGATGTCTCTGTAGTCTTCTCAATGAAACTTTTAACCTTTTCTCCCTTAATCCTTTCCATTTCCCTTCAGATTTTACCTAGAACTTTTATATTTTCTTGTCATTTTTCAGAGTTTCTTGATTCTTTCCCAGGAAGCCTCTCTCAAGTGTGTCTTCTTACTGGAGTTTTAGCTCATGACTGAGTACTATAGTTGTAGATTCCATCACTACTGGATATTTGCACCTGGTTGTTTCAAACTTGAAAATTGTTTTCTATACCAAAGCAAGCTCATTTTCCTGCCTGTTTATCTCAGCATGCATCAGCAACACCTATCCAGTCCTCAAAGATTCTTTGTACTCTATCTGTCATAACAAAACCAACTGATTTTACAATGGTGTCATTAACATCATTTACTTCTGTTCCCTTCCACTTTCAAGAGAACCCAGACACTCCTTGCCCTCAGGCCTTCATCTTCCTTCTTCAATCAAATCAAAACACTTCTTCAACCAAAATACCTCTTTCTAAATAATTTTTAAACATACCTATACCTACTCAATAAGCTCTTCTAAATAATTTTGGAATGATTTTAAAATAAAAAGATTCCAGTTTAGAAATAACAGTATTTCTCGTAATATTTTGACATATTATAACGACTCTACATCTCTCAAGAAAATATGAAACATACTGAAATAGAACTCAATGCTCTTCCAGATCTGACCCTTGTTTACTTCTCTAAATCAGATTTCTGTTGTTTCAAATTTTTTTTCATTTATTAGAAGGCAATCAGATGTACGTGTGGCACAGTGCACATGTGAATGTGTGAGAACATCTTTAGGAAGCTGATCTCTCTTTCCACCATGTAGGCATTCAAATATCAAATTTGGGTCTTCAGGTTTGGAGATAGGTACCTGCTGAGCCCCCTCACCAGCCCATGAATGTAACTCTTCTGCGTACATTCTCTCTCATTCTTCACCAGTTTACACACTAAAATATGTCTGTCGAACATACTTTGATTCAAGTTTTCAGTACATTAATTCTATTGAATTATCAAAATCATCTGTTTCCAATCTTGCTTCTGGCCTAAAAATTTCTTTTAATTACCTCCCACTTCCATCAGACAGGCTTATGCCTATCAGTCTTTTATGACAATGCTCAGAATGATTGTGGATATTTTGTCATATCCGTTATAACCATCTTTGGAAATACTAGGAGTTAAATGATCCTTTTAAGTGGAATATGCATCAATGATACTATGAAGAATGCCAGTTCCTTCTATCTATTTGATAAACCAATGAGTATCATTAGCTAATCATTGTTTCTTTCTGAGTTATCAGTCTACTTCTTGTGCTGTTGACTTAAAGGTAAGCCTTGATGGGCATAAGGACTTTCTAGTTGTACACACAAATGTGATCCCCCCCAAGAAAAAAACTAAATGGATAGAAGATCAGCTGTCGTCACTATCCTAAAAGTCTAGTTCTGTCTGGTAAAGCATCCCATTGGCCAAAAGCTATCACCACTGACACATTTGATTTTACCTAGGATTATATCTTTCTTATTCATGTGTAGTTACTATAAACTGACCTGATTCTTTTAAATACTATTGAATTTTTAAAGAATAAAGTAATAATAAAAATGCTTAATTAATAATAACCAAAATAAATGTAAGATTTTATGCTGAATTGACATAATTTATTTAAAAATAATTGTACTCAATAATCTAGTGCAAACAAATTTTAAGGAAAAATGCTCATGTATTTTAGTAGAAAAACATTAATTTGGGGACCTGAGGTACCTTTCCTAAAATGCTAACTTTGAGTATACATTTTATATTATAATAAAATGCAATTTGCTTAGGGATAACATTGTTTCAGAACAATCTTATACATGTGATAGTTATTTTTTATTCTTTAGAATGCCTTTATTAGAAGACAAGGACATCAGAATTAGAATACTTAGGTGGTCTGACACAATTTTGATAAAAGGAGATTTTCTCCTCTATTATACTGTGACCCGATATGATCACATGGCAAATAATTAAAGTAGTTCACAGTTTTATTCTCACATCAAAACAAATCTTCAAATACAGGTTATGCACACTTTTTCTGACACTAAAAAGAATGACCATTCTAAATGCTAAAAGAAAAGTATAAAAATGATATTCTTTCATTATTTACATTATTTCCTACCAACACACATTTTAAAAAGAAAATAAGCATAATTTTAGAAATGATACCTCAATGTTTAATTTTTCAAGACTTTTTTCTCTTGTCTATACTGTGAGAAGAATAATTTCCTGTAGATACCAATATATATTAATAGCCTTATAATTTTTGTAGTGATTTTATGTATTATTGAGATCACTAGCTTTCACATAGGGAAAATGGAGAGAAAATATTAGAAGGCATTATCTTGAAGTTGGGCTAGAGAGATGGCTCAGGGGGTTAAGACTCTGCTATGTTTGGTCCCAGATCCCACTTAAAAATGCCAGGGAGAAATGTCGACAGCCTACATTTCCTGTCCTGGTGGGCAGATCCTAGTAAATCCCAGGGTGGAGCAAGAAGGAGGTAGAAGCAAATTAGGATAATTCCCGAAGTCACCCTTGGTCTTCCACAGGGTCACATGTACCCTCTGAAACACACACACACACACACACACACACACACACACACACACACACAGAGAGTAAACAAATGGATAAATAAATAGAGGTTTTAGTGAAATACTAAATGTTAACTTTGGCTTCAAGAAACTGGATTCAAATAAAGTTATGTCATAAGGTTATTTGTCATCTTTCAACAAACCTTGATAAGTCATTTAACTTCTCTAAGTTTCTTTTCAAATATGATGCATAAAACCTTTAAAATCTATTGTCAAGAATTATATAGCAATATAATAAGGATACAGCACAGTGCCTGACAGCCAGCAAGTGCTCAAGTTGGTATTTAGCCAAGTGCTAACAGAATTCTTTGTGCATAACTATATTGGAATGTTATTGTTACATTATCCTTTCATTACTGTAAAGTTCATTTATAAATTACATTGGCTGTATGAGTAAAACAACCAAAGGCATAATCCATGTCTTAAATGAAAAATGTTACTCCCAAATTAGATGGAAACATAAAAAATTGCCAGAATTTTTAATTCCAGTGTCATTCTGTTTTCTTCTTCTCCATGTAATTTAGGAGAAAGAAGATATTACTCCTAATTTATACTGTAATTTATACTTTCCTCAAAGAACGATAGCTCATGTCTCAGTTTTTAAGTCAGGAATTATAGGGAATAGGTTTTATAAATCTAAGTTAACAAGCAAAGTTTATTAAAAAAATAAACTCCAGTGATTTCCTGAGAAAGCAGACAGCATAACTTCATTAAGGATAGAAATGAAGCTCATTGATTCAAGTTTCAGAAAAAGTTCTGTCTGTTGGCAAGAGGTAAAGGAAAGGAAGGAATAACTGTATGAAGGATGATGAAGAAGGAGAGAAATATTTGCCATATTTGATAGTGGCATGCTTTTTGTGGGCAAGAGACAGTTCTGTTCATTCCATAAAATGCAACATCTAGAGTCATACCACAGAAAAAAGATCTGAGTTTGAAACTGTCCTTGACTTTAAGCTTCATAACACTTCTCAAATAGATGAATGTTTATCCCCAAATGCCACTAATGGAAATGCATTTCACAGGCACACTAAATTCTACTTAAAATAAAATTGTAATGTTTCAATTTGAAATTCACTTTAGTTGATTTTTCCAGGATTGGCAAAAATAGTTTAGATTTAAAGAGAAAAATGACCTAGCAAAATGTCAACCTAGTCCATAAATGTCTTAAGTGCACAATGAATGATCTATGGTGATTTGGCATCTTCTGTTTATGCCCCTGTGGTTGCTTCAAAAATTGACCATCTAACTATATGGAGTCAACAGTCATATAGTCAGTGTGCGATGAAACCATCTAAAAGATTTCAAATCCTTTGTAGTATCTCAAGATCATACCATTTGTATATTGCTTTTTCCCTTAAAAATGGATTACATTTCTTCAAAGCCTTTATATGATAGCTGCTAGAGATAGTCTCCTGGCCTGGAGGAAGCAAATTCGCCCGTGGTTCTACACACACATACACACACAAACACACACACACACACACACACATACATACATACACATTGCGCGCGCGCACACACACACACGCACAACTGAATAAAAATTTTTTTTAAAAAAAGAGAGATTATCTCCTAAGAGTAAGGCAAAAATGTGACATTTCTAAAGTTTATTCAACTGTTACTATAACCCTTGATTCCTTGAGGTCAAGGAATGGGTGCTGTTAGAATACACACCCAAAAAAATGTGAGGGGAAGGAGGAATAATTAAATAGCAATGAAAGAAGCAAGAATGTTATGAAGACAAAAATAAAAGGAACCTTAAAGTGGAAGAGCTAAGAGAGACTCTGCCCAACTATGGCAAACTTCCTCCTCCTGCAGGCTGGCTTCTAACTCCCTCCAATCCTCAACCTTCAACCTTTCAGCTCTTCATATGACTGAAGACCCAGGAATCTTTCATCTTCAGCCACCATCAACTGGACTCCTGAACTGAACAACTTCTGGCAGTATCTCATAAACTAATCCAATAAATTACCTTTTTATATATTCATTCTGTTGGTTCTGTGGCTATAGAAAACCCTGACTAATACAAAATTTAGTACCAGAGAAGTGGGGTGTTGCTGATAAATCTGGCTATTTGGACTTTGTGGATTTTGAACGGGCTTTTTGGAGGAATATCACAATGTTTGAAGACATTGAGACTGTGTGTTCAGTTTGTAGGTCATTTGGAAAATAGTGCTGCTGAGAGAGTCATGGATTGTTTGGGTCCAGTTTGTGATAAGGGAATAAAGACTTACACAAAGTTGAATTAAAACTGGACTATTTTAAGAGAACAAATACCTTGTTCCCTTAAGACATCTGGTGGTATTTATCAGCAACATGCAGGCTAACTGCAACACACATCTAGCCAGTTTTCCAAAGTTCAATGTATGTATAAATTGTTATCAGTACTGTTCACCATGGGTCTATGGGTTTATTGAAGATTTCAGTGCTGTCCACATATCTAACTTTAATTAATTAAACACATTAAATGTAAAAATAGTATTTTAGCAAACTACTGATGTGTCTAAATTGAGGATCCTATCCACTAATATTTTACCATATCTGCTTAATCATTCTCTCTTTCAAGAAATATAGGTATATACCCCACACAAGTTAGGGCTGTAACAGCCAGAACTGGACTTTCCCTGACCTGCACAATGGCTGACGTGTCAATGATTCCTCAAAAATCTAGCATGGATCACAGGGGAGAAAGCTCCAGGCAGTAGGATCCTTAGAGGCAAGGGATTAAATAGTCATAATAGAGTTCCCCTACTAACTGGGAGCACAACAAGGGTTTCTGGGCTATACCACTGAGTCCTGAGCCCTCACTAGAGTGGAGTATTCAGAGGGAGGTTTGGCATTCACTCAAAAGGATGCTCCATGGGATGGGAAGGAGAAAGGATAGGCATCTGGAGGAGGAGGAGGGAGGGTGAAAGGAAGAGAGAGAAGGGGGGAGAGTGTAATGGGGTAGGACTGTAGAAGGGAGGGGGAGGGAGAGGACGGGTACTTATTGAGCTTGTATGATTAGGAAAAAAAATAAAATGAGAAAAAAAAGAATGAAAGTCAAAGTCTGGAGAAACTGTAAAACCATAGGAGGAAGCTGGTGACAGGCAAGGGACAATGTGATGGTAAAGCATGGCATGGTTTTTGCTATCAGAGAAGTTCTTGGGATAATGGTGTGATATGAGGCGCTAGATGGATGGAGTGGATGGTAGATACATTAAAACAGTGTTGAACTATTACAAAAAGAATTATAGGTAAGTTCAATCCTTAATATTTCCTCTTCATGTCCTGTCCTTCCTCAGTATGAATGCTATTCTCCAGATGGTTCATTCCTTCACTTGTTTTACAAATTTTGAAAAAAAAACCGTTTACATTATCAGACATGTCCTATATTATCCCACATTAAAAGTAATTAATGAGCATGGTTGTAGTATGCGATAAGGAGAAAAAGTAGCAGAGAAGTACAAGGGAGTCCCCAAGCGGGAGTCTGAAGGGGTTAAAATCACAAACTGAAAAGTGACAGAGCAGAAGATTAGAAGAGGTGAGAAAATAAAGAAGTGGATCTAACAACTTGGAATCATTTTCTAGGCAGAGATCACAGAAGGCAGAAAAATGGCCAAAGCCTACCTAAATGTTTTAAGAGAAAGCAGAGTCCCAAGAGGGGAACAAAGAAATAAAGCACAGATTAATAAATAAAATTTAGAGATGATTAAAACTGAATCCTAGAATACCTGTTAGTTCAGTGATAATCTCAAAGAGATGGAGAGTCAGGGTCAGTGAGATAGCTCAGTAATCATGGCACCTCCTAGAAGAGATGAGGAGAGATTGCTGGGTTTTAATCATAGGTGATATATACTTTAAAAGGAACATTTGGATATTAAGAATAGACAAGTGTATCAAAAAAGGAACAACTAGGAAGGACTTAAAATAGTAAAGGGATGATGGTGGTTTATACTGATAAAGGTGTTAAAAGTAGTGGGGTAATGCATCCAGGTAGAAGCACAGTTCAGAGTTTCTCAATTGAGAGTGCTTTTATATATATGGAAGACAGAATAATATCCAAAATAAGGACCCAAGTGGAAAGAAAGTGACATGTGGAATTCTTAAGTTTTGAGATTTTTTCTTTAAAATGCATGTTTTAAAAACTAATATATTTAATTCAAATATATTTTAAAACTTAATTTAAAAACTAAAATATTTAATTAAATATCTTAAAGGCCTAAAACATTGCTACAGAAAAGTTTATATTGTGGATGTTCACTCTGTACTCTATTAAAAAAATTGGGGGCTGGAGAGGTGGCTCAGGGGTTAAGCCTCTGCCTTGCAGGCGGAAGGGCCTGAGTTCGGATCCCAGATCCCACGTATAGATGCCAGGCGGAAGCGGGGGCGGCCTGCGCTTCTGGTCCAGGTAGGGCGGAGCCTGTGAATCCCGGGGCAGAAGGAGGTGGAGGCATCCATGGTGGTTCGCGAATTCGTCCGTGGTTCTACACACACACACACACACACAGACACATGCGCGTGCACATACACATGCATATGCACACAGTTGAATAAATAATTTAAAAAAATTAAAAAAAAATGTATCCCTCCCTTTTCCCACCTACCATCCAGGAAGCGCTTAGTCCAGCCTGGACTCACCACAACCTAGTTAAGCTCCACACCCGCCAACCCCCAGAACTCCAGGCCGCCCAAGGGACCCAGCTCCTCCCACCAGCTGGCAGGAGCCAGAGTTGCACCGGGCCAGGGAGAACCCCCCTGGACCACGTCCCAGCTCCCCAGGTTAAATAGCACACACCGTGGTCACATCCTCCCTCTCCCCACCCTCTGCCCAGGACCGGCGCAGTCGGCAGTCCAGCCCGGACTCACTGCTACCTAGGTAAGCTCCACCTCCACCCAACCCCAAAACCCCAGGCCAAATAATTCAGTTCAGTGAAAAACGTACAGAAATTAAAAGACGGTCTTAAGAGTTAAAATGACAATGTCTAAGTCAAAGTGCAAATCCATGAGAAACACCCAAGTAAACAAATCTCCCACTGAAGGAATTAATCCCATAATGATGGACTCCAACCAGAACAAATCCACGGAAAATAGCCAAGAAAGCGTGACCCAGGATAAAGACTTTCAAAACATGATCATTACCATGTTCAATACTATGAAAGAGGAAATCAGGGAGGAATTAAATAATCGCATCAATCGCTTTGAAGAGGAACACAACAGACACTTGGAAGAGTTCAGAAAAACAGTTCAAGAAACAAAAACAGGCATTCATCCGTGGTTCTGCACGCACACACACAAACTCACGTGCACGGGCACATACATAGGCACACACGTACAGTTGAATAAATAATAATAAAAAAATTAAAATAAAAAAATTCTAAAGGTAAATGTATTAAAATAACAAATGACTTCTCAATCAAAACAGTAAAAGCAAGAAGAGCTTGGAGAGACATACTTCAAGTATTGAATGAGCAAAACATGTTAACACAGGCTGATATACCCCACAAAACTATCCATCATGATCGAGGGAGAAAGAAAAATCTTCCAGCAAAAAGACAACTTGAGGGGATACATGTCCACCAAAACAGGCCTTCAAAATATGCTAGAAATGATGCTCAAGCTTGAAGAAAAAAATAGGCATATCTAGGAGAATAGAAGGGAAGTATAACACCACTAATAACGAAACAATATACTTACAAAAGCCACTAAACATAATAAATGTCTGGAATTAAAATTAGTTTCTCCATTATAACACTAAATGTTAATGGAATTAACTCACCAATCAAGAGACACAGATTACAAACTTGGATTAAAAACCACAATCCATCAATCTGCTGCCTGCAGGAAACCCATCTCAACACAAAAGATAGGCACATCATAAAAATAAAAGGCTGGTCAACAATTCTACAAGCTGATGGAAGCAGAAAACAGGCAGGGGTAGCCATTATGCTATCGGACAAAGTGGACTTCAAGCCAAAAAAATCATAAGAGACACAGATGGATACTACTATGCCCAGAATGAAAGAAGCAAAAAAGCCCTGAGAGAAATAATCCCATTTACTATAGCCCCATAAAAAAATGAAATACCTTGGGATAAACCTAACCAAGGAAGTAAGAGACCTCTATAATGTAAACTTTAAAATGCTAAAGAAAGAAATTGCAGAAGACACCAGAAGGTGGAAGACCTCCCATGTTCCTAGATTGGCAGAATCAACATCATAAAAATGATCATCCTACCAAAGGCAATTTACAGATTCAATGCTATACCAATTAAAATCCCAAAGCAATTCTTTAAAGAAGTTGACCAAACAATCTCAAAATTCATATGGAGGCACAAAAGACTCAGGATAGCAAAAACAATACTGAGTAACAAAAACACAGCTGGAGGTATCGCCATACCAAACCTTCGTTTATACTACAAATTCATAATTGTAAAAACAGCATGGTATTGGCTCCAAATAAGACACACAGATGAATGGATAAGGGTTGAAGATCCACATATAAGCCCACACAACTACAGCCATTTGATCTTTGACAAAGGGGCCCAAAAAATCAAATGGAAAAAGATAGCATCTTCAACAAATGGTGCTGGCAAAACTGCATATCCACATGCAAAAGATTAAAACTGGACCCGTACTTGTCACCATGCACAAAAATTAACTCCAAATGGATCAAGGACCTCGATATAAGGCCAGAGACTATTAAAACCATAGTTGAAAGGATAGGGAACTCCCTCGAGCTGATTGGGCTAGGCCAACAGTTCCTGAACAGACATCCAAAAGCACAGTCACTACAACCAACACTTAACAGATGGGATCTTGTGAAATTAAAGAGCTTCACGCACACACACACACACACAACTGAATAAATAATAAAAAACAAACAAAAAAATTAAAGAGCTTCTGTTCAGATAAAGAGATTGTAACTGCAGCACACAGGCAACGCACAGAATTGGAGAAAATCTTCACTAACCACATATCTGATAGAGCTCTATTATCCAGAGTGCACAAAGAACTTAGAAAACTAAACACCAAGAAAACAAATGGGCCAATTAAAAAAATGGGCCTTGGAACTTAAAAGAAACTTTACCAAGGACGAAATTAAACCGTCTAACAAATAAAAAAATGCTCCACATCCTTAGCAATCAGGGAAATGCAAATCAAAACTTCCCTGAGATATCATCTCACCCCTGTCAGGATGGCAAAAATCCACAATACAAACAACAACAAATCCTGGAGAGGATGTGGAGAGAGGGGAACTCTCCTACATTACTGGTGGGAATATAGGCTCATACAACCACTCTGGCAAGCCATGTGGTGATTCTTAAAGAAGTTAAAAATTGAAATGCCATATGACCCTGCTATACCACTTTTGGGAATAATCCCCCATACAGCAAAAATTCACCTCGATAGCATAAGCACAACCATGTTCATAGCAGCACTGTTTACCATATCAAAGTCATGGAATCAGCCCAAATGTCCAACAGTTGACGAATGGATAAAGAAAAAGTGGTACATTTATACAATGGAATACTACTCAGTCATCAAAAATGATGAATTAATGCAATTTGCCGGGAAATGGATGGAATTAGAAACAATTATATTGATTGAAGTATCCCAGACAAGGAAAATTATGTGGCGGCTGTACTCCCTAATAGGAGGATCCTAGTACCAAACTCACTCAGAGACACTCGAAGACAGATCTCTGTAATACCTACAGTAATTGTAAAGATTATAAACAGGAGGGATGGGGAAGGAGGGCCCCACCAGAAAAAGAGGGGACCATGTTACAGCAGAAAAAATAGGCCACCATCAAGGACTTCAAGTAAGTACTGAGACATCTGATTAAGTTAACAGACTCTCCTTTCTGATCATTTCGAACTGATGAGGTATGATCTTACTAGAAGGGAAGGGCATATAGGCTGCCAGGTAGAAGTAACCATTTTGCAAATGGGTGATTGACCCCTCTCTCACTGTGGTCTTCCTACTTAACCAGATGTCTCATGACTTACTTGCAGCCCTTGATGGTGGCCTATTTTCTCTGCTATAACATGATCCCCTCTCTCCTTGTTTCTGATCTGTTTATAATCTTTGCAATTACTGTAGGTATTACAGAGATTTATCTTTGAGTGTTTCTAAGTGGGTTTGGTACTAGGATCCACCTATTAGGGAGTACATACAGTTGTACGAGCCTGCATTCCCACCAGCAATGTAGGAGAATTCCCTTCTCTCCACATCCTCTCCAGCATTGGTGTTGTTTGTATTGTGAATTTTTGCCATCCTGACCAGGGTGAGATGATATCTCAGGGACGTTTTGGTTTGAATTTTCCTGATGGCTAAGGATGTGGAGCATTTTTTAAGATATTTGTTAGACATTTTAATTTCATCCCTGATAAAGTTTCTTTTAAGTTCCAGGGCCCATTTTTTTAATTGGCCCATTTGTTTTCTTGGTGTTTAGTTTTCTAAATTCTTTGTGCACTCTGGATAGTAGAGCTCTATCAGATATGTGGTTAGTGAAGATTTTCTCCCATTTTGTGGGTTGTCTTTGTGCTCCAGTTACAATCTCTTTATCTGAACAGAAGTTCTTTAATTTCACAAGATCCCATCTGTTGAGTGTTGGTTGTAGTGACTGTGCTATTGGATGTCCTTTTAGGAAATGTTGGCCTAGCCCAATCAACTCGAGGAAGTTCCCTACCTTTTCAAGTAAGGTTTTTATAGTCTTTGGCCTTATATTGAGGTCCTTGATCCATTTGGAGTTAATTCCTGTACATGGTGACAAGTACAGGCCCAGTTTTAATCTTCTGCATGTGGATATCCAATTTTGCCAGCACCATTTGTTGAAGATGCTATCTTTTTCCATTGGATTTTTTGGGCCTATTTGTCAAAGATCAAATAGCTGTAGTTGTGTGGGCTTATATCTGGGTCTTCCACCCTTATCTGGGTCTTCCACCCTTATCCTCTGATCTGTGTGTCTATTTTGGAGCCAATACCAGGCTGTTTTTACAACTATGGATTTGTAGTGTAGACTAAGGTTTGATATGGTGATACCTCCAGCAGTGTTTTTGTTACTCAGGATTGTTTTTTCTATCCTCGGTCTTTTGTGCCTCCATATGAATTTTGAGATTGTTTGGTCAACTTCTTTAAAGAATTGCCTTGGGATTTTAATTGGTATAGCATTGAATCTGTATATTGCCTTTGATAGGATGATCATTTTTATGATGTTGATTCTGCCAATCCAGGAACATGGGAGATTTTTCCTCCTTCTGGTGTCTTCTGCAATTTCTTTCTTTAGGGTCTTAAAGTTTTCATTATAAAGGACTTTTACTTCCTTGATTAGTTCATACAAGGTATTTCATTTTTTTTAGGGGCTATAGTAAATGGGATTGTTTCTCTCAAGACTTTTTCACTTCTTTCATTCTGGGCATATAGGAAGGCCACTGATTTTTGTATATTTATTTTGTATCCTGGCACCTGCTGAACTTCTGTATTAGTTCCAGAAGTTTCTTGGTGGATTTTTTGGGATCACTCAGGATAAGATCATGTCATCTGCAAATAAAGATAACTTGACTTTTTCCTTGCCGATTTGAATCCCTTTTATGTCCTTTTCTTGTCTTATGCCTTCAGCTAAGACTTCAAGTACAATAATAAGTAGAAGTGCTGAGAGTGGACAGCCTTGTCTAGTTCCTGATCGAAGCAGGAATGCTTCAAGTTTTTCCCCATTGAATATAATCCTTGCTGTTGGCTTGTTGTATACAGCTTTTATTATATTAATAAAGGTTCCTTCCATTCCTACTGTCTCTAGAATTTTGATCATAAAAGGCTGTTGGATCTTGTCAAAAGCTTTTTTTGCATTATCGAGAGTATCATGTGGTCTTGGACTTTGGACTGGATTATATGGTGAATTACATTTATAGATTTGCATATGTAGGAACCAACCTTGTGTGCCTGGGATAAAGCCTACTTGATCCCAGTGAATGATCTTTTTGATATGTTTTTGAATCCGATTTGCTGAGACTTTGTTGAGAATCTTTACATCTGTGTTCATCAGAGAGATTGGCCTATAGTTTTCTTTTTTAAGTGTATCTTTATTAGGTTTTGGGATTAAGACGATATCAGCTTCATAGAAGGAATTTGGTAGTGTTCCTTCCGTTGCTATTTGATGGAACAGTTTAAGGAGTTTTGGTGTTATTAGCTCCTTAAATGTCTGGTAGAACTCTGTGCTGAATCCATCGGGTCCAGGACATTTTTTGGTGGGAAGATTTGAGATTACTTCCTCAATTTCCTCATATGTTATAGGACTATTTAAATAATTCACAACTTCCTGACTCAATTTAGGTAAGTTGTGTTTACTTAGGAATTCATCCATTTCTTTTGTGTTGTCAAATTTCACAGAGTATAAGTTTTTGAAATATGATGTTATGATTCTCTGGATTTCTTGGGTATCAGTAGTAATAACTCCATTTTCATTTCTAATTTTGTTAATTTGGGTTTTCTGTCTCTTGCTTTTCGTTAATTTAGCTAGGGGTGTATCAATCTTATTGATTTAAAAAAAAACAGCTTTTTGACTGGTTGATTTACTGTATCATTTTCCTAATCTCAATTTCCCATATTTTTCCCCTGATTTTGCTAATCTCCTCTCTTCTACTGCTTTCGGGATTGGATTGCTCTAGTGTCTCTAAAGCTTTAAAATGCATTGTTAGGTTGTTTATTTCTGATGTTTCCATTTTTTTTTTTTTTGATGTAGGCATTAAGAGCTATGAACTTACCTCTTAGAACAGCTTTCATTATGTCCCAAAGATTTTGGTAAATTGTGTTTTCATTATTGTTTGCTTTCAGGAAATCTTGAATTTCCTTTGTAATTTCTTCCTGAATCCAATTCTCATTCAGCATCATATTGTTAAGTTTCCAGGAATTAGTGTATTTTCTCTTGTTTGTTGTGTTGTGGATGTCAAGCTTTAGACCATGGTAGTCTGATAGGGTACAAGCTATAATTTCAACTTTCCTGTATATGTGGAAATTAATTTTGAGGCCCAATATGTGATCTATTTTGGAGAAACTTCTGTGTGCTGCTGAGAAAAATGTCCATTCTTTGGTGTATGGATGAAAAGTTCGATAGAGATCTGTAAGGTCCATTTCTTTCAGGGTTTGATTAATCTCCAAAGTGTCTCTGTTAAGCTTTTGACCTGTTGATCTATCCCATGTTGAGAGGGTGGTGTTGAAGTCCCCAAGAATTATCGTTTGGGGGTTGATTTCTTGCTTTAGACACTGTAGGGTTTTCTTAATGAATGTGGAGGGGCCCGTATTGGGTGCATATATGTTGAGTATTGTGAAGTCTTCCTGGTGAATTGTACCTGTTACTAAAATGTAGTATCCATCTGTGTCTCTTATAATTTTCTTTGGTTTGAAATCTAGTTTGTCTGATAGCATAATGGCTACCCCTGCCTGTTTCCTGGTTCCATTACTTTGCAGAATTTTGGACCAGCCTTTTATATTTAGGATGTGCCTATCTTTTGTGGTGAGATGGGTTTCCTGCAGGCAAATTGATGGGTTGTGATTTTTAATCCAAGTTTGTAATCTATGTCTCTTGATCGGTGAGTTAATTCCATTAACATATAATGTTATAATCGAGAAATTGTTTTTAATTCCGGACATTTATTATGTTTACTGGCTTTTGTTAAGTGTATTGTTTCGCTTTTAGATTTTGGTAGTATTGTACTTCCCTTCTGTTCTCCTGGATATGCCTGTTTTTTTCTTCATGCTTGAGTATCATTTGTAGCATTTTTTGAAGGCCTGGTTTATTAGACATATATCCCTTCAAGGTGTCTTTGTGCTGGAAAACTTTTCTTTCTCCCTGGATCATGAGAGATAGTTTTGTGGGGTATGTGAGCCTGGGCTGACATTTTTGCTCATTCAGTACTTGAAGTGTGTCTCTTCAAGCTCTTCTTGATTTTACTGTTTACATTGAGATGTCATTATTTATTCTAATAGGTTTACCTTTAAAAGTGACTTTTTTTTTCCTTGAAGCTCTCAGCACCATTTCTTTGTCTTGAATGTGGAGTGTTTTAACTATTATTTGCCGAGGCGAGTTTCTATTTTGGTCATATCTGTTTGGGGTGCGGAATGCCTCTTGTATATGGATGGACCTCTATTTTTTTAGATGAGGAAAGTTTTCCTTGATGATAGTTTGAAAAATTTCCTCAGATGTGGTATTTTGGGATTCTTGCTCTGGTATTCCATGAATACGCATGTTAGGCTTCTTCAGGGTGTCCCATAACTCTTGAATGTTTCTCGCAAGTATCTTTTTGGCTTTAACAACCTGTTCCATTGAGCTGGTTAATACTCCCACTTTGTCTTCAAAGGTCTGAAATTCTATTTTCTGCTTCGTTAGTTTGCTGATAAGACTCTCTGTAGAGTTCTGGGTTGAAGATAACTTGTCTTTAGTTCAGTTTTAAACTCTGCTTGAGCCTGTTTTAACTGTTCTATGCCTATTTTTGTTTCTTGAACTGTTTTTCTGATCTCCTCCAAGTGTCTGTGGTGTTCCTCTTCAAAGTGATTGATGTCATTATTTAACTCCTCCCGGATTTCCTCTTTCATAATATTGATCATGATAATGATCATGTTTTGAAAGTCATTATCTTGGGTGAGGCTTTCTTGGCTATTTTCTGTGGGTTTGTTCTGGTTGAAGTCTATCATTATGGGATTAGTTCCTTCAGTGGGATATTTGTTTTCTTGGGTTTTATTTCTCATGGATTTGCACTTTGAGTTGAGCATTGTCATTTTATCTCTTAAGACCTTATTTCAATTTCTAGGGCCCCGGTTGTCCGGACTGGACTGTGCATGGGGAAAGCCAATATGTTAATAAAATTAAAGGATATTTCCAGATAAGTTTATAAAAATAATCACTTTAATGTACTCGCAAATGTTCACATTATCACCCATTCCCTGAGCAATCCAACTGGACTTGTCAGTCACCTGACCAGGAGATCACCCCTCAGAAAATGTGGTTCACTTGAAGACATACCAAAGAGTTAATAGGAATAATTACCCCTTATGAGAAATTGTACTATATATCCCACGAAGCCAACCTCTGTGCAACTATATTCTTCACTGCCACATGGAAACCTCCTATCTTGTAACCCAGTTAAAAAATATAAAACCAGATTTTAAAACACATAGCAAGACCATCTTGGTTCTAAATGTATAATATCACTAAGCCAAAACTTTAATGCCAGATATGAGACAGCTCCAAGAATAAAGAGGACACCAAAACAATATAGAATTTTGTTATTTCTCTGGTTGCCTACTAGAACTATTTGATAAGACCCTAATAAGTCTCTGTTACTGAAGACAGCACATAGCCTAGATGTATGATATGGAAAAATCAAGCTGTAAGAGAATTAGAACCTCTTACACTACCAGTATGCTTTCATAGAGCCAAATGGTGCTGTGTGGTCCACTAGTGGAATACAGACATCAAGGATAGGGCTGAAATGGCTCAGAGGTTAAGACTCTGTCTTGTAAGCAGAAAGTCTTGAGTTTGGATCCCAGGTCCCAAATAAAAATGTTGGGCACAAATAGCAGCAGCCTGCACTTATGAATCTGGTGGGCAGAACCTGGGAAATCCCAAGCAGAAGCAAGGAGGTCCTTCACAGGGACACACAGTGACCACTGATACACGCAGACATACATATACACACATACACACACACACACACACACACACACAGAGCAAATTAAAAAAAAGACATCAATGATATCAATCAGATGTAAGCACTGTGAATAAGGCCACCCTGTTAGGTAAAAGATGGTCACTGCTGCTAAAGTGGCATGACTGTTAGATTTATTCTCAGGCTGGATTTGAATTGTTTTAAAAAAGGAATTAGCATCTGAGTAGAAACCCAGCACAAAACCAAAAGACTTTAAGTTCTAGGAGAGAGCCTATTTCAAGAGCTTAGCCAAATTAATGTAGTATCAAACTGCCTGTTAAATAGTTTTATTTGTACCCACAGATAACTACTCTCTACTTCAAACAAGAAGACAATTTGAAGTGAATGCAGATGTGAACCTAGAGACCCATGTTTGTACAAGATGATTATATTATTATATTATGATCTTGAACTCACAGCAGCTGTGGTTATGACCTGGCCCTCATAAGAAAAACTGTAAGAGCAATGAGGGTGTAGGGTACACATGGGCCTACCACTGATGCCTGGCTATTGGCAACTGACAGATTTGGGAAAGGAGAAGCATAAAATCCAGTGGAGTACCCACCTGTTAATATACCAGACTCAAATGGTCATTTCCAAACCTATGACCACAAAAATCACCCTGAAGTAAATAACCTTGACTAAACATAGTGTAGCATACACCAAGCAAAAACAAAATCTATGCATATTGTAAAGAGATCTAAAGGGAAGAAGAGGGTCTAGCAGGTTGGGAGAGCTATAAAATTGGCTATCATGACAAAATAATTTGAACACATGACACATATATATGGAATTGTCAAGGAACAGTTTTTGCTGATTAACCAAAGATAACTTTTGAAATTAAACATTAAAATGATAACTCAACTAAAACAGGACAAAAGATCTAAATAGTTCTTGACTGGAGATAGCTCAGGGCTTAAGATTTTGCCTTGCAAGCAAAAGGTCCTGAATTCAGATCCTAGGTCCCACAAAAAAATGTCCAGGAGGAAGTGGTAGTAGCCTGTACTTCTGACCCTGGTGGGCAGACACTGTGAAGCCTGCGATGACCCAGGGTGAAGCAAAAAGGAGGTAGTCATTCTTGTTCCTCTACAGGGACATCTCTTTTAAAAAGATCTCAATAGTTGTTCAAGGAAGATATGCAGATAGAAAATACAATGAGGGATCTATAGTCCCCACTAAGATAGGTAGATGTTAAATTCAGATAAATGTTGGCACAAGCATGCAGCAGTTGAAACATGATGAGTGGGAAAGTCAAATGGTTCAACCAGTGAGCAACATAGTCTGGACTTCTTCAAAAATTAAGCATAGAATTACCAGTTGTAATCACTGAATGATATGCCATTACCATCAACTTTCATGCCAAGAAAAATGAACTTTTGCCTGTGCAAATGTTTGCATATAACTCTTCAGAACAGGATTCTTCAGAATAGTCAAAAGATGAAAACAGCCAAGTGTCCACTGATTAAGGAATGCATTAACAAAAGGTGCTCTTATACTACAGAATAATAATGCAACCACAAAAAGAAGTACTCGTATGTATTAAAATGTAATTGAGAACCCCAGGTCAGCCAAAGGGACCCAGCTCCTACCCCACCATCCAGCCAGAGCTGCGCGCAGGGCCAAGGGACAAGGAGGACGTCCCCCTGTGCCGGGCCCCGCCCCAGCTCCCCTCGGGTTAAACAGCTCCACGCCAACGCCACCATCCTCCCTTCCCCATCCTGCTCCACCGGCCGGGACACACGCGTGAGGTCCAGCCGGGCCTCATCCGCGACCTAGGTAAGCTCCGTCCCTGCCCACCCCCAGAACCCCAGGCCAAATAATTCAGTTTAGTGAAATTGAAAGATCTTAAGAGTTAAAACGACAATGCCAAAGTCAAAGTGCAAATCCATGAGAAGCAACACTCAAGTAAACACATTTCCCACTGAAGGAATTAATCCCATAATGTTAGACTCCAACCAGAACAAACCCATGGAAAATGGCCAAGAAAGCCTGTCCCAGGATAACGACTTTCAAAATATGATCATTAATTACCATGTTCAATACTATGAAAGAGGAAATCCGGGAGGAATTACATAATCGAACCAATTGCTTTGAAGAGGAACACAACAGACACTTGGAGGAGTTGAGAAAAACAGTGCAAGAAACAAAAACTGACATAGAGCAGTTAAAACAGACTCAAGCAGAGTTTAAAACTGAGCTACAAGTTATCTTCAACCCAGAACTCCACAGAGAGTCTTATCAACAGAACTAAAGAAGCAGAAAACAGAATTTCAGACCTTGAAGATAAAGTGGGAGTACTAACCAGCTCAATGGAAGAGGTTGTTAAAGCCAAAAAGATACTTGAGAGAAATATCCAAGAGATATGGGACACCCTGAAGAAGCCTAACATGCGTATTCATGGAATACCAGAGCAAGAAAATTTGAGGAAATTTTTCAAATGATCATCAAGGAAAACTTTCCTCATATAAAAAAAGAGAGGCCCATCCATATACAAGAGGCATTCCGCACCCCAAACAGATACGACCAAAACAGAAGTATGCCACGGCAAATAATAGTTAAAACACACCACATTCAAGAAAAAGAACTGGTGCTGAGAGCTTCAAGGGAGAAAAAACAAGTCACTTTTAAAGGTAAACCTATTAAAATAACAAATGACTTCTCAGTCGAAACAGTAAAAGCAAGAAGAGCTTGGAGAGACATACTTCAAGTATTGAATGAGCAAAAATGTCAACCAGGCTGATTTACCCTGCAAAACTATCCGTCATGATCGAGGGAGAAAGAAAAATCTTCGAGCACAAAGACAACTTGAAGGGATACATGTCCACCAAACCAGGCCTTCAAAAAATGCTAGAAATGATACTCAAGCGTGAAGAAAAAAACAGGCATATCCAGGAGAACAGAAGGCAAGTATAACACTATTAACAGCGTAGCAATATACTTATAAAAACTACTAAACATAATAAATGTCTGGAACTAAAAATAGTTTCTCCATTATAACACTAAATGTTAAGGGAATTAATTCACTGATCAAGAGACACAGATTACAAACTTGGATTAAAAATCACAATCCATCAATCTGCTGCCTGCAGGAAACCCATCTCACCACAAAAGATAGGCACGCTCTAAAAATAAAAGGCTGGTCAACAATTCTACAAGCTAATGGAAGCAGAAAACAGGCAGGGGTAGCCATTATGCTATCAGACAAAGTGGACTTCAAACCCAAGAAAATTATAAGAGACACGGATGGATACTACATTTTAGTCACAGGTAAAATTCACTAGGAAGACTTCACAATACTCAACATATATGCACCCAGTACGGGTCCCTCCACATTCCTTAAGAAAACCCTACAGCATCTAAAGCAAAAATCAACCCCCAAACGATAATTCTTGAGGACTTCAACACCGCCCTCTCAACATGGGATAGATCAACAGGTCAAAAGCTTAACAGAGACACTTTGGACCTTAATCAAACCCTGAAAGAAATGGACCTTACAGATCTCTATTGAACTTTTCACCCACGTACCAAAGAATACACATTTTTCTCAGCAGCACACGGAACTTTCTCCAAAATAGATCACATATTGGGCCACAAAACGAATCTACACATATAAAAAAAAGTTGAAATTCTAACCTGTTCCCTGTCAGACCACCACGGCCTAAAGCTGGACATCCACAACACATCAAACAAGAGAAAATACACTAACTTCTGGAAACTTAACAATATGATGCTGAGTGAGAACTGGATTCAGGAAGAAATTAAAAAGGAAATTCAAGATTTCCTGAAAGTGAACGATAATGAAAATACAACTTACCAAAATCTCTGGGACACAATGAAAGCTGTTCTAAGAGGTAAGTTCATAGCTCTTAATGCCTACATCAAAAAAAAAGGAAACATCAGAAATAAACAACTTAACAATGCAGCTTAAAGCTTTAGAGAAAGTAGAGCAATCTGATCCCAAAAGTAGTAGAAGAGAGGAGATTAGCAAAATAAGGGGAGAAATATCTGAAATCGAGATTAAGGAAACGATAGAAAAAATCAACCAGTCAAATAGCTGGTTCGTTGAAAAAATCAATAAGATTGATACACCCCTAGCTAAATTAACCAAAAGCAGGAGAGAGAAAACCCAAATTAACAAAATTAGAAATGAATATGGAGTTATCACTACTGATACCCAAGAAATCCAGAGAACCATAACATCATATTTCAAAAACTTATGCTCTGTGAAATTTGACAACACAAAAGAAATGGATGAATTCCTAAGTAAACACAACTTACCTAAATTCAGTCATGAAGGTGTGTATTATTTAAATAGTCCTATAACATATAATAAAATTGAAGAAGTAATCTCAAATCTTCACAACAAAAAATGTCTTGGACCAGATGGATTCAGCACAGAGTTCTACCAGACATTTAAAGAGTTAATAACACCAATACTCCTTAAACTGTTCCATCAAATAGCAACGGAAGGAACACTACCAAATTCTGTCTATGAAGCTGATATCTTTTTAATTCCAAAACCTAATAAAGACTCACTTAAAAAAGAAAATTATAGGCCGATCTCTCTGATGAACACAGATACAAAGATTCTCAACAAAGTTTTAGCAAATCAGATTCAAAAACATATTAAAAAGATTATTCATGGGGACCAAGTAGGCTTCATCCCCGGCACACAAGGTTGGTTCAACATACGCAAATCAATAAATGTAATTCATCATGTAAACCAGTCCAAAGTCCAAGACCACATGATACTCTCGATAGATGCAGAAAAAGCTTTTGACAAGATCCAACAGCCTTTTATGATCAAAGCGCTAGAGACAGTAGGAATGGAAGGAATCTTTATCAATATAATAAAAGCTGTATACAACAAGCCCACAGCAAGGATTATGCTCAATGGGGAACAATTGGAAGCATTCCCACTTCGATCAGGAACTAGACAAGACTGTCCACTCTCATCACTTCTATTCAATATTGTACTTGAAGTCTTAGCTGAAGCCATAAGACAAGAAAGGGACATAAGAGGGATTCAAATGGGCAATGAAGAAGTCAAGCTATCCCTATTTGCAGATGACATGATCTTATACCTGAGGGATCCCAAAAATTCCACCAGGAAGCTCCTGGAACTAATTGAGAAGTTCAGCAAGGTGGCAGGATACAAAATAAATGTGCAAATTTCAGACACCTTCCTATATACCCAGAATGAAAGAAGTGACAAAGCCTTGAGAGAAACAATCCCATTTACTATAGCCCCTAAAAAAATGAAATACCTTGGTATAAACCTAACCAAGAAGGTAAAAGACCTTTACAATGAAAACTTTAAAACCCTAAAGAAAGAAATAGCAGAAGACACCAGAAGGTGGAAAGACCTCCCTTGTTCCTAGATTGGCAGAATCAACATTGTAAAAATGACCATCCTACCAAAGGCAATATACAGATTCAATGCTATACCAATCAAAATCCCAAAGCAATTCTTTAAAGAAGTTGACCAAATAATCTCAAAGTTCATATGGAGGCACAAAAGACCCAGGATAGCAAAGATAATCCTGAGTAACAAAAACACTGCTGGAGGTATTACCATACCAAACCTTAGTCTATATTACAAATCCATAGTTGTAAAAACAACATGGTACTGGCTCCAAATAGAAACACAGATCAATGGATAAGGCTTGAAGACCCAGATATAAGCCCACAAAATTACAGCCATTTGGTCTTTGACAAAGGGGCCCAAAGAATCCAATGGAAAAAGAACAGCATCTTCAACAAATGGTGCTGGCAAAACTGGATCTCCACATGCAGAAGATTAAAGCTGGACCCGTACTTGTCACCATGTACAAGACTTAATTCCAAATGGATCAAGGACCTTGATATCAGGCCAGAGACTATAAAAACCATAGTTGAAAGGATAGGGAACTCCCTCGAGCAGATTGGGCTAGGCCAACATTTCCTAAACAGACATCCAAAGGCACAGTCACTGCTACCAACTCTCAAAAGTTGGGATCTTGTGAAATTAAAGAGCTTCTGTTCAGATAAAGAGATTGTAACATGAGCTCAAAGGCAACCTACAGAATGGGAGAAAATCTTCACTAGCCACATATCTGATAGAGCTCTATTATCCAGAGTGCACAAAGAACTTAGAAAACTAAACACCAAGGAAACCAATGGCCCAATTAAAAAATGGGCCCTGGAACTTAAAAGAAACTTTACTAGGGATGAAATTGAAATCTCTAACAAATATCTTCAAAAATGCTCCACTTCCTTAGCCATCAGGGAAATGCAAATCAAAATTTCCCTGAGATATCATCTCACCCCAGTCAGGATGGCAAAAATCCACAATACAAACAACAACAAATGCTGGAGAGGATGTGGAGACAGGGGAACTCTCCTACATTGCCTGTGGGAATGCAGGCTCATACAGCCACTCTGACGAGCTGTCTGGAGATTCTTAAAGAAATTAAAGATTGAAATGCCGTATGACCCTGCGATTCCACTTTTGGGTATAACCCCCCATACAGCAGAGGTTCACCTTGATAGCACAAGCACAACCATGTTCAAAGCAGCACTATTTACAATAGCAAAGACATGGAATCAACCCAAATGTCCAACAGTTGACGAGTGGATAAGGAAACTGTGGTACATCTATGTAATGGAGTACTACTCAGCCATCAAAAAGGATGAATTACTGGAATTTGCCGGGAAATGGATGTCATGAGAAACAATTATATTGAGTGAAGTATTCCAGACATAGAAAATTAAGCTCCGTATGTACTCCCTAATAGGTGGCTCCTAATACCAAACCCACCCAGCCTATCTTGAGACACTCATAGGTAAATCTATGTATTACCCACAGTAATTGCAAGGATTATGAACAGAAGGGATGGGGTTGGAGGGTCTCACCAGAAACAAGGAGAGAAGTGACCATGTTACAGTAGAGAAAATAGGCCTCCATCAAGGACTGCAAGAAAGTAATGTGACACCTAGTTAAGTTCACAGACATTCGTTCCTGATCATTTACAACTCATGGGGTATGAACTCACCAGAAGGGGAGGGCATATAGTCTGGCAGATAAAAAGTAACCATTTTGCAAATGGGTGATTGACCCCTCCCATTGCCAAATGCCATATGACCCTGCAATTCCACTTTTGGGTTAAGTATTACATCTACCCTTGAATGTGCTCTTATAATAAGACTCCAGTTTAACAGCTTTCTGTCTCTGGCCAGGGGTGACATACAGTGCCCATCACGATGGACTGAAGGGCATTGCAGGAGCAACAAAACTGCAAAAGAAAATCAACAAACCACTATCCAGAACTTCAGAGACTCTATATCAACCACCTAGAACTAGGCCAGACTAATCTCTCTCCATCCTGAAGCTCAGGGACATTTGCGGAAGAGGGGGCAGTAATATTGTAAGAGCAAAAGGATGGGAGGAGCAATGATTTGCAAGATACTCCACACAAGTTAGGGCCGTAGCAATCATAATCGGACATTGCATTCCCGGCGCAATGTCTAACACACTATTGACCTCACAAAGTTAGCATCTGCTAAAGGCACCAAGATCCTTGGAGGCAAGGGATTGACAGCCACAGTAGTGTTCCTATGCTTAAGGGAACACAGGAAGGGGTTCAGGGAAATGCCACTGGGTCCTTGTACGTCATTGGAGAGGAAGGCCCAGAGGAGAGTCCGGCATGCACAAGAAAGGACTCTGGGAATTGGGGCGGGAGGCACAGGGGGATGGGGCGGGAGGGGTGAGGGGAGGGGTAGCACGGGGTTTGGGGGGAGGAGGAGGGAGGGAGGGAACTGGTGTACCTATTAAGTTTGTATGAGCTGAAATAAAAATAAAAAATATATTAAAATTAAAAAAAAGACTCAGAAAAAAAGACTTTATATAGTCTCTTAAAGGAAACTGAAATTTTCTGTTATCAGTGTTCGATTGAGTAAAAGGCATGAACTTTTTTTTATTATTATTATTTATTCAACTGTGTGTATGTGCGCGCGCGTGTGTCTGCGTGTGTGTGTGTATGTGTAGAACCACGGACGAATTCGCGAACCATCATGGACGCCTCCACCTCCTTCTGCCCCGGGATTCACAGGCTCCGCCCTACCAGGACCAGAAGCGCAGGCCGCCCCCGCTTCCGCCTGGCGTCTATACGTGGGATCTGGGTTCCGAACTCGGGACCTTCCGCCTGGAAGGCAGAGGCATAACCCCTGAGCTACCTCTCCAGCCCGGCATGAAAATTTTTAAATAACTAAATAACATAATTTTAAAGTTTTTACTTTCTGTTATATGAACATAAAATTGAAGATGATAATGGATTCATGAAAAAAAATGTAATTGAACCTTAAAAACATTATACCAAATGCAAGAATCCATGTCATGGAGTTACTATTTTTAATATATATAAGCATCTTCTCTTACCTTTAAACAAATCCCTTGAGAATTAAATTTACATGGTTTCTTGCCTAATCATAATATCGTGGAATGCAGGGAACTGAAACTATATAAAGCAAAGCCATGTTTGAGACAAAAAACCAATCTCAAGATTTAATAATGTAAGCTCTTTCCATTCACTTAACACTGTAACTTCTAAAGGGCTGGGGGAGGAGTGAGAAGTAGGAAAGGGGGGAAGTGTGGGAAGAAGTGAAAAGAAAGACTACACTAACTGGATATCTACATCTATGTTTATAGCTATTGTTAACACTATTATCTATTCTGTTATACATGTACAGTCTTATTAAAAACTGACAGTGCAGGAAGATCTAATAATCATTTGCTATAATTTGATGTCCAAGGATTAGTATAATATCATCAAATATGAGACTAGAGAGCACATACTGACATGAAACTGTCTGAGCTTGAATTCTGATTCTCATATTGTGATTTATGACAAATTTCTTTATTCTTTGGGACTATTCATTGAACAGGGATGACAGTATTTATTGCATGGGGTCAAGTTGTATATTGAGATATGTAGCGAATGTAGAACAGCAACTGATTTAGAGTTCAGTCTTCTCATAAATCAGGGAAGAAAATATATCTTCAGATGTATGCATTCAATAAGATTTGTTGAGTGGTTGAAGCCTGGACTTGAACATTAATTTATCCACTTCCAAAATCAAGTATCTTTATACCACCTGTCATAGTTAGGCACAGGTGTAAATTTGACAGTCGAGGAGCTCTGGGCACCTTTGTAGAGAATTAGTGATTGAGTTAAGCCCAGAGCGAACCTGCAGGAGATTGTCTACCTGGGACTAGAACCTGGAATTAAACCAGAAAGCTGGTTGGGAAAGTTGGCATCTTTGGATACACTTGGCCAGACATACTGGCCTGGCAAGTAAGGATCGTCCCTCTCTCAGCCATTATGTAGAAATGCTGTGGCCAGTTCCCTTGGCCCTGGTGTTGGTGTGAGCTTTCCTGTCAAGCTGGACTGAGAACTGAAATGGGAAAATCATAAGAGAAAATAAACCCCTTGTTCCCTTAAGCCATTTGATGGTAATTTATCAGCAACCATGCAGGCAAACTGTAACACCCTTTTAGTAATGCAGAGAGTCAGGAAAGTTGTCCTTTATCTGTGAGAAACCCCAAAATGAGTATAACCAAATAATTCAATTAATTACTGCTTTATCCCAGAAGCAAAAAAAAGGGGGGTACAGTAAGGTCCAGTTCCTGATGACAGACTCCAGAAGTTCAATGCACGTGAAATTGCAAATCTCTGAGACAAAACCAAAAGAGGATTAGTGATACTATTCATAATTAAATATGTCTAAAATTTTAATCTGCTACTTTGTAGCTTAGCACAAATAAATTAAAAATGCAAATACTTTCATATTAAAGAGGCATGGAATTAATTTGTATATATGGTGACAAATTTTAACTGACATTTGAATGCAATGGGACTGGATTGATGGCTTAGTGATTAAGAACTCTTGATTCACAGCATGAGTATCAGAGTATCTCAGAACACAGTTAACAAATGGTTTGGCCTTATCCATACCTTTAATCCCTGCACTGAAAGAGGCAGAGTCAGAATGATCCTTGGGGACTTTTTGATTCCAAGTCTCATTAGCAAACAAACAAGGAAAGAAAGAAACAAAAATCTACAGGTTCTGGAATGTACTGTCTCAAAAGAATAACATAGAGACTAGCAGAAGAAGGAACCTGAAGCCTATGCTCATAAACCACACAGACATGATGCATACAAGTACATGAAAACGCAAATTGAAATGTTGCTAATTCAGAAGAGCTTAAAGGAAACCATTTTTCTTGGTTGCTGTTTTACTTGAGTGCTTGAATTTTAATTTGTTACATTTATTGCATGGATGGTTATAGTATAGCAATTGCAGCACATCATATACTTATTAAGAAGATGCGTGTCTGTTAAGAGATGATTCTCTATATGCTCTACAACTGTGAAATTGGATTTGCTTGAAAACAAATTAGAGTGATTAATCACATAATCATGTATCATTCAGACAGGTAAGAGGAAGATTGTAATGAACAGAAACGAAGAGTTCAATCATGGATTTATCACCAAGATGACAATTTAATTCCTGATACAAAATATTATGATTTCAATTGTGACTCAGCATCACTTTCTTTAATTAGACAGCATCATTATAAAGTTTTGATACTCAAAAAATTGTCTTGAATAAAATATACTGCTGTTAGCAGCTTGTCTGTCTTTACATGTGTAATATGTTTGCCCTTCATAAATGTAACAAATTGATAGACATTATATGCTTTCATTCTTTCTTAAGTGATTTTCAAAGGACTTTCCTTTCACAAAGTAGAAGATGCCTATAATAAGTCAGCTTACTGATTAAGTTATGCTAGGTATGTTCCCAGTAGAAATGTCAGTGAATAAATTCTTGCTCTCTCCTCTCTCTCCTCCCTTTTCTTTCTCCTTCTTCCTCACTTTCAAGCAACAAATCCTTTGCAGAATAATAGCAGAAAGAAATTCTCATTTACCTATACTAAAATGTCATAAGCAATGTACAATTTCTTATCTTATACAGAAGATAAACAGAAGACTATGAGCCTGTCATGGTTTGAAATGTGTCCTCCACAGTCTCATGCATTTGGGAAAGTCATGGCACCTTTGAGAGTAGATCCTTGCTGGAGGAAGGCACCACCCCCTGTGTGGCCCTTGAGGTGGATAGTCCCACCCTACATCCTGAAGAGATCTGTTTTTGTAATAGCAGTCTAGTAGCTCTCACCCTCCAAGATGTTTCTGGTGACCTAGGCTTCCTCCAGCCTCTGCCAGCCAGTCACCCCACATCTGCCATGAAAGACTTTATCTCCCTTCTGGAACCATAAGCTGAATAAATCTCCCTTTCTCTCATTAAGTTGTTTGAGCCTCAGTGTTGTCTCACAGAAAAGAATAACCTCTACAGAACCTAAGAGAAAATAATTAGTCAGTTCTTCCTTTTCAATGAGTATCTTAAAATTAAATAAGCTCCCTAAGAAAAAGACAGAATTGCTAAATGGATTTTTTTAAATGAAACTCACTAAATACTGTCTTCAGGAGAATTAGAGATTCACGAGGCACAAAAGTGAAAAGAGGGCAAAGATATTTAGTGCAATTGTTCAGCTGCAGAGAAAAGTATGCTCAGACTTGCATTAGACAATTAAGACAGTGAGTCAACATTCCATTCCAGACGGCATTGGACCACTTTCAATATGGATAGACCATCTAGATAGAAGATCAGCAAGGAAATGGAACGATTGACCATCACTGTTGATCAAAAGAATGTAAGATATAAACAGGATATTTGATCCTTTAAACATAAACTATACTCTTTTCAACTTTTAGAATAGATAATACATTACATCATAAGACAATTCTTAACAAATGTGAGAAAAATACCTTTTATAACTGCAATTGAATGATGGAAGAAATCAACAACAAAAGAAAACCTGGAAATTAATAAATTTAACAGTCAGAGAGAAACTGATAAATTCCTAAGCATATACAGCCTACCAAAGTTGAATATTTTTAAAAGATTTTGTTTATTTTATGTGTGTGTGTGTGTGTGTGTATGAGTGTGCACGTGCATATCAGAGGGCACTGTATATCCCTGTGGAGGATCTGTGGTGGCTTCTGGAATCAACCTACATTGCTTCTACAGCCTTCTTTCTTCTCTATGGGATTTCCCAGGCTCTGCCAGCCAGGGCCACTGGAAGTGCAGGCTGCTGACATTTCTGCCTGGCATATTTTTTTCTACTTGTACAAGCATATTGAATATTCAACCCAGCTTCCTTCCCTTCCCATTCTCTTCATTTCCTCCCTTTCCTTCACCATTCTCTCCTACTCCTTCCCACCCTGTGAGCTTCTATAGACCCTAGGGTTCATTCTGACCTGTCTACTTCTGTGGGTCCTCAGGCCACCATGGTATATTTAGTTACCTCTCTTCAGGATACCTCACTGATATGTGCATTTCCCTTCACTAATCCAGCTTTAGACACAATGGTTTCCACTGTAAGTGCCCATTCTATGCTATCTACAGAACAGTTTGATGTATTTTCTTCCTAATTAGGTTTATTGGCTGTCTTCCCTATTGATTTTTCCCCTCCTCCCCTTTTTTAATAGGTTCTTACCTCATTCAGAATGGCTAAGATCAAAAACAGAAACAACAGAGATTACTAGTGAGTCTATGGAGAAAAAGGGACACTTACTCACTGATGGTGGGAGTATAAATTGGTACAGGCTCTATGAAGATCAGTGTGGAGGTTCTTCAGAAAGCTAAAAATGGAACTGCCATATGACCCAGCTATACCACTCCTTAGACTCTTTCCAAAAGACTGTACATCTTATTACAAAGACACTTGTTCATCTGTGTTCATTGTGGCACTATTTACAATAGGAAAAAAATGGAATCAGTCAACATGCCAACCAACAAAGGAACGGATAATGAAAACATGGTACATATACACAATGGAATGTTACTCAACCTTCAGAAAGGATGAGATTATAGAATTTTCATAAATGGATGGAATTGGAAACTTTGATATTGAGTGAGATATCTCAGACACAGAAATTTAAGCACCACAGTGTTCTCTCTTATATAGCGGATGATTGAATTCATATCCTTGTCAATATATTTGGATTGGAAGCACTGTAAGAGCCAGAAAATTCAAAAAAGACCTATGAGTGAGAAAGTGGGAAAGGATGGTTAGGGTGAAACCTTTTAAATGGGAGATTTAGGATACCAGAACAAAGAGGGGGAAAAAATGGAAAAATCCATAGTGGAGGATGAAAGGAAGGGAGATAGGAGAGGACATGAGAGATAGGAGGGACATGAGAGATAGGAGAAACAGAAAGGCTTTATAGAAAAACCCAATGATTGTGGGAAGTAATCACCTGACATTTTTAAGTGGGACCTGGGATCTGAACTCAAGACCTTCTACATGTGAGACAGTCTTAACTCCTGAGCCATCTCTCTAGCCCTAAAGCTGAATTTGTATAAACTAAATTACTTAAGCAGTCCTCCATAAATGACAAAATAAAAATGGTAATTGCAAGTCTCCTAACCATAGGACTTGATAGATTCAGTACAGAATTACTAAACATTTAAAGAACAATAGCATCACTACTCCTCAAATTATTCCAGAAACTCTTTACACTGATCTCAAAAACAAATAAAGACACAAACCAACAAAACAAAAAACAACACTATAGATCAATCTCACTGATGCAAAAATCCTCAGAAAAATGCTAGCAAGAAAACTGAGAGATATATAAAAAAGATCATTCACTATGACAAGGTTGAGTTTATTCCAGAAGCAAAAGGTTGGTTCCATATATGCAAATTAAAAACAAAATTTCATAAACCAAAGCAAAGACAAAAATCATATGATCCTCTCAATAGATGCAGAAAATGGTTTCAATAAAATTCAGCATCCTTTTATGATAAGAGTGCTAGAGAAAACATGGGTGGAGGGAACATATAACAACATAATAAAGGCCCTATACAACAAGCTAAATGTTGAAAAAATCGAGCATTCCCACTTAGATCAGGAACTAGACACGACTGTCCATTCTTACTTCTTCTGTTTAATATTGTACTTGAAGTCTTACCTAAAGCCCTAAGGCAAGTGAGGGATACAAATAGGAAAGGAAGAAGTCAAAGAATCCCTATTTACAGATGGCATAATTCTCTACCTAAGAGATTTCAAAGAATCCACTAGGAAAATCCTAGGAACTAATAAATAAGATCAATAGAGCCACAGACTATAAAATTAATGTCCAAAAATCAGTAGCTTTCCTGTACACCAAGGCTGAACAACACAAGAAAGGCCTGAGGGAAACAAATCCATAAATAGGCTAAAAAATAATAAAAAAAAACTATTGGAATAACTCTAATCACGGATGTGAGAGACCCATACAATAAAAATTTTAAACACTAAAAAGAGGCGGGGAGGGGGGCAAAGATTGCAGAAGACACCAGAAAGTAAAAAGACCTCTCATGTTCCTGGATTTGGAGAATTAACATTTTGAAAGTGATGGTCAAAAAGCAGTAGAATACAGATCCAATGCAATACCAATCAAAATTCCAATATATTTCTACACAGAAATTGATGAGACAATTCATGGGGAAGCACAAAGGGTCAAGGATAGCAAAAACAATCCTTAGTAATAAAATATTGCTGGAGGTATCATCATATGGGACTTTGAACTATAATATAAAGCCATAGTAATAAAAACAGCAAGGTACTGGCTTTAAAACAGAGATATGGATCAAGGGGTTAGAATCAAAGACCTGCATTAAAAACTCATATACCTGCAGTGATCTGATTTTTAAACATAAGTGCAGAATAAAATTGGAAAAAGTATAGTCTTCAACAAATGGTGCTGGAAAAATTGAATATCTATGTACAGAACAATGAAACCAGACCTATGTCTATCAACCTACAAGATAATTAACTCCAAAAAGGATAACTTACTCCAATGTAAGACCTTAGACTATAAAACTAGAAGAAAGAATACTAAGTACACTTGAACAGATTGGCCTAGTTCAACATTTTCTGATAGGACAGCAAATGCACAAGAAATAAAACCAACACTCAGAAAGTGGGACTTTATGAAACTAAAAAGCTTCTGTACAGCAAAAAGACACCCATGGAATGAGAGAGAATCTTCATTGACCACATATTTGATAGAGGACCAATAACCACAGTATACAAAATATACAAAAAATTAAATATCAAGGGAGTAAACAACCCAGTTAAAAATGGTCCTTAGAACTAAAAAGAAACTTGTTATAGGATGAAACCTAAATGTCTAACAAATACCTTAAAACCATTAGGAAAATGAAAATTTAAACCACCCTGAGATATCATCTAACCCCATTCAGAATAGTTAAAATACAAAGCACAAATAAAAATAAATGCTTGTAAAGACACAGGGAGAAAGGATCCTTCATTCATTGCTGGTGGGAATGCAACTTTATATAACTGTTTTTGAGATCAATATGGAAGGTATAAAAAAGTTAAAAATCAAAATACTATTTTGATACTCTATCTCTCCTTTTAAAATTCCAAAGAATACTATATCTTATTACAAAGACACACAGACACACGTACACCCAAGTTCACGGCACCTTTATTCACAATAGCAAAAAAAAAAAAAAAATGGAATCAGACTAGATGTTCAACAGTAGACAAAAGGATAACAAAAATGTGGTACATACATACAACAGAACACCATTCAGATGT
Organism: Typhlomys cinereus; assembly: GCA_023101885.1. Classification (NCBI taxonomy): domain Eukaryota; kingdom Metazoa; phylum Chordata; class Mammalia; order Rodentia; family Platacanthomyidae; genus Typhlomys; species Typhlomys cinereus. The sequence goes on from JALPQD010000429.1 coordinate 949,024, forward strand.
CAAGAAAAACGAATGAACTAAATTTGCTGGTACATGGATGAAGTCAGAGGAAATTATGCTGAGTGAAAGCATTCCAAATGTAGAAAGACAGATGCCACATGTCCTCCTTTATAAGTGGATTCTAGAAGTGAACTTTCAGAATGATATAATTAAGTAGAAGTTTCCATAACATCTACAAACTACGAAGGAACATAAGTCAAGAGGGAGGAGAAAGATCCCAAAGGAGTGGAGACATAAAAACACACGTATGAAAACCTCTCCATACTCACACAAGATTCATCTTACTGCAGTGTAAGACTAATGAGGCAGAAAAGCTCAACTGGCCAGAGTGCAGGGTATTGATAGCTCTAGTATATGCAGCAACAAATCAAGCTACCAAAATTTCTTCCCATCTCAAGTCTAAAGTAACCTTGAGGAAGAGGGGACATTAAGAATGCCAAATCCTAAAGGTGGGGAAAGATACTGTCAACCAGGACAGTCCAGTTAGGACAAGGCTTCTGCATCCTTGAGTGTGTTGCAATGGAACGATTTCCACCAGATTTACTCAATGGCAGACATATCAACATTCCTCCATAGATCAGTGAGGATCGCAAGAGAAACTACACTCATAAGGAATCTCTGGAGCAGGTGTTAGACAAGAGAAGTTTTGCCCATTGAAGGGCCACTTAAGCTACCACTGAGGCCTGTCTCCTCATTGACACTGGAACTCAGAAAGGAGACTGGTGGCCACTCAAGCAGAGGGACATGAGGGCAGGAGGGACATGACTAAATTGGGGGAGGAAGGAATGGATGGGAGAGGGGGAAAGAGGGGCAGGGAAGGGGCATGGGCATAAGCTCATTTCATTTATACATGAAAATGTCAATATAAATATTTAAAAAGAAAAATTTAAAACATTCGTTAGTACTGATCAAGCCAGGTAAGTATTCAAAACAGGCATTAAAAATATCTTAAACAAATGAGAGTGCAACTTAAGAAGTCCTATGGGATATAGCACAAACAGTGTTAAGAGTAAAGTTTTATAAAACTAATACCTATAATATTAGTAATGAGAGATTTCAAACAAACAGTATAACGACTACACAGAGAACTAAAATGAGAAGAATTACTTAAACTCAAACTTGGTTGAAAAGAAGGGATAATAAATACTAAAACAGGCTTAAATGAGGGCTGGAGAGGTGGCTCAGGGGTTAAGCCTCTGCCTTGAAGGCGGAAGATCCCGAGTTCGGATCCCAGATCCCACGTATAGACGCCAGGCAGAAGCGGGGGCTGCCTGCGCTTCTGGTCCTGGTAGGGCGGAGCTCGGGGCACAAGGAGGTGGAGGCGTCCATGGTGGTTCGCGAATTTGTCCGTGGTTCTACACGCGCGCACACACACACGCACATACACACGCACGCACATGCGCACAATTGAATAAATAATAATAAAAAAAAGACTTTAAAAAAACAACAAAAAAAACAGGCTTAAATGAAATTGCCGCATCCTTATGTGACCATCCTGGTGGACAAGGTCCCAGCATGGCAGAATACTGTTTCAAGGAAACATTTTCTGGAAAAAGGACATGGCATTATTTGAAGTAAATAAGAAATGTAAGGAAAATATGGGAATATCAGGCCCTAGTGTTATTGCCTGCCTTAGTGTTTCTGTCTGGTTCTGGCCTAAAGCCTGCTGGCTGGGGAGTGATACATTAACATCTAAATGGGCAGTTGCTAAGTACTAGGGGCTCTCCCTATGTCAATTAAGTGCCTCTGGCAGGAAGATTCCTCCCTTCTACCTCCTGCATATTCTTACATCTTTTTTGTTGTTGTTGTTGTTATTGTTTTTCTCAGTACTAGCTGTTCACAGCCCTTTCCCCACACATTTGATGTTTATACATAAACCAGAGAAAATCTGCTTCGAAACATTCATTGTGCCTTTGCTTTTATCAACTGTCATGCCTGCTATAACTCTACCTGGAGACATTATGTCTGTTCCAACACAGAAAATATATGTCACTTCTGCTCTTCCTTTGTTATCTGGAATGAATATGTTTTACATGATCCTGTAAAGAATTCGGTCCTGGTTTTCTTTGATGTTTTCCCTATGGGCATAGTGACACGACTCCTGGCCTTTACTCTCGACTTTCTAAAGTATATAAAAGCTGCTAAAAATTTCAATAAGAGTTCAGATTCGCTCAGCCCAGAGAGCTGTGTGTCTGTCTCTATTTGCCAAAGCCTTGCTCACCTTGTTGAGGGGAGCCCTGGATTCGAGGTTGCAGCATTGGACTGCAACATGAAATGAAACAGAAGAAATGAGAAAAATGAATAAATGTTGGGTATTTTGATGGGATGACCAAATTTAAGCAATGCTCAATTAAGCTTATAAAAATAGAAGATTCAAGTATTTAGAAATCACACATGGAAAAGAAGACATCATAACAGACCCCAGATAAATGAACAGGATTGCAAGATACAACTGCAACAGTCATTATGCTAGCAGCTGAACAGTCTAGAAAACAAATGGATTCTAGACAACATAACTTTGAAATAGTGCATTATGGATTTAAAGAATATGAACAGACTTGCCCTTGGTGAGGATACTGAACCAGTAAGAAAAATCTCTTGTTGTAAAAAGATCTTGCATTAGATGGGCTACCAAATGCTTACTGAAGAATTGTTGCCCCATCCTTCCCAAACTTTTCCAAGGAGCTGAAGAGAAAGTAGTATTTTCAATCTCATTTTAGGAGGTCAGCACCATCCTAAACCAGATCTAGACAAGTAACTTTAGGAAAAGCTTAGACTAATAATCCTGGTGAATATAATGGAGACAATTTTGACAGAATACTAGAAAAATGATTTCAACTGTGCATCACAAAGACTGTGCACTATGAAAACAAGTCAGATTTCTCTCAGAAATGCAGGGATGTTATTCTTCATTAAAAGAGGAAGGAATTAAAGTCATATATTCACTTCGTTACATTCAGTGCTCTTTTATTGAAAAAAGTACAATACACCAGAAATAAGAGGAAGTTACTTAGTATCATAATACCCATATATGGAAGGCTCCCAAAACTGAAGTTGTAAAATGCTTCTTGTGTATTTGAAAATATCCCATGGCAAAACCAAGGACAAAACTATTGGTTAGAAAGACATGAGGCCAGAAAAATTATAGGTCAGAAAAGACTAGAGAGTGTAAATTGAAACTAAAACCTTAAGACTAATTTGTCCACTAGAAAACATGACTTAGAATTTGTATAAATTTAGCCAAACAATTATTGTCAATTGCTTTATTGAAAGACTCTATTACTATAACAGAATGACCTTGCTGAATTTGTTAGCTTTGCAAAAGAACAAAAATTGTCCAATTCACAGAGCAATGATTCCTATATAATCCATTATTTAGTACATATTGCCATGTTATACTTTAACATACAAGCTAATTGCTGCAGTACCCAGTGACCCAGTGAAGAATAGCATATATTCTGCACCAAACTTAGCCAAGAGTTTATACATAGAAGCAGTTTTGAAACAGTCAGAGGCATGAATCTTGTGCCTTTTTGTTTAATCTCTGTGTTCTGTGATCATAATATAATATCAGTTCTGCCTCAAAGATCTTACTTCTTTCTCATTGCTGTAGTCTTTCTAGTTTTTCGGGTGGGAATAGACTACAGAGGGAGTGAAAAACGTTATGGAGAAGAGAAAAGAGAAGATGGTTAATTCCATTTTGGGCACGTTATGTTTCAGTAGAAGCAGTTTTCTCAACATGTTCTCCATGCAAAGTGAGAGTGTTGGTATACTATATACATTTGTAACATTCTCAAAGTATAAGCTTAATTAATACAAAAGGGAAAAAATCTTTCAAAGCATATTGCCAGCTGGAAGCATAGGGTAGATAATTCAACAAGAAATTTCAACATCAATGAGTAGATTTGACTGAATAAACATAAGATTAAGTCTTCAGAATATCTAATAGGTAACTTTTGGAAATAAGGATGAATCAGTAAGCTTTGAAATGATGTACTATTATATTTACAATGATTAGTAGATAGTTGAACCATCAACCTTAAATGATTTCTCTTATCATGCTTGAATTATGCTCACAAGTGAATGTGGACTAAAAACATTTATTTTACATTGGGAAATTTATGAAAAATTAAACTAATTTTAAAAATTAAAAGGAAACCCATGATTTTTCCTCATACAGTAGCCAAAACATGTCCCATAAAAATTAAATATCTTAGTTAAAATTCTAAAAAGCAAGTAACACTTACTAATGAGTGCAATACTATAGAACTTTACATAGTATACTATTTAGCAATGAAACTCCTGAGTCACTTCTGCTAACATCAAGAGCAGAACATGATGTTGGCTTTTTACATTATTAGTTAGCATTTTCCTGGAAGATACAATCCACATATAATAAGATACTAAAAAGAAAAGAGTATAAAATTATAATTCCTTTAAAGCTATCAGAATATGTGCCCAGAAATTCCAAGAAAATAGACTGAAATTTCCTAGAATCAGTGAGACTTGAATAAGAATATTTTTAAATTAATGCATATTTGAATTTTTATATAAAACAATAAAAACAAATTAGGAAATATTGGAAAGAGTTTTGTGTCATAGTAGCTATAAAACTAATCCAAAGTACAGAAATACAGAAAGCTTGGGAAATAAAACTACAAAAACTTGGAGAGATATATGATGATTCAACTTTTTAATACAGAATGTAGTTATCTTTCAAAGATTCTACATGGAATTTTTACCTTTGTTTTAACATTCTCCAAATTTTCTACAACTTGTCAGCAAAAGTTTTAAATAAAAATGCAATATGGATATTATAGAGTGTGAGAGATCAGAAGAGAAACAATTATGATCAAGTATGCACTGTACCAAAGGTAAATGATGAAGAGAATATGATATGAAAGCAGATCATCTAAGAGTCTATATGGGTGAATTTTAGAGAGGAAACACTAGAGGGAAAAACTGGAAAGACCACTGCAATGAGAAAGAAGAGAGAGATTTGAGGAAATATTGACAGTATATCATGATCACAGAACAGAGAGATTAAATTGAAAGGGAAGTGAATGCTAAATTGGTCATAAGAATCTCATTTTAGGGGATTACACTGCAAAGGGGGGAGAAAAACTATTGCAAGAAAGAAGAAAGTGAAGATGGATGATGAATTCTATTTGGTACATATTAAATTTCAGAAGAATCAGTGTTCTTAACACGCTATTCATGCAGATGTACATACTGACTATGGTGATGGAAGCACTTGGAATATAGATACTGAGCAGGCAGTGTGTTCAAGGCAGGGAGCATTGAAACAGAGCAAAGGGTTGTACTGACAAATTCTATCAACTTCAAATGTAAAACCAGAACTGTCACCTACAGGGTAAATGTGATGTACTTTTTAATGAACTATTTTGCTAATTCAAAAAATATATTTTATATGTAATGAATTTAATAGAAAAAGGAAAGGTATGATTTTTGTTTAAAAATATACTTTCCAGATGTCTTGATTAAGAGTTGATTAAAAAAAATTGGTCTGTTGCTACCATATCAGAAAGTCCCTGGAGGATAACAGTAATTGTAATTGGGTATCATAAACCTCACATTCTATGCACTGTTCTAGGTTTTTCTCTAGTTCCTAATAAAGACAATCTGGCAGTGTAAAAATGACACATTGTTCCATAATCTTTGAGTCATCATAGCAGATATACATGAATTTATTTAGCACAGGTGCTTCCAAAGTTGAGATGTATTTAGGGGAATGAGGGTTCCTATGGTTCTCACACGCACACTCCTAGTGTGATTCTGTGCTAATGTTAGTACACAGAGACATAACATTAAATAGGCCATGCTTCTGGGTGACTCATTAGATGGTAGGAATTCATTATATGAGAGCCAAAACTTTCCAACATATCTATCTTTGGTAGTTTCTATATTTATACTTCCTCATATAGTGAAAATTCCAGAATTTCATATTGAAATAGGAATGACTGAAAGTTTTATAATCCAGATATTTTGATGGACACTTAAAATGGATCCTTTATGCATAGATGGACCACCACAATGTGTTTCCATAGCTGTTTATATGAATACTTTGTGAGAACCTTGGCATGGCTCCTTCTTGAATTTGACTTCTTTCATGAGCAATATTCTTTCATGAACAAAGTGATTTATCTAACTATTTTTTAACTCTTTATTTTATAGAACCCTAGAATTCACTGCTTTGTGTTCTGTGAAGGATTGAAGATAGTGCAAGATATACATGGAGAATGAAGAAGAGACTGGGATAGCCCTGTACTATAGAAGCCAATGATGTGAGTCTCCATACAACATATACATTTAGTATCCTTTATTCTCAGCATCTTCAGCTGTGAATCAATTGGCTTTGTTGTTGCTATGGTTTTGAGACAGGTTCCTGCTGTGTAGTCCAGGCTGGCTTCCAACTCATTGTGTAGCACAGACTAGCCTTAAATTGATGGTGAGTCTCTTGCTCAGTCACTGAAGTGCTAGAATTAAAGGTGTGAGCCATTGTGCCTGTCCCAGATATTCCCTTTTATAACAATAAAAACAGATAGTACCCATAAAGCTCCTTGCATGGTGTCTGGCATATGAAACTGATTTGACAGCATTACCTATTACTAGCAATAATTACTAGCAATAATTTTATGTGACATTGGAAAAATTATTATGAACAAGCTCAATAAAATTAGCGTTTATTGGTTAAGTCAGACAAGGAATGATTAATGAGGGAAATGACAAAACTTTATAAAATGAATGACCACAAGAGCTACAAGATCCCATAAATTCTGTGAGACTACGCTTCCTGACCTGTAAACTGAGTTACAATAGATACTACATAGAAATTTAATAAGGATTAAATATGATCATTATATGAAGATATTGCCAGGAATACAGCATTAAGATGAAGACATATATAAAGATGGAAGAAAAGAGGGAAAGTACCAATGAAAAAGAGAATAAAGAACAGGGAAGAGAGAAAGAAAAAGAGGAAGAGTATGTAAAAGACTAAAATATTATATCAGTTATATTGTCTTAAAATGAACTGTCCCCCAATTTATGAGCTTAAGACATACAGTATTTCAATTTTGCTGGGCCAGTAGTCCAGATATAACTTCCTGTGGTTCACATCTCACAAAAATTTGCGGTGCAAATGTAAGCCAACTCTGTAGTTCTCAACTGGCCCTGAACTATAGAAGCCAATGATATGAGTCTCCATACAACATATACATTTTTTATCCTTTATTCTCAGCATCTTCAGCTGTGAATCAATTGGCTTTGTTGTTGCAAAGGTCATACTTATGTGAATTCATGGTTGTTGTCAACATTCAGATTGTCTGGAAAACATCAAAATATAATCCTCATTTAACTTATGGCTGTTGTCTTTAAACTACTTTTAGTTCCTTGTCAAGCGGGATACTCATAGGATAACAACTGAGAGAAAGAGAGTAACAGAGAGACATAAACAGAGAGAAAGATACAGAGAAACAGAGAATGAGTCAGACAAGAAAAGATAAAGACAGAGATACAGAATGACTATTGCTTTTTAATCTCATCTAAGAAATGGTACTTTTCTGTAGCATTGTTAGGAGCAATTCATACATCCAGTCATGGAATGGGGAGGAAGTGACATAGAGGTTGCATGCTAGGACAAGGTAAGATTTTTAAAAGCTACCAAGCACTTTTTTTAATCTCTGTTAGAGGACACTTACAGTGACTAGGGTTCTTGAACCATACAACATGTATTAACAAATTCACCATGTAGAATAAATTACTTAACCTCCCCATTTCTTCAATTTCTTTATCTTCACAGGAAAGATGCAAACAATCCCTGCATTAAATAGTAATAAATTAAATTTTTTTAACATGAAAAATGCTTAAAATATCCCAGAAAATACCCTCAGTAAATACTAGCTGGTCATATCGCCATCATTCATGTTAGTTGTAAATTGGTGAAAACACAGGTATCATCCACCTAATCACAGTGACAGAAAATAAAAGAGAAAAAAAATTACTTAAGCAAGTATGTCTGTGTTTGTAGCACATCTCTCATAGACATCTTAGGAAGACATAGTCTGGGCCCAGTTGGCAGATAAAGAAAACTCTGAAAATTTGGGACTGCATCATGCTCTGTTGCAAAGGAGTGCCATGTGGAGGCAAGGAGAGGAACTTCCACTTCTTCCCAGTGGGACGAGCCATGCTATAAGGCAAGCCAGCAATTTTAGTTAGATGTATCAAGTCAGAATATTGGATCTCTCCACCTAGAAATCTGGGAGAAGCAATCCTCATTTTTATAAATGATAAAAACTGTGAATATTGTAGTGAATTTTATATATTTATTCACAGCACAGAGATCGTGTTATTTCCAGCTCTTCTTTTCACTGTAAGCAAGCCTCTCAGAAATACTGCTGGTGAAATAATCCCCTGTCTCTTAGGTGGGAATGAATTTCCCATGGAAATGAAACAGCTTTATGTTCCTGCTACATAACAACTCAAATATTTGAGCACACTGCAGTATAATATTTTTAATTGTCAAATCAACAAAGTGATTTATAAAATTAAAAAATCCAGGAGCCTGATTGTGTTTGGAAAACATTGTACAGATAAAGGAGATTCTTTAAATGAAATAGCCCTGGTTTTTCTCATTTTAACAATGAAGTAAACGAGGTCAGACTACTACCAAAGCTCCCTCATTTATACAGCTTTAATTATACAACAGACTGATAGTACATACTAACAACAGTGATGTTGATATCATGCTAGATATAAATCTCACATCAACTATGATAATTATCTCTTTCACACATGAAAACTTGAGGCTGGAAGACTATCCATTGCTTTAGTATTTGCTTTTTCAACATGATAACATGTGAGACATTGTATTGAAGGTGCTCAGAAAACATATTTAACACATTGCTTGAACATAATTCTTAATTTAAGGGGTGGGAATCATACAATAATCAAGTAGTAAAGAAATAAATACAATTGATTTGTTAATTCAAGTTGTGAGAAGTGAAAGAAGCTACCAAAGAACGGTGCTCAGAATCAAAGCCAGCTTCCTCCAGAGACAGCTGCATCCGTGTTCCTAGCTGTGGTATTCACAATAGCCAAATTACAGTCCTTAAGTGACCATCAAAAGATGAATGGGCAAAGACGTAGCATATATGCACAATAAGCTTTGACTCAGCCATAAAGAATGAATCCCATGTTTTTTTAGGAAATAGATGGAACTAGAGATAACTATGCTAAACAAGATAACCCAGGCTCAAAAAGATATTTACTGCATGTCTGCTCTCAGCTAAAAAAGAAACTTACTGCATGAATTTGAAGTGGTGGCTTTAAAAAAAATAACAATTCTAATGCTGAGGCAGGAAGGTCACCATGAGTTCACATCCGGTCTAGACTACCAAGAAATAATACCTCAAGGAAAAAAGAAGGTAGGGAAGAAAAGAAGGGGAAAAAACAGGAAGAGAGGGAGGGAGAGAGAGGGAAAAAGAGTGAGAGAGAGAGAGATTGGAGGAAGAGAGACACAAACACAGAAACAGAGATTGATTCTGACTATTCTACAAGTCTCCTATGGACTAAGTAACTCTCTCAAGTCCAAGCTGACCACCTCTAAGACCCTCCCTATGCCTTCACCTTCACAGCACTCTCCAGTCAACCAAGACCTAGGAAAATGTGCAGATATGAGCTCAGCCCTAAACATGTAAGTGCTAATTAAACCACCTTCCAGACAAACACTTTCCGAAGTGACAACCATCTTAGTAGAAATCTGTACCTTGAAACATAAGTATGATTAGACAAAACTATACCAATATATGTGATTTCTTCACAAATGTAAATTCATAATGGAAAATGATCAGAAAAGTGAGAGAGAATAACTTCAATACAATTCAAAATTACCACATATTAGAGCCAAACCCAATCGCACAACCTCCTGTTTCTTTCATTGGTTCACTGTCAGCCAAAAGCAATGTTGTTTCCCTAAAGACCAAGGTTAAATTGGAGTGATAATTTTTTAAGTAAGGGTGGTAATAACTTTAAGGGTGGCAAAGTTTTATGTTAGTATTGATGGGAAAGAGAATAAATAATTCTCGACTATCTCCTAAATGTCAAGAAACAGTCCAGGCTCTATGATTGTATTACTTCATGCTTTCCCTTCACAGCAAACTGAGAAGTAGGTATTTTTGAAAGTATACCTATTTGGGAGAAGTTCAAGGATAGCAAATTTATATTCAGACTCACACAATTGTGAAATTTAAACGCATGCCTAATTTACTCCAGGTTATAGCTTGTAGTTTCCAAATACAACTACTTTTGTGAATAGACAATAGGGAAGAGTGTAGGATGGATGGAAAAAGATTATATGATCTATGTGGTACACAAATAGCCTCTGGTTTGATAGAACACTTGTTAGACGTATTAACAGAAGTCTAGTGATAGATTAAGCTCCTTCTATTCAACGAACAACTGGGAAAATTTGGATTTCTTGTGATCATTGGTGGATCACTACATTTGGCCAGTGGTAGATAGAGATACTCTGCTATGGTTTGGCTTTTTAAATAAAGTTTCTGTGCATTTCAACCCGTAAGGAAGGCAGATTCGACAAATCTCTTAGGACAGTCTCTAGTGTAGGCAAACAATCTGGCACCAAGTGCAAACACCCCCATACATCCCACATTTGTGTGGTGAGTCAAAATGCTATAGGAGTATAAATTCCTGCCCAGAGCTCCAGGCTTGTTTTCAGAAATCCTGTTGCAAGATACTGTCCCAATTCTCCCTTTTCTATGTTAATGGGCAGATTGCCTTACAAGTACAAATCATGAAAATAGACCAGGGATTTGACAGTACCTTTCATTAGCAATTTCAGATGCACTAGGCTGACTGCTAAGGTAAAATGAATCAACTGTTCTAAAAGCAGGTAAGCTGAGCTACAAGTAAGCTTCTGGATAAGGCAGGTATAAATGGGACCCACAGACCTCTGAAGTGAAGGAAAAGAATATTTCAGTGAAGAAAAGTGTTATTTTCTCCATTTCCCTAAGCAGTTCTGAAAACTAAGATTTACTCCCACGGCCCCCCCATCCTGGCCTTTCAGCTTTCTTGCTCATTTAAAAAGTGCCAGAATATGAATTTTAGGTTTAAATATACCTTAACATGTTATATAAGTAGTTGCATTATAGGAATGCCCAAGGAACTTTTATGGACTGGTTCATTAAAATTAATATTCCTGCTCTTTCACCCCACCCCGCTCTACCAGTCTGGACACGTGCCCGCGGTCCAGCCGGGCCATACCCCGCGACTTCCAGGTAAGCCCCGCCCACGCCCGCCCTACCAGAACCCCAGGTCAGCCCAAAGGGACCCGGCTCCGACTCCCGCCATGCAGCCAGAGCCACGCACAGGGCCGAGGGACTAGGAGGACCTCCCCCTGCGCCCCTGCCTCAGCTGCCCTAGGGTTAAATAGCTCCATGCTGACGCCCCCCATCCTCCCATTCCCCACCCCGCTCCCCTGGTCCGGTCGCCCGCGTGGTCCAGCCAGGCCTCACCCATGACCTAGGTAAGCTCTGTCCCTGCCCACCCCCAGAACCCCAGGCCAAATAATTCAGTTTGGTGAAATTGAAAGATCTTAAGAGTTAAAACGACAATGCCAAAGTCAAAGTGCAAATCCATGAGAAGCAACACTCAAGTAAACAAATTTCCCACTGAAGAAATTAATCCTATAATGTTAGACTCCAACCAGAACAAACCCGCGAAAAAAGGCCAAGAAAGCCTGTCCCAGGATAACGACTTTCAAAATATGATCATTACCATGTTCAATACTATGAAAGAGAAAATCCGGGAGGAATTACACAATCGAACCAATTGCTTTGAAGAGGAACACAACAGACACTTGGAGAAGTTGAGAAAAACAGTGCAAGAAACAAAAACTGGCATAGAGCAGTTAAAACAGACTCAAGCAGAGTATAAAACTGACAAGACAGGTTATCTTCAACCCAGAACTCTACAGAGAGTCTTATCAACAGAACTAAGGAAGCAGAAAACAGAATTTCAGACCTTGAAGATAAAATGGGAGTAATAACCAGCTCAATGGAAGAGGTTGTTAAAGCCAAAAAGATACTTGCGAGAAATATCCAGGAGATATGGGACACCCTGAAGAAGCCATGCGTATTCATGGAATAACAGAGCAAGAATCTCAAAATACCACCCCTGAGGAAATTTTTCAAACGATCATCAAGGAAAACTTTCCTCATCTAAAAAAAGAGAGGCCCATCCATATACAAGAGGCATTCCGCACCCCAAACAGATACAACCAAAACAGAAGCACGCCACGGCAAATAATAGTTAAAACACTCCACATTCAAGAAAAAGAACTGGTGCTGAGAGCTTCAAGGGAGAAAAAACAAGTCACTTTTAAAGGTAAACCTATTAAAATAACAAATGACTTCTCAATCGAAACAGTAAAAGCAAGAAGAGCTTGGAGAGACATACTTCAAGTATTGAATGAGCAAAAATGTCAACCCAGGCTGATTTACCCTGCAAAACTATCCGTCATGATCGAGGGAGAAAGAAAAATTTTCCAGCACAAAGACAACTTGAAGGGATACATGTCCACCAAACCAGGCCTTCAAAAAATGCTAGAAATGATACTCAAGCGTGAAGAAAAAAACAGGCATATCCAGGAGAACAGAAGGCAAATACAACACCATTAAAAGCAAAGCAATATACTTATAAAAACTACTAAACATAATAAATGTCTGGAATTAAAAATAGTTTCTCCATTATAAAACTAAATGTTAATGGAATTAATTCACTGATCAAGAGACACAGATTACAAACTTGGATTAAAAATCACAATCCATCAATCTGCTGCGTGCAGGAAACCCATCTCACCACAAAAGATAGGCACGTTCTAAAAATAAAAGGCTGGTCAACAATTCTACAAGCTAATGGAAGCAGAAAACAGGCAGGGGTAGCCATTATGTTATCAGACAAAGTGGACTTCAAACCAAAGAAAATTATAAGAGACACGGATGGATGCTACATTTTAATCACAGGTACAATTCACCAGGAAGACTTCACAATACTCAACATATATGCACCCAATACGGGCCCCTCCACATTCATTAAGAAAACCCTACAGCGTCTAAAGCAAGAAATTAACCCCCAAACGATAATTCTTGGGGACTTCAACAAAGCCCTTTCAACATGGGATAGATCAACAGGTCAAAAGCTTAACAGAGACACTTTGGACCTTAATCAAACCCTGAAAGAAATGGATCTCTATTGAACTTTTCACCCACATACCAACGAATACACATTTTTCTCAGCAGCTCACGGACTTTCTCCAAAATAGATCACATATTGGGCCACAAAACGAATCTACACATATACAAAACAGTTGAAATTCTAACCTGTGCCCTATCAGAGACCACCACGGCATAAAGCTGGACATCGACAACACATCAAACAAGAGAAAATACACTAACTCCTGGAAACTTAACAATATGATGCTGAATGAGAACTGGATTCAGGAAGAAATTAAAAAGGAAATTCAAGATTTCCTGAAAGTGAATGATAACGAAAATACATCTTACCAATATCTCTGGGACACAATGAAAGCTGTTCTGAGAGGTAAGTTCATAGCTCTTAATGCCTACATCAAAAAAAAGGAAACATCAGAAATAAACAACTTAACAATGCAGCTTAAAGCTTTAGAGAAACTAAAGCAATCTGATCCCAAAAGTAGTAGAAGAGAGGAGATTAGCAAAATAAGGGGAGAAATATCTGAAATCGAGATTAAGAAAACGATAGAAAAAATCAACCAGTCAAAAAGCTGGTTCTTTGAAAAAATCAATAAGATTGATACACCCCTAGCTCAATTAACCAAAAGCAGGAGAGAGAAAACCCAAATTAACAAAATCAGAAATGAACATGGAGTTATCACTACTGATACCCAAGAAATCCAGAGAATTATAACATCATATTTCAAAAACTTATACCCTGTGAAGTTTGACAACACAAAAGAGATGGATGAATTTCTAAGTAAACACAACTTACATAAATTGAATCAGGAAGTTGTGAATTATTTAAATGGCCCTATAACATATAAGGAAATTGAGGAAGTAATCTTGAATCTTCCCACCAAAATGTCCTCGACCAGATGGATTCAGCAAGAGTTCTACCAGACATTTAAGGAGTTAATAATACCAATACTCCTTAAATTGTTCCATCAAATAGCAAAGGAAGGAACACAACCAAATTCCTTCTATGAAGCTACTATCGTTTTAATCCCAAAACCTAATAAAGACTCAATTAAAAAAGATAACTATAGGCCGATCTCTCTGATGAACACAGACTAAAGATTCTCAACAAAGTTTTAGCAAATCGGATTCAAAAACATATTAAAAAGATTATTCACGGGGACCAAGTAGGCTTCATCCCCGGCACACAAGGTTAGTTCAAGATACGCAAATCAATAAGTGTAATTCATCATGTAAACTAGTCCAAAGTCCAAGACCACATGATACTCTCGATAGATGCAGAAAAAGCTTTTGACAAGATCCAACAGCCGTTTATGATCGAAACGCTAGAGACAGTAAGAATGGAAGGAATCTTTATCAATATAAAAAAAGCTGTATACAACAAGCCCACAGCAAGGATTATTCTTAAGGGGAACAATTGGAAGCATTCTCACTTCGATCAGGAACTAGACAAGACTGTCCACTCTCACCACTTCTATTCAACATTGTACTTGAAGTCTTAGCTGAAGCCATAAGACAAGAAAGGGACATAAGAGGGATTCAAATCAGCAAGGAAGAAGTCAAGCTATCCCTATTTGCAGATGACATGATCTTATACCTGAGGGATCCCAAAAACTCCACCAGGAAGGTCCTGGAACTAATACAGAAGTTCAGCAGGGTGGCAGGATACAAAATAAATGTGCAAAAATCAGAGGCCTTCCTATATGCCCAGAATGAAAGAAATGAAAAAGCCTTGAGAAAAACAATCCCATTTACTATAGGCCCTAAAATAATGAAGGTTATAACTTGGTATAAACCTAACCAAGGAGGTTCGACAATGAAAACTATAAAACCCTAAAGAAAGAAATTGCAGAAGACACCAGAAGGTGGAAAGACCTCCCATGTTCCTGGATTGGCAGAATCAACATCGTAAAAATGACCATCCTACCAAAGGCAATATACAGATTCAATGCTATACCAATTAAAATACCAAAGCAATTCGTTAAAGAAGTTGACCAAACAATCTCAAACTTCATATGGAGGCACAAAAGACCCAGGATAGCAAAGATAATCCTGAGTAACAAAAACACTGCTGGAGGTATTACCATACCGAACCTTAGTCTATATTCAAATCCACAGTTATAAAAACAGCCTGGTACTGGCTCCAAAATAGACACACAGATCAATGGATAAGGCTTGAAGACCCAGATATAAGCCCACAAAACTATAGACATTTGGTCTTCGACAAAGGGGTCCAAAGAATCCAATGGAAAAAGAACAGCATCTTCAACAAATGGTGCTGGCAAAACTGGATCTCCACATGCAGAAGATTAAAGCTGGACCCATACTTGTTCCCATGTACAAGACTTAATTCCAAATGGATCAGGGACCTTGATATAAGGCCAGAGACTATAAAAACCATAGTTGAAAGGATAGGGAACTCCCTGGAGCTGATTGGTCTAGGCCCACATTTCCTAAACAGACATCCAATGGCACAGTCACTGCTACCAACTCTCAACAGTTGGGATCTTGTGAAATTAAAGAGCTTTTGTTCAAATAAAGAGATTGTAACACGAGCTCAAAGGCAATCCACAGAATGGGAGAAAATCTTCACTAACCACATATCTGATAGAGCTCTACTGTCCAGAGTGCACAAAGAACTTAGAAAACTAAACACCAAGGAAACTAATGGCCCAATTAAAAAATGGGCCCTGGAACTTAAAAGAAACTTTACTAGGGATGAAATTAAAATGTCTAACAAATATCTTCAAAAATGCTCCACTTCCTTAGCCATCAGGGAAATGCAAATCAAAACTTCCCTGAGATATCATCTCACCCCGGTCAGGATGGCAAAAATCCACAATACAAACAACAACAAATGCTGGAGAGGATGTGGAGACAGGGGAACTGTCCTACATTGCTGGTGGGAGTGCAGGCTCATACAGCCACTCTGGCGAGCTGTCTGGAGATTCTTAAAGAAATTAAAGATTGAAATGCCATATGACCCTGCGATTCCACTTTTGGGTATAACCCCCCATAGAGCAGAGGTTCACCTCGATAGCACAAGCACGACCATGTTCATAGCAGCACTGTTTATAATAGCAAAGTCATAGAATCAACCTAAATGTCCAACAGTTGACGAGTGGATAAGGAAACTGTGGTACATCTATGTAATGGAGTACTACTCAGCCATCAAAAAAGATGAATTACTGGAATTTGCCGGGAAATGGATGTCATTAGAAACAATTATATTAAGTGAAGTATCCCACACCCAGAAAATTAAGCGCCGTATGTACTCCCTAATAGGTGGCTCCTAATACCAAACCCACCCAGCCCATCTTGAGACACTCATAGGTAAATCTATGCATTACTTACAGTAATTGCAAGGATTATGAACAGGAGGGATGGGGTTGGAGGGCCACACCAGAAACAAGGAGAGAAGTGACCATGTTACAGTAGAGAAAATAGGCCTCCCTCAAGGACTGCAAGAAAGTAATGTGACACCTAGTTAAGTTCACAATTCGTTCCTGATCATTTACAACTAAGGGGGTATGAACTCACCAGAAGGGGAGGGCATATAGTCCGGCAGATTAAAAAGTAACCATTTTGCAAATGGGTGATTGACCCCTCCCATTGCCTATCGCCATATGACCCTGCAATTCCACTTTTGGGTATAAGTATTACATCTACCCTTGAATGTGCTCTTATAATAAGACTCCAGTTTAACAGCTTTCTGTCTCTGGCCAGGGGGTGACATACAGTGCCCAGCAGGATGGAGTGAAGGGCATTACAGGAGCAACAAAACTGCAAAAGAAAATCAACGAACCACAATCCAGAACTTCAGAGACTCTTTATCAACCACCTAGAACTAGGCTAGACTAATCTCTCCCCATCCTGTAGCTCAGGGAAATTTGCGGAAGAGGGGGCGGTAAGAGTGTAAGAGCAAAAGGATGGGAGGAGCAATGATTTGCAAGATACTCCACACAAGTTAGAGCCGAAGCAATCATAATTGGTCTTTGAATGCCCAGCGCAATGTCCAACACACTATTGACCTCACAAAGTCTAGCATCTGCTAAAGGCACCAAGATCCTTGGAGGGAAGGGATTGACAGCCACAGTAGTGTTCCTATGCTTAAGGGGAACACAGGAAGGGGTTCAGGGAAATGCCACTGGGTCTTTGTACGTCATCGGAGAGGAGGTCCCAGAGGAAAGTCAGGCATGCACAAGAAAGGACTCTGGGAATGGGTGCGGGAGGCACTAGGGGGTGGGGCGGGAGGGGTGAGAGGAAGGGTAGCAGGGCGTTCGGGGGGGGGGAGAGAGGGAGGGAACTGGTGTACCTATTAAGTTTGTATGAGCTGAAATAATAATAAAAATGTATTATATATAAAAAAATTAATATTCCTGTATTCCACAGTAAGCCAAACACTATATTGTGAAATTTACACATGA
The DNA here is from genome assembly GCA_023101885.1 of Typhlomys cinereus. Taxonomy (NCBI): domain Eukaryota; kingdom Metazoa; phylum Chordata; class Mammalia; order Rodentia; family Platacanthomyidae; genus Typhlomys; species Typhlomys cinereus. The sequence continues at coordinate 966,719 of JALPQD010000429.1, forward strand.
ACTTTGCTAGAAGATGGCCTGTGGTTACATTTTGGCATAATTTGCACATGTTAAAAAAACAATTTTGGCTAGTCCTGTAGGGTCTGAAGTAGCTGTCTGATAGACATGTCAAATCTAAACTCAGTACTACAGGAACATTATAAGATTATATCAGTTCTTCAAATCTCAGCTTTGTACTCCATCTAACTCATAGAGTGTTATTGCAAAGAGTCTGCAGCCCAGTGTGGAGTGTATCCATGTCTCATTCTCTGGAGACTAGATGTTCTGGACCATCCAAGAGATGCACAGCATCAAAATTTTAAAATTCATAAATATACAAAATAAATAAAAGAAATCCCACAGGACTGGCATAGTGCTTTTTTAAAATTTTTATTTATTCAATTGTGAGTGTGTGTGTATGTATGTGTGCACACGCGTGTCTGTGTGTGTGTAGAACCACGGACGAATTCTGGAACCACCATGGACGCCTCCACCTCCTCCGCCCCGGGATTCACAGGCTCTGCCCTACCAGGGCCAGAAACGCAGGCCGCTCCTGTTTCCGCTTGGCGTCTATACGTGGGATATGGGATCCGAACTCAGGACCTTCCGCCTGCAAGGCGGAGGCTTAACCCCTGAGCCACCTCTCCAGCCCTGGCATAGTGCTTTTATGAAAGTGAAGTATGGAAAAACAAAGTGTGTCATATTTTCCCGAATATCATCTAGAGTTTTGTTCTGAATTGAGATGGCTACTTGGTTCCTCTCAGAAATTCTGAAGAGGAAGACTACAGATGCCTCAGGGTCCTAGAGTCAATAGTAAATTTTATTTTAAAAAGTTAAACAATTCCACGGTCCCCAAAAACTGAAGGAATCTGTTGCAGTTGCCTTTTCTCATGCAATGAGACAACACACAGCTAGCTTAAGGGGATTAAAGGAGATTCATTTGGGTTACAGTTCCCAAGATGAGCTACAGTGAGTGTCTTATGACAGAAAAGGTAGGCTGCCAAGGCCAAAGTTTTCATCACTGAGGCAGAGAAGGCAAGCGGCAACTTTAAGAACAGACTGCTAGAAAAAGCAGGGCAGGTCTACCCAATCTCAAATTTTGCCACCTGTGGTATGCCTTCTTCCAATAAGGCACCATGTTCACTATAACATTCGCAAAAAATATCAGCTAAGGTTATAAATATATATGCATATAGGGCACAACTCACATTTAAACCATTACAGAGTGTCTTTGGACCTACTTGTTTCTACAAAAGAGAGACACTTGAGCTAATTGCTACTAACCAGGTTAAAAAAAGGTGTGTAAGGACCTGGAGGTAAACTTTTAGGGCAATAGCTAAGTTAGTTAGTGGAGTCGACAAGCCATGTGGAGAAGGCATCAAACCATTCAGTATGAAAAATGATTAGCTTGCAACCAACTCACACATGTGTTCTTTTCCAAAACATGAACATTGGAACATTTGCCAAAGCAGAAAGCATGGAAGACAACAGAAAACAAGATAAAACTTCAAAGAGGACAAATAAAGAATGTAATTTTAGTTATTTTCATCTTTCCCTTCTTAATCCTGGAGGAGTTTGAAGCTTGAACAAGTGAGGAACAAAGAAGTGCTGAGAAATACTAATCAATAAAAGTAGAACAAAATTTAGAATAAAGTTTAAAACTTATGGATGAAATCCAGACCAAGCATTTTAAAGGACTTATTCTTATTGAAGTGACTGTTGTCTCTACTACATACTCTAAATGTTGTCAGAACATGACAAATACAATGGAATATGTTAGAAGGTAGTAAATATGGTTCTTCATGATACCACAGCAAATTTGGTCTGCACAGTAAGTTAATTTGCTATTATCTTTATAATATCCCAAGTTAATTAAATTAAGACTGATAAAGCAACTCACACTCTGGAGAGATGGCTCAGGGGTTAAGATTATGCCTCGAAAGCAGAAGGACCTGAGTTCAGATCCCAGATTCCATATTAAAAACTCCAGGTAGAAATGCCAGTGATCTGCACTTCTGGCTTTGGAAGGTGGAGCCTGGGAAATCCCAGAGCAAAGCAAACAGGAGGTAGAGCAATCCAGGATAACTTCTAATATCACCCTTGGGACTACATGGACACACATAGCAAATGCCAATACACACACGTGTGTGTGTGTGCATACACACACACACACACGCACACTAAATACATAAAGTGTTTTAAAAAATTAAAAAATAAAATAATTCACACGTTACATACTTTGTAATGATTGCTCTCATATGCACAGTAAGATTATTTTCTCTACCTCCCTATTTAGAAGAATACAGAAAGAGAAATGTGTATAATCAACCTTGAAAACTTAGAATTTAGATTCATATGATTGAGTGATTAAAAGAATTGTTTGAAGAAGTAAAATGTAAACACTCCAGGAAACATATGCAACATGGTGATAAATTAAGGCTTTTTAATCATTTTATTGTCACTATTCATTAAAAAATTCAAGAATGGGATTATACCAGGGGGTCTAGTAATGAGGACAAGAATCCAGAAGGACTGAATATGATGGGTCTTGGGGATATTCCAAGAAGAACAAACAACAAGAGGAAAGTACACACACAAGTCTCCAGTCCACTAACTATTCCTCCTGATTAATCACCATCCTCTTTGTCTACCTACTCTGACCATTCAGAGTTAGGTTCTCTGTCTTTTTCAACAGTTCATGAGAGTTTAATTTATACCACATGAATTTTTCTTAAGGAATACTGAGTATATATATTCAATCCTCCTTTTATAGTTTATGCCTAATGGACTATCTGAAACAGAAGATTGGTCAGATATGAGAAACCATAAGCAGGTAGAGTGAGAAAAAGTATGACTTAAAAACCATAAAGGAATCAAACCCACCACTTCGCAAGAGGTAAGTCTCCTTTATGAAATAATTAAAAATAATAAATCCATGAGAACTATAGGAAAAGCAGATTTTTTTAATGAGCTAATGGGTATAGTTAGTTAATTTATTGGTAGATTGTGAGATGAGAGCCACAGAATAAATCATACGAGTTGAAGTTTCCATGATGTAGTCTTCCCTGATAGGATAAATCTAAATTAAATGATTTTGAATATAAATGCATATTCAATATTCAATTACATGTTATATGATAAAGAACAATGCCCACCTAAAAGTATTCCCATCCTTTAATCCCTGTGTACTAGGACTACATGTGCTGCTTTTGATACATAGCATGAGAATGAAATTTGCATCGAGGTTGCTATTCCTTTGATGCTCAAAGGCAGAGATTGTCCAGGATCAACAAGGTAAGCCTAGTGTAACCATGAGCATTTTTCAAAGTAGAAAAGGATGATAGGAAAGGAGGTCAGAAACGTAGATCTGAAGTGCTCTGCAGCTGGCTTTGAAGAGAGAAGAAGGGCCCAAGAATCAAGGAATTCAGTCAGTCTCTAGATGCTAAAAACAGAAGAAAAAAAATTCTCCCTAGAGTGTCCAAAAGGAAAATCCCTCCTCACACCTTAATGTTAGCTTGGTATGACCCATTTTAGACTTCTGATCTCCAAAAAAGAAGTTGATGGATTCATGAGGCCATCATATTATTTTACAACAACAAGAAGATGTTAAAGTCCACATTAATGTTAATGAATCATATCATTATATTAAAGCCTAGAAATAAGAAAATAACGCATTTCTTTGTTTCAAACACATTTATGAAGTGGTTCCTAATGAGCAGGATCTTGGGCTGAGGAGATGGTTTACTAAGTTGAATCCTTAGCACAAGCCACAGTGAGTGTCTGTAATCCTTAATCTCAGAGCTCCTACAGAGAATGAGAGACATATTCACAAACAACCTCTGGATTCTTTGCAGGGCAGCTAGCTCAGCATATACAGTTAAAAACAATAGAGAGATCCTGTCTCAAATAAGGCTGAAGGCAGTAAAGACACTTGAGGTTTTCCTTGGACCTCCATATGTGCTATGGTAGACACACACCCACATCATTTATATAGATTCACATATACATCTATAGGTTCAACACAAAAAATAACCAGAATTTCAAATTTTAAAAGTAAAGTGTGTACCTTACATGACTGGGTATCTGAGTGTTTATTAATTTACTCACATATTTGTGAATGTGTTCATGTGTATGTGTGTGCATATATGTGTGTATGTTTCTATTTTTATTTATTTTTCTCCCACATTTTATTTTTTCCCAAAAAATAGTGAGGTGTAAGGACTCAGTGGCATAGCCTGGAGTCCTTTCTTGGGCTCCTCTTTAGTATGGGAACTCTATTATGACTGTTAATCCCTTACCTCTAAGGATCCTATCGCCAGTGATCCATGCTAGACTTTGGGGGACCGTTGACATGTCAACCATTGTGCAGGTCATGGCTACTGCAGTCCTCACTTGTATGGAGTATCTTGCATATCGTTGGTCCTTCCTATCTTTAGACTCTTACAATCTTGCCGCCCCCTCTTCCTCAAGGTTCCCTCCTGAGGAGCGGGGAGTCCGCCTGGGTCAGAGTCCCAGGCAGAAAACTATGTTTCTGTTTTTAAAGGCTAGCTGCTGCTTATCTAAAATTCTCTTCTTCCATTATCGATTGTACTAAATCTGAAATACAGTATAAGGACCCTGCCGTGTGGGCTTTAGACAATGAATCTAGTTTTGCTATGCAATCAATCACTCAGTATGACAGTTAATAATCAGTTTGACAAGTTCTGAAATCACCTGGCTGACTCATATCTGGGCATGTGTGTCAGAGATTATCTTGATTAGGCTAGTCTCTGAACATGCATATGAAAATTTTTTTTTATTAGTTTAGTCTCTGAGCACACCTGTGAGGTATTCTCTTGATGGTTTTTATTAAGTGAGCAGCACCAGTTAAGCTTAAAGTCCTAGAGTGCATACAGAGAAGGTAGGTGGCTGAGCAGGAACATTCCATGTTGTCAGCTTCCTGATTGCAGCAATGTGACCAGCTGCTACAGTTTCGTCACCAAGAAGGGAACTAAATTTCCCTTCCCTTAAGTTGCTTTTCTCTGGGTACTTTATCACAGCAAGAGGAAAGCTAAGACCGTAGTTCACCTTCTGTTTGAGGATGACATTTCAGTTATTTTTCTAATAAAAATCCCTAGTTTTTGGGCTGGAGAGGTGGCTCAGGGGTTAAGCCTCTGCCTTGCAGGCAGAAGGTCCTGAGTTCGGGTCCTAGACCCCACGGTATAGACGCTGGGCAGAAGCGGGGGCGGCCTGCGTTTCTGGTCCTGGTAGGGCGGAGCCTGTGAATCCCGGGGCAAAGTAAACAAGGAGGAGGTGGAGGCGGTCCATGTTGGTTCCCGAATTCGTCCGTGGTTCTACACACATACACACACACACACACACACACACACACACACGCACAATTGAATAAATTAAAAAAAATTTTAAAAATCCCTAGTTTTGACTGGATTTTGAAAGCAGTTTTCCATACTTGTCTCTTTCTCTTATTTTAGAAAACCACCCTTAGAAGAGCGGCTCTTCCTTGTGATTATAGGACAATATTAAGAGCAGGCACTAAATTAGTTTCTCTCATGTTCTTTTCCTTATCTTTTTCTCTTTCTTGTGTGTATGTGTGTGGGGGGTATATGTGTATATGTATGTTCACATGTATGTGAATGCATTTGTACAAGTACATATGCACATATGTGTGTGCATACAGAGGCCTGGATTTAAAGTTAGTGTCTTTGATCATCCTCCAGTTTCAATATTGAACCCAGCTCAACTAATTGACTAGGTTAGCTAGCCAGCATGCCCCAATGAGTCCCTGATTTTGCCTCCTGAGTGTTGGGATTATAGGTGGATGCTGTGCATGCCTGGTTTTGATTTGGTGTTCTAGGGATCAGAATTCTTTTTTTTTCTCTCTTTTTTTTATTAAAAATTTAATTATACATTTTAAAAATTTTTACCAGTTCCCTCCCTCCCCCCTCCTCCCCCCGAACCCCCTCCTCCCCCCGAACCCCCTCCTCCCCCTCCCCTTCCCCCAGTGCCTCCCCCCCAATTCCCAGAGAGTCCTTTATTGTGTACGCCTAACTCTCCACTGGGTCCTCCTCTCCGATGACATATAAGGACCCAGTGGCATTTTAGGGATCAGAATTCTGGTCCTTACATTTATGGGACAAGTGCCTTCTTCTTCTAAGTCATTTTCCCAGTCAAGCTCCTCTTTTGTCATCATGTGTATCTGGAAAAGGCTTCTTCTTCTTCTTCTTGCATCCTGAGAAAACACAGTCTTAGGAGTACAGAGAAAAATTTAAAAGTCGAATTAAATAAATCTTAAAACAGTTTACAGTACAGTCCAGGCTCACTCTAGCAGTGGAGAGGGAATCAGAAGAGAGCTAACCGGTCTATGCTGCTTCTGCAGCCATACAGGTTTTCCTGCATAAAGAGATAAGCCTGAAAAAAAGTTTGTGGTCCATTTCCTCTCTTCCTCAGAGCCTTGCCAGTATCACTTTAAAGCATCTGTGATGTTTCTTGCTGTCCTAAGAGCCCTCCAAGAATATTTGTTCTTACTCTAGACTGTAACCTGTAACACCGTGTTGTGATTCAGGATAGTTCTTGTTTCTGGAGGAGAGTCTTATTAATCATACAATTTCTACCAAGTACCATCTCTCAAATTGGGTGGACTATAAAGGCTGCCAAGAAATGACCTGAACAGAAACATCATGTACCTTTCCTATCTCTTCCTTCCCACACATGCCTACTCTCTTTCCTTATAAACATCTATAATGTGCAAGTTGAAATGTCTTCCAATCTCTTTTCACCAATATAATGCACCTTGAATTTGAAATGTTGGTATCCCTCATAACCAAGTACCCACACTCATTCTATAGGCAATAAGTGGTGAGTGCTCATAGAGCTTACCTGATCTAGACCTTGTGGAAATTGAACAGCTTTCTGACAGCTGAATGTATGAGCTTTTCTCCAACATGCCTCTGACCTTTACAGGAAGACAGGTATCTCAGTGGTAATGAAATCCTTGGTTTCTATTGACAGGCAGAACATTTGCGAATGACAATTTTTATCACATAGTAAATTGCCCCAAATGTAGCCAGGAGAGTAGCACTTTTTGTCAAGTAGAAGTTTCAGAATTGAACTTAAGCTGCCAATAAAATCTTTAAAAATAAAGTAAAAACAGCAAAGCTCTTCTTGGCTTTATGTCATCCCCAAAGCTCGAGTACTGAAAGATGCTTTCTGCCAAAAGAAATTGCTCCCTTGCCATGTTTGGATGCTCACGGTTACAAATTTCATATCCTTCCAAGTACCTTCAATCTCATTAGAAAAAAAAGCAACTCAGAGGACTGAGGAGTGAATAGAGGGAAGGCTGAGTAGTGAAGTGGGTATAAACAATGTGTGTTACATACTTAACAAAAATACCTATTGATATCTTTAATTACATGTACTAATAATTGTATATGTGCCTCCTGCCCTGGAATACATATTTTATCTCCCCTCTAATTAGGACCAAAGTGAAAGAAAAAAATAAATTTAGGTAGTATATTTTAGAGACATGCTTTCAAAACTTGGCTGAATGGGTCATCAGCTATATAAACTTTGAAAAATTTGTTCTTTCAAATATTTCATCCCGCTTCTTTATTTGTGTGTGTGTGTGTGTGTGTGTGTGTGTGTGTGTGTAGGATTGTGTATGTGGAAGAGCGCACTGTGCATGCCTGTGTTTATGCAGGTGTGTAGGTGGAAGATGGCTCTCTGTATATGCTTATGAAGGCCCAGTCATGATTTCTGGAATCATCCTGAGTTGCTCTGCTTTCTTCTTGCTTTGATCTGAAATTCCAAGGATCTACCTTCCAGGGCCGGAAATTCAAGTCACTGCCGTTTCTGTCCTGTGTTTTATCTGGGATCCAGAAATACACGTCTTTCTGCTTGCTTGCTAGGCAAAGGGTTAACCCCTGAGCCATTCTCAAGTCCCACCCTATTGCTTTGACAGGTCATTTTATTAGAGTAAAAGTCTGACGTATCTTACCACATGAATGGCAACTTGTTTTTACTTTTCATTAGAATGTTTTGCATTCCTTTTTTTTTTACTCTGATTTGTATAACTGACCTATATAATATAGGCTTTATTTCTCAATTCACTGTTGAACCTGAGTGGGGGGAAGGGAACCCAACATTTATATATTATATAGCAAATGTCCATTAAAATCTAGATTGCTGTGAAGAGTAAATCTGAGGCAGGAGAAATAACTCAAGGGTTTAAACAAGCAGAAGGAGATGAGTTTGGATCCAGGATCCTACATAAAAAGGCAAAGTGGAAATGGCAGAGGCATACATCCCCAGTTCTGGAAGGTCCAGCCTGGGAAATCTCATAGCTGAGAAATGGAGGAGTAGAAGCAATTAGAGAATTATCTGGTTTTATTGCTGGTCTGTGGCTTCTCAAAAAGCTGGGATTTCCTGAAAAGAAATTCCTGATGCCATCCATGCAAGACATGCTTAAGATCCATTTGCAGAATCATGATTTCTAGAGTAGTTGAATTAATCATCTAATAAAATGATTTGTTAATAATCCCATGAAAGATTAATTTGTAGGAACAGTTTTGCATTATTATTTGTTCCTTCTTTTCCCATACACAACACATTACACAGTGCAGTAAATAAAAGAGTAGAAACATAAATATTGTCTATCTTTTCCTTTTGAAACTAGCACTTCCACAATTTCAAAGGAGCATATCCTTGGGCCTGGAAAGCTGTCTTGGGGTTAAGAGTCTTTCTGACAAGCAGAAGGTCCTAAGTGCGGATCCCAGGTCCCACATAAAAAAAAATATCAGGTGGAAACAGTGGCAATGGTGTCCTGCACTTCCAACCCTGGTGGGCAGAGCCTGAGAAGTCTCACAAGGAAGCAAACAGGAGGTATAAGCAATCCAAGATGATTCCTGAAGTCACCCTTGGTCTTTCACAGAATACACAGTGCCTCTGATACACATACACAAATATATATATATATTTTTTTTTTTAAAAGAGCATATCTCATCATTTGACTTAATTGCCATATTATTTCCTTGGCATCACTGATTAGGTTAAGTTTCCCCATTTTCCATGTCATAGAAACTTGCATAGTTTTATTCTAGCAATTTGCACACACATAATGAAATTATTGGGTCATCCCTTTATGAGTTCTCTTTCCTGGACTGGGGTGGTTGCTCAATGGTTAGAGCCCTTTCCTTGCAAGGGAAAGGACTTGAGTTTGGATCCCCGGACTCATATAAAAATTCTGAGTAGAGGGCTGGAGAGGTGGCTCAGGAGTTAAGCCTCCGCCTTGCAGGCGGAAGGTCCTGAGTTCGGATCCCAGATCCCACGTATAGACACTGGGCAGAAGCGGGGGCGGCCTGCGCTTCTGGTCCTGGTAGGGCGGAGCCTGTGAATCCCGGGGCAGAAGGAGGTGGAGGTGTCCATGGTGGTTCACGAATTCGTCCGTGGTTCTACACATACACACATACACACACACATACAGACACACACACACACGTGCGGGCACATACACACGCAGATGCGCACAGTTGAATAAATAATAATAAAAAAAATTTAAAAAAAATTCTGAGTAGATATGGAGGCCTGCCTATAATTCTAACCATGAAAGGAGAAGCTTAAGAATCCCCAGAGCAAGCTGACTAGGCAGACTAGCTCTTATGGTGTGCTCTGAGTATAATTAGAGACCCAGGTGTAGAGAAAAAAAAAAACATCTATTGAAGATTATTCCTGATATCACCTGTGGACCTCAAGTATACCTGTGCACCCACCCACTGCACCCAATCATATGCTACATACACATACCACGCACATACACAGAAACACGCTTCAAAGATACATACATGAAAGGAAAAAAGAATTCTCTTTGTTACTGGATTATTTACACCCTGAATCCAAGACTTGGATTCATTTTGGTACAACGAGCAAAGTACCAGTGTATGATTATGTGGTTATGAAATGAATATATACATGCACAATGAGATTTTCTGTAATGTATTCCCCAAGGATATAATACGTTACTTGCATTTTTGCTTGGGGATTTTCATAGTCTGTTGAATGTAATTGGTACACCCATACTTGACAAGATGTTGTATGAAGTCTGGGTGAAACACGAAGCTTTCTACCATGGGAAATAAATCCTTATAAACATACCCAGAACCTTCCCTGTCAAACTGTTTCCCCATCATGCATCTGATTTTCCTGCCTCACTAGATTCTTCAGTCCTCTCCAAATCCTTCATGTACTTTTGTACTTTTGTGAATTAGTTCAAATACTTGGTGGAGCGAGGAGTGCAAATAACTTAGTGATGCTATTTAGATAAATCCTCTGGTACCATCCATGAGCTGTTTTCTCTGCTCCCTCCACTCCTCCTTCCCTTTAAGGTCTAGCACAAACACTGCTCCTCTGTTAAGCTTTTCCTGACATTCAGCCCACACCACCCCTGATAAACCAAGCATGAATCACTCGTTTTTCTATGTTTCCTCCACGAAGATGCTTCTACACTTTAACACACCGTGTTCATCTATAATCCCCCAGCCGTTTTCTTTACTTCTCTCTCAAACTAAAAAAATCCATGCTGGAAATAGGCATGTGTGCAATATTTCTCCCTCCCCTCCCCCAGAATTCATGGATCTAGCATGGCTATTGATAGGTTTTAGAACTCAGGCATAGTTGTTTGGATCTTCAGGACTAGGGGCAATTATACTCAAAGTGTCAGCCAGAGCTGTGGTCCATCAGAAATTCAAATGCAACAGTTCTGCTATCAATGTCACAGAATTGTTATCAGAATTTAGTTCTATGTAGACTATTTGATGGAGGGACTCAGATTCCTTGCTGTCTGTCACCTGAAACTGCCCACAATGTCATGCCCTGAGAAAGCCTCCAACCATTAGCTCAGAGTATAGGAATGATCTTTTTTTCAGCTAGCAAAGAATGAGCTTGTGGAATGAAATGATATGGATTAACCATTTATATATTTTTATTATGTGGCATTTGTCAAAACAGAGTCATGTTTGGTACATTCAAGATAGGATTCTGAAAATACATGAGTTCTAGGATACAGGAATCTTAAGGTTCTAGAGACTATGTGTCATCACTTTCAGGAGAGGTGAGATGGGGAATTTGGGATGTGATTGTGAAGCCTAAATAATCATAAAAATGAATATACAGCAGATGAAAGCAGAGATTCTTAGAGCCAAGAATCTCCAGATATCTATGTTTTATTTGATTATAAACAGTATGGATATTCCATTGCTTAGTAAAAGATAAATTAATTATTTAATCCATTTTATTATATGAACATCAATGGCTAAATAATTGTTCATTTTTTATTTTGTTCAGTTTTGTATCAACACACAAAAATAAAAAAAAACTTTCCAATTTAATTAAATTAAATTAAGGAATAATTTTCTAGCTCTAATAGCTGGAGGCAGATACTTTTTCTTGAAGAAATGTGATATAACTGGGCAGATGGCTTATGGGTTAGGGCCTTTGCCTTGCAAGCAGAAGGACCTGAATTAAGATTCCAAGATCCAACATAAAAATGCTGGGCAGAATTGGTAGCAGCCTGTACTTCTGACCTTGGATGGTAGAGTCTGGAAAACCCCAGAAGAAAGCAGTAAGGAGGAAGAACCATCCAGAATGAATCCCGAAGTCATCCTGGGACCTCCACAGGCACACAGTACTCAAGTACACTCTGGTATAAACACTCAAAAATGAAAGAAAAGTAAGATGTTTATTGAAAGAACAGAGAGTCTTATGTACTAGAATATTAGTTATTTGACTTGGCTCAACCTTCAGGGGTCCACATAGTAGAATTTAGAGGAATTCAGAGGTGGCCTGGCATTTTAGGACTGGACCACCCAGGAAGACTTTCAGATCCTTTGAAGATATATAGCTGTAGTTCATCTTCCTCATACCTTTCAAACAAAGCATTTATGTAGAAAAACAACCTGTTCTATGATAACTAAGCTGTAATCACCAGCTTTTGTACTAAAATTCAAACTGTTCATATTCTTGGTGAGAACTTGAGAACCAAAAAATATTTTGACCAATAATTATTTTCTTAAGACAGGATTTTCAGATTCAGGAATTCTGAAGTGATTTTGTCCTTGTGAAACTCTTACCAAGATAAGTACCACATAAAGTATCCCTCCAGGAATTACTATTCATAAAAATAAGTGCCAACTCATGCCTAAAGAATGTATTTTAGAGACCCTGTGAAAACCAAATGTGTGTGTCTGTGTGTGTGTCTGTGTGTATGTGTGTGTGTATGTGTATATGTGGTGTTATATGTTTTCATTGTAACTTAGAAGTTTTAATTTAATTTAGATACACAAATTAATAGTAATTCCTTCGTGGTGTATCAAGGAAAGTAAAATACACAAGGAGTTCCTCTCTTTTATGTCAGAAACTTGAATGTTTATATATTAAAAATTAATGCAATATAAAAATGCATAGTTGAAAATATACTTGGTCTTAGAAGTAGCAGCCCTGGATTTGACTTCCTACTCTCTCATGAAATAGACTTCTTTTTTTATGGACTAGACTTTTTACTTCATCTAAAACCTCCTTTGGAAAGTGGAGAGAAAATATTTACCATGAAAACACTCAAAACCGTTTTATGTTATAAAAGTTTTGTTTTAGACCATGTTCTATTATACATCAGTAGCTATCTTAGAAGTACTCAAACACAGTCATCTAAAATATGTAAATGTTTATGAGACTTCAAAAAGTGCCCCACACATACATTTAAGAAAACCTCTTATCTGATGAATTCCATGACACCCTTGCTGTAATGGCATGGTAATAAGAAATCATATTATTTATTTTTACTTTCCTTAAGTAAAATTTTTTCTTGCCACTAGCCCTCTCTTTTAAATAAAGTATCCTGGATGGAATTTTCCTTAGAGCCTACTCAGAAACATATTTGGTGTCAAATTGCTTGGAGCATATTTAATGCATTCTTGTAGGTTGCTTCTCCTCTCCCTAAAGCCATTCTGCTGTAATTCAATGGAAAACAATCAGCAATACTCGTGTATGGGGGTGGTGTTTTTTGGCATCTCTCCTGGGGGAATATGAAAATGTAGGTATGCCTAACAGCCATTTTAGGACTAAGTTTCCAAATAGCTTATTAGTAATTTATTAGAACCCAGTCTATTTCATCCCCTCAAAAAAGAAAACAATCTTTTTATGTACTTGTCATCTGTTTCAAAACCCAAAGCCAAACAGTGGAACTTGACATAAAGCCAGAGAAAATTAGTCCCACTAATTGAATGGCCTTTGGCTTACAGAAGAAGAGCAGTGCTGGATGCTCAATTTATAAAGTGAGAAAATAGCATGCACCCTTGGTAGAGAAGCACAGCCTAATTGTTTCATACTCTAAGGTTATTTAGATTTAGATTCTATATTCTAAAAAGAAACACTAGTTAATTGATACACAGTAAAATTGCTCTGGCTCCAAATAAATTACATATCTTGCAAAAGAGGCTTAAACACTCATGGTTAGTCCTTAAAAAACTAAAGAGTGAGCATTAAAAAAAATAAGTCCCATTTAATTTCAAAGAATTGAATTTGTGAGGTCAAAATACAAGACATTTAGGTATAAATATTATATAGATAAAGTAGTAAAATTATTATTTTATGATTCTAAGATGCTTTCTAAGAGCATTCCTTACCACCTCTAATGAATGCACATCTGAGTGCTAACATATGATGACTCTTTAAGTTGTCAAGGTCTTCCTTGTCAGTAGCTAGCAAAGGTCACAAGACATTCTTGGGCATTAATGAAAACACCTCTGTTTTCATAAGCTGCTTTTTAATCTTTTTTTTTTGCAATTTCCAACCTTTAAATAGAATAGCACAAAATGTCAAAATTATTCATCAAGGTGTCTGTGTGGAGAACTTCTCATGAATATGGAAATTAAGATCATAATAGTAGGTCCAACCAATCACCATCCTGGCCCAAGATTGTTCCCATTGTGGATGCTGAAGCAGATGTTACAAACTGGAACCCTGTAAGCTGAAATAATTCCTTTGGTACTTCTTGAAAGGTTTTAAATAGTTTTAAATTGTCAGGTTTCACATAAAAACATATAGTTGTACCCTTTCTTAGAGAAGCCAAATATCTGGCAATATTGACTCCAACTCTCACAGGGCAGTAATAGGTGAGACTTAGATAGCTGCTGTCTTTTTATACAAGACACTCTCATCATATGGCAGGCCCCTCTTTCATCATTATATTATATCCAGGATTCCCTCTTCATTAAATTGCCTGCCTAGCTGCCTTAGAACCTGGATTTGTCACTTTAAGTTAGAACATAAAAGTGACAATTGCCACAATGTTTGGTTCCTATCTTAAAATTGTCCTCCAGGACTGGGAAAATGGCCCATGGTCCCAACCAGCTAAAGGACCTGAGTTCTGATGCCCCAACTCCTACATAAAAATGCCAGCATGAAATTCTGGCCCTGGAAGGTAGAATCTAGGAAACCCCAGACCCAAACAATAAAGAGATAAAGCAATATAAAATGATTCCTGATATCACCTTTGGACCTCCACAGGCACACACACTCAGGTGCCCTCTTGTACACACACACACACACACACACACACACACACACACACACACACAATCACTCACACCCCAAAAGTCCCCTCCTAAGTCTCTTTTACCAGACTTATGCAGCCCTATTACAATTCTTAGACTTAAACACCACCTCTTCTTTTTACTTTTAATTTCTTTGCTCTTAAAACTGTAGTGTTTGCTAGGACTACATCCTAAACTTTTTGAACTCTACTCATTTTTCTCAGACAAATTTTTACCATACCCAGGGCCTCAATTCTTTGAGAATGTCTCTTAAATATCATTTTTTTTCTTCAAACGTCTGTTCTGACCTCTCAGCCAATCTGCCCAACTATATACATGTCATTTCTATGGAAATATCTGATAGGCATGTTATAACTTCTCTGCATGGTGCTGCTAAATTCATGATTAAACACCTTTGGGGAACAAGAAGTTTATTCTGGCTTATGAATCTTGGTTATAGTCCAGCTTGGCAGGAAAGCTTATACCAACACCAGAGGCTGAGGGAACTGGCTATACCACATCCACAGGCCTGCTGAGAAAGAGACAATCTCACTTATCAGACCAACATGTCTGACCAAGAATATTGAAGAATGCCAATTTCCATAACTAGTTCTCTTCATACACCTCAACTTCTAATTCTTCATAACTGTGCTTAGAGCTCAGGGCTTCAGTTGTCAAGTTGAAACCTGCATCTAACTATGACAAGGCATTACCAACTATAAAAATCCAAAAACTTACTAATTATCCCATTTAAAAATCTCTTCTTCTGTATTCCCCATTTTGTTGGCTACATTGTCATGTGTCTAAAGTGAGTTCCTCACTCTGCTCTCATCTTGCCACAAAATTTTGTTGATTCAAATGCATGTTTTTATCACTTCTTTGCACATATTTCTATTTTAATCAACATCCTTGCTACTTATTAAATGAACTAATGAGTAACATGTCATTTTATTTTTTCTGTTCTCTAATCCAGAAAACTCAGAATGAGTTTTTCTATTACAGATACAATTATTTTATTCCCTGTCTCTGATTTATTGAATTTATCATAAAAGCCAAATTCTCTAGCCTAGCATTAAATTAATTTCATAACTAACTGCTGATCATTGTCAGAGCTGATCCTCTTCTATCTTGCCAAGAAATATAGATCCTTGAAGTATTATTTAATTCTTTAGCTATAACTGTGATATGTCCTCTTATCCACAGAGACAATTGGTCTTAGTTCAGGCATTATCAGTAGAAAGACTGTTTCCTTGACCAGCTATATGTGTTTTCCATTTTATCACTTCACTGGCTTATGTTGTGATGTTTATGTTTACTCATATGCCTCCTCAAATGGTCTTCAAAAGTCATAAAAGACAAAAAAATTCATGTTATATTTGGACTCTATGCAATTCTGTGCATATATCAGTGTTTGAAACACAGTAATCACTCAATAAAGATAACTATTTTTGCATGATTGAAACATGGGCACTTTAATGTTACATGCAAGTTCAGTGGCCTTTGAAACAAAGAAAATAAATATCATTTAGGCAAAGCTTTACATCATCTGAAAATGTCATTTTTCTGAGCTTTTATACCTAAAATTCCAAGTTTTCAGAGAAAGTCTAAGATTGCTACTCGTGCAACAGGATTAGAAGATATTTGTGAGCTTTGAACACTTACCAAAAGATTTTTTAATTGATAAATTTAACACTCATTCTCAGTTCAGTTTCTTTCCTGATCAGCCTTACCTATTTTTATCTTTACCTAGGCAGGAGTTTAGACAGTCTTACTAAATTAGAAACTCTGGCTTCAGAGTGATTATAATAGCTCTTAATTATGAATTGGAATTACAAACCATGTTCCATCTACTTTTATTTTTTCTAGTATTGTGATGGGTGTCCTACCTGGTGCATCACTGCAGTGGGAAGGAAATGAGAGAGAAGAAAACGCAAAAGCAAAGAAGGAACTGCCATTAATAAATGATTGAAAGAGGCAAATTTGATAGGACTTAAGGCCTACAACTGAGAACAGGACCTCATGAAATTAGGAAGTTTCTGTTTAGCAAAAGGAACGATTAATGAAGAAAAAAGGCAGCCTACAGAACAGGAGAAAATTCTTGCCAGATATACATCTGATAGAAAGTTAGTATTCAGAATATTTAAAGACCTCAAAAATTAAGCATCAACAAAGCAAATGACCCGACTGAAAAATGGAATACTGACCTAACTAGACTCCTCAAAAAAAGAAAAACAAATGTCTGAAAAATTCTAAAAAAATAAGTTCATCATCATAAGTAAATCCAGGAAGTAACTGTAAATCCAAGCTAATGTGATATTCCATCTTATCCCCATCCGAATGGCCAAGACAGATAAAACAAACAGCAAATCTGGCAAACCCTCACTCACAGCTGGTGGGAATATATCCTAGTCCAGCCGCTATGGAAGTCAGAATGGATAGTCCTAAAAAAAAAACCTAAAATAGAACTACCTTATGACCCAGCTATATGACTTTTGGGCACATATCCAAGGAACTATATATCCCTCCACAGAGGAACAAACACATTAATGTTCATGGCAGTCCTATTCACAATAACAAGAAAATGGAACTAACCTAGATGCCCATCAGCTGAGGATTGAATAATGAAAATATGGTAAATACATACATTGGAATATTATCCAACTCAATAAAATTCACAAATAATTGTCGGCAGATGTAAAAAAAAACTATATCCAATGAAGTAACACAATCCTAGAAGGACAAATACTGCATGTTTTCTCTCACATGCAAACATTAACCTCCAGATTAATTAATTAATAATTAATTAAACCTCCAGATTTATGCAGTTAGCAACCAGTAGCCCAGAAACTTTGCTTAGCAAGAGTTGGTAGTCAGCAGAGAATAGATGACTGTGGATCTCCCAGTCTAGGTAGCACATACAACCCTCTTTTCTCAAGGATCAGGGTATTTAATTTATTTAAGAAAAAGAAAAGGAAGTATAAAAACACTAAGAAGAAAGTGAAATTTGTGCACTGTGTTGGTTCTCAAAGCTACCAAGCCTAGTGCACTTTTTTTTTCATCCAAAATGATGCAAATTATATAAAATGTGTCTAGGCTACAACAAGATTGTTTTCTATCCTCTCTCTTTGTACAATAAAAACCTAAAATATAGGAAAGGAAATAAGGGGTCCTCAGCACATTTTTCAGAGCATCTTGAAAAAGCGTAGTTGCTCAAGTTTGATCCAGTTAAGAGATAAAATAGAGAAGACATTGAAAACTTCCACTTCAAGAGGGCAATCTA
The DNA here is from genome assembly GCA_023101885.1 of Typhlomys cinereus. Taxonomy (NCBI): domain Eukaryota; kingdom Metazoa; phylum Chordata; class Mammalia; order Rodentia; family Platacanthomyidae; genus Typhlomys; species Typhlomys cinereus. The sequence continues at coordinate 984,557 of JALPQD010000429.1, forward strand.
GAAGTGCATTATAGAAGGTCTGTCTGTGTGATTTGGTAAAGGAGAAAGTCAGAATAAGAGAAGGAAACGTGGCTGTGTTCCAAAGAGAAAACAAGTTTGGAAATCCACAACTTAGTGAAAAAATGTCTGAAAAGTGTGGAGAAAAAGCCAGACACTGTGCTTGTAACTGAAGTAAGAGTTCCAATTACACAGCTATTTGGTGGAGTTGGGAATAGGCAAAAAGTTGATGAGGGAGTCAGTCAAGGGGAAAGACAGGTGACCCTGTGTACAAGCCCAAAGCCCTGACAAATTTCTTCTAGTTTCATGCTTAGAAAGATACTGATTCGAGACTGGAGAGAGAGTTTAGCGGTTAAGACTCTGCTTCCCAGTCAGAAGGTACTGAGTTAGGATCCCAGGTCCCAGTAAAAATGCTAAGCAATGGCCTGTACTTCTGGCCCTGGTGGGTGGCCTGGTAGATGGCCTAGTGGGTGGAGCCTGGGAAATCCCACAGGGAAGCAAAAAGGAGGTAGAAACAATCTAGGATGATTCCCAAAGTCACCCTTGGTACTCTACAGAGATATACAGTGTCTTCTCTCTCTCTCTTTCTCTCTCTCTCTCTCTCTCACACACACACACACTAACCACACTAAAAAAATCATTAAAAATGTATATTAAAAAAAGTTCTGGAAAGACAGTGATTCAAGTCATGGTCCTGCCTGTGATGGACAGGAACACCATTTCTTGCTCTTTTTATTTAAAAGGACAACTCGGTCAAGAGAGCTTGAGAGAGAATCTTTTGGTACTACCTGACCCAATTCCGGGGCCTAAGAGTAGGGAACTATCTGAGGTTACCTCTTTGTCCTGTGGTAACCAAATGAGGAAATGCCTGCTGTAATAGTTGCAAAGGGCCTGGGACTGTGACAAGCTCAAGGATTATTCTAGACTCAGAAGTCATCTAATGCTGAGAAGTGCACAGCTTTCAGGAATAATCCCTGGTAAGTGGTTAGGGTAGGTTCTTACAGGATTGAATAGTCAAGGAAATTGTCACTCTTAACTTTCCCCAATTTCGTTCTTCAGAAATTAAATTATACTACCATGTATCCAGGTATTCGGGAAAAGTTAAGGGTCTATCCCTTCTTAACCATTTGATGTACAATTGAAGTACACAAGAAGAATAGCTTTAGAAAAGGGTTATATTAAAAATAACTTTTTGGGGGACTGGAGAGATGACTCTAAGGTTAAGAGTCTGCCTCACAAGTAGTAGGTCTTAAGTTCGGATAACGGGTCCCATGTAAAAACAAAAGGCAGAAACAGCAGCAGCCTGAATTTCTGGCCTTAGTGGGTAGAGCCTGGAAAATCCCAGAGTGAAGCAAAAAGGAGATAGATGCAATCCAGGATCCATGGTGCCCTCTGACACACACACACACATGGACACACACACACACACACACACACACACTTACACACACACACATACACACCACACCACACCAAAAAATGAATAAAGTGTTAAAAAATAATCTTTTTAAGAGGTTGTTATTGGAAAAGTACTTGATTATGAATTATTTCAAACCTGTACTTTCTGATAATGTTTATTACTACATGTCAAGTCCAAGATTTTACTTCAGTGCAAAATGTGGATGGAAATTATAACCACCCCTGAAATACGTTTGTGAGATTCCTACCATTTTGTTTTTATCTTTAAAAAAACTGAAAAAATATTTCTAAAGGAAACCATAAAATGGCTCCCCTTTCAGCCAAAGCATTTGAAATTTTCAGAATGCCACTTGATTTGGCCACTGTGTTCACATTAATTTTCGGTTCTGCGAATGAGCACGTCAGTGCATATTAACACCTGCTCTAGAAAGGGAACACCGAGGCCTTACTCAGAGTATTAGTCAGCACACCTTGGGAGTGCTATTGCCTGACTGCTCTTGGCTTCCGGAAGGATGCACATGCATTGCTTCTTAATGAGACATGCACAGGATCAGATTGAGCAGCAGACACCGAATCCTCAGCTACTTTCATTACATTCAGAGAATTTCTAGTCATCCACAGTTTCTACTTTTAATCACTGTAATTTTCAAAATAGAAAACAGTTTTTCCACTGAAAAGAGGGCTGCTGTACCAACTGTTATTTTTTTTATTCTTTTATGTATCTAGTATCCTTATCAGTTCTTTAAATCAGATATTCTTGAAGGCCTTGATGTTATAAGTCAAAATATTACAAACCACTTTCAATCTTTGGACTATATGTTAAGTACTATACTTTATTCACTGTAGTATCCACAATTAAGACAGTATTACTGTAGCAGGTACTGAGTCAACATTGTCTGGGGGAAACTATTTGTGACCTGAGATGACTTAAGTGTGATCTTATTTTCCTCTTCCACAAAAATGGGTATATAAAGTTACTTGGCAAAAACTATGGGTGAGGAACAGTGGTTGAGTACTTGCCTTGTATGCCCCAAATCCCAAGTCTCCATCCCCAGAGACCAAAACAAGAGAGAAAGAGATGGAGAGAGAGAGACAGAGATGAGACAGAGAGGAAAGGAAGAAGACAATGAGGAGGGGGAGAAACAAGAAAAGGAAGAGAGAATGGGAGAGAGTGAAAGGGAGAGAAGGAGGAAGAAAAAAGGAAGGAAGGAAGGAAGGAAGGAAGGAAGGATGGAAGGAAGGAAGGAAGGAAGGAAGGAAGGAAGGAAGGAAGGAAGGAAGGAAGGAAGGAAGGAAGGAAGGAAGGACTATTTACTATTTTGTGGTTATAATGCAAAATGTTTCCCATAGACCCATGTATTTGAACACCCAGTCCCCAAATGGAGGAGCTACTTTGGATATGGAAACTTCAGAGGGTGCAGCCTTCCTGAGAAATTGTGTCACTAGAGATGTGCCTTTCGCTCTAATAGCCTGGCACCACCTCTGTTCTGTTCTCTGGTTCCTGACTGCAGATGCAACGTGACCAGCTGCCACATACACCTGCCCTTCACCTTTTTTCTGCCATGAGGGACTGCATCCCTTCTTAATCTGTAACCTTTCCTCCATCAAGTTGCTCCCTGTTAGATATTTTGCTGTAACAATGAGCAAAGTAACTGGTACAACATATTTGGAAGAAATTTTGTAAATATTGAATGTTTTCATAGATAATGTTTGCATCAAAAACTACTTCTTCCTCAGCTGAGTACATTTTCATCAGGCATTGGTTGTTACTTTTTCTTGCTATGTTGTTGTTCAGATTTTCCCAACAAGGTTTTGAGTTACTCATTTCCTTTCCATTTCCTTCCACCATCAAATATCTGCAAAGCATAGTTTTGCAGCTCTTTGTTTATTTTTCTTCAAAATGTGTTCACTTTTTAACTCTAGAAAACTATGGCACCGGTCCAATTTCTACTAGTTTTCTCTCCAGGCTTATTAGTAACTCACTATTTACCCTTTTTAGCAACCATAGAAGTGCTATGGTTACATTGTTACATTGTTACATTGTTACACACAAATTTCTCTTTGAGTTGTGTCCACTTGGTTTCATTCCTGCTGTCTCGGATCACTTTTCAATTTGCATTAAATATTAATCTTTCTTCAGTACTCATAAGGTCTTTTCCATTCCTGATTAGGTCCTTTTCTACTCTTCATTTTCCTTACTCTTTAATATCTCTTTGGTCAGACCCATTTATTGCTTCTGTTGTGTTTTGAATGCAAAATATCTTCAATGAGCACATGTCTTTGAGTACTGGTGGTACTGTTAGGTAGAGTACAGAACATTTAAGATATGGATCTTCACTGAGAAGTAAAATACTGGAGAAGACATTGAAGTTAAGTTAGTCCCCTTCACTTCCAGTCCTCTCTGCTTCCTGACTAAGGATGCAATGTGACCAGCCATCTTAGCCTCCTTCTGTCATGCCTACCTACCTTGCTGGACTATAAAACCTCTTATTCGCAGAACCCAAATAAATCTTTTCTCTCTTGCCAGCTATTTTATCACAGCAATGAAAAAGTAAGTAATGTTGCCTACATCCTAGTACTTTTTCACCAAGCTTCATAACCAATCTGTGACAGAGCCTGGTTTCTTCCCTTTTGCCTTTCCCTTTTAAAGATGCTAAAACTTTGCAATTTGGCCTAGTTATATAAGCAGAAGTTACTGGTGGGACTTCCCAGAAATACTCCTGAAAGTGACAAGCATTGAGGACACACTTTTCAGTTTGTGCTTTCATCCTTTTTCTATCTCAGAAATTGATGTGACCCCTGAAAATTATGTGCTATTGGAACAATTTTTTTTATTTTAGGAAAGACCAAGAGAGGACGACATAAAGTATGCAGAAGCATAATGGTGTCTGAGAGCAATTTTATAGCTTTAAATCATCATCACCATACAATGGGAGCACCATACAAAGTATAGCATCTGTCTTAGCCAGTCAATACTAATTAAACATCAACCTGCCTGGCTGAATGTTCACCTGAACTGCCAATATATTTTTCAAATTGAACCAATTGCCTCCACCAAAGCCCACTCTCAAACCGTCCATCCCTATTTCTGATCATGCTATTATCATCTCTTTCATTCATGCATATTTTAAATTCCTTTCACTTGTTTTCTACATATAGCATACATCTCTGACCTGTAATTCCTATGCTTTCAAAAGCACATTCACACAATGTTGTTCCATTTCTTTACCACTGTCAGTCAACAGAACACGGTAAGTGTTGCCTCAATTCTCTTTTTTACTATCTCGAATCCAAGTTTAAAGTTCATATGAAGTCCCCAACTTCTTTGCAATTTCTAATGTTCATACTTTTTACAGTAGAATTATGCAAATTAAAAATACATTTTTGAAAATCACAGTGATTGTCATGTAGAGATAGTTCTTTGAGTCTTTGATGCATCAAATTCTAATTTCAAATAGTGAGTTCTAGGATGTTTGACTTTAGTCACGTTTGTTTTTATCAGCGTAGGTAGTCCAGGATTTCAGGCTCACATTTCAGAGTCCCTTAGTATAAATGACCTTTTATTACTCTGAGAATTTCAGAAGTCCAGCTGTTTGGACCTTTCAGTCAGTATGTTCTTCTTCCTAGCATAAGGCATATAGCACATAAAAATGGATTCAGGCACATTTGATTCTGGCACCTGTGACATCAGCCCTAAATTGATTTCCTGAGTTGCCTTAAATTTTACTTCCTGTTTCATTCCAAACCTTTGCAAATATGTGTGTCACAGACTGTCTATATCCTAATGAAATCCAGTCACATGGAGCCTGGTTATTTTTCACCAATTTTGACCTTTTATTTTATGACTCATCCACACTTTAGAACCTCTGTTTAGTTATGCTTCTTAAAAAAAATCTTTCAACATAACACATTCTTCCTTTCTAGTTAAGCACACAAAACATTTTGTTTTATCCTAGGACCAGACAAGTATTGACAGTTATATTAATGTGAATTGAAGGAGTATTTTCCAGAATTTCAAAACAAACCATTCATCCTCTTAGCTATATAACAACTATTCTAATTAATTTTGTAACAAAAGACTATATAGATGACCCAGAATAAACCATTGTCATTACCAAGATGGAAATCTGAAAAACAATAAACAAGTTGTTTCCATGTAGTCCTTTAAATAGTCTAAATTGTCAAGATAATAAAACAATGTCTTTACCGAGGGTCAATCATCATTTAAATCAGATTCATTGAATACTTTGATTCATACACCAAAAGCAAAGGCTTGAAAAGCAACACCGGATCAACATTAAGACACTAACAGCAGGTGTGATATCTTATCATATAAAGAATAAGATATTTGATGGCCTCCTCATTCAGTTTTGATATTCAAACAAGGTAAGGTGCACTGCAGGTGATACCTATATCATTAATATGGTCCTTATGTGGACCAAGTCAGCTTGTCCAAATGTAAAGCTCTAACTTGTGACTATGGGTAATAGCTGTACCATAGTTTATTTTTCCAATCATAATATAATTGACCACAATGAATGCTAAAGGTTATTTATATGTTTCTGAGGTATTGATTCACAAATTTATTCAATTGTTATTGATTGACTGCATGCCATTTGTCAAGGGCTCTGCTAAGTATTAAAGATACAACAATAGGAACTAAAAATATTATTTCATCACAACAATGGGAGGTTCCTATTAGCTCAGGCTACATATTAGTAAATTGGTACAGACTATTATTGACAAGTGATGGGTCTGTATGACAAGTGTATGTTCTGAACTGAGTGGGTGACCAAGTGTGATGGGACTCTCATATCTGTTATATAACTCCAATTTTGTTCAGATAAATTTAAATGTATCACTTTTCTTGAAAAGTTGTATGGTACACTATGGTACACTTTTTATGAAAGTTCGCATAACACTTAGAAAAAAATAAGAATCATCCTTAGTGACTAGTACATTGGTGGGCCATTCACGTCCTTGTGGAAAGCCAAGCGCATGTCAATGCAGACTTCCTGGATTGGGTTCAATGGATCACCCATTCAGGAGGACAGGGAGTAGCAGGGAAACAGATAAAAAAGAGAACAATTAGAGTGGGGTGAGAGTGATAAAGGTGGTAGTAATACATAAAACACACGCTTATTACATTTTATATAAAAGTTTCAAAGAATAAAAAAGTAGTCTCAGATGGATTTTTGGTAGAGTAAAAGAAGCTTGTACTGTTCATGAAAACCTGTCTGCTACCTACTTCCATGTTATTGTTGTCTCTGTGATGGCTGGTTTGTCACTTGTCATCTTAACTCCATCTGGAAACACCTGGGAGAAGAGCCTCTGGTAATGTCTATGGGGACCTTGATTATTTCAATTCAGGTAAGAAGACAAACCCACCATCTCTAACTCCATCCCCTGACTGTGTAATTGGACAAAAGAAACTGAGAAGCAGCATGCATGGTGAATTAATTCATTGCTCTAAGCTCGTTACTGTGCATTTAATGTGACTAGTACTCTCATGTTCCCACTGCTGTGGCTGCCCTGGCATGATGGACTGTAACCTAGAATTTTGGTCCAAAGAAGCTTTTTTATCAAGGTTTTTATTACAGTAACAGAAATAAAACTAGGAAAATGGTTCCCAAAATTTCCTAAACTCAAGATTTCCCTTTGCTCAGTTTTGAACATGAGAAAATTCAAGCACCATTATTCACATTCTTATATTCAATTATATTTTTGGTTACCCACACTACATTATTAGCATATAAACAATTTTTCTCAAACGTATAGTAGGAGAAGTGTCTTATAAATACTATTAAATTTATATGTATATCAGCAGCCAAAATAATGGCTAATATTCCAGAATGAAAACTGAGAGCTCAATTTTATCTTCTTTGAATAGCTGGCTTATGTATGATCTTATTCATATTTTAGCATTTATATAGCTTGAATTATGAAAAGAATTTTTGGATTTGCTTTATAATTTGCAAATGAAATGATTTGATTGTAGTTATAGCAACAATGGAGATCATTATTGCATAACCACCACATCTGCTAATCTTTTCCATAAAGCATACCAAAGAACTCTCGATGTAAATATTTGCTCTCTCAATTCAAAACAATTTTTTCATTTATGATACTTAGTCAACAACTACAGTTACTCTTGTTTTTCCTTCAAATTAATGATATTTACTTATTGTTCCTTTTACACATGTAGATGTGTATAATTTGAGTAAATGTGGGAATGATTAAGATATGATTGCCCTCATCAAAGTATAAGGTGACATGGTACTTAACATAGGATAGATTATGAAAAATAATTTAAAATGTACAAAATGAGTACTCAATCATGAAGGAAAAAAGAGAAGCACTGTAGAATAAAAATACATACTTATGAAATATGGTCATCATTAATACAAGATTCCACTTCCTTAGAACTTTACTTAAAATATATTTAGCAGACCAAGTGACCCCTGTGCTGTAGATCAATCTCAGTCAATAGATGTTCACAAGAATCATACTGTTCAACAGGGAAAGCTATGTCATGCAATCTTACTTTTTTGTTGTTTTCCATTTATTCCCAAGAGACGGTCACTCCTGCTTAAGACCCCCAATCTCCTACTTATATTCTATATGCTGTCCCCTGGCCTTAAAACGTTCACCATAGTACACCACCCTCACCCTCAACCATAACTCTGCTATTCCTAATTACTAAATCCACCCTGCCCTGTTCTCTAAAACTGCTCTGACTCTTAAGCCAAACTTAACCCAGCAGACCTGGCACAAAATTGCAAGCATCCTAACTAAAATTATATCACAAACTCTTATGCCTATAAAGCAGGGCTGGACTTACATGCCCCAAGCACACTACAGCTACCACACCCACAAAACAGAATCAAGTAACTCTAGTCTATCCCTTAAACAATATCCCATCTAAATCCAAGGAATCTTTTCCAATAAGAGCCAAAGTCAGGCAACTTCATCTGAGTCAGGAGAGCCAGAAGTGTATACTAAAGAAATTAGTCAAAGACTTAACATAAGATGCTCATGTTCCATTGTAGAACCAGTAAATATGTATCTCCTACAAATAATACCAACCCCCTAATGATAAACTTTAGCATAAACTCCGGAATACCACCCAGGAAAACAATACTCAAGATAACAATGTCTTCCAAAGGAATATTATCAATATGATTAATGAAATGAGAAAATAAATGCAAAAGGAACCTAGAGAACTGTAAAAGGAATGTGAACAACAGAAAAGATATGAATAAATGCAGGACTTTATATGAACTGGAAAATAATAAAAATTAAAAGAGATGAAAAAGGTAATAAGGAAAACAAGAACAAGCTTAAAGGAGGTGAAAAAATTCCAAACTGAAATTAAGCCCGAAAAAAGAAAACTAAGTTAAGTGCAATTGAAAACTCAGCAGAAAGCATCACCAATAGAACTGATAAAGTATAAGATGGAATATCAAATCTGCAAGACAAGTTTGGAGAACAGGATTGCTCAATGAAAGAAACTAAAAAAAGCTTTAAAAGCATAAAAGAAATATTAAAGATCTATAGGATACCATGAAGAAACTAAATCTGCACATACATGAAATCCCAGAACAAGAGACTCAAGGAAACACTCTAGCATATATTTTTCAGACAGTCATAAATGAGAACTTTCCACATTTGTGGAAAGAGATCCACATCCAAGTACAAGATGTATACTGTGCATCAATCAGATATAATCAAAATTGAAAATCACCAAGGCAAATAACAGTAAAAATATTTTACAGTTGTAGGATAAAGAGAATGTCCTGAGAGCCTCAAGAGAAAAAAACCAAGTCATATTTAAAGGCAAACCCATAGAAATAGCAGCCGAATCTCTCTCCATCCTAAAGCTCAGGGAAACTTGTGGAAGAGGGGGTGGCAAGATTGGAAGAGCCTAAAGATGGGGAAGACCAATGATATGCAAGATACTCCACACAAGTTAGGGCTGCAGTAGCCATAATCAGACTTTGCATGACCTGCAAGATGACTAACGTGTTGACAACCCCCCCTGGTCTAGCAGTAGGGTCTTTAGAGGCAAGGGATTAACAGTTGTGGTGTTCCCACGCTGGCGGGGAGCTCTGGGTTATGCCACTGAGTCTTTACACCTCACTAGGGTAGAGGACTCAGAGGGAGGTTTGGCGTTCACACAAGGGGATGCTCCCGGGGGAGTGGGGGGGACACTGGGAGAGGTGAAGGGAGGGGAGTGTGGAGAGGGGAGGGGGGACAGTGCAAGGGAGTGGGGAGGAGGGGGAAGGAGTGGAGGGAGGGTGAGGACCTATTGAGCTCATATGATTAGGGAAAAATAAAATAATAAAAGAAAGAAATAGTAGGTGACTTTTCAATGGAAACAGTAAAAGCCAGAAGAGATGGCACAGGCATCAACTCATTAATGGTCACAAATACAAACACAAGATGCTATATCCAGCCACATTATCAATCATGCTTGAAGATCAAAGGAAGATATTCCAGGACAAAAGTAAATTAAAGATCTGTATATCTACCAAGCCAGGTATGCAGAAGATACTGGGAGAAATACTCAAGGCTGAAGAAATAGATGAAAATATTCAAGAGGACAGAAGGGAAAACCAATGCCAACATAACTACCAAGCAGAAAACTGTAACAAAAAATCACTAAACTGAAAAAGATGACAGAAATCAACAAACTTCTCAATTATAACCTTAAACATCAATTTGAGCTCAACTCCCCTATCAAGAGACATAGACTAATAGCATGGATTAAAGGGCACAACGCATCAATTTTCTGCCTTCATAAAACACACCTCACTTTGAAAGATGGACACTATCTCAGGGTCAAAGTATGGTCAAAGATACACCAAGCAAATGTATCTAGGAAATAAACAGGAGTACCTATCCTAATATCTGAAAACATACTTTAAACCAAAACAAATAAGAGACTCAGAAAGATATTACATACTCAATAAAGGAACAATCCATCAAAAAGAATTCATGATTCATTAAACAAGGACTACAACTTGTAAAACAACAATTCGACCCAAATATGACAAAATTTAGGGTATTTCAATACCCCACATTCATTGATGGACAGGACAACAGGTCAAAAACTGACCACAGACACAGTGGAGCTAAATCCTGACAGACATCTCCTGAACATTCCAGTCTAACATCAATGAATATACATTGTTTTTACAAACCCATGAAACTCTCTCTAAAATAGACCACATGCTAGGCCACAAAACACAAATACAGGATAAATGAGATCACATTCTGTACTCTGTCTGACCACCATGGAATAATGCTAGACAGCCATAATGAGGTAAACAACAGAAAGTACAAAAACTCTTGGAGCTAAAACAACATGCTGCTGAATGAGGACCGGGTCCAGACAGAAGTGAGTACAGAAATTCACAAATTCCTGGAACTCAAAAATAATAAAAACACAAAAATATTAAAACTTTGGGATATGATGAAGGTGATCCTAAAGAAGAACATTCACAGAATTCAACCCCTACATGGAAAAGTAGAAACACCACAAGTAAACAACTTAAAAATTCAGCTTAGGTCCGCCCCACCACGCGCCTGCCCGTCCACCATCCCCAGGTGTGTCCGCCCCACACCCCCAGGGCGACCAGTGTCTCAGAAACACCCAGGCTGCCTTAGGTTTTAGCCTGGGCTGCGCCCAGGCCCCAGCCCCTTTCTTCCTCCCGCCCGCCTGTCTGCCCAACTGGACAGGACTTGCTCACATTCCTCCATCCCTGGAGCTTGGGTGGGGCACTAAGCCAAGTCCCGGGTGCCAGGTGAAGAATTCTGCCATCAACATCAGCCCCTCTGCCTCTCTGGCCCACTGGGGACCCACGCACATGGTCCACAGAAGACACACTGCTACTCAGAATTCAACAGAGTCCAAAGAAAACTCAGGCAAAGTTCTAAGCGTTAAAGGCCATACGTCTGAAAACCTCTACAATCATCCTATCACATGGGAGAGTTTCTTCACATCCAGCCCAAAGATAAGTAAATCTCCTTTTTTTTCACCTTACTGTTCCTTTCTAATATTAATCACTGTAGATTAACTTTTCCATACAACCACCCCAAAAACATATACAACTACAGGGAATATATCACTCACTCTCACATATCACCAAAATACTACATCGTAAAAGTGCACTACCATACTAATAGTCACCCCCTGTCTACTAAACCTGACTAAACTGATGTACTAACAGCCTAATAGCCTCAAACAGGAAATAACAATAACAAAAGACAAACATACCCAACCCCAAGGCAAGCACTAGTAATAACTGCCCAAGTGTAGGAATACCAACTAAATCAGTCAAAAACACACAGAAACTGAAAAGCCGTAGAAGACAAAACAACAATGCCCAAGTCAAAGTGCAGATCCATGAGAAACAAAACCCAAGAAGACAAATTTCCCACTGAAAGAATTAACCCCTTAATGATGGATTCCAACCAGAACAAATTCACAGAAAACAGGCAAGAAAGCCAGACCCAAGATAACAACTTTCATAATATGACATAACCATGATTAATACTATGAAAGAGGAAATCCAAGAGGAGTTAAACAACTGAATCAACCACTTTGAACAGGAACACAACAGGCATCTGGAGGAGTTGAGAAAAAAAGTTCAAGAAACAAAAATAGGCATAGAGCAGTTAAAACAGTCTCAGGCAGAGTTTAAAATTGAACTAAAACACAAACTATCTTCAACCCAAAGCTCAACAGAGAGTCTTATCAGCAGAACTAACGAAGCAGAAAATAGAATTTCGAATCTTGAAGACAAAGTGGGAGAATTAACCAGCTCAATGGAAGAGATTGTTAAAGCCAAAAAGATACTTGAGAGGAACATTCAAGAGATATGGAACACCCTGAAGAAGCCTAACATGCGCATTCATGGAATACCAGAGCAAGAATCTCAAAATACCACGCCTGAGGAAATTTTTCAAATTATCATAAATGAAAACTTCCCTCAACTGAAGAATGAGAGGCCCATCCAAATACAAGAGGCATTTCGCACTCCCAACAGATATGATCAAAATAGAAAATCGCCACAGCAAATAATAATGAAAACACTCCACATTCAAGACAAAGAAAAGGTAATGAGAGCTTCAAGAGAAAAAAAGCAAGTCACTTTTAAAGGCAAACTTATTAAAATAACAAATGACTTCTAATGGAAACAGTAAAAGCAAGAAGAGCTTGGAGAGACATACTTCAAGTATTAAATGAGCAAAAATGCCAACCCAGACTGATATATCCAGCAAAATTATCTGTCATGATCGAGGGAGAAAGAAAAATTTTCCAGCACAAAGACAACTTGAAGGGATACATGTCTACCAAACCAGGCCTTCAAAAAATGCTAGAAATGATACGCAAACTTGAAGAAAAGAACAAGTGTATCCAGGAGGACAGAAGGGAAGTATAATACCAACAAAATATAAATATCAAACATCATGCTTACAAAATCCACTAAACATAAAAAATGTCCAGAATTAAAAAGAATTTCTCCATTATAACATTAAATGTCAATGGGCTTAACTCACCGATTAAGAGACACAGATTACAAACTTGGATTAAAAATCACAATCCATCAATCTGCTGCCTTCAGGAAACTCATCTCACCACAAAAGATAGGCACATCCTAAAAATGAAAGGCTGGTCCAAAATTCTGCAAGCTAATGGAACCAGGAAACAGGCATGGGTAGCCATTATGCTGTTGGACAAACTTGACTTCAAACCCAAAATAATCTTAAGAGACACAGATGGATACTACATTTTAGTCACAGATAAAATTCACCAGGAAGACTTCACAATACTGAACATATATGCACCCAATACGGGCCCCTCCACATTCATTAAGAAAATCCTACAGTGTCTAAAGCAAGAAATCAACCCCCAAATGATAATTCTTGGGGATTTCAACACCACCCTCTCAACATGGGATAGATCAACAGGTCAAAAGCTTAACAGGGACACTTTGGAACTTAATCAAACCCTGAAAGAAATGGACCTTACAGATCTCTATTGAACTTTTCATCCACGTACCAAAGAATACACATTTTTCTCAGTAGCACACAGAACTTTCTCCAAAATAGATCACATATTGGGCCACAAAATGAATCTCCACATATATAGGAAAGTTGAAATTCTAGCCTGTGCCCTATCAGACCACCACGGCCTAAAGCTGGACATTCACAACACAACAAAAGAAAGAAGGTACACTAACTCCTGGAAACTTAACAGTATGATGCGAATGAGAACTGGATTCAGGAAGAAATTAAAAAGGAAATTCAAGATTTCCTGAAAGTGAATGATAACGAAAATACAACTTACCAAAATCTCTGGGACACAATGAAAGCAGTCCTAAGAGGTAAGTTCATAGCTCTTAATACCTACATCAAAAAAATGGAAACATCAGAAATAAACAACTTTACAATGCACCTTAAGGCTTTAGAAAAACTAGAGCAATCTGATCCCAAAAGCAGTAGAAGAGAGGAGATTAGCAAAATAAGGGGAGAAATATCTGAAATCAAGATTAGAAAAAACGATATAGAGAAAATCAACCAGTCAAAAAGCTGGTTCTTTGAAAAAATCAATAAGATTGATACACCCCTAGCCAAATTAACCAAAAGCAAGACAGAGAGAAAACCCAAATTAACAAAATTAGAAAGGAAAATGGAGGTATCACTACTGATATCTAAGAAATCCAGAGATTTATAATGTCGTATTTCAAAAACTTATGCTCTGTGAAATTGACAACACAGAAGAGATGGATGAATTCCTAAGTAAACACAACTTACATAAATTGAATCAGGAAGTTCTGAATTACTTAAATAGTCTTATAACATATCAGGAAATTGAGGAAGTAATCTCGAATCTTCCCACCAAAAAATGTCCTGGACCAGATGGATTCAGCACAGAGTTCTACCAGACATTTAAGGAGTTAATAACACCAATACTCCTTCAACTGTTCCATCAAATAGCAAAGGAAGGAACACTACCAAATTCCTTCTATGAAGCTGATATCTTTTTAATCCCAAAACCTAATAAAGACTCACTTAAAAAAGAAAACTATAGGCCGATCTCTCTGATGAACACAGACGCAAAGATTGTCAACAAAGTCTCAGCAAATTGGATTCAAAAACATATCAAAAAGATCATTCACAGGGAACAAGTTGGCTTTATCCCCGGCACACAAGGTTGGTTCAACATATGCAAATCAATAAATGTAATTCATCATGTAAACCAGTCCAAAGTCCAAGACCACGTGATACTCTCGATAGATGCAGAAAAAGCTTTTGACAAGATCCAACAGCCTTTTATGATCAAAACGCCAGAGACAGTAGGAATGGAAGGAACCTTTATCAATATAATAAAAGCTGTATACAACAAGCCCCCTGCAAGGATTATACTCAATGGGGAAAAACTGAAAGCATTCCCACTTCGATCAGGAACTAGACAAGTCCACTCTCACCGCTTCTATTCAATATTGTACTTCAAGTCTTAGCTGAAGCCATAAGACAAGAAAGGGACATAAGAGGGATTCAAATCGGCAAGCAAGAAGTCAAGCTTTCCCTATTTGCAGATGACATGATCTTATACCTGAGTGATCCCAAAAAATCCAACAGGAAGCTCCTGGAACTAATTGAGAAGTTCAGCAGGGTGGCAGGATACAAAGTAAATGTACAAAAATCAGTGGCTTTCCTATGTGCCCAGAATGAAAGAAGTGAAAAAGCCCTGAGAGAAACAATCCAGTTTACTATAGCCCCTAAAAAAATGAAATACCTTGGTATAAACTTAACCAAGGAGGTAAAAGACCTTTACAATGAAAACTTTAAAACCCTAAAGAAAGAAATTGCAGAAGACACCAGAAGGTGGAAAGACCTCCCGTGTTCCTTGATTGGCAGAATGAACATCGTAAAAATGACCATCCTACCAAAGACAATATACAAATTCAGTGCTATACCAATTAAAATTCCAAAGCAATTTTTTAAAGAAGTTGACCAAACAATCTCAAAATTCATATGGAGGCACAAAAGACCCAGGATAGCAAAGACAATTCTGAGTAACAAAAGCACTGCTGGAGGTATCACCATACCAAACCTTAGTCTATACTACAAATCCATAGTTGTAAAAACGGCCTGGTACTGGCTCCAAAATAGACACACAGATCAATGGATAAGGCTTGAAGACTCAGATATAAGCCAACTAAATTACAGCCATTTGGTCTTTGACAAAGGGACCCAAAAAATCCAATGGAAAAAGAACAGTATCTGCAACAAATGGTGTCGGCAAAACTGGATCTCCACATGTAAAAGATTAAAGCTGGACCCGTACTTGTCACCTTGTAGAAGACTTAATTCCAAATGGATCAAGGACCCTGATTTAAGGCCAGAGTCTATAAAAAGGGTAGGGAATTCCCTTGTGAAATTAAAGAGCTTCTGTACAGATAAAGATATTATAACATGAGCTCAAAGGCAACCCACAGAATGGGAGAAAATCTTCACTAGCCACATATCTGATAGAGCTCTATTATCCAGAGTGCACAAAGAACATAGAAAACTAAACACCAAGGAAACAAATGGGCCAATTAAAAAATGGGCCTTGGAACTTAAAAGAAACTTTACTAGGGATGAAATTAAAATGTCTAACAAATATCTTAAAAAATGCTCCACTTCTTTAGCCATCAGGGAAATGCAAATCAAAACTTCCCTAAGATATCATCTCACTCCGTTCAGGAAGGCAAAAATTCACAATACAAACAACAACAAATGCTGGAGAGGATGTGGAGAGAGGGGAACTCTGCTACACTGCTGGTGGGAATGCAGGCTCATACAACCACTCTGGCGAGCCATCTGGAGATTCTTAAAGAAATTAAAGATTGAAATACCATATGACCCTGCGATTCCACTTTTGGGAATAGCCCCCCATGCAGTAGAGTTTCACCTTGATGGCACAAGTGTGACCATGTTTATAGCAGCACTGTATACAATAGCAAAGTCATGGAAGCAACCCAAATGTCCAACAGTTGATGAGTGGATAAGGAAACTGTAGTACATCTATACAATGGAGTACTACTCAGCCATCAAAAATGATGAATTACTGGAATTTGCCAGGAAATGGATGTCATTAGAAACAATTATATTAAGTGAAGTATCCCAGACCCAGAAAATTAAGCACCGCATGTACTCCCTAATAGGTGGCTCCTAGTACCACCCAGCCCCCTCGACAATAAATCTATGTAATACAGTAATTGCAAGGATTATGAACAAGAGGGATGGGGTAGGAGGGCCACAGCAGAAACAAGGAGAGAGGGGACCATGTAACAGCAGAGAAAATAGGCCTCCATCAAGGACTGCAAGTAAGCAATGAGACACCTGGTTAAGTTCACAGACTTTTCATTCCTAATCATTTACAGCTGAGGGGGTGTGATCTCACCAGAAGGGAAGGGCATATAGTCTGGCAGATAATAAGCAACCATTTTGCAAATGGGTGATTGACTCCTCCCTCACTGTGGTTTCCTGCTTTTATTACATCTACCTTTGAATATACTCTTATAACAAGACTCTAATTTAACAGCTTTTTATCTCTGGCAAGGAGGTGACATCCAATACCCTTCAGGATGGAGTGAAGGGCATTGCAGGAGCAGCAAAACTGCAAAAGAAAATCAACAAACCATAATCCAGAACTTCAGAGACTCTATGTATCCACCTAGAACTAGGCCAGACTAATCTCTCCCCATCCTGAAGCTAAGGGAAATTTGCGGAAGAGGGGGCGGTAAGAGTGTAAGAGCAAAAGGATGGGAGGAGCAATAATTTGCAAGATACTCCACACAAGTTAGGGCCGAAGCAATCATAACTGGACTTTGCATGCCCTGTACAATGTCCAACACACTACTGACCCCACAAAGTCTAGCATTTGCTAAAAGCACCAAGATCCTTGGAGGCAAGGGATTGACAGCCAAAATAGTGTTCCTATCCTTAAGGGTAACAAAGGAAATGGTTCAGGAAAATGCAGCTGGGTCCTTGTACATCATCGGAGAGGAGGACCCAGAGAAGAGTTTGGCATGCACATTAAAGGATTCTCTAGGGATTGGGGGAGGGGAGGCACTGGAGGTGGGGAGGGAGGGGGGAGGGGAGGGGGAGTAGGGGGGTCGGGGAGAGGAAGATGGAGGGAGGGAACTGGTGTACCTATTAAGTTTGTATGAGTGGAGATAATAAAAAATGTTTAAAAAAATTCAGCTTAAAAATTTAAAGAAACAAAAAGAAACCAACCCTAAAACCAGAAGACATGGGGAGATTAATATTAGAGGAGAAATAACTGAAACTGAGACAAAGAAAACAACACAAAGACTCAATCAAACAAAGAGCTACTTCTTTCATAAACTTAAAGAGATTCATAAACCCTTAGCCATATGAACCAAATTATTATAATTAGAGATGAAAATGGAGCTATCACAATGGATACCAAGGAAAATCAGAGAATCACAAGATCATACTTCAAAAATTTATATTCCACAAAACCTGACAACCAGAAAGAAATGGATGAATTTCTAAGCGCACATAAGACACCAAAGATGACTCATGATGAATTGAATTATTTAAATAGTCCTATAAAACAAATATGAAGGTATAACAGTAATTATGAATCTTTCTATCTCCAAAAATCCTGATCCAGATACAGTCAACACAGAATTCTACCAAACATTTAAAGAACAACACCCCAAACTAGAAAAGGAACACTTGCGATTTTTTTTCTGTGAAGCCAATATTACACTGGGATACTTCACTTAATATAATTGTTTCTAATGACATCCATTTCCCAACCAAATTAAGATACAATGAAAAAGGAAAACTATAGGCCAGCTTCACTGACACAAAGATCCTCAACAAAATTTTACTAAACTGGATTCAAAATCATAACCAAAAGATCATCCATTATAACCAGATTGAATTAATTCCAGAAATACAAGGTTGGCTCAATATATGTAAATTAATAAATATAATTCACCATATAAGCAAATGAAAAAAATAATCACATGATTCTCTCAATTGATGATGAAAAAACTTTTGACAAACTTCATCATCCCTTCATGATAAAACCCCTAGGGAAAATAGGGATGTAAAGGACCATTTATCAACATAACAAAGGCCATATACTAAGTAAACCTATAGCAAAAGTCATCCTAAATGGAGAAAAACTTGAAGCATTCCCACTTAGATCAGGAACTAAACAAAGCTGTCCACTCTCACCACCTATATTTAATATATTACTTGAAGTCTTAGTTTGAGCATAAAATGAAAGACCGAGAGAGAGAGATAAAAGAGATACAAATTAATAAAGAAGTCATGTTATTCCTACTTACAGATGACATGATTCAATACTGTAAAGGCCCCAAAAATGACACCAGAAAACTGCTAGAACTAATAAATAAGTTTAGTGACAAACTCCAAAATCAATGTTCAAAAATCAGTGATTTTTTTTTATATACCAAGGATAAACAAAGCAAGAGAGAACTGAGAGAAACAATTCCTTTTTTCATAGTTTCTCACAAAATGAAATGCCTTGGCGTAAATCTAACCAAGAGTGAAAAAGACCTATAAAATGAAAACTTTAAAACTCTAGAGAAATAAATTACAGAATATACCAGAAGGTAGATAGACCTCCCATATTCCTGGATTTCTAAAGATTTTTTTTTATTTTATTCAAGTGTGTGTGTGTGTGTGTGTGTGTGTGTGTGTGTGTGTGTGTGTAGAACCACGGGCAAATTCCGGAACCACCATGGATCACCTCCACCTCCTCCTTGTTTACTCTGCCCCGGGATTCCCAGGCTCCGCCCTACCAGAACCAGAAATGTAGGCCTCCCCCACTCCCGCCTGGTGTCTATACATGGGGTCTAGGATCCGAACTCAAGACCTTCTGCCTGCAAGGCAGAGGTGTAACCTCTGAGCCACCTCTCCAGCCCCATTCCTGGATTTCTAAAATTAACATTTTTTGAATAATCATCCTATCAAAGGCAATATACAGATTCAATGCAATGCCAATCAAAATTCCAAACTAATTCTTCACAGAAATTGGTAAAATAATCTCAAAGCATAAAAGGCCCAGGATAGCACACTCTTCACTAATAAAAAACCTGCAGGAGGTATCAACAAAGCAGACATTAAAATATACTACAAATTTATAATAATAAAAATAGCATGGCATTTGCTTCAAAACTAAGGTATAGACTAATGGGTTAGAATCAAAAACCTAAATATAAGCTCATACATCTATGGCCAACTGATTGTTGATATAAGTGCCAAATAAAAGCATTAGAAGAAAGACAGCATTTTCAACGAATGTGCTGGCAAAATTGGATATTTGCATGCAGAAGAATGAAACTGGACCTTTATTTGTCATTCTGCACAAAAGTCAACTCCAAATGGATCAGTGTTAGACCTCAGTTAGAACACAGACTCTAAACATCCCATAAGAAAAAATAAAAAGTATCCTTGAACTAATTGACCTTATTAGGATCCAAATGTATAGGAAATAAGACTAACACTACATGAAATTAAAAAGCTTTGGTTCAGCAAAAGAAATTGTTAGACAAAAAGGCAATCCATGGAATGAAAGGGTATCTTTGCTATTTACATATCTGATAGAGGACTAATATCCATAATATACAAAGAACTCAAAAAATTAAATGCCAAGAAAGCAAACAACATAATTAAAAAAATGAGCCATAATGGGCTGGAGAG
Organism: Typhlomys cinereus; assembly: GCA_023101885.1. NCBI lineage: Eukaryota > Metazoa > Chordata > Mammalia > Rodentia > Platacanthomyidae > Typhlomys > Typhlomys cinereus. The sequence continues at coordinate 1,004,738 of JALPQD010000429.1, forward strand.
ATGGCTCAGGTGGTAGACTCTGGCTTGCCATCAGAATGCCTCAAGTTTGGATCCAAATCCCATGTAAAAACATCAGGTGGAAACAGAGATAGCCTATACTTGGGGCCCTGGTAGGTAGAGTCTTGGAAATCCCAGAGCGAAACCAAAAGGAGGTAGAAGCAATAAAGGATGATTCATGAAGTTACCTTTGGTCCTCCACAGGGACACATGTGCCCTCAGATACACACACACACACACACACACACACACACACACACACACACACACAAATAAAAAACAAACAAATAAATAAATAAATAAATGTTTAAAAAATGGGCCGCAGAAATAAAAAAGAAACCTTTCACAAGACAAAATTGAAATGTGGAACAAATATCTTTAAAAATGTCCCACCTTCCTAACCATTAGGGAAATGTAAATTAAAACTTACCTGAGGTATTATCTCACTCCAGGCATAATCACTGAGATCTAAAACATAAACAACAATAAATGCTGGAGGGGATGCAGATGAATGCAATCCTCATACATTCCTAGTAGGGATGTAAATGTATACAACCCTTTTGGAGATCAGTTTGGAGAGTCCTAAAAAAAGGAACAATTGACATACTATTCAATCTAGATATATATAACTCCTGAGAATATCCCAAAAAATGCTATATTCTGCTAATAGTCACATGTAAAATCATGTTCATAGCAACTCTATTCATAAGAGCAAATAAATGGAATCAACCTAGATGTCCTAATGTTGATAAATGATTAATGAAAATGTGAAATATGTGTGTGTGTGTGTGTGTGTGTGTGTGTATGTTCACACAAAGGAATACTATACAGGTGTCAGGAAAAATGAGCTAATGAAATTTGCTGCTAAATGTATGGAACTTCAAGTAATTATACTGAACAAATTATCCCAGATGAAAAAAGACAGATACTGCATTTTCTCCCTTATAAATGTATCCTAGCATTAAACCTTCAGATTGTTGTTATCAAGCAGAGACCTCAGCAATACCCACAAACTGCAAAGGAACATAAATCAGTGGGGCTATAAAGGATCTCAAAAGAGTAGAGACAAAAGAACACAGGCAAACGGATGAATAAGTCATTAATGAAAAATATGTTTTAAAGGAGAGTGAAGAAGAGGGATAGGACATAGTAAGGAGTAGGGTTAGGCAAAAAGTAACAAATTACCTAGTAACTAGCTTCTAACCCTTCCCCATCAATGTCAGGGAATATATGACCAGTAATGCAAAACTGTCCAAACAACAGTAGAAAGGTAGAAAATAGACATTAGACAGGATAAGATGTCTTAGTTCTAACCATAAACACTTGATAAGAAACCACCATCTAAACACCTCTTGTTATATATTTACATAAAAAAGATCTCAACACCTAAACAAGATGCAGCCTACTGCAATGAAAGAGTAGTGATTTTTACAACCACAGTCAACCAGAGTGAAGAATAACATCAACGCTTAAATGCTCAGCTCAAATCAGGCCATCCAAATCTCTTCCCATCCTAAGGCTCAGGAAGTCTTTTTATTTTTTTAACAGGTACTTGAGTTTTCTTTGTTTTTATTTTTATATACATTTTTATTATTATTTCCACTCATACAAACTTAATAGGTACACCAGTTCCCTCCCTCCCTCCTACTCCCCCCGAACCCCCTGTTCCCCCTCCCCTCACCCTACCTCCCCATCCCCCAGTGCCTCCCGCCCCCATTCCCCTAGAGTCTTTTATTGTGCATTCCTGACTCTCCTCTGGGCCCTCCTCTCCGGTGACGTACAAGGACCTAGTGGCATTTCCCTGAACGCTTTCTCCTGTTCCCCTTAAGCATAGGAACACCATTGTGGCTGTCAATCCCTTGCCTCCACGGATCTTGGTGCCTTTAGCAGATACTAGACTTTGTGAGGTCAATAGTGTGTTGGACATTGTGCAGGGCATGCAAAGTCCAATTATGATTGCTTTGGCCCTAACTTGTGTGGAGTGTCTTGCAAATCATTGCTCCTCCCATCCTTTTGCTCTTACAATCTTACCGCCTCCTCTTCCGCAAATGTCCCTGAGATTCAGGATGGGGAGAGATTAGTCTGGCCTAGTTCTAGGTGGTTGATATAGAGTCTCTGAAGTTCTGGATTGTGGTTCGTTGATTTTCTTTTGCAGTTTTGCTGCTCCTGCAATGCCCTTCACTCCATCCTGCTGGGCACTGTATGTCACCCCCTGGCCAGAGACAAAAAGCTGTTAAACTGGAGTCTTATTATAAGAGCACATTCAAGGGTAGATGTACAAAAAGTAGGAAACCTCAATGAGGGAGGGGTCAATCACCCATTTGCAAAATGGTTACTTTTTATCTGCCAGACTATATGCCCTTCCCTTCTGGTGAGATCATACCCCCTCAGTTGAAAATGATCAGGAACGAACTTCTGTGAACTTAATCAGGTGTCACATTACTTACTTGCAGTCCTTGATGGAGACCTATTTTCTCTGCTGTAACATGGTCACTTCTCTCTTTGTTTCTGGTGTGGCCCTCCAACCCCATCCCTCCTGTTCATAATCCTTGCAATTACTGTAAGTAATACATAGATTTACCTATGAGTGTCTCAAGATGGGCTGGGTGGGTTTGGTATTAGGAGCCACCTATTAGGGAGTACATACGGCGCTTAATTTTCTGGGTCTGGGATACTTCACTTAATATAATTGTTTCTAATGACATCCATTTCCCAGCAAATTCCAGTAATTCATCATTTTTGATGGCTGAGTAGTACTCCATTGTATAGATGTACCACAGTTTCCTTATCCACTCGTCAACTGTTGGACATTTAGGTTGATTCCATGACTTTGCTATTGTAAACAGTGCTGCTATGAACATGGTCGAGCTTGTGCTATCGAGGCGAACCTCTGCTGCATGGGGGGTTATTCCCAAAAGTGGAATAGCAGGGTCATATGGCATTTCAATCTTTAATTTCTTTAAGAATTACCAGACAGCTCGCCAGAGTGGTTGTATGAGCCTATATTCCCACCAGCAGTGTAGGAGAGCTCCCCTCTCTCCACATCCTCTCCAGCACTTGGTGTTGTTTGTATTGTGGATTTTTGCCATCCCAACAGGGGTGAGATGATATCTCAGGGAAGTTTTGATTTGCATTTCCCTGATGGCTAAGGAAGTGGAGCATTTTTTAAGATATTTGTTAGACATTTTAATTTCATCCCTGGTAAAGTTTCTTTTAAGTTCCAAGGCCCATTTTTTAATTGGCCCATTTGTTTCCTTGGTGTTTAGTTTTCTAAGTTCTTTGTGCACTCTGGACTAGTAGAGCTCTATCAGATATGTGGTTAGTAAAGATTTTCTCCCATTCTGTGGGTTGCCTTTGAGCTCGTGTTACAATCTCTTTATCTGAACAGAAGCTCTTTAATTTCACAAGGTCCCAACTGTTGAGAGTTGGTAGCAGTGACTGTGCCATTGGATGTCTGTTAAGGAAATGTGGGCCTAGCCCAATCTGCTTGAGGGAGTTCCCTATCCTTTCAAGTATGGTTTTTATAGTCTCTGGCCTGATATCAAGGTCCTTGGTCCATTTGGAATTAAGTCTTGTACATGGTAACAAGTACGGGTCCAGCTTTAATCTTCTGCATGTGGAGATCCAGTTTTGCCAGCACCATTTGTTGAAGATGCTGTTCTTTTTCCATTGGATTCTTTGGGCCCCTTTGTCAAAGACCAAATGGCTGTAGTTTTGTGGGCTTATATCTGGGTCTTCAAGCCTCATCCATTGATCTGTGTATCTATTTTGGAGCCAGTACCAGGCTGTCTTTATAACTATGGATTTGTAGTATAGACTTAGGTTTAGTATGATAATACCTCCAGCAGTTTTTTGTTACTCAGGATTGTCTTTGCTATCCTGGGTCTTTTGTGCCTCCATATGAACTTTGAGATTGTTTGGTCAACTTCTTTGAAGAATTGCTTTGGGATTTTAATTGGTATAGCATTGAATTTGTATATTGCCTTTGGTAGGATGGTCATTTTTACGATTTTACGATGGTTGATTCTGCCAATCCAGGAACATGGGAGGTCTTTCCACCTTCTGGTGTCTTCTTCAATTGCTTTCTTTAGGGTTTTAAAGTTTTCATTATAACGGTCTTTTACCTCCTTGGTTAGGTTTATACCAAGATATTTCCTTTTTTTAGGGGCTATAGTAAATGGGATTGTTTCTCTCAAGGCTTTTTCACTTCTTTCATTCTGGGCATATAGGAAGGCCTCTGATTTTTGCACATTTATTTTGTATCCGGCTCAGGAAGTCTTGCAGAACATGTAAGAACCTAAAGATGGTGAGATGCCATGGCCGTATCATTCACATCATGACAGGGCTGCTGTATGCAGTGCTGTATGCACTGCTTACTGCAGTGAGATCTAACCCCACTAGATCTACAATGGCTGACATACCAAAATTCCCCCATGGACCATCAAGGATGTCAGGAGAAATAATTACATGTATTAGGGACATAAGGGCAATGGCTAGAGAGGTGAAAGGGAGCATTCCTACCTCTGGGTTTATCTATGGAAGGTCACTTATACTGCCACAGAGGTCTGGTCCTCTAGCATTCAGACAACTTGAAGGGAGTCCTGGGGCCCACACAAGCAGACAAGGTGGAAGAGAGAGGAATGAACTGGTGGAAGAGGAGGGCATAATGGAAGAGGAGAGAATGGGAGAGGAGAAGGAGGAGTTAGAGACTCATTTTGTTTGCCTAAAAGGAAAACTTTTAAAATTATTGTAAAAAATTAAATTCTTAATAAAAACCTAAATTTATCACTATTTTAAATGTAGCCATAATTAATTTGTAGTATCTAAATTGACATCTAGCAGACAATTTAACTTGCAAAGGATTCCCAGGTCAACAAGCAGTTAAATCACCAACAACTAAAGTTGAGCCTATGTATTGAACTTATACAGGCCGGTCAGAGATTTTTAAAAAGTTTGAGCATAAAAGTCTCACTTAACTAAGGTTGTAAGTTATAGCTACGTAGAAACCTCCCATACTTTTAGTATATTAAAAACATTTTTTGTTTAAAAAAGAGTGAGAACAAACATATCCTTTACTGGGGAATTGAGAGAAGATAGGGAAAAAAGGAAAATGTCTTAGAGTGCTAGCTAGAACCCATAGGAAATGAAACACTATACCAATTTCCAGGTATGTCACACCCCCTAATTAGGTTGTTGGTCAAAGAGGTCTAAAAGGCCACCAAACAATATAGGCTTTACAATTGTTCTTGATTGCCCTCCTGAAATTGACAGTAAGATGCTATTGCTGAAGACACAACACACACATATATCACAGGATATGGATAATAAACACCAGCTGGAATGGGTCTGGAAGCTTACTCCTTGCTGGGTAGGTTTCAATGTACGAGAAAGTACTATGCAAGCTTCCAGGGTAGAACAGAAATCAATAGTCTCATTAATCCATCTAAGCTACAAGCTTCCATAGCAATCAACCTGGAAAGAGAGAAATATCAGTGTAACAGTAGCATGAAAATCAATGGGGACAACCTACAGCTTTCTGATTATATTTGAGGACCACTTTTCAACAGGATCACATGTCTGATATTTTAAGCCAGAACAAGAACCTATGACAAAAGAGGACATAGCCCCTAGGGTGGGTGCAACCCATTAAGGTTTAGCTGCATCAAACTGCCTGCTAAATATTTTTCATTATACCTGTAGATTGGAGAAGCACTCAGAACTCAATCTAGAAGCTTCCTGCAATAGAAGGTGATTATTAAAGAATAAAACAACGGCAAAATGCAGAAAATAAGGGATGACAGATCGCTCAGCCCTAAACAGGATATCAAAGTCATTCAGATGCCCCAAGGCTCAGAGAACATTACAAACATTGTGGAAGAGGGAGCAGTAAGGTTGTTAGAGGCTGAAGGGTAGAAAGAGTACAGCTAGATATTATCTGTGGCCATCCCAGAGCTGCTGTATCCATGAATTCATTAAAGCTTTGGATATTTCCTGCAAGTGATTTTTTTCCTATCAAAATTTCACCATGAAAGGGTGAACCCCCACACCTCCCTGAGGCACTGATGGGAGTTAATCCTGATGTGGAGGGGATAGGAAGATTCTTTCCTTAATGATATACCCACTAATATATGACTCATATGCCAACAAGTATTCAGGCACTTGTTACCAAAGGAAACTCAGATGAAATTCAAGGAGCCACTCAAGCTAAAAGATTAGAAAACAAAAGAAACTGGCAGGAAGAAGAAGGGCTTTAATAGGAAAAGGAAAGGGGCTGGATTGGGGAACTAAGTTATAAAAAATCAATAACTCACTGTATTCATATATAAAACACTAAAAGAGTAAAAAAAGCATTATAAAGTCTCACATAAATCATGTATACCAAAATGAATTTGTTGAACCCTAAATTAGTGGTTGGTGGAAATGGCAAGACTACAAGAAGTAGAAAGAAAGATGAATGTGTTAAATTGTCCAGATTGTTTAAAAAATCTTATGAATACGATAGGAATGAGATAACCTAATTCTATATTTTTCTGTATCCCAAATAGCTTTCTAACCATTTTCTAGTCTCCTTGAGTTGACTATCTGAAGGAAATGTCTACTTTTGTTATTTCTACAAGTGTCCAAATAAAACCAAAAATACCCTGAGTCTTAGTTATGACAAATATTTCTGTTACTTTGCTGAAAGAGTAGAACACATGGAGACAATACATTAATATATGCACACAACAGAAACACATATACTTATATATTCATATATGTATAACAGGCTCCCTCATCTCTTCTAGTTCAAATAAGAATAAGTACAACATTTAACAGTAGCACATTAGAAAACAAAGTAATATATTAAAGGCACAACATTTCAGTTTTTATTAGTGTTCAGTAACATTAAACATACATATCAGAATTTCCTGTTTTAAATACATTTTTCCAATAACTTTGAATCAGTATGAAAACCATGCTTATGATTATTGATACATTTACAAAGGATGGGATGTACACATAAAATTCAAGTTAGATCACTATCAAACTGTTAGAAAATTAACAATATTTCAGAACTGATAATATTTTAAAAGTATTATCTTCTTGGCAGAAATCCACAATACAAACAAACCCAAATGCTGGAGAGGATATGGAGAAAAGGGAACAGTTGCAATTAGCCTGCTGATAAACGACCACCAAACAGCTTAAGGAAACAAGAGGTTTATTTTCTCTTACGATTACTGGTTGCAGTTCTTAGTCCAGCTTGACAGGAGAGCTCACACCAAGACAAGACCAAGGAAACTGGCCTCACCTCTACATAATGGCTGAGAGAGGGGCGATCTTTATTTGCCAGACCAGCATGTCTAGCCAAATGCATACAAAGATGCCAACTCTCTCAACCAGCTGTCTATATTTTATTCCAGGGCCTAATTCCATCCATCGTGGGCTGGACCTTTGCCATCAGCTAGACAATCTCTTGCAGGTTTGCTGTGGGCCTAACTCGACCACCAATTCTTCACAAATATGTTCAAAGCTCAAACCCTCAACTGTCAAGTTGACACCTGTGCCCAACCATGACAAGAATTCTCATACATTGCTGGTGGGAATGCAGGCTTATACAGCCACTCTGGTGATTAGTATGGTGATTTCTATACCACTTCTGGGAATAATGCCCCATAATGCAGAAATTCACTACCGTGACCGAGCATGATCATATCCATTGCAGCACAATTTATAACAGCAAAGTCAGGGAATCAACTTAAATGCCCAACAGTTGACAAATGGATAATGAAAATGTGGTACATTTATACGATGGAATACTACTCAGTCATCAAAAAAAATGAAATTTTCTGGGACATGGATGGAATTAGAAAAATTATATTGAGTGAAGTTTCCCATACACAGAAAGTTAGACATGGTATGTACTCCCCAATAGGTAGATGCTAGTTCCAAACCCACTTAATGACATATTCAAAGATAAATCTCTGTAATACCTACTGTAATCACAAAAATTATAAACAGGAGAGAAAATAGGTCACCATCAAATATTGCATGTAAGTAGCGAGACATCTGGTGCAGCTCACTTGCACTTCCCTTCCTGGTCACTTGTGACCGAACAGGTTTGATCTCACCAATCAGGGAGAGTGTAGGGACTAGCAAATAGACAGTAACCATCCCTCAAATGGGACACTGACCACCCCTAACTGCTGTGTCCTACTCCTATTCTTTTATCTACCTTTGAGTCTCCCCTTATATTAAGATCTTCATTTAAAAAGTCTTTTATCCTTGGTTAGGAGGGTGGTGCAGGAGAAGCAAGCTGAAAACAACAACAAACCATAATTTAGAACAACAAAGACCCTACATTATTCACCTGGAACCAGACCAGCCAAATTTCTCCCCATCCTAAAGCTCAGGGAACCTTGTGGAAGAGGGGGAGGGAAAATTGTAAGAGCCTAAAGATGGGGAGGACCAACAATATGCAAGATACTCCACACAAGTTAGTGCTACAGCAGCTAGAATTGGACTTTGCCTGACATGTCAATGACCCTCAAAAGTCTAGCATGGATCAGAGGAGAGAAGGCTTCAGGCATTAGTATCTTTAGAGGCAAGGGATTAACAGTCATAATAGAGTTCCCATACTAATGGGGAGCCCAAGAGGGGCTCCTGGCATAGCCTGAGTCGTGCCCCTCAATAGGGTGGAGGACTCAGAGGGAGGTTTGGCATTCACACAAAAAGATGCTCCAGGGAATGGGAAGGAGGAAGGGTGAGGCACTGGTAGAGGGGGAAGGAGGGAGGGATCTGAAAGGAAAGGGGGGAAGGGGTTAGAGTTTAAGGGAGGATGACTGGGAGCGGAGAAGGGAGGGAGTGGATGAGGGGGTACCTATTTTGCTGGTATGATTAGGAAAAAAATAAAATATGGGAGAAAAAAAAGTATTATCCTCTAATTTTCCCGGAAAAAAAAGATATTTAGATGAATCTATCAGGAGTTTATTTTACATTATCATTTTGAATGTTACTGATTTCCTGGGCTGTTATTTGTGCCCTATCTACTACTTGGCACTCTCAAAGACATTATGAACTCCCTAGGAAAGAACATATGTACATCATTTTTCTTGAGGAAATATAGAAGAATCTGCTTTAAATATTCTTTACAAAATTATAAAAGCATAATAATCCTTATTTTATTTTGTATCACACAATTTTGAAATAAACTCTGGTTCAAAATATAACAGAATACCTCTTAATCATTAGATTAAGTCTGCTCATTGTCAGTAACTTGGGAATGGGAATAGGAGGTAGCATATTATAAAGTCAATAATTTACATGAAGGATAATAACTTTCCTTTGAAGTGCAAGAGTACATTTCATTCACAAAAGGGATGAGTAACCATATTTGTTTTCCTTCCCAATAAATTACAAGAATTCAAAAGGCACAGTAATTATGAGTGATCTGATTGCTTTCCATGTTTTCATCTTTGTTTCTCAGAAATACTTTCAGCATTTAATCTAGCATTTAAACAAGCTCAACATTGTGGGTTTTGATAATGCATAGAAAAATAAAACTTCAACTCAATGTTATAATAAACAATTTGGTCCCAATTAATTGCTCTGCTAACCAGAAGTTTTAATATGAGCCTAACAAGGTATGATGGTTAATATTGTCAAATGACGAGATGTTGTATCTGCTTGGAGACAATCTCTGAGATTGCAGTCATTGGATTATCTTTATTACATGAATTGAACTTGGAAGACTTGTTCAGGTGGCACCATTCCCTGGCTGGATCTAGGACTATAAAAATTGACAAAGATAACTGAACAGCAGCACGCACTCATTGTTCTCTACTTCTTGACTGGAGAAGCAGCTTTTGCTACACTAATTTTTCCAACATGATGAACTGCACCTCAACACTGAGCCAAATAAACCCCAATCCCCTTAAATTGCTCTTGTCAGTATATTTGATTACAGCAATAACAAATAAATAAACCAATATGTGAGGTCTGAGTGATTTTAACAAAAAAATTTCTTAAACTCCTCAGTAGGACAAGAACTGATGAAATTTGAAAGCTAGGTTTCCTTGCCCCTTGTGGCGCTCCACGTCTGGAATCCTTGAGTTCTTTTCCAGCTCCTTGCCCCTCATGTATTCCATGCCTGGAGTCCATGGATTCTCCAGAGCTCCCTTGCTCCTCATGATACTCCACATCCAGAGGCCGTGAGTTCCATTCTTTCTTTCCTCTAATAAACTCTGCCTTAATACTCAAAACTTTTTTTGAATGCTTGTCTTTATTTTTGTCAACACTTTTTATTTATATTTAAAATCACTTTCTGAATGCAAATGAATATCTCAAAATTGTGTTTTTTTGTATATTGTGATGTGGTAAACCAAACTCAGCCCTTGCACATGCCTTTCCAAAGTATACCTCCAGTTCATCTTTTCTCAATTTTAATTGATGTCACATGCATTCTTCCTTGATTTTTTTTTCATACTTGAATGGGATGCTTTACAGATACATATAAATCTCTCCTACTTGTTTTACTAAAGTTTCATATGACAAAAGAATCCAAAATTCTGGATTATTGATTCCATGGAGACCATCAAAGATCATGAAGATAACATGTACAAGAGCAACACAACTTCTTGTTCACCTAGTAAGGGAAATGATCTTTTCGCCCTCCCCTTCTGGTAAGACCATACCCCATCAGTTGTAAATGATCAGGAAGGAAAGTCTGTGAACTTAACCAGATGTCTCATTACTTACTTGCAGTCCTTGATGGTGGCCTATTTGCTCTGCTGTAACATGGTCCCCTCTCTCCTTGTTACTGGTGTGTCCCTCCTTCCCCATCCCTCCTGTTCATAGTCTTTGCAATTACTGTAGGTATTACAGAGATTTATCTTTGAGTGTCTCTAAGTGGGTTTGGTACTGGGAGCCACCTATTAGGGAGTACATATGACACTTAATTTTCTGTCTGGGATACTTCATCAGTATAATTGTTTCTAATTTCATCCACTTCCCAGCAAATTCCATTAATTCATCGTTTTTGATGGCTGAGTAGTACTCCATTGTATAGATGTACCACAGTTTCCTTATCCACTCATCAACTGGTGGACATTTGGGTTGATTCCATGACTTTGCTATTGTAAACAGTGCTGCTATGAACATGGTCGTGCTTGTGCTATCGAGGTGAATTTTTGCTGTATGGGGGTTTATTCCCAAAATTGGAATAGCAGGATCATATGGCATTTCAATCTTTAATTTCTTTAAGAATCTCCAGACAGCTCGCCAGAGTGGCTGTATGGGCCTGCATTCCCACCAGCAATGTATAAGAGTTCTCTCCACATCCTCTCTAGCATTTGTTGTTGTTTGTATTGTGGATTTTTGCCATCCTGACTGGGGTGAGATGATACCTCAGGGAAGTTTTGATTTGTGGAACATTTTTTAAGATATTTGTTAGACATTTTAATTTCATCCCTGGTAAAGTTTCTTTTAAGTTGTCCAAACTTGCCTGAAAATGATACTGTAATCTAATCAGTCTTGAATTTGTAACATTCCTCTTTGCCTCAGTCTCTCAGGTGCTGAGATTATAGGTGTGAGCCACCAGGTATAGGTTTATGACTTAAATAAATTTAAATACCAAATTTAAAGATCAACTAAAAAAAACCAACAAAGGGGCCGGAGAGGTGGCTCAGGGGTTAAGCCTCTGCCTTGCAGGCGGAAGGTCCTGAGTTCAGATCCTAGATCCCATGTATAGACGCCGGGCGGAAGTGGGGGGGGCCTGCGTTTCTGGTCCTGGTAGGGCGGAGCCTGTGAATCCTGGGGCAGAGTAAACAAGGAGGAGGTGGAGGCGTCCATCCATGGTGGTTCCCAAATTCATCCGTGGTTCTACACACACATACATACATAAACACAGATACATACACATGTGCACAATTGAATAAATAATAAAAAAATTTAAAAAAAGAAAAGCATACATGCATACAGATGAAATTATGGTAGGAGATAAAACACACACAGAAGGAAAGGTTTTATATGATCTAATTTTTTATTTTGTTCATATTCTCTTAGAGCTTTACACAAGTGTTTGTTTCATTTCACCCCTTATTATACAATTCTAATCCCCCCAATTTTTCTTACTACAAATTTTCTTCTTCTCTGTCTTTCTTCCTCCTCTTCTTATGTACTCCTGTGTATGTAAAGCTCAGTAAGCCCTATCTGTATTGATCTTAATGGCACCTACCTAGACATACCAGGCAGTATAACACTGGGGAAAATTGTTCCCCTTTCCTGCCATTAACTTTTGTTTATCTCTGAGGTAGGTGTACTGCATCCAAAGGTCTTTTCCTTTCATGTTGTAATAATGTACATAGGCCAAATATTGTGTTCTCATGGAACTAGACTGAGCAACAGGGAGTTCAAAATTATAGAGATCTTCTCATTTCCAGAAGATACCATGACTGTGATCCTCTCTGTCTACAGACTCTTACATTCTAGCTGCCCCCTTTGGCAATGCTCCATGAGACATAGAACGGGGATGTTTTAGGTGTCCTATTTATGGCCTAGAAATTCACATTCTACACTTTAGCCAGTTGTGATTCTCTGTATTAAACACTACAAAAATTCTAGATTGAGTGCTGAATATTCATTCTCTAATCTATGACTCTAATAATAAATATTTAAAAGGCAATTTGATATAAAGTCCTTATAGCCAAATTGACTGCCTACTTTTCAGCAGGCAACACATTCCTGCTACTGTAAACCTGTTTAGGAACCTATGGAAAGAGAGAACATAGGTTCTAGTGGGAAAAAAACTACAACGTGATCTCATGGATTTTTCAAAAAGACAAATAGGGAGAGATAGAGAATAAAAACTAGTAGATAACAGAGTCAGTATTGATAGAAGGAAGTAAAGAAATAGAGGGCAAATTATATAAGTTAGCAAATAAGAAAGATGAACAAATGGAAAGATTGAATGTATAACAAGGATTATAATTTGCAAATGCACTATAATTAATATTTTTGCTTAATGAACAGATTATGGTTATTGTTACTACAGAGGGTCTTTTTTTTAATTAATTTATTTATTTATTATTTATTCAATTGTGCGCGTATGCATGTGTGCGTGGGTGTGTACGTGTGTGTAGACCACGGACGAATTCGGGAACCACCATGGACGCCTCCACCTCCTCCTTGTTTACTCTGACCCGGGATTCACAGGCTCTGCCCTACCAGGACCAAAACGCTGGCCGTCCCCACTTCTGCCTGGCATCTATACGTGGGGTCTAGGATCCAAACTCAGGACCTTCTGCCTGCAAGGCAGAGGCTTAACCCCTGAGCCACCTCTCCAGCCCCCACTACAGAGGATCTTAATGGAGATTGCGTTCAAAATTAGAAGTCAGGAGAAAGCAAGAGAAAGAAAATAAATCTACTAGTTTTCATATATTTTTATAGACAAAGGCTATGTAAAGATGTATTGCTGTACTAGGAAATGATTCACCAGTTAAATAGCTTACAAATGTCTGAATTTTTCCAGATTCTGTGTAAATGATGAGTGAGAGCGGTAGCTTACTGTAATTCCAGCTTTGGAAGATATAGAGTGGGAATTCCAAACAAGCTTCACAAGGCGAATGGCCCTATCAATGAGTTCAGAGATCCTGATCCAACACTCCTACAACTCTAGTAATTTCCTAAGTGATGGTGTTAGTTGAAACATTTACACAGGACTCATATAATTCCCAAACTTTGGAGCTGTGGATGTGACTCAGTTGTGAGAGCCCTTGTCTAGCAGGCACAAGCCCTGGATCTTGCATTCATTCAGTAAGAGATAGAAAAACTAGTACAAATTCAAAATGAATTAAAAGTTATCATTTGGACATGATAAATATTCATATCCAATTCTCAAAACAAAGTTCATTTTTATTTCTAAAATTTTAACAAGTCTTGTTAAAAGTAAATAATGAGCTTTCAGCAATTACCACCACTATCTTTCAAGTTTTCTACATAAAATTTATAAGAACCTAATTGGTGTTGTCACAAATAATTGCAGTATAAGTGATTGCTATAAAATACAGGAGAAAAGCAGGCAAAAGTTAGCAAAGAAAAATGGAAAAGAATTTTTAAAATTCAAGGAGCATCCATATGTTTCTGTATATATGCATAAGTCATCAAATTAGTTTTACTAAAAAACCTGTTGGACTCTGTGCATTAAAACCGTATTACTGTGAGATTAATGCTTTATTTTCTACTTATAAGAATTACTCAGTTTTTCAAATATGACCAATATGAGTTGACTAATGAATTTCTCAACTTCTGTGGATGACATACTCTTGTCATAATCCCCTTAAAAATCCCTAAATATTTTTTCATCATGGTTATATTTAACTAGCAATATTATAGTACCAGTACATGAATTGCTTTAGGCAAAGGTCAAGAAAGTTAAAAAACTGGGGCTGGAGAGGTGGCTCAGGGGTTAACCCTCTGCCTTTCAGGCAGAAGGTCCTAAGTTCAGATCCTAGACTCCACGTATAGATGCCGGGCGGAAGCGGGGGCGGCCTGCGTTTCCTGTCCTGATAGGGCGGAGCCTGTGAATCCCGGGGCAGAGTAAACAAGGAGGAGGTGGAGGCGGTCCATGGTGGTTCCCGAATTCGCCCATACACACACACGTGCACAGGCACACATACACAATTGAATAAATAAAATAAAAAAAGAAGTTACTTTCTGTTAATTAAAAAAAAGAGAATGTTAAAAAACAAATCTGTCCTTACGAAGAGGGAGATTAAATTTCAAAATGATTTAAAAATTAAATTTCATCTATAAATGCTATAATTTTCCAGAGATAGGAAGAAAGAGAACAACAGAACGTGTCCTAAGATGTTCCAATCAGAAATCATAAAAGATGAAACAAAACTTCCAGTACAAATTACGTGATAACCCCTCATGAACTGTTAGAGTACTGAAAGGATCCAAAACAATATGAGTAGGTTCCCTTATTCCATATTACTGAAGATACCACACATACGGATTATAGGACATGGAGAAAACTAGTTGAAGTTTCCTTTTTAGCTAACTTTCATAGTATCAGAATATGTGATGCAGTTTTTCAAGGAAAAACATCAATCAACAATAGCAATCACTTTGACAAGAGATGATCATTGATGCAATAGCGGCATGAATGGTATAGGGGTAATCACATGCTCTCTGATTGGATTTAAGGTTGCTTTTTTGGCAAGGAAAGCATAACTATTATTGTAAAAATAAACCAGTATAGAAAGGGAGACTAAAGGGAAATAAACCAGTATAGAAAAGGGAAACAAGCTAGTAAGTTCTAACTCTCAGTACTTTATAGTAAACTGGCATAAAAATACTTATCATTATAACAATAGATTAAAACAATTCTCAGCCCTTTTCTAAGAAGCATCCTTGGGAAGTATTGAATACAGAAAAACAACTGGCCAAAGTGCAGAGAATAAGTGAATGTGGACTGTTCATTCCTAAAAAGGATATGCAAACCATCCCCCACCCCAAATCTTGAGGAACATTGTAGAAGAAAGGACAAAAATAATGTAAGAATCTGAGGGTAGAGGAGTGCTATCACACAGCATCCTTTGTTCATGACAGGAATGCCACACCCAAGAACTCACAGCAGCAATGTCCATTTCCATAAGACCTGCACAATGATTGTCCCATCAAAATTTCACCAGAGTAGAAGAAAGATCTCTAGAGACACTGCAACTCTTTGAGAGACTAGGGAAATTTAATGCCAAACAGGAGAAGGGAAGTTACTTTCTTCAGTGATTTTGCACACTGATTAAGTCATCCATACCCCAGAAATTCCTCAGGGAGCCTTCTAGTACAGGTATCCAAGTATATGTTAAAAAAGGAGGGAAGCTGGCTGGAAAGGAGAAAATATCAAGTGAGAAAGGATTTATGGAAGAGATCTAGAGAAAACTAGTTGGAAGCTTCTTCTTTGGCTAACTTTCATAGTACTAGAAGATACAATGCAGGTTTTCAAGGGAAAACATCAATCAACAATAGCAATCACTGTCTGAAAATGTGAAAAAAATTTTTTTCAAAAAAGAAAGCAAAATAGCAAGTGTTCTTGGAATTTCATAAACTTAAACAGGTAATGAACATTCCAAATGATACAGACATTGAAGTGACATAATAAAGCACAGAAAGGAACACACATGTCTGCAAAACTCTATAGGAGTAGGTTTGAAATAAGATACATTAGAAATCTCATTCATGATAAAGACAACACTCTGAAAATCAGTCATGGTTATGCATGTCTATGATTCTAGCACTTGGAGGTGCAGTGTGGATAGAAGCATGAGAACTGCAAATTTGGGGGCATCCTTGGCTACATAACAAGTTTAAGGCAAGGACATTGGACTTGTCACAGGATGATACTGACCATTTTCTTGTCTTTTCTTTTATTAGTAGTTTTTGCTCACCTGCAACCCTACCAAGGAGCTTGGAACTGCTTCATTCACTTATCAGCACAGCACCAGTCTTTTCCTCAACACTTTTCAGGTGACTTTTTGCTAAATTATGGGTTTCTGAGCTTGTCGTCTTCTTTGAAACAGAATCCTTTTATTTCCTCCCTCTAATTCTGACTCTTTCACCAACTCACATAGAGGAACCATCTAAGCCTACAATTCTAGATTGCCCTCTTAGGTGGAAGTTTTCAATCACATCTCTCTTTTTTTTTCTTTCTTTCTTTCTGGAATCAAACTCACGCCAAGTACACTTTTTCAAGTTGTTCTGGAGAATGCACTGAGGGCTACTTACTTTCTTCACCATGGTTTAAGTTTTTATTTAACAAAGAATGAGGATGGAAAGCTGTTTTGTTATAACCTAGACAAGTTTTATATAATTCGATCTTATGGACAAAAAGAAGCACATGAGGTTTGGTGACTATGCTAGAGAGCCAACGCTGTATAAATGGCTCACTTGTGTCTCAGCTGCTGTCAATGAGCTGCAAGCCTTGGACAAGGCAAAAAAAAAAAAAAAGATTATTCAAAATCCGTTGAGACAATGAGTAAATACTATTTAAAATATAAAAGATTTAAATATCAATGATTATAGATGTATATATCTTTGGATCAAATACATGAACGTTAAATATTGATTCATATGCTCTGTAAAATAAAACATAAAATATCCTTATTATAACTTAAAATACCTAAAGTGCAATAGCTCAAGATGATTTTTTAAAAGATTTATAAATTTCACTGCTTTCAAGAAGTACATGTGAAAATAAGCACAAATAAGTTAAAACATAACCATAAACTGGAGAAAAAATTTTAATTCCTATTACTAAACTTCCCATTATTTCATATATGTCTATAAACTATCAAAAGAGGGGAATTGAAATGGAATACAGTGTTAATAGATGATTCACACTGAGCATGTGACCAAATATAAGTAATATGTAGGTAAATATTAAATATAGGAAAGTGTAGTCATTTCACAATTAAGGAGGGAAAGGGCTGGAGAGGTGGCTCAGGGGTTAAGCCTCTTTCTTGCAGGCAGAAGGTCCCGAGCTCGGATCCGAGACCCCATGTATAGATTCCGGGCGGAAGTGGGGGCGGCCTGCGTCTCTGGTCCTGGTAGGGCAGAGCCTGTGAATCCCCGGGCAGAGTAAACAAGAAGGAGGTGGAGGCAGTCCATGGTGGTGCCCGAATTCGCCCATGGTTCTATACACACACACGCACACACATACACACTTACACACAAATACATACACGTGCACACATGCATACACGCACAATTGAATAAATAATAAATAATAAAAAAAATTTAAAAAAACAAGGAGAGAAATATTGATTCAAACAATGGACTGCCATTTTGGTTTTAACA
Organism: Typhlomys cinereus; assembly: GCA_023101885.1. Lineage (NCBI taxonomy): Eukaryota > Metazoa > Chordata > Mammalia > Rodentia > Platacanthomyidae > Typhlomys > Typhlomys cinereus. The sequence goes on from JALPQD010000429.1 coordinate 1,022,570, forward strand.
ATGAAATGGGTTTATAACACATTCTGCCAAAGAAAATATGAGAAAACCAGAATTCTAAATCATTGCTGACAAAAGTATAAAATTTTGCCAAGGTTTCATTGACAATTATTAAATTATTTAAAGCTACATATGTTAGAGACAATACTTCCATATTGGATAATAGTATAACAAGCTATCATATGATGAAAATTATATAAATTATATTTCACAAACTTTATTTCATTGGTTTCTGCCATAACTTTTATGCATTTTTTTATTTTCTTCATATATGTCCACAGTCAATTTAAGTTATTTTACCCTATATTACCTCATTCTATTCTTTTTTCTTATCCCCACTAAAACACTTCTTGTTCCTAAACAGTCTCTTCTCTACTCTTTTGTGTACTTATGTATGTGTCCCCCAGAGTTTAATAAGTGTCACCTACATTGGCATGTGTATGGGCACTTCTTCAGGAATGAGTGATAAAGTAGCTCTCTTTCCACAGCCAGTGCTTCAGCTAGCCTGCTTGCTGCCAACAAATTCATAACCAAACAGTTTAAGGGAGCAAAGGAATGTTATTCTTTCATACAATGTTTAGTTACAATTCTGAATTGTTTGGCAAGTGATCCAATCAAAACCAGGATCTGAAGGAACAGACCACAGGACTGCGAAGAAAGAGACAAAACTCCACTCACGGGGCAGCATGTCTGTCATAGTCACACTCAACATGGTATGGGTCTTTCTCATCAATTAGACTGTCTCCTGTAGGCTTTCCCAGAGCTTAACTGCTAATTCTTCACAAATGTGCACAAAGCTCAATATACAATTGTCAAGTTGACACTTGTATCTACCACAGCCAGCATTAGCACTCAGTATCCCTCATAGAGTGATGACTCAAAACAAAATGTTTGCCATGACTATGAATTTTAAAGAAAATATTGACTGTTGTGTTACTTCCACAGAACATAGAAATCTTTCTGTGACTCTTTTTCCTGTTCACTTGAAATTTTCAATCCAAACTTAGTTCTTACTAGAATTCTTCAAAGTCATTGTGACCTTGTTCACAGGTTACAGAGAACATTGTGGTTCTTATATATTGAGGTTGCATGTTTTAATTCTAGAGAATGTAACAACAACCTGACTGTCTTCCCAGTCATAAGACTAGTACTTTCTGTCAACTTCATGGTTCCTGGGATTCAATACTGATATCATATTACTAGAATGAAGAACTCTGTAACTTCATAAACACCATATTTTATGCCCCAAAGCACTACCACATTTCTGAAATATGATGATGAAAACAGGCATTTGGTAAGTGCAGATATGATATGTAATTTAGACACTGTATCTCTAACTGCAGATTCCATGTTTTACCATTATTCTCAAAACATGTTTCTAGCCAATTTTCTACCAGAAAAAAAATTTCCAAAAGGAAAAGGAAAAGAGGACTATGACATAAATACCTCTCTAAATCATGTAGATGATTTTAAGAGGGCATCGGATACCAAGTCAAACTATGACTGTGAAAAGCCAGGGAAAACAGACAAGTCTGTTGCTAGAAACAGTCTGAGGGTGGAGGAGAACAGACGTGAATCAACTGCACTTGGGAAACCATCAGATGTAAAATACAGCTTGGAACACTAAGTCCCAGAACAAAATGTCTCAAAATAAAAACTTTGTTAGCTCTACAAAGAAACTAATTTCTACCTAACCATCAGGAACAAAGATGTAGTTTAAATATTATGAGGATTTTATCTCCACTTTTCAAAAGTAACTTAGTCTGTCGACTGTTTTCTATTTTTTAAATTTTTTATTGAGAAATTTTCGTATACAAACAAAATGAGTTTATATCCTTATCCCATGCCCCTCCTGTCCCACCCTCATGTCCCTTCACCAATGCAGGCATGTTCCTCTTGTACTGCTGTCACTCTGCATGTGTGGATCAGAGGCTTCCTCCAGAGTGCCTGTGCAAAGTAAGAAACTGGCCTCTTTGTTAATTCATGTTGCCCTGCAGTGGGCAAATTCCCTTCTTTTGTCCAGCACTTGCCCAAGAGATTCTTTCTGAGGGTAGTTGTTTCTCCTGAGATTATTGCTGGCCCATGGGGGAATGTTGATATGTCAGCCATTGTGTATACCTGGTGGTAGTAGATTTCAAGGCAATGGGCTCCTGGAGTCAATGGCCCTGTGGTGACTGCAGTGCCTTGGCCAACAGTACACCACCCCACCTTTAGGCTCTTACAATCTTTTTCCACAATCCCTTTTTCCACAAGGTTCACTGATCCTTGGTATGGGGAGAGAATTTGATGGCCTGATTAAATCTAATCATTCCAGGATTGCCAAAACATTGCACTCTGGCCAATCTTGGTTTCCTGCCTTATATGACTGTTGTTATATAAGGGTATAATAGGAAGTGTTTACATGATAGTTTACTATCAAGTATTTATGTTACAATACCAAGTGTTTATAGTTATAGATTTATAGACATCTCTTCCTCTCTAGTGCCTATCTTCTCCCCTTCCACCATTGTTTGGACAGGTTTACTGTACAAGAGATGTGTCATCTGACAATAAGAAGGAGGTTTAGAACACATTAAGAGAGTAATTGGTAACCCATTGACCTTTCATACCACTATCCTCCACTGTCTTCTTCTTGAATTGTTATAGCTTGAAGCATTTATAGATGAATGAGACTTTTGGTCACTTTTTCCCACAAGTCATTTGCCTTTCTTTTCCTCTTTGCTCCCTTGCCCCTTACTATATCCTATCCTCTTTCTTCTTTCCCTTTTAAGACTTTTATTTCCTAATTGCCTTATTTGTCTATTTGCCTGTGTGTTTTTGTCTATATTCTTTTGGGATCTTCCTTCCCCCAGTCTAGGACTTATGTTCCTTTGTAGTTTGTGGGGGTTATGAAATTATCCATTTGGGCTTATCATTCTGAAAGTTCAATGCTAGGATCCATTTATGAGGAAGAACATGTGGAGTCTGTCTTTTCTGTGTCTATAATACTTTGCTCAGTATAATTTCTTCCAACTCCATCCATTTATCAGCAAATTTGCTTAATTCATTTTTGACAGATGAATAGTATTTCATATATTTCTACGTATCACATTTTCATTATCCATTCATCTTCAGTTGGACATCTAGGCTGATTCCATTTATTTGCTATTATGAATAGATCTGCAATGAATGGGGTTGTGCATGCATCTCTGTGATAAGATGTAGCATTCTTTGGGAATATTGCCAGGAATGGTATAGCTATATCATAGGGTATATTGATTTTTATAGGAACCTCCATATTGATCTCCAAAGCAGTCGTATAAGTTTGCAATCACACCAGTAATGAATGAATGATCTCTTTTCCCTACATCTTCACCAACATTTGTTATTTTTTGTGTTTTGAATTTTAGCCTTTCTGACTGGGATGAGATATCTTAGGGTGGTTTTAACCTACATTTCCCCAGTGGCTAGGGAAGTAGAAAATATTCAAGATATTTGTTAGAGATTGTCCTGTGAAGAACAACTTTTTAGTTCTAAAGCCCATTTTTTTATTCTTTTTAAATTTTTTACCTAGTTTTACAAGCTCAGTACCACCTCTTTCCCTCTTCCCCTCCTCCCTCCCTTCCCCCTTCTCACTCCATTCCACTTTCTCTTCCCCATCCTTATCTCTCTCCCCCTTTCCTCCCTCTCTCCCCTCTCTTATTATTTCCCACCTTCTCCCTCCTGCCCTCCAGAACATCAGCTTATATGGGCCCTGAAGTTCCCTCTAAGTCATCTAACTAGTGAGGGTTCAGAACTCTGCAAAAGCCCATTTTTTAATTGGGTCATTTGCTTCCTTGATATTTTTGTATACCTTAGATATTATTACTCTAGTAGCTATGTGGTTAATGAAAATTTTTCTCCCGTATATGGATTGCCTTTTTGCATGATGGACAACATGTTTTGCTGAACAGAATCTTTTTGGTTTCATAAAATCCCACTTGTTGAGTGTGGGCCTTATTTCCTGTGCATTTGGGGTACTATTCAGAAAATGCTGACCTAGGCCAATTAGCTCTGGTGTATTCCATATATTCTATTCTAAGAGTTTTATAGTTTCTGGTCTAGCATTGAGATTTTTGATCCATTTGGAGTCAAGTTTTGTGCAGGTGACAGATAAAGTTGCATTCTTCTGCATGTAGATATCCAATTTTCAGCACCATTTGTTGAAGATGACATGCTTTTTCAATTTTTTGTCACCTCTGTCAAAAACCAGCTGACTATAGCCATATAAACTTATATCTGGGCCTTCAATTCTAATACATTCTATTACATTTTAATACAGTTTATTGAGTAGTACATAATGGTGGAAAGTCTGAATAATGTTCGTAGGGCTCCAAGATTTGGTTAGCAGTGAATTAGATGCTTTCTAAAAGTATAATGATAATTTCCCCTTGTTCCCATTATCTAGAATGCAATGATGTTATCATCTCAGTGTTCCCAGGAATGGTAAGAAAACAAGTCCCAAAATATGAATGCTTTTCAAGTTTCAGTTCACATTGTATTTGCTACCAACCCTTTAACCAAAACGAGGTATATGTCCAGTTCAGATTTAAGAAGCAAGAACAATGATTTTCTTGATAGAAGAAGAAATAGAAAGTGAATTAGTAACAGACATGCATACAGGAATGAGAAAAATTTAAGATTTTTGTATAGTCTTCAGCATGCTCTAACAGAGGAAGAATGAACTGTTAAACTAACATAATTCTAAGTACCCATGTGGAATTTGGTGTGCAAAAGTGTTTTAATCAAACTCATTATGGTGTGTTCATACCAGAAATTTTCCTTGAACTAGAAATATGCTTATCTGGAATAGCTCAAGGTCATGTTACAAGGGCTTTTGTTTGCAATTATTTCAAAAGGAAACCTTGCTTTGTGAATGAATATATGCAACCCCAAGGTTTCAGGATAAAAAGAAACTACTGCCATTTAAGACTAAAGACAAGAAATTCCTGAATACAAAAAATCATCCCTGCTGAAGTAACTGACAATGACCAGCAATTCATCTATGTTGAATGATGGTTTGAAATCTTTCTAATGTACCTAAATACAAAAACTGAAATTTTTATTTTTCTTCTCATTTACTTTTGACCCTATCTCCCCGCTCCTTCTCCCTTTTCCCCTGTAATTCTGAGCATGTACAGACAGCAGTTTCAGTGAGGACTATGGATATTTACATCTCTTGGGACAAGTTTCTTTATCCAGGAGAATGTCCTAATACCTGTGTTTTAATCATGATAAGGTGCTGCTCCTGCAGGAAACTTTTATATATAGGCAGAGGTCAGAGGGACCTTTTTCCTGCCATATATGGTATCTCATAGAAGGGTCTCCTATCATGAATGTTAGCAAAGTGAGACACAGTAAAGCGTAACAAAATTATGAGATTGCAGACACAATTTATGATTCAGGGCTCCGCAGAAGAGGGTATTCCAAAGGACTGCCAGGGGGACTAGAAACAGCAGAAGATTTGAGAAGAAGGAACAAAGAAAGAGATACCCTGTAAGTTTCTCTATTTATTAAGTTCACAGATGGGTATGATCTCTTATGTTTTCTCTCAAGGGTTATAGATATGATAGCTTAAAGGCAATACAACTGTCAGTCCTGCCATTGACAGTTGCAGTAAAATGAGACAGACCAGTAAAATGAGGAACAAGTAACCACACAGAACAAAGTTGCATCAAAGGCAACAGGGTACAACTAAGTTTTGAATAATATATGACATGACAAAAAAGATGAAATTGCAATGATAGTGACAATATAAAACAATTTGACAACTCACCACTCAAACAAATGGAAATGGGAAGGATATTTATTTGATAACAGTTAAAATCGCTGTCATATGATAGAATTTGGACCAATTGCAGACCTCATAGTCTATATACATTTAAGATATTTAATAGTATTTACTTTAATATAAACAACATAATGCAAACTGATACTTTATTATCAACAAGATAAAAATAGATTTATTTGTCATCAATGATAGATTTTATGGTTTTAAAGCTCAGTCCAATATTGTATCTTTGTGGTGCTTTTGACCTCAGGACTCTGTTAGATTAATGTCAGAGGGTCAACCACAAATTCCACAATTTAATAGCGTTCTTTAACTATCTTAGTGTTTATAGGAAGAGCCAATTAAGCTTGAAGACATCTGTTTTCACATCAATCAAATAGTCTCTAATTTGCTCTTTTTTAAGACTATTTCCTCTGGTCTAGGTTCTTTTTAATTTTAAAAAATAACTCAATTAATAACAATTCTTCATCTTAGAATTTTAAAACTCATTTCTAAAGACTGAGTTTGAAGAGAAGAAAAATGACCTCACAAAGGTCTCAGTTATTTCTTGGTAAAGTTTACTCTAAAAGCCAGTCATGACCAGCAAGGTAATATTTCTTTGGAAAAGTTAGTCATTATTTTTGCAGCTAACCTTCACCAACTCTCCACTACTAGCTCCTTCCTGTGTGTCACTACAACTGGAATACAATTCCCAGTCCTGGCTTTAACTGTCATTCCTTCCTCAAACTACAGAAGCTGTCTGACTCTACTTCAGGACTGTTCCATGAACAAGGTTTTTCTAAAAGTGACTTTTTCCCTGGAATATGAAAGAAGCTGGTGATGGAGGGATGACTCCTCACCAGAGTCAGAGTTCATGGCTCAGACAGCTGCTTAGTGTACTTGCTGCGTATTCACTATGACTCTCCATTTTCTAAGCCTTAGGCCACCAGGCATTTGTCAATTCTGACATCTTTCCAAAGCACCTTCTTTCTGTTAAGGCTACATGTTAGGTGCCTTTGCTTGATTTCTAGAAGCCAGATGTAAAAGTCAAGTAAAAGTATCAGTAATATGTGGTTTTCCTCAAAGACAGCACACGTGTGCATTTTTCAAACCCACTAAAACCTGGAAGATACAGGTACTGGACAAATGACCATACATCCACAGCCATGTCACAAATAAAAAGAACAGTAGCTCAGTGATGTTAATTCTCTTAATAATGTTTCAAATTTCACCAATATGCCAACTTCTCCAATGAAAATAAAGACAAAGCAGAAATTAGCTAAATGCAATCAAGACTTGATGTTATACATTTTCCTTGAACAGATAATAGAAAGCTCCTTACTTTTCCCTGCCTGTCTATATCCAAAATGTGTCATGACTGTAGACTTTGTATCTTAAAGACATAAAATACATCATATACTTTTCAGATGTAGTGCTCACAAACTTTCTCATCTGGAATATAGCAAACCAATAAAGTCTTGCGACATACAGAATTTCTACTAGCTCATATTTGGCAAATCTTGTACTACTAATACCTGGCTAGTTACCAGCTTTTAGGACGGAAGGCATGAGGACATGCTGGAAGTTCATTGTGTGTTTCCAACCTATTGGCATCACCTTGAGGCTAACCCATGGGTAGACATCACCCTTCTTGGATGTTTGCATTAAGACTCCCCCCCCCTTTTTTTAAAGAAATGTCCTTCAATCATCCTGGTTTTATTAATGAAAAATGTTACATTAAGAAGCTTATTCTTGATTTCCCCTCCTGTTTCTTATAGAGATCTATGTGTAATCTGAAAAGCAGTCTGAGAAGAATGGCACAAGCAGTCAAAATATTTACATATTTCTCTGTAAAATATTTCATAGAAAGATTTATCGGGCACAAGTAAGCTATGACAAGTATGTTCACTTATCTGAAGAAAAACATTTTGAGCTGATTTCTTGGCACTGAGAGGAAAGCTGGTTAGGTGACATCCCTCTTTTTGGAATGTGGTGACTAAACCAATGATTTGCACTTTACCTTCCTCAGGAAGGTCAGTATGATACGAGCTGCTTTCAGTGAACTTATATGTATCACATGCAAGTCACCAGAATCTCTCACTAATATTAGATGTGAAGGCTTACTACTGGTGTTCAAACAAAAGCAAAACTAGTAGAAATCCAAAGAACAACAAAAGTGTATGTAAATGTGAGTACACTTTCAAGCTCATACAAAATTGAGAACACTGCCTGTTCAAACAATAAAAACTATCATAGGTTTAAAGATGAGAAGTAAAGCACTATAAAACCAGACTTTATGAAACAATTTATGTATAGGCTATCGGGTGTTTTGTTCATCATGAATTGTGAGGAGAGTAAATCTATAGTGTTACCATGACTTTGTGCTGGATTCTTCTTCTCACCACTGGAGGAAAAGAGAAACATTAATGTGGGAATATATTGACTCTGATGATATGAACCAATCTCAGAACCTCTTTTTTTTAACTTCATAGGTGAACTAGTGTTAACCCTATAATCCATGAAGTACTCCTTCAGATTCTTCTCCATTGATGTAATAGCAGGCTGAGGAATGTAAAATGATAAAAGACACTGGGCACCCAGAAGAACTCATTCCAGCTCAAATTCCTGCACCATTGCGATGACCTAAGCTTAACCTCTATTTTCCACTCTTTCTTAACTGGAAATTAAAAAAAAAATACCTTTCCCATGATATGGGTAAAATGTTTACAGCATTTGCAAGCACTCTATTTTGGACAAGCAGGATAGCTTGAAATGACAAGGCTGGGTCTTCTTCCTTATATGCAGAATCAAGGCCAACTACTAACATCTCCCAACTCAGACCAACAATAAATTGTTTAGCGGTAAGAGACCTCCCAATAACAGCTCTCACTCTACTCTGTCTTGAATTGCTCACTTTAGAAATACTTGGGTAATAAGTCTTCTCTCTCAGGATTTCAATTGCCTCATAAATTGTACTTCAGGAAAGTATTCACACCAAGTCATCCCATTCACATTTTCTACTAGCATCTCATATGCACAGAAGCTTCAGTCAGCTGAGTCTCTTAGGAGACCCACTTCTGGTTGTTCAGCATCTATGACCTCATTCCCTATCAGCAAAACATGGCAGTAAAGAAGGCAGGGTTTCCACCTAAATCTAACACTGTGAAGAGAGGCCAGCTCCAGGTTTTTAGGAAACTATGCTCCAAAGTCATTGTTTAGTTTCTAACTTTGATGGTGAAGCATGGTTACGCAGGCATATTTGAAATCATTTATGACCATAAAGCTGGGAAAGTCACTGTGAATCTTGGACAGGCTAAACAAACGTAGCAAATCAGCCCCAGATTTGTTATGCAGCTCAAAGACCAGAAAACAATGGCAGAACAATTGCACCCATCCTGTCAGTTTGGTTTTAGGGGACTAACATCAGCTGGTTTAATGCACTATGACATGCAAAATGAAAACATACAGAAGGGAAGATCTCAGGATTATTTTTCTAAGGATGTAAAATAAAACTTAAATAAAAGACCTCAGTGGAAAAGAAAGATAGGACTAGAAATAGTATACATTACATTTGTTCCTTATAAATATTAGATAAGCTGCTAAATATAAAATGATGGTAAGGTTCATAAAACATGAACTTTATTATATAACTAGATGATTTGTAAATAGGAAAATCAATAATATTAACAAGCTTTATCCATGACTTAACTACCAACTCTGTGAATCTCTTAGGTTTGAGTCATTTCCCTAGACTTTCCCCTCCTGCCAATAGGTTCATTTACCTTTTGGCAGTTTTTGACATCCCTCTGTGTACCAAGTACTCTGATGTGTACCCAGAAGGCAAAAATAAATGTGAGATGTTTTATATTCTCTGTCCTCAAGAGTCACCTTTTAGGGGGTAATAGTGGAATACTAATAGCATTTACACTCCTGAATGATCTTTTTTATTACATCTAGTAACGTAGATTTGCAATAAGAACTTAAAGAAAGGGCTGGAGAAATGGCTCAGAGGTTAAGACTCTGCCTCGCTAGCAGAAGATCCTGAGTTCATATCCTGGATCCCATGTAAAAACGCCACCAGAAACAGTGGCAATTCTGTACTTCTGGCCTTCATGAGTAGAGCCTGGGAAATCCTAGAGCAAAGAGCAAAAAGGAGGTAGAAGCAATCCAGGATGATTTCTGAAATCAACTTTGGTCCTTCTCAGGGACATGCAGTTCTCTCTGATACACACACACACACACACACACACACACACACACACACAACCAAATAAAAAATAAAAAAGATTAAAAAATAAAGAAAAATCCACCAAAATTAGGAAATATGGATCATTATTTGCAAGAATATTAGACTTAGAAAAAGTTTCAAGGGCTAAATTCCTCTCAGAATCACAATCAGGATTGAACTAAACTCTTCATGGTTCCCACTACAAAGAAAAAAATCTTATAATCACAAAATGTAAGATATTTTTAGCATTATATCATCACACTATCGCTAAAGAAAGTAGTTAGATAACTAATGCAATAAAATTAAGAAAGAAAGAATTCCAATAGTATTTTATCACTGAATATAAAGGATTAAAGATATTTTAAGGAAATTCATTCCAGAACTTAGTGTGAATATTATCTAGAGCAGACCAAGTAAATGATAAATTCTAATCTTTCGAAAAAAAGTGTTTGAGTTATGTCTTTATCTCAACTCATCTATTCATTTTAGGAAACAGGAAAGCACTTTTTATGAAATGTCATCCTCCTACTTTCCTGTATCTTTATTCAGTGACTTCTGCATGTATATTTTATGTTTCTTTGTCTTCATATACACATATGCATGTATATACTGATAGATTTTCATGAACTTAATGCTAAGAAACCATCTTGATTCCAAATGAAGCACTAATTTGCCTACCATTTTACATTCTTCTATCCATTAGCTGTTATTTGTATGAATGAAAATATGAAGCAACTAATGTATTCATGCATCATCTACTTGGGTATACAAAGGTTGAGAAACATTGATTACCAACAAGTGAGATGTATGACAAAAGTAGAGAAGTAAGTTGACCAGCTCCTTATATTAACCAGTATATAAATTAATATCCTTCTTTCAAACAAAAATCAGGACAGGAATCATGTTCATCAATAATGTATAATGCCAAGACATTCCCAGGATGAATATTAATAAATATATAAAAGTAATAACTCCTCTTTCCTTTCAGCTGCTGCTATGCCATCCAGACTGAGGGAGACCCAGAAACTCCTGGGCCACATGAGCCATGACCACGGCCACATCTGCAAGCACCAGAAGTTTCCAGGAGGCCAGGATAAGCCTGGCGCCATGCATCACCACAGGATGAACATTGACAAATATGATCCAGGTTACTTTGGGAAAGTTGGTGTGAGGCATTACAACCTAAAGAGGAACCAGAGCTTCTGTCCAGCTGTCGACCCTGATAAGTTGTGGACACGGTCAGTGATCAGACAAGGGACGTGCTGCTAGAAACAAGGAGCTGGCCCCATCACAGATGTGGGATGACCAGGCTGCTACAAAGTTCTCAGGAAGGGAATGTACCCGAAGTGTCCTGTCATCATGAAGGCTAAATTCTTCAACAGAAGAGCTGAAGAGAAGATTAAGGGTTTTGGGGTTGCTTGTGTCCTGGTGGCTTGAAGTCACATGAAGAGGTTCATTAAATGCTAACATTCTTTAAAAAAAAAAAAAGTAATAACTGCCAGAGAAAACAAATTTTAAAAAAAGGTCAGAATATTTTTTACCTAAAACCATCCTTACATTAAATATCTTGTTTTAACATCAGTGTTGTGACAATTGATTACCATTGACAGAACATCTTGCCAGGTACCCACATTATGCAAAGACCCCTCATGTTACCTCTGGCTTTTATGCTGATCTTTTGAATAACTTTCATCTCCATCTGGCAATTTCAGAAACCAAAGTTCCAAGAGTTAAGTGCTTCCTGCATCAAGCTGTGTGACTTTATAAAGATCCCTTCAGTTTCAAAAGCTGGACTCATTCTACAATGAGGGAACGCTGGAGATATTTGTCCCCCCAAACATATAATTTCATGCTATAATCTGTATTTCTAAGCATCTGGTACTTAACCGCCAATTGTTATCTTCACTTTATATCAGAAATACACATTTTTATGGAAAGATTCACATTGTTCATTTACCACCTAAGTTTTGCTTTCTGTGTGTGTGTGTGTGTGTGTGTGTGTGTGTGTGTGTGTGTGTGTGTGTTATTTGAGGGTGGAGAGAGAAAGAAAAGAGAGAGAAAGCAGTTTTCAGAAAGCAGTTCTCTCCTTCTACCATGTAGGCTCTATAAATGGAACTTATACCACCAAACTTGTCACAGATGGTTGTACTAACTGAGCATTCTCACTGACCCTTGTGTTCTTAAAAAGACCTTCTCTGGAAAGGGTTTGGATAAATATAAACAGAGTTAATGCTCTAAAGTGAAACAGGAAGAAAGATTCCATGCTGATGTTTATCTCTTGTTTCTATTTGCTTCTAATTGTGCCTTAGCTAATAACAAACTATGTAAGGAAACATTTCAAAGGTAGACCAACATGCCATATTCTTTAGAAAAAAATAGAGAGACATGGCTAACCACTCTTAAATAGACTATACAAACATATTTTAAAAGGCTTGACACTTCTTACTTCAGAAGGAGCCCTTCAAATAAGTATTAACGAAACAAATACTATTTAATCTGAAAGTAATATAAGCAAAATACAAACAAAAAAGAATACAATGGTAAAGAAACTTCAGAAATATTGCCTACTGAAGATAAAGAGTACTGAAAAAACAATCCAATCAACATTTCAAATCCATTATCAACCCACTTCAGTCTATTGAAATTTTAAAATGCTCATCACATTTTGTTCTGGAGAGAATGTGGGAAAGCAGTAATTATATATTACTAAAGAAAGAGAAAAAAAAGCATTGTTTAAAGTAATATAGCATTAGCTGATAACCTTTAAAATGCATGCACTTCGACTCACAGTATCTATTTTGGCTAGGCTATAGGACAAATAAAAGCACATGGTCATTATAACAGTTATGTCCTTGTGATGTGTGATCATTTGAAGAGATATCTGTACATATTAAATTTACGATGATATTTTTATAAAAATCAATAAGCCTTAATAATTAAGAAAATTTAAAAATGTACATAATTGCTTTGGAGATAGAGAATGACATTTGAAGGAAAAAAATCTCTGGGAAAAGATCAAAGGATGACAATCTATATATATTCCTTCTTTTCATCTACTGACTAACCATAAACTGCATAGGTCTGCTATTTTCTTCCAGATTACATGATATAAACAGATGATTTTAGAAATTAAACTAGGAATCTAGAAGATAAAGGTTAACATTTGATCCTTATCAAGATGGAAAAATATTTGCAAGTAGATTAGTATTTTTCCTGAGATCCAGAGGAACACTATTCAGAAATCTATTCAGAGACAAAAAGCTGTTAAATTGGAGTCTTGTTATAAAAGCACATTCAAGGGTAGATGTAATAAAAGTAGGAAACCTCAGTGAGGGAGGGGTCAATCACCCATTTGCAAAATGGTTACTTTTTATCTGCCAGACTATATGCCCTCCCCTTCTGGTGAGATCATACCCCCTCAGTTGTTAACAGCTTTTTGTCTCTGGCCAGGGGGTGACATACAGTGCCTATCAGGATGGAGTGAAAGGCATTGCAGGAGCAGCGAAACTGCAAAAGAAAATCAACAAACCACAATCCAGAACTTCAGAGACTCTATATCAACCACCTAGAACTAGGCCAGACTAATCTCTCCCCATCCTGAAGCTCAGGGACATTTGTGGAAGAGGGGGCGGTAAGATTATAAGAGCAAAAGGATGGGAGGAGCAATGATTTGCAAGATACTCCACACAAGTTAGGGCCGAAGCAATCATAATTGGACTTTGCATGCCCTGCGCAATGTCCAACACACTATTGACCTCACAAAGTCTAGCATCTGCTAAAGGCACCAAGATCCTTGGAGGCAAGGGATTGACAGCCACAGTAGTGTTCCTATGCTTAAGGGGAACACGGGAAAGGGTTCTGGGAAATGCCCCTGGGTCCTTACACCTCATCGGAGAGGAGGGCCCAGCGGAGAGTCAGGCATGCACAATAAAGGCCTCTCTGGGAATTGGGGGGGAGGCACTGGGGGATGAGGAGGGAGGGGTGAGGGAAGGGGGAGCAGGGGGTTTGGGGGGAGAAGGAGGAAGGGAGGGAACTGGTGTACCTATTAAGTTTGTATGAGCAGAAATAATAATAAAAAATGTATATATATAAAAAAAGAAATCTATTTAACATTGCAGTGAGGACTATGTTTAGATGGGAAGGCAAAACTTAACTAAACCTCTATTAACAACATTTTAAAGCAAGTCTAAATAGGACCATGATGGTCTTCCGGCTATCTATATACATAACTGCAGAAAACTTAGAGAAATTTATTTTTTTACAAGTTATTAAGCAAAAAAAAAAAGACACACAGAAATTAAACTAAATCATTGAGATGCAAAGTAAAGAACAGTAAAAATAGTCCAGTGGCTGAATCAAACAGTTGCATTGGTTCAACAGAAATGCTCAAATAATTGATCAAAATAGAAATTAAAACACAATAAAGATAAGATACAGTACAAAGGGAAAAAAGATGACTATAATCTGTGTAAAATGAACAAGCAGACATTTTAAAGCTGAAAACAAGAAAAGAGGATATTAAGAATCATAAGTTTCTTAGTTCAGATTTCATTAGTTAAATCTAGAAAACACTGGGTTGTTATTAGCAAACACTGTCCCAGATGAAACTGGTAAAACAGTAAATGAGAAGGTGGTATACAAGGTGCTCAGGGAGAAAAGTTATTCACACTTTTACCCAGCTAGGAAATCAGCAAGCTACAACAACAACTGCCCTGTTGCAACTATTGGTGCAATAGTGACATGAATGTTATAGGGGTCATCAACTGCTTTCTGACTGGATTTAAAGCTCGCTTTTCAGCAGGTAACACTTGGTTCTGTACATCAGGCTAAAACCTATGGAAGGGTAGGCCATAGATCCTAGGGGGAACAAAATACTAAGTTTTAACTACAAATACATAATATCAAACTGCCATCTAAACATTTATTATATTCATAAGTTAATATGATATAATAATCTTAGCACTAATCTTAGAAGCTTTGTACAGTGAAAGGTATTTCTGCAACAAATCACATCTAACCAAAAACTTCAGAGAATAAGTGACTGTGGACTGCTCAGCCATAGGAAAAACATCTAAATCAACCTCTGCCCCTGAGGTTCAGGGACACTGAAGAAGACATGGGAGTAAGAATGTAAGAGTCCAAGAGTAGAGAAGGGTGCTACAAGAGAGTATCTTCTAAACATGACAGGGCTGTTGGAACCACGAACTCACCATAACTGGGTCTACTTCTATACACCTTCACAAAATATCGTGTATCTAAAATTCACTATGGAAGGGGACAGATCTTGAAAGACACCAAGAGGGGTGTGTGTCGGGGGGAATAGGGAAGTACTTTCATTAATGGTGCACCAATGATATATCTACCAAACTCTTAATAAATACAAGGTATAGGTTAGTGTGGGTAGCCCAGATAAAATTCAGAGGGCATACATGAAAGACAGCAGGAAAGTGGGAACTTGATAGGGAAGAATATTTGCAATGGGATAAGGAGGGGGTGGGAATGGCTAATAATTGGTAAAAATAATAAGTTCATTTATGAAATTTCAAAACAATAAAAAAATCTTATCTAAATTTTTTTACTAAAAAATATTAGAGGGAGATAAAAATCTGCAAAGAGTGGTCCTAAAAGTCAGTCACAATTTAAGTGTCCAAAGAAGGCAGCAATTAAGCTGATTTGATGGTTAGACTCAAGTGTCACTTGACAGTTAAAGGCTGATTGTGAAGAATCAATGGCTGGAGTAGTTCTTTGTAGAAGCCTGTTAGTTGATTGTTTGATTGACAAGGAAAACCCAGCCCATAGTGGGTGGTGGTTTCCAGTGGTGGACCAGATAAAAGGATATGCAAAAAAAGAAGGACTTGCTCTTCCCTTAGCCTGTGTCAGCTTGAGTCCATTGCCCATAAGTCATTGCCTGCTTCATTGCTGCTGCCTCTACTGCCTCTGTTCTTGGCTGACTTCAGAGCTCAGCCACTTCGACCTTGCTGCTGTTCAAACTGCAGCTGGAACCTGGTCTCATGGACCTTGTCAGAGTCCAGCTTCCTTGACCTGGTTGTTGTCTAGTGTGGACATCAGAATCCAGCCTCTTCAGCCTCCAGCGTGAGTGAGGCTCAAGACTCTCAGGGTCCTACGGCTTTGTGAGATATTTGGGTCAGGAATGAAGCAGCTATAGGTAGGACACTGTTTTTATTATGAGTTGATATATATGCATGAATAGATGTGTATCTATTTTATCAATGGTTCTGTTCTTCCAAGAACACTGAATAATACAGCTATTAAACGAGAAATTAGGGTGTCATTTAAACAGAAATTAAGATTATCAACTACTAGGAAAACTGGAACATCTACTGAGCTGAGAAAGAATTGGAGGTTTTTCTTATATGAAGAGTTATAAGAGCTAGCATATATTTTATCATGAGATTAGAACCAAGAGCAAAATCAGAAAGAATGCTCAGTGGTTCACTGTAGCAATATAAGCAAGAAATAGTGACAATGATGGAACGTGAACAGAGTTCAAATTCAGCCCATTTATATTTATATCATGATGACAATCAAGACTTTAGTATCATTAATAAAGGGAGTTTTGAGCCAACTAGTTCAAGTCTGGAAATGCCAAAATAAACTGTGTTTCTTTTCCTCCTCAACAGTTCTGCTCAGCACAGATGTATTTGGTTCACTTCTGTCCCACTAAGTGCTGATGCTGAGTGGTGCCTGTCATCTGCTGTAGGAAAACAAGAGTCTATAGCCTTTTTAACGAATCTGATATCACCATTATTGAAATGTTCACGCTGCAACACAAATGAGGAAGTGCAGGATGCCTACACTATCTTTAGGGAAATCTTCCACACATTTTTGGTACCAGTGATGATAAATTTTAAAATACTTTGAATGTTGAGTCAGTTGGGAAGGCTCCAATTACTATAGATATTAAAGCTGTAACCTTTCAAAGTGTTCTTTTTCTCTCCAGTTCAGAGAGAGTCCAGCCTGGTAATGGATAAGACCTGGCCAGTCAAATGGAAAGAGAAGCAGCAAACCTGGAAAGCAGTATGGAAATGAAAGAAGTGACTGCCTGATAAAATAGTAGTTTAAGAGACTTAAGAATGGTTTGGATCTGAGAGAAAGGGCAGAGCCTTTTCCCTCTGACTTTTTAGAGGTGGTCTAAGATAGGTCTTTGGGTCTCAACATGCTTATTCACCCTTCTTCCAGACTGAACCCAAGCAGTGATGTTTCAAAGAAGAGTTATGTACATGTACAAACTGGAGAATACAATATCTGTTTATAGAAATGATGTCAATCCCAAAGGTAACATGCTAAATCAAGATGCCTAGAATCAAGAACATCTAGATTTCATAGAAAAACTAAGTATACAGCTCATTGCTATAAGAAAAATAGTTATTCTGACTTAGAAAGGCAATATCAGAATATACCCCTATATCTTCGTTTCTTAGTAGAAGAAACCCAAAATTTGTGCTTTCTTCATCTTCTTTATCATTATTAATCAGCTTAAATTCTTTAGCAATCAATTCATATATACATAAGTACATATATTTATTTATAAATGATTATATAATTATAAATATATTTTACATTATATATATACATATATATCCCAATGCCTAGTCTTTATGAACTCTGGTGTGATTTTTGCCCCATGGAGCACACTCCAAGAGTTGTAAACAAGAAGTGAATAAGCAAGGTGGAAAAAATATCTCAATAGATTCTTAGGACAATGAGATGTGCTAGTACTTCAGAGACAGAATTAAGTTGAAATGGTCAAGAAAGCTTTCCAGTGAATACCTTTGAGCTTCATCTTGAATGTTCAGAAGGAGTCACATGAGGTAATGGAGTTTTTGTCTCTAGATGAAGGTCTAGATGTGTCTGGGGGTTTTGATTCCATTCTCCTGTGCAGCTGGAGGTCCTCTTTTTACAAGCAGATCTAAAAGATCTGAAATGTTTTAAAGTTTAGAATCTACTCTTATCAGAGACATGACAGACTCCTAGTAACTTGAAAGAAATATATAGGTTTTTTTATAGGCAAAAATAAAAACAGATGAGGTCAGCGGGTGTTACTCTTACAGATAAGCTACAATAAGCTACATAGGTGAGTAGCTTATTTTGGTTTGATACCTGCTATATTCCTGAATGACTGAACCAAACAAATAGAGTATAGGAGATGAAGAAGACACAAATCCAATTTCCCCTTTGCAATGAAACAAGATTGGCAAGTCTTGCTTAATTTTTTAAGAACTCACTCATATTTTTATTCTCCTCATAAATGATGTTTAGTTTAATCCATTAAATAATGGGGTTGAAAAGAAACTTCATAGGTCATCTCGCATATGCCCCTTTGCTTCAGGCAAAATTGCATTGATGCCCACCCAAGAAGCAGTATTCTCTCATGCCAGGTTTTGTTAGGGAGGATGTTTACTTTTTCCAAGAGGAATCTATGTTACAGGAGAGAGTAGTGAAAAGCATGTTTGTCTTAAAAGCACAAGCGGAGTTATTTTTAATGTAAGTGCCCTCCCCTCTCTAATGCCAAGAGCAGAGTATTCTCCAAACGCCTCATATGCTTACGTTCAGTTCTAAATGTATTTGTGCAAATCCTATGAATCATCAAGGCTTTTGAAAATATTTATAGGGAGAGAAACTCTACCCTTTTCATTAGAGTGAGTAAAACTCACATTTATATCTTGATATTGTTTAAGGAGAACAATGGATGGGTGGATGAAAGAGAATGTCAGCTGGATCAACAAGCAGCTGTTCCAACAGAAGTCCTGCTATCCTATGCAGAACAGCAGTATTAATTGCTGTGTTCCCTCTACAGATGTTCAATAAGTGCAGAGTATTCTGATTAACCATAGCAGAGTTTCATCCCTGTGGACACCTGACTTCCAGAGACAAAGCTAGAGAACTCAAAAGCTTTCTTTCATCTGTAAAATTTCTATCACCTTGCAAAGCAATTTTTATTAATTAATTAATTTATTTATTTTTCCACTCATACAAATGTAATAGGTACCCCTGTCCCCTCTCTCCCTCCATCCCTCCCTGGACCTCCCTGCTCCCTCCCCCACTTTCCCCCTCCTTTTCCCCCTGCCTCCCTTTCTCTCAGTGCCCCTTCCCCCATCTCTGAAGAATCCTTCAATGTGTATATCAAACTTTCCTCTGGGTCCTCTTCTCTGAGGAGGTGTAAGGACTCAGTGGCATTTCCTAGAATTCTTTCTTGTGTTCCCCTTAAGTAAAGGAACACTAGCATGCCTGTTAATCCCTTGCTTCTAAGGATCCTAGTGCCTTTAGTCCATGCTAGACTTTGAGGGGTAAATGATATGTTGGTCATTGCGCAGATCATGCAGAGTCCTATTATAATTGCTTCAGCCCTAACTTGTGTGGAGTATCTTGCATATCAAGACTCCTCCCATCCTTGTGCTCTTACAATCTTACCGCCCCCTCTTCCGCAAATTTCCCTGAGCTTCAGGATGGGGAGAGATTAGGATGGCCTAGTTCCAGGTGGTTGATATAGAGTCTCTGATGTTCTGAATTATGGTTTGTTGATTTTTTTTCAGTTTTGCTGCTCCTTACTTTATCTAGCCTAAAACATTCTGAGCCATGCTGATATTTAGCAAATGCTACAGTAATTGTGCAGAATTCTATATGAGAATCTAATTTGCTAATTGGACAAGGTGACCTATTTATTAACTACGATGCCCAGCTTACTTGACTTTCTCTGAATGTCATTATGAGGATCTAACTTGACTGCACATAAAAAACATTTATGGCAACATTATTTTTATGGCTGCCTTGTCACTGTTGTTTTTTTTTACTTGGCTCCATCCTGATGGGTATTGGATGTCCCCCCCCCTGGCCAGAGATAAAAGGCTGTTAAAATAAAGTCTTATTATAAGAGTAGATTCAAAGATAGATAGAATAAGAATAGGAGACAGTGGTGAGGGGGGGTCAGTCTCCCATTGTTGCAAAGCAATTTGTACTGGAGCAGTACACAGTTTATCAAACGCTAATGCTCTTTAAATGTTCCTCATTGTAGTGTAATCCACTGTCGTCTTCAATGGAAGTAAAGACTCTAATTTTATTTAATTTCATATTAATATAGTCCTCATAATACAACATCTTAAAATCTTACTTCATCTAGGCTAAAACATTCTGAGCTATGCTGATATTTAGCAAATGCTACAGTAATTGTGCAGAATTCTATATGAGAATCTAATTTGCTAATTGGACAAGGTGACCTATTTATTAACTACGATGCCCAGCTTACTTGACTTTCTCTGAATGTCATTATGAGGATCTAACTTGACTGCACATAAAAAACATTTATGGCAACATTATTTTTATGGCTGCCTCGTCACTTTTTTTTTTTTACTTTATCAATGGATGTTTTCCAAGTTTTATCTGTTGTTTGAGTCATAAGTACAGATGTGTATCCAATTGTCTAAGCACTGCAAGCATTCCAACAGCAGCAGAAAGATAACATTACATAGTACTTAATAACTAACTCACACATCCAAACACTTCACCAACAATAGAGTATAAATACTGTGATTTCATATTTTTGCCTCTGATCCAAAATCATCCACACATGATTATTTTTCAAAGTTTGGCCTCTCTAAAATATATTTGTAATGTATTTTTACCTTTTTTATATAGCATTCATGGCAGTAACATGTTTATATGCTCCATAGAGTCTTAATTATTACATTTTAGATATTGACATCTTTCTCTTGGAGATAAAATATTATTGACTGTTGTATACAGAATGGTCACCATTATTTCATCAAAATTGGGAATGAAAATAGTAAATTGAGCCATTCTAAGTACTAATTTAAAAGACAAAACACTTGAAATTCTCTGTATGTACAATAACTTGAAAGGTGCTTCATCTTATATACTTTTCTTCCTCTTTTATGATTTTCTAGAAATTGAGACAAGAGACCTGTATGACATCTTTGAGTGTACAAATACATGTAATTATATCACAGAAGTTATTACAGTTACCACAGAAGCTGAGGAACATTAAAATGCAAATGTATATATGCAAAAATACCAAAAATAGTTCAGATGAAATGACCCTTAGAGCTTAGATGTGGCACAGTGTAATAGATTTACTGGCTACAAAACTCAAGGCTATTCCCTACATCTGGATAATTCTCCACTTTCTCAGCTGTAATGTGGAGAGTATGCACCATGAAGTTACAGGATTGGGAGCCCCTTTCTTTCTATTGATCCAAGATTTTTGATGCTGGAAAGAAATCCAAGGCAGTTCTGTCTCCAGCTGTTTTGACTCACTGCCATCTGTCTATAGCTTCTAGGTAAAGCATTACTTGTTTACCACGAACTTAATGACTCTCCATTTTGCTGATCTATATGCCTCTCCTGCCTCCTGGCTCATTATACACTAACTTTCTCTGACGCTTCTCGCCAAAAAGGAGGGAAAACCATTCTAATTACAAGAACCTATGCAGATAAAGTTGTGTGCAATAAGAAATGTTTCCAAGCTAAAAGTAGTGAAAATGAAGGTCATGTAAAGGACATGAGTCAAAAAAAATGAACTTAGGTGATGTTTACACTGAAGATAAAGAAGCAGATATAGGGGCTAGAGAAAGGTTCTTTAGCAAGCTGCTTGCCATAAAAATGTGAAGATCTGCATTCTAATTCCCAGTATCCACTTAGAAAGCCAGGTGCTTTGACCAGTGCCTACAATCTCAGCACTGGTGAAGTGGGGACAGGTGGATCCCTGGAGGTTGCTGGCTAGCTAGACAAATCAGTGAGCTACAAGTTCCAAAAAGATTGTTTCTCAAAAAAAAAAAAAAGTTATAGAGTAATAGCAGAAGACACAGCATTTGCTTTGCACACATATGTATGCATACACAGAAGAATAAAAGTTAAAGAAAGAGAAAAAGGAGGATTTTTTTAGGATTTCATACATGCATATAGTGAATTTATGATATTTTCATCCCTTAATCTCCATTCCCACTTCCCCTCCTTTTCCTTTTACAAACCTTCATCTTCCCTGTCAATCTTCCTCCTATTTTCACTTGTGAAGCCCACTGTATTTCATCTGGTTTGCCTTCGATGACATGCCTGTCGTGAATCATGCTCCAGCAAGTATATAGATTGAGGAAAGCATCTTCTTTTTCTTCCTTATCAACATTAATCTTCATCAGTTTCTCACGGAGGCACAGAGTTTCTTGAATTCTTTTCCTATCCATGGTGAGATGTTGATGAGGACTGTCTTGTAGGCAACAATAATATGAGTTCTGTCTAAAAGTATTTCCTTTGCCTGATTTTTATGCAAATTAAATCATTAGAATTAATTTGGAAATATCCCTCTTTAATGAGGAAAGGAGATTATGTTTAACAGGTGGGGTTGAGAGATGTGAGATATTTTCAGGTGTGGTAAGATAAAGGCCTGCTGTAAATCCATGCTGAATTAACTTTCTTATCACAGCAATGAGCCAATTACACACAATCACAAAATTAACTTGGTGACCTCTCTCACAACAAACTGAAAATACAAGGCTGGGAAGGGTATTTTGATCCTCTGTTTTTAAAATACTTTTTTTTTTCAGAATCTAATTCTTGTGTTGAATGATAAATTTATTGTTTAAATGGCCAAAGACAATATATAGTCTTACTGAGTTTCATTGAGAATTCTTTGTGACATATACTGGCAATTTTCTGTTAAAAAACTGTATCATCACAAATGTAGATAAATCTATCTGCTTCTTAACAATGAGGCTAAATCTTGTTATACTGTAACCTTCCATTCTGTTTTAAATATCTTGCATTTTGCTAGCAAGTGGGCTACATGAAGACTGAGAAACCAATGCCAGCTTCCACCCCATTACAGCCTATTATGGAGGATCTGTTATCTTCAGTTGGCTTAAAAGGGATGACTATTACACCCTGCAGGGTTCCAGAACCTAGGGTTCACTCAGATAAAGTACCTCATGTCTGTGTTATCCAAGGCTCTGTTAGCTGCTGATAAAGCTAAGAGGATAGAAAGATCATCACAGTCATTTTACTCCCCGAAGTATTATTAGTCAAGCATTATCTAACAATAGGCTATTGGGATTAAATTGCAGATGACTTGCTAAGATGGTCCCTCTGAGCTCTGACCTGCCCAGCATCACTCTGGGTGGCTTAACTTCAGTGTTGTCAGTACATTGCATGAGTCTATTAAGATTTACCAAGACATTTACTCTTTGCTGTCTATTAAAATAAAAGCCTTCTTCTTTAACCTTTTCCTCTATTTACCAGACATTCTCTCCCAATAAAACACCTACACATTCCTCAGGAACAAATGTCGATTTAACATTTTTCCACAGCTAACCTTTACAACAACTATAGATGTTTGACAGCATGTAACTTAAACATTTCAGCAACGCTTAGCATATTTCCCCAAGAAGCATTTGGTGGAAGTGAAAGGGAAACAGTCTTCCTTTCAGTAATCAATCTGTATTTAACTGCCTGCTTCTCCCATCATTTCTTCCTTCCTCTCTTGGATGTTGCCATGGTGCCAAATCACTTGTGCTATGAGTGCTACTGTTTAGAATTTAAAATGAAGTATAAACCTATTATAGAAAATCTGTGGAGAAAATACAGAAAAGTCGAAAGAGCAAGAGAAAAGTCAATCTACAATAAATCAATAATTACTGTTTCATATCAATTTCCTATGAATAACATTTTGAAGATTTGTTGTATTTTTACTTGTTTTTGAAGTGTGTCTCTATTGGTACAATCCATACTACATTGCTATGGTCAAGAGTAATTAGGTTTCAAGTGACAAAAAGCTGAAACAATTTCAGATTAAAAATATTAATTTATTCATTTTATTCTTTTGTATAATATGGAAGATTGTGGATTGTGGACCATTCACATGGCAAGGAATTGAAGAATGTTTTGATGACTTCACAGAATAGAGACTGGGAATGAGGAGCACTATGGCTTCTAATGTATGGCTCCAGATGACCACGGATGAGTGAGTTTCACTGTCGATATAAGGAACTATGACTGATCCTTCTGAGAATGGTAAGAAGTTGAGAAGAGCAACTAATTTCCTAAGGAAAAAGAAGACTGTATTTCTAAAAAGGGCAGCCAGATAGAATAGAGGTTTGTCAAAAACAAAAGGTATTCTTGATGCCATGAATCACTAATATTTTAAGAAGTAGTCTTGTTCTGGAGTTGGAGAGATGGCTCAGGGGTTAAGACTCTGCCTCGCATGCAGAAGGTCCTGAGTTGGGATACCAGTTCCCACTTAAAAACACCAGGCAGAAACAGCAGTGGCCTGCACTTTTGGCCCTGGTAGGTGGAGCCTGGGAAATCCAGAGTGAAGCAAGAGGGAGGTAGAAGCAATCCAGGATGATTCTGAAATCATCCTTGGTCCTCCACAGGGACACATATGCTCTCTGATACACACACACATAAACACACACACACACACACACACACACCCAGAGGAATGAATAAATAAAGTTTTTTAAAAAAGAATATTCTTATTCTATAAAAGGGAAGGAAGTCTACGACTCATGAGGCACATGAAGCCGTTATCCATATTGCAATAATTTTTTATCTCCTTCTTTTGCTGCTTCAGCTGTGAGCTGTTCATTGTTAGTGAACAATACTTCAACAGATAGATGCCTATATCTCAGAAATGTTGAGTTTTCAAAATAATGGTTAAGGCTCAGTTGTTTGCCCACTCAAAGAGGAAACAAAATTTGTATGTAGATTATTGCTAGGAATTTGATTGTCTATACCTCTTTTAATATTTATAATGCTACTTTGTAGTGAAAAGTTTTTTTTTCTAATTAAGGATTAGGGCTGGAGAGGTGGCTCAGGGTTAAGCCTCCGCCTTGCAGGCGGAAGGTCCTGAGTTCAGATCCCAGATCCCACATATAGACACCAGGCGGAAGGGGGGCGGCCTGTGCTTCTGGTCCTGGTAGGGCGGAGCCTGTGAATCCCGGGGCAGAAGGAGGTGGAGGTGTCCATGGTGGTTCGCGAATTCGTCCGTGGTTCTACACACACACACACAGACACACACACACACAGACACACACGTGCACACATACACACGCACATGCGCACAGTTGAAAAATAATAATAATAATAATAAAAAAATTTTAAAAAATTAGGATTAATAAAAACCAATTTTTAGAAGTAGAATTTCTGGATTACAGTGTTTTAAAAGTCTAAGTGTGCATTCTCTGATATAATTAATATAATGTTTTAGTTATTACAGTTTCCTAATGCTTTAGGGCCGGCAAGGTTAGCTTGGTATTAATTGTCCAGTTGTGTGTTGTCTCTCTTTCTTACAGTTTACTCTACATACAGTGTCTTGCATGCATGTGGAAGGCAGGGTATGAATGTCTCTCTATGACGATTGAGAAGATGTTGAGAAGCAGGCATTTCCCTAAGTAAACTGCATTTAGGATAAAAGAATGAGGAGAACATTCTTTAACACCCAAGCAGGACACAGAAAACCACTACTGAAGAGAGAAAAGTAACTCACTTCATTCATTAAACATAAAGGATAACTTAAGTTTTACCTGCCTACCTGCTGCTGACAGGAGATTAACCTATTCCATTTGTCCAAAGAAGGAACTAGTATTCATGGAAAGAAGTCACCCTCTTCACAGAGTGGAAAAGGGAATGCACATAGAAATCCTGCGCTCCAACAGAGACTCTGAACCTCCCTAAGCATCAGTTGCTGTATCTGATCAATGGAACAAGACCTGTCATGCTGTTGTGTGTGGCTGCCGGGAGGTATGAATCGCCCAATGCATGAGTACCTTCCTCATAAATTATAGAATTTTGCACAAATAAATTAATTATACTTGCTGTCATGATTACAAGTCAAGAGGTAGTGTTCTTAAATAACTTGAGGTGGTAGAGCTTTTTGAAATATAATTTACATATTGAGCTCTCCTGAAAATGCTTAAAAATGATACAAATTTTAATGGGGTTTATAAAATTTCCAGATTCAGGAATATGTGGTTTTCAGGTTGCAATTTTTCTAATGTATTGTGATGTTATAAAATTATAAGCTATTTAAAAGCATTGCAAAATTATATCACACAGTTCCTAACACTGACATTTCAACAAGGTTAACATTGTCACATAGTCTACATTCATCCATACAGACATAGTAAAATACAAACCCAACACTTCTTTCCAGGGAACTTAATGCAAATACAATTTAAAGTTTCTGCACAAGCTACTTGCCCACTAGTCAGATGTTTATGATGAGAAGTGGGAGAAGGAGGGGCAGGAAATGTTAATTATGGATAATTACAAGGTGATAGGTCACTGAGAAAATGAAAGTTTTGAAGTCATCAGGAAGAGAGTTTCATTTGACACAGCTGCCAACAAAAACTCACAGACACAAGTATCCAGCACATAGTTGGAATTCAAGCCATATATGCCAAACACATTTTAAAATAACATTTTAATGTATGTATGTATGTGTATGAATGGTACTCACTATGCTAAGACTTAAAAAACAAAATAAAAATAAGCTAGACATGTTTTCTAAGGAATACCTGTAAAAGAAAAAAGAAAAGTAGCTAAAGAACAAGTTGAAAGCGTTAAGATAATGACTAGTATAATTTCTTGGAGTGAATAAAAAGGTTTTCCAAGGAAAGTACCAGACTGGTTTTGAGCTTGGCAAGAATTCAGATAGCCATGAGAGCATCTGGGAAAAAACAAACAAACAGAGGTCTGCAACAGTGTGCTACTAATTCTACAACATAAGGAGGGAAAGTAATAAGTGAGACCAGACACCAGAGATAACCTGTAATGCTCTGAATATATCTATGTGTTAAAAATGATCAAGTTTCACTTAGCCCTAGATTTCCAGGCTCTACCTGTCAAGTTTTCCATTCAAAAGAAGCACAAATATCTCTATTATTTCATGTCCTTTCTAATTAGAAAATGCAAGTGCTTAGTAAATAATTCTGAACAAATATCCACTAAGGAGCCAAAGCTGTATAAAGGCATGATCAGCTAGTCCTGGAATTTGAATTCTAATAAGTATAGACTTATAAAGTATGAAATTTATTAAGAAGGGTTTGATCCCCTTAATAACTTAAAACAAGAAGTAGCAGCTTTTTATATATGTATGTAAAGCTGCTTTGTTTCTACTTAGTTGGAAGAGACTAACAAATGCCTTCCCTAACTCTGTCTCTGCTTTCAGAAGTCTTAGTTTAAATAGTATTAATTTTGGCTTATGCTCTGCTTTCCTTGAGTCTACACATTTAAGTGCTATAACTCTAAAAGAAGATATTTTATTTGTAATCCCAGGTCAATTTCTCATCCCTTCACCTTTCCAGGCTCTTCCAGGTTCAAAAGAACCACAAATATCTCTATTATTTCCTCATGTCCTTTCTAATTAGAAAATGCAAGTGTTTAGTAAATAATTCTGAACAAATATCCACCATTCTGTTCACATCCCATCCATTTTTTAAAAAGCTAAACAACATAATGGCATGAAGTCATTCTGCTCCATCATTTATTCACACACAAAGGCAGTCTCTTATATTGGACACCTTTAAATGTATTTAAAATACAGCAGTGAATAAAAACAAAAGTGTCTGCTCCATTAGAATTCAGAGCTATGAAATGGAAGAAAAAATGTCAGCAGAGACATGTCTATGTTATCTAGGAAATACTAGTGTTTACTAGCTTCAATGTGGCACCAATCCCTGTTAATTTTTTCTCTACTTATTTATGACCCATATCCTTCTGCTTCATAGTGTTAATTCACAGATAAGGAAGATCAATGACATTTCCCTGGACCTAAGCCAAGAGAATTACATGAACTTGCCCAGGTTCACCTGAACATTCTCCAACCATTGTCTGGGTCTACTTGGGAAACCAAACCTGAAACCAGATAATTTTCATGTGGCTTCATGTTTCACCACCAACAATTCACATGATACCAGGCCGAATTCATGTATAATATAAGCAGGTGTAAAGTTTCAGCCGCAAGTCACTATAGACATATGTCAGATGGGACTTGAACTTGGCTTCACAAAAATAATTTGAGCTTCAACAGAGAAAATAGCTCCATTTGTCATCACTCCAAGTATCTGCACCCTCTGACACATGCACCAAGGGCTATTGATTTAATTGTGCAAGGAACACTTCCTGGTTTGCAAAGTTCCAGCAACAGATGCACTGTCTCCTCACTGACAGCTCGGTATGTGGAGGCCTGACAGTGGTCAGCCACAAAGCTTAGTGTAAACTAACAGCATTTGAGAAAAATGGAAAGTGATGAATTGGAGAGTCAAGGAGGACTTAATATGTGATTTTAAAAGCCACTAACATATGTGGAAATGGTCCAACTTCCAGTACTGGGGAAGTAATGCAATAATATGTTGGATTAGAAACTATCTCAGGGTATATTAATATAAGCACTTAGCAAATCGCTCCAGCATACATTCTGCAACGAGCATATAGATTTTTCAAACATATCCATTGCCACTTAGTCTATGATTAGCTGATTACTCTAAATGCAGGGTAGTTCTACAAGTAATGTTATTTTAGGAGCACCAAATTCAAATCCCTTGATTCTATCCTGCTTCAATATATTTGGGGGAAAAAAGCTTAAATCTCTGAATTTCTTCATAAACTATCCATATTATACTGGTTCTTAGAGTATTGTTCTCTGTCCTGATTAAACAATCAGTTAACACTATGCCTTTTTCACTCTGCTTCTCTTGAAATATTGATTTACTTCAAGTTCATTAGGGTAAAACATTGAATCAAATAGTAGATCAATAGCTAACCTGGAAAGCCACAGTTTTAACTAGTTAGACAATGTTTGACCTCAGCTGTTCTAATACAAGAAGAAATACTTTACAGCCTGGTAAACAAAAAGGGATAAGATCCAGGGAAGGAAAAAAAAAATATGTTTCTTTATTTTCTTGTGTGTGTGTGTGTGTGTGTGTGTGTGTGTGTGCAGCAGGATAATTGTGTGTGCTTGGGGATGTACAATTGTGACTTTAGGAATCATCTTGAATTGATCTACCTCCTTACTACTTGGCTCTGGAGTTTCCTAGGCTCTGCCTGAATTATAGGCCACCACTATATCTGCTGGGCATTTCTACATAGGATTCAGGGATCCAAACTCAGGTCCTTGTGCTTGCAAAGCAAGGGCCTTAATCCCTGAGCCATTTCCCCAGCCCAAAAATATGTTTCTTTTAAAAAATATGTAAATAAGGGGCTGGAGAGGTGGCTCAGGGGTTAAGCCTCCGCCTTGCAGGCGGAAGGTCCTGAGTTCGGATCCCAGATCCCACGTATAGACGCCAGGCGGAAGCGGGGGCAGCCTGTGCTTCTGGCCCTGGTAGGGCGGAGTCTGTGAATCCCGGGGCAGAAGGAGGTGGAGGCGTCCATGGTGGTTCACGAATCGTCCGTGGTTCTACACACACACACACACACACACACACACACACACACACACACACGTGCGCGCCACATACGCACATGCACACAGTTGAATAAATAATAATAATAAAAAAATATGTAAATAAGAAATAAGAAGGGAAAGTAGATTAAAATTATAAAGTCATAAAGGTCAATGTGAGCTTATCTTTGTAGGCAAAGCCTTCTTAGAAAATGAATGAGCTGTTTCTGAGACCTCCTCTAGGTCACACCCTCTCTATTGTGCTTCCCAGTGGTCTCAGCGCCAAGCTATGTCTAAACAGAGCAGCTGTGTCCCCCAATCTGGCCCAGTGTGGTCTTCTTCCTCCAAGATCATTTGGGAAGTGGGACCCTAAGTTTCTTTTCTTCAGTGTCTGTTTTTCAAGTTATGTGGCAGCTTTCTGTACAGTAAAATTTTAGGAAAAGTTAAATATATTCTTTAACTTTTTATTAAGGATAAAATAGGGTGCTATTGTTTGTGTGTATGTATGTGTGAGCATTTATATGTTTGCATAGTTAAACAGATGGTTAGCATATACAATTTTATGCTATCATTTAAATAGAAATGTTTCTTAATAAAGAAAGAAAATGAAATGGAGAGGGAAATGGGGAAGGGGCTATTTTACTTTCACCATGCCAGGGACCACTGATAGATCACAAAAACAAGTTAAATTTCCCAGAGGGACCCAGCAGGGCTCTATCAAAACTGACCTGCACAGCCAAAGAAAAGTTTAGTGCTGCTATAGAATCACTAACGAGAGTATGTATCTGTGGACATTTGTGAAAAAATACATATGCCTAGATACTGAGCTGAAATACAGAGCTAATGTTATCACTAGTCTTCCTGCCATGGGCATTATCTTTTACCTAATATTCATAGTCATTTTTTCACTTGAAAAGATTGGCAAGGGTATCTACGTTTATGTTTTTATGGTGTCCAGAGTTTTTGATAAAAATCATTACAGTTCTCCAAAATGTTTATACCAGCCTCTGGCTATAATTAAAATACCTAAACTTTGTCCCTAAATGTAGTAGTTTCTTAGAGTTAACATAATAAAATATCATGATCTGAGAGGCTGAAAACAATCTAAATGTATTGTCTCCCAGCTTCCTGAACTAAAAATCCAGTCAAGATTAGATGATTATGAGGTTATAAATGAGAGTAGTCCATGCCAAGATATTTTCTCAGCTTCTGCTCATTTTTGGCAATATCAGACATTCCTTGGTTCATAGCAACCCATCTCTAGTCTTCACTTGGGATTTTCCCTTTATGTCTACCTCTCCTGGTACTTCTCTCTTGTGTCCAAATGACCACCTTGATAAGAACACATTAGAATAAGACCGACCCTAACAAACTCACCTTATCCTGGTCATCTTCAGAAACTCTGTTTAGGTTTCTAATTCTTTGGGAAGACAATTCAGCACTTAGCATTGTTTTTTTTTTTTCATTCAAACAACAAGTAGTAAAAAGTCAAAATGACTTTGGCCACATGTGTCAAAATATAAAAGACCCGGAAGAATCAATACATTTTCTATAATATGCATATATGAAAAATGAACACATCTAGTAGCACATTTAGTAAAAAGTACTTAATTCATTTATTGATAATTTCCCTCAGAAAAATTATTATGCTAGGATCATAAAAGGGATAGCAGCTAGCTGAAGAAGCAGAAGGAAGAAACTGCTTCCAAGGAAGAGTATAATGTTGTTTTGCCAGTAAAGGGACAATTAAAAGTTGGATCGGGGGTAAAAGCATTGTTACTCACAGTCCAGAGATAGAAAAAGAACACTGCAGAAAAAAAAAAAAAAAAGAAATTGGGAAGAGTATAGAACGTTGGGAGAACTGCGTGCAGACCCATTTGCCTCCAGCAATGATGGATACAGACACAGAGAAGTGGGAGGAGGGAGTGCTCTTGAGTCTAGACATCCTCTAGAAAGCAGTGGCATCAAAATAGTGAAGTGACAGGGTTACATGCTTTAATAAACTCCTTTCAAGAAACCTGAAGAAATGGGATGGATCTAGGTGAGCCAGGGGCATGCCCTCCTGTGATAGAAAAGTAAGAATGAAGACTAGAGTTAAAGTGACAACAGAGGGCTGGGGAGGTGGCTCAGGGGTTAAGCCTCCGCCTTGCAGGCGGAAGGTCCCGAGTTCGGATCCCAGATCCCACGTATAGACACCAGACGGAAGCGGGGGCGGCCTGCGCTTCTGGTCCTGGTAGGGCGGAGCCTGTGAATCCCGGGGCAGAAGGAGGTGGAGGCGTCCATGGTGGTTCGCGAATTCGTCCGTGGTTCTACATACATACACACACACAGACACACACATACACACACACACAGACATGCGCGCGCACATACACACAGTTGAATAAATAATAATAATAATAAAAAAATTTTAAAGTTATAAAAAAAATTAAAAAAAATAAAGTGACAACAGAGGAAATAGTGAGGAAGAGTAGAGATTCAAGAGAAATGGGGAGGGGAATACTCAAATTTACAGACCAGTTGAATATTGAGTGGTGCAAAGAATATGTTCTCAGAGAAGCTTTGCTCTCAGTTATGGGTGTTCCAAATACTTGTTCCCTGCCTAAAATGGATCTCTTTCATGAATGAACAAGAGCTCTGTTTTGAAATTCAGTCTAGCATCAGTCTGAAATGCTCCCCACTCTGCCACTCCTGCCCTGTGCTCATGCCAACCTTCATGCCTACATTCATGTAAATTTGTGTACACATTACTGGAAGTAGCACACCCTCACCCTCAGTACAATGACTGAATTGTAACTTTCATCAAAAAAAATTATTGCTTTATATACTTTCATCTAAGTCATGTAAATCATTTAGATAGCTTACCAGTAAAATAAATACATAAAGGGATAGTATCTCTATTGATGGAGAAGTTAAGATACATTACTGTTAGCCGAAAATTTTGATAACTCCACTTGAATGCAGGATTCATCATTAAATTTGGTCACACTTAGTATTACTCATTAGTTAGTACTAGCACTAATCATAAATATTGAAACACCCTGATTCTCTGTTCTTTCAGCTTTATCTTTCAACAAGCTGCATGTGGGAATACTTTATTTACACTGGAAGTGTAACTGGAAGCTGGTTGAACATATATATTCACATGTAGCAATATAATCTACATTCTTCTTATTATTCCTTGAAGCACATCATTCACAAAAAAGTGCTGTCACCTGTACACACACTGATATTTTGGAACTTTTAACATGCCAAGGAAGTTGCTAGTTTGCTAAAGAAACTGTAGCACATTCCCTATGTCCAGTGGTGGAAACATACCCCATCCAACTTCTTTAAACTTTTGTTCCAAAAGCATTACAGGAATCCATGAATGAAATGAAAATGTTTTGAAATCCAAGACTCTTTAATAGCAATCATCAATAAATTGCAGACTTTACAGGTATCATTTTCAGTAAGGGTCAGGAAAATTCATTCATTAGAATTACGGGAGATAA
Source organism: Typhlomys cinereus (assembly GCA_023101885.1). Taxonomy (NCBI): domain Eukaryota; kingdom Metazoa; phylum Chordata; class Mammalia; order Rodentia; family Platacanthomyidae; genus Typhlomys; species Typhlomys cinereus. The sequence goes on from JALPQD010000429.1 coordinate 1,055,485, forward strand.
AATTTTAAATGTCTCTGTAATATTTATAGGAAAAGTGTCATCAGCATAAAGCGGCCTTAAATCACATTCATTCATTATTAAGCACTCCTCTACATTTCTGAGTGAAGTTTCTAATGGGATGAAATCTCTGCTGCAATAACATCATAACTATTTATAGCCAGGCTGCTTTGGTTATGGAGGTGCCTTATGAGGGTGGTATGAAGACAAATTTCCTTTTGAAGGGAAACCTACCTTTAAATGAACATAAGCCATCACTTGGTAAACAAAGGTGTTTACTAAAACTGGAAGCACCAATAACTTCAACTATATAGTATCTTAAAGTACACCACTATAATTTGTCTGAAGTCAGGACTTTATTGTCAACAGTTATGGTTCAAATTTCTGATTAAAACTTGGTGAGGAGAGTCAGTAGATTCATACTTGTAAATGAAAATCAGAATGAATATGTTTCCCTGTGGTCATTAAAAACTCTGGAGATCAAGTAGACATCATCCCATTAGTAGCCATTTCCTTCCTTCCCATACCTGGGTCTTTGATAATAATCTTTCCCTTACAACTGTTATTCATAAATTGAGAACATGCACTTAAATACACAGGACTAAAGAGACACCAATATTTTCAGTTCATTTCCAATTTGTATATGGTGAAACTTATGCAATTATTTTTAATTCAATTTGCAAAATTGTACCTTTTGTTAAGAAAGCCTCAAGGTACAGCCAACTCATTAATTATGATGTATAAAATATTTACTAGTGACCACAACGGAGAAGCATAAGAAGGATAATACAACAGGAACAGAGCTGAAAAAGGAATGGGCAGGATTCTCTGCCTGTACTTCCTTCTCCCAGCTCTACAGATAACCCAGTCATGAGCTAGAATAATCGAGTCATTCTTCCACTTTACTCTGAATTTGTATATCTGACCAAATGCCAGCATCTATCAGGCTAATCATCTTCTTTTAAATATTCCCAGAGTTCAAGCAAAAGATAGGAGGGAAGTGTCTGAATCTGTAGATCTGACCAAATGCCAGCATCTATCAGAGCTGATAATCTTTTAAATATTCCCATGAATAAAGCAAAAGATAGGAAGGAAGTTATGATAATGATGTTGATGAAAGTATCAAGGGTTGGTAGTAAACATTCAGTTGCTTATTAGTCATATTTGTTATTTATGGTATAAATTTCTTATTAGACCAATTTAGTATATCAGCCAAACCTTTAAAGAAGTGTTCAAGAACTAATTCCTCAATTTAAAAATGTCCAAAAAGTATAGCCATAAAGAAGTGGGAAAATTATTGATAGGTCAGATTATAATAAAGAAATGGAAACCAGGGACTTTAAACTCTGTTTTCAAAAAACAGTAAGAATTAATAGTAATGACATTGTAATAAAGTTGTTTAATTTTAATGGTCAATACAGATTCAAATTATTTCATTACAAGTGATCTAGTCACTAACTTGAGTGCTTGGCCCTACAAGTAGCAACTTTTCTAAAGCTAGGTCAAAGTGCACAGGGCATAAGGAAAAAAGATTCTAAGAAAGTTGAAAATAAAATATAATTTTCTTTTTTTTAATTTTTTAAATTTTTTTTATTCAATTGTGCGCGTGTATGTGTGTGTGTGTGTGTGTGTGTGTGTGTATGTGTGTGTAGAACCACGGACGAATTCGCGAACCACCATAGACCGCCTCCTCCTTGTTTACTCTGCCCCGGGATTCACAGGATCCTCCCTACCAGGACCGGAAACGCAGGCCGCCCCCGCTTCCGCCCGGCGTCTATACGTGGGGTCTAGGATCCGAACTCAGGACCTTCCACCTGCATGGCAGAGGCTTAATCCCTAAGCCACCTCTCCAGCCCCAAAATATACTTTTCTATGCAAGTTTTTTTTTAAAAAGTCAGTAGGCCCAGATAGTATGATAATTCTCCTCTAGTAATCTTTAATCATCCCTGCTGGAAATGGGATCAAACTTCAGATAACAGGAATGCTGTAGAAGCTCAATGATTATTGAAAATGATTACAAAAAGCATAAGCATTTAGTAAATATGAACATCATATATAATCCTAATGGAACTCCTGTGAGGAGGATCTTATATAAATAAACTGGCCAGGGCACTGGAGACTTAAAACAAAAATTTGATCCCAGATCTCTATATATTTCATGACATCTTCTCCTGGAAGACACTTCATTGTATAACCTTATTTATTCTTCTATTAAAGGAAATTGTTTTCTATCTAATATCTAATACGAGATTTTATAGGCAATTATTCCTTGGCAAGGAAACGTGAACATACTAAATCAGCAGTTAAGATACAGAACTCAGTGCATCGATGCTCATTACATTCAACATTGGTTTTCTACCACAGTCTGTCATATCCCATACAGCATTAGGAGACAGACAGACATTCAGGCCTCCATTCTCCTTCTATGCATGCATTCATTAGCATCCTTCACTCATCTCAATATCCTAATATCGTATGGTACTAACAGTTCAGCAACTTATGTTGGTTAATCCTAACTTGGTTCTACCCTTACCATCTCCTTCTCTAGAACAAACTTGGCTTTAATGCTTTCATGACCTTCTCAACCCTCTTCCTCTCTCCTTTCTTATGACATCCCTTGTACTCACTTTTCAGGCCTCAGCTGTCAATTTTACATAATAGTTCATTTTTCTTTCCAGTCTGAAGTTAGTCATCTTGCTGAAGAGTAGGAGTATGACAATGCTCTATCCATAAGATTTTGTCTTGAAGTCACATTCTACATAACAAAGCAGAGAATAAGTTGATGAAGGCTAGAGATTTCATAGTATAACCTTATTTATTCTTCTGCCAACCCTTTGTTAAGTTCAATAAAATACAATGAACGACCCATAATTATATATTTATGCTAATATGAATCAACAAAGTAACTAATATACTGCTTTTCTCTCTGATTCTTAGTATCCATTAGAAGTTAGTTCTTTATCAGGAGTTTTCCCTACAGCTGTTACTAGGTTTGTGCATTCTGCTGCTTTTTTAAAAAAATTGGCATTTAAAAACCATACAGTATCCAATAAGTCCGGGAACAATGTGTTTTAGAGAACAAACCCTTCTAACTCAGAGTACATCAAATCATAGCTACAGATGACCCACCATACACAATTGTCAAACTCATCCTGGCTAAACATACAGAGTATGAATAAGTCTTGAAAATAATTTGCGTGTGTACCATGTTAAGAAACCTTAGTATTTCCTTATTCCAGAGAAAATATAATGAATTCCTTTCATTCTTTTCCAGTGTTTATACTGTTCACCAAGATGATATTGATTTAAGTATTTATCAGTTCTCAAATTATCATCTGAAGAATTATTCTTTGGGGATTGGAATATTCTATCAGTTAGTCTTATTTGTTGATGTGAGAGAACACCCAAAGTCAAGCAATTTAAAGAAGAAGGGGAGATTTATTTAGCTTACGGTTCCAGAGAGGAAATACCGTACTTCATGACAGGAAAGGCATTGCTGGCTAGTAAAAGGTGGAGGTAGTCTAGGTCACATCCTTTATGGAGACAGAGACCTACAAAACTTCCAGCTGCAAAAGCAGACCTCTCCTGGAAGTAGAGTAGAGCCAATCCACCTCAGGACCCACTCCCTGTGACTGCCTTCCTCCAGAAAGGCTCCACTTCTTAAAGGTGCCATGACTTTCCAAACAACTAAAGATCCAAACACATGAGCCTCTAAGAGACAACTCACATTTCAAACATGATAGATGTAAATCAGTTGGTACAGTGTTTATCTAGTACATAGAATGTTCTTCGTTTAATCCCCAGCACCACATAAACTGAATATAGTGATGCACACCAATAAGACCAGAACATTGGAAGTAGAGGCAGGAGGACCAAAAAGTGAAGGTCATTCTCAGCTACAGAGCAAACTTGAGTCTAGTCCAGGACACATGTGTCCTTGTCTCAAATAATAATTATAATAATTCTTTCTAAGTCTATGGTTTGGGTCCCACTAGTGGCAACAAATATCACCTTAAAGAAAATAATGCTTTTCAGACTTTTGGCTAAAAACAAGTGTAGAAAATAGCTGTTTTACTATTGAGTTGATTTTTGTCTTCTTCCAAATAGTAGTCTATCACTCCTAAGATGTTTTAATATTTTATATTTGAAAATTCCTGAAGGATTTGTAGATAAGTATCAGCATATGAATGACAAATAATGGCTTCCATTGGAAAAATGCTGTCAGCAAACAGATCCAATGTCCTATAAACTAGTGTATATAGAGAAGCATTCAGAAAGGACTGTTTCTGGAAAACATTGCTTAAAACCAATTTAATCTCCTATAAGGATGAGAAAATGCTTTGAAAGTTGGCACTGACCAAAAATTTTTTGAAAGAATCTCACCATTCTGGCTAAAATTTGTTAGTATTAATTTTTCTCAAGAAGCAGCTAATGCAGTAATAAGAATGAATATGAAGAATATTTCTCTGCATATCCAAACAAGCCCCATACATATGTAAATATTTATATGAACTTTATGAATACTGTAAGCAAACCAAAATCTTTATTGAAATTCTCCTTTTACATTATTTTTCTAAAGCCATCATATATTATTCACCACATGATACCATACTTCTACTAATCCACTGAAAAACACTGTAACAATGTTTATTGAATATAATCAATATGGCCATGGAACTAGAGTGGGACACATTGACCCCCTAGGGTACTATCACAACTTTGGCATGTGATAGCTCCAGAAGAAAGAAGTAGACTGCTGAACTCAGCACAGTTGTGGCAAAAACTCAATTACCAATAGATAATTTCTGACTTTATTAGGATACTGAATATCCACAAATCTGTTTTATAGGTTTTCAACTGGAGTTATGAATAACAAGAAATGCAAAACCTGTATTACCCATAAAGAAATACTGATTGACACTATAATATTTATTTTTATTATTTATACTTTTGTTTTACTTTTTAAATTTTTTTTATTTTTTCCACTCATACAAACTTGATAGGTACCCCATTCCCCTCCCTCCCTCCACCCTTCCCTGGGTCCCCTTGCTCCCTCCTCTCTTTTTCCCCTCCTTTCCCCCCTCCCTTTCTCCCAGTGCACTTTTGTTTTACTTTATCTTTTTGTTTTTGATCATTCTTGTATGAGTATCAGTGAATGGTTCCATTTTATGTTTTAAATAGCTCATTAGGTTTTACAATTGCACGGTTTGTCTACATCAATTCTATTGTATACTCTCTATTATTCTTCCTATGAATGATACATATACTTTACCCTTGTTTCCTTCCTGGTTTTCTCTCTCTTCCACAACTCTTCATCATTTTACTTCTCTATTATAAACTTCTATAGCTTCAGTAATCTTTGAATCCTGTGACTCTTAGCAATGTTTCAGTTTGCCTCTTACATTCACTTTCTTTCTTCAAAATTGTTTATTAGTTGGTTTAATGCTAATCTCTGTCCTTATTGAGCTATATCTCTCCTATTCCTAACAGCAACCGCTACTTTAGTTTAAACCATATTGTTCTTGGTAATTTTTCCTTCATTAGATATTGAATTAAGGGATGACTGCTTGCAACAAACTATTACGATATTTGCATAGCTGACTTCCCAGCAGCTGTTGTTGTTTACACAATGTATATTCTACTTCCAGAGTGGTGGTGTGAATCACACACACTTCCCTGAGTACGTGCACTCATAGTTAAGCTACTGAGCAACATGTCCCCTGCAATAAGCTGAAATAGAATGCCAACCCTGCTATAACTTGTCTCTCTTGATGTCTTACTATTTCAGGTGAAAGTTGAAACTGATGTAATTCATATTATCAGAAAGTACTATGAAAGCTACTGGAGAGAAAAACAATCAACAGTCTTATCACTCTGTGAAAGCTAAAAGCTGCAATCATCCAAGCAAAAGTGGTCCATCCATGTAATAATGGCATGAACACCAAAGGGGCAACAAACACCTTTCTGATTAAGTTTATAGACCATTTTTCAGTAGAGCTCACATTCCTGGTACTGTAAACTAGAACAAGAACCTATATAAAATGGGAGGACATAAACCCTAGGGGGATTGCAACACAATATATCAAAGCCTCCCTTTTTAAATTAATTATTTATTTTCCCCAATCATACAAGCTCAACAGGTACCCCAGTCCTCTACCTCCCTCTACCCTTCCCCAGTTCCCCTTGCACCCTCCCCTCCTTTTCCCCTTCCTTTCACCCCCTCCCTCCCCTTCTCCCACTACCTCCCCCTTCCCCCTCCCATCTCCTGGAGCATCCTTTAGTGTGAATGTCAAACTTCCCTCTGAGTCCTCCACTCTAGTGAGGTGTAAGGACTCAGTGGCATAGCCCAAAGCCCTTTTCTGGGTTCCCCTTTAGTATGTGAACACTATTATGACTGTTAATCCCTTGCCTCTAAGAATCCTAGTGCCTGTGATCCATGCTAGACTTTGGGAGGTCGTTGACATGTCAGTCATTGTGCAGATCATGCAAAGTCCAACTATGGTTACTGTGGCCCTAACTTATGAGTAGTACCTTGCATATCATTGGACCTTCCCATCTTTAGGCTCTTACAATCTTGCCGCCCCCTCTTCTGCAAGTTTCCCTGAGCTTTAGGATGGAGAGAGATTTGGCTGGTCTGGTTCCAAGTGATTAATGTAGGGTGTTTGGTGTTCTGAATTATGGTCAAACTTCCCTTTTTAACAATTGTTATTATACCCATAAATTAGAGGAGCAATCAACTATTCCTTCAACAAGTCTCTACATCCTAAAGTTTTCACAATTTTCTTAGACAGTGCCATAAGCTGAGGAACATGTGCTCAAGCATATGAGCCTATGAGGTCCATTTTACATTTGAGCTACAACAATTCTAGGCTCTAGTTGTATAAATTTTTCCTGAAAAAAATAAAACCACATTTCCATATATATATATATATATATATATATATATATATATCATATTTTCTTATGGTTTTCTTTTCTTTTTTTAGAGAGCTAAAGGAGGGATTTTACTAAAAATGGGAGAGCAGCATTGTGGAGTAGAGCAGAAATTCAAAAAAACTTTCATTTGCATTTTTCTGATGGCTAGTAATATAGAACATATTTTCATATGCATTTGTATTATATCTTTTGAAAATAGTTTGTTCATTTCATATATTGATTGAGCCATTTGATTTCTTTATATTTGGGGGCTCTTTATATATTCTAGATGATAATTATCTCTCAGGTAACTAGTGAATATTTTCTTCTATTGTGCAAACTATTTATTTACATGATTAATTGTTCCCTTGGCTGTACAAAAGCTTTTCAACTTCATACAATCAATTTTTTATTTAACTTCTTAAGTTATTAGAATCTTTTTCATAAAATCCATCACATATATTTTTTCCTTCTAATAGTCTAGAAATTTAGGTATCACATTACAGTCTTGATACTTTTGGAACTTTTTCTTGTAGATAATATTTTATGGAGAGAATTGTTGTTGTTCAATATTTTTCATTTTAGAGAGCTTCTGCTTCCTTAGCTTTATTCTAAACATTCTAAAAATGTATTTTGTCTTTAATGGTGTCTTCTTTATTTCTTATGTTGAGTTCTTATTTTCTTATTATCTTATCCCTATCAGCGTCTGAAACTTCTAGTTCATTTGTCTCTTCATTCCCTGATAGTCTATTTTCTAGTTGATCCATTCTATTTGAAAACTTTCTATTTAGTGGTTTTTGTTTCATTTCCCCTTTTATTTTGTTAGTGTTTCAAATATGAATACATTGAATTTATCATACTATAAAAGTATACTATAAAAGCATAAGCCCTAATTTCATCACCCTTCCTCTTCTTATTTTGTTGGGATTCACAAGTAAGATATTGTGAATTCAGGAAGCTTTGGCTTTCTGAACATCGATGGGACTATTAAAAATTATCTTCATTGTGGGAATTGGGTTGAACTGATTTTGCATTGTAAGATTGCCACAAGGTTATGTGGGGTAAAGGTAAAAATCTTTTGTTTAAATTTGAAATATCCCTCATAAGATCATATGTTTGAAGTTGATATTCTCAATTATTTCATAAGGCTGTGAAACTTTCACAAGGTAAGGTCTTCAACCGGAGATATGGATTAGTAGTTAACACTTTTAACACATAAATGAAAAGATGGAATTCAAACCCTCAGGTACCACACAAAATATTGGACAGAACCAATAATCTGCCTGTATTTCCAGTTCAAAAATGTAGAGACTGTGAATCCCAAGAAGCAAGTTGGCTATTCACACCAGCTCTGTATGTGAGTTCTGGCTTTGATTAGAGACCTAATCGCAAAAGACTAAGGCAAAAGATTGAAGACAATTCCTCAATACAAACACCATACTTCTACATACATACATAACTTTAAGGTATACACACACACATAAGCATACACACACAAATACATGAAAATGATAAAAAATGATAAGAAACAGAATCTTTGTTGGAGGAATTATGTTTCTGGGTATGGGAAGGTTTTATAAGCAAGCTTCAATTTTCTCTTTTCTTTTTTCTTTGCTTTTAAATTTTGATTTTATTTTTTAATTTTCAAAATTAATTTTGTTTTTATTTTTGCTTTTTTACAATCTCATACATGTAGACAATGCATTTGATCTGTCTTCCTCCTCCACTTCCCCTGGACATTTCCCTAGCATGTCTACTTCCTGCCTTTATGTCTTAATTGTTTTTAATTAGGACATAAGTACACTAAGGATGTAAATAGTTATGACTGAGCTTCCAGTTTCACATGTTTAAGAACACATGATAAAGCTGAACCATAGCAGTTTTTTCCAACTTCTATTAGACTAAGTTTATGGTATGAGCCCACAGGAGGAGGCCATTCATGTTGTAAACGCACAGAACCTCAGCCCATACACAGAAGGCCATCCAAGCTGTGCACACATGGAGACCATGCTAATGGGAGGTCATTGTTCTTTTATTGAATGTGGATACAATGAGAGCCAGTCTTCTATTTCTATCATTGAATTATCCCTGCCCATGAGCCACCATGCTTTCCCCATCATGATGGACTCTGTCTTTCTAGAAATGCAAACTTTAACAGATCCTTTCCACATAAGTTGCTATGATCAGATTATTTTGTAACATATACATTATATTTTCCTTCATATGGGCCCCAGATTTTACGCAGATACATAAAATCACATATGTATACATAACATGAAAATAAAAGCAAAATAATCTAGGATAACAAAATGGACTAACAGAAGGAAGAAGGAAAGAAGAGAGTAAAAGAAGGGTGTATGTGTATGGAAAAGAATATGGCTAAAGTTAATTATATACTTGTAGGAAACTGTCATTATGACACTTAGTACTATATAAAATAAATATTCAATAAAAAAGAAGTTGAGGCATAGGTACCATCTTATGACATATAATTCAATAAGTAACATTTAATGGATAAATTTAATAAAGGTGTATATGGAAAGAGAGACAAGTCATTAAGTTCTTTTAAAACAGAGACTTGAAAAGAAAGATGCTATTTTAGACAAATTTTACAGTCATCCCATGGACTGTCTTTTGAATATTCATGCTAATTTTTCTGAATCATTATTCTGATAGCTACTTAGATTTTTATCACTTTTCAGCTCCCTCCCCAACTAATATATATGTTGGACTTAAAATTACCTTGATATTTAGTGAAACAGCATATTTAAATAACAGTTACATCTATTATTTGAACCTTAGGTTCCATTTTGAGTTTTCTAATTAACAGATACTATATTTACCTAATGAAGATATCATTAGATAAATTCCAAGTATGTATTATTGAGTCAGTGAAACTGCCCAAAGAACAAATCATTGTTCACTCCAACCTTATCATGTTTATTATCATCCCACAAACTATAGTAGCATGAGCCATCTTCAAAAAAGTATTTGTAATGGTCTCAAAATTTACCAAATGCAAAGTTTGATTTAATATGTATTAATGGATATATTAACTTAAGTATGCACATTTGTATATGTATACATATGTATGTACATTCCCACTATTCCACTAAATTGTACCATAAGCAATTAACTCTCAATGGCAGGTACAACTGAGATATTTGGCTCTCTTAAGGCAGAAATTGATTGTCATTCATATTTCCACTCTTTTGTGTTCTGTGTTTATTTTTCTATGTATTTTTTAAGAGATAGCCTCATTATATTTTCTGGGCTTATCTGGACTTCAATGCTTGAGATCTTCTTGGCTCAACTTTCCAAATGCTGGAATTACAGGAATGTACTACCAAACCTAGATTCCTTCTTCATTCCTTCTGCCTTTCAGCAGCAGTAAACACTCTAGGTTAGTCCTTTGACAACTTACCTATATGAATTTGGGAAAATCATTTCAACTCTCAACTCCAAGTTTTGATATTTCTAAAAGAGAGTCAATGAAAAATAAAGATCTTTAATTGGAATATACAGCTCTGTTACTAGAGTCTTCTTCTGCAAAAGAAGCCATGCTTAAATATAGAGATTGCTACAATTCTAAATCAACTTTTGTTCTCCCTGTTCTCAATTACACAAAGCCTAAGTTTTCCGTTACACCAAGACTTTGAAGACACACATCTTTTTTTCTTATATTATATTTTTTTGTTTAGTTAAATCAAACAACTCTATTTTGGTATTGCATTATATAAATCATACAAAGAAACTAAGGCTTTGAGAGGTATCAATGATGAAAGGCTTAAGGTCAAATAAACCTGAAGCAGAATCTGAGCTGTCATTTTGTTGGTGTACAACTCGGAGTAAATTATTTAATCTCTCTGAGCATCATTTTTCTCATATAGACACTAATAAACACTATTTTATGGCTTAGAATTTGAATGAGAAGATGGGAATTAATTTTCAATTCAATTCCTAGAACAAGGTCCCTGTTAGGAATATTTTTGTTTTATATATGTTTTACATATTTAAATGTTTTCATTATGATGAAGACTTTTTCACTGAAAATAATTCAAACTTAAATTTACAAACATATTCCTTTTTCATTGAAGTTTCCATATTCTCCAAAAATAGTCCAGTTTCCTTGGTAGTACACTTTTTGCTGAAACCCTGTATTATCTGAGTTGTTCAGAAAGGATTCACCTCCATAAATAACCATAATGATGGCAAAGAGTGGTTTCATGAAACGTTGAATTTTAGCTAGCAAAAGTTATATTATTTGAGCTTACCATGTTTTGGAGATATTTTTCTTGTTTTAATATGCCAGTAAGTATGGCATGAGCTCATATTCTGTATCAGCATTCCTAACTCCTGAACTCGTGGAGCAAATATTTAGTAATAGTCAAGAAAATTAGAATAGTACATTAAATGAGGCCAGAGGGGCAAAAAAGAAATTTTACAGGATTACTGTCCTTATAAGAAGAGTAAGGAATGCTACACCCTCTACAACCACTCCAGTGTGGTCAGAGAAAAGAAGTTTGCACACAGTAAAAAAGACAACCTTTTTAAAATCAAAGAAGACTCTCCCAAACCTATCATGTCACACCGTGATGGTAGACCTGTAGTTTCTAAAATAGTTGGAAAATAATTTTCTATTGTTTTAACTGCTGGAGAAGCTGGAGCAGGCAAACAGAATTCTTTTCCTGGCTGTTACAGTTAGCTGAACTTAGTCTACACATAGACAATTTGCCATTGCATTTGTGTGACAAGCAAGCCCTTCCCAAACTGTAGCTGGTGTAGCCATCAATATCCTCAGGAGATTCTCTTCCAAATTAAGTCCTCTGAACCTCTGTTTGTTTGTGTATGAAGGTACACAAAAGGGGGCAGAAAAGGATAAAGGGAAGACACTGTGCTCCATGTCAAAGGGAAAGCAGAGACACAAAGGATTGTGCAGAGAATCTTTTTCCTAAATTATTGCTTGTTTTTAACAGGCCAAGAGGAAGGAAAGAAAAACTTCAGAAAAAAAGGAAAATTGCCTTTCCTTATGCCAAATGAAATGCATAGAAATAATCATCCTATAGATGATAATGTTAATTAAAGATTAATATTTGTTTGTGGTATTTCTTTTCGATGTACACTGTGTTAGATATATGAAATATTTTAGCCCATGTGAAGATAATAGTTAATATTTAATTATCTCTAAAAATGTTCTACTCACTTCTCACATTTGATCTTTCATTGCACACTACTTGCATGGAAGAATATGTCTGTCATTCAGTAAAGACACTGTAGCTCACAGACAGTGCATGAATCTTGTTGAAGATGAATACCTGTTATAACCACAGAAGACTCTATGTCTTCTCAATGAGTGAGCAGAAAGTGAAAAAACAGAGTGAAACTCAAATAGCATACTACTCTCATGGGATACTAAGTACCAAAAAAGATGAAAAAGATTCTCATACCCACACTGAACAAATACTAACTGAGAACCAGGTAGTAAAGTAACAAAGCTAAGACTTGATATAGTTAAGACCAAAATTGACTGAATCAGCCCATGGAAGAAAATTACATGAGATGCAGATGGATGAAGAAGTATAAAATTCTGTCATTTACTCCTCTTCTCCAAATAAATAACATCTTCAGCTGAATATTATCATAGGTTCTCAATCTGAATTAAGTTCTTTTTCCTTGGAGATTGTGTTTGCTCATGAACATGGAAGATAAGGTATTGGACACAAAGAATTGGTGATATTTGTAATATAGTAAATCAAAAACAATCTTTTTTTGTTATTCAGGAGCACAAACTCCTGCTGTAGGTACTGGTAATGTTTTTTAATTTTATGAATACCTTAGTAATAGAGATGCATCAAGGTTGGTTGTAATGTTCCAATTTCAGAAAACCTAGAATCAGCTAGGACAAATAGTCAAGAAAAACTTTTGCTTTGTTTAATAATTTATTTTAATATGTACAGGAGCCTCAAATCTTGGAATAGTTGCTCCCAGTATGCCTTTCTAACTTCCCAGATGTTTCCTCCAAAGGAATGACCTAACAGAGTGTCTGAAAACTCTCTGGAAGCTTTCCTGCCCTAGAAGAGAGGGACAGTATTTTTCATTGCATGTGCATGTGGGTGTGGGTGTGTAGAAGAGCACACTTGAGTGTGTGTGCCTATGAAGGCCCAAGGGTGACTTCAGGAATCATCATCGATTGTTCTACCTCCTTATTGCTTTGCTTTAGGGTTTCCCTAACTGAGCAGGGTAATAGCTTTACTCCTGAGCCATCTCACTGGTCCTGGCAGAGGGGTTATAGTGCACAAATTCACCACTGCTACTCTGGAATGCTGCTCATGATCATCAGAACCATCTTATAGCAACTTCAGAACCTGCATGAAAAATATACATGCTGCAATTTTTCCTTTCTTCTATTTCTTCCTAGGACAAAAAGATAAGATTTAGATTCATACTCGGTAAGATATAAATGCCATACATAGCTAAAAATACTTTTGATGTTGACTTTAGTATGTTGAGAATTGGTATCAGCCTTTACTACTAATTGTGTCAAAAATTTTGTTGCTTGCACTTGATGTCCATTTCAAAAAATAATGGACATTTGTATTGATAGTTAGCTGAAAAACAGGTTGTTCATGGTAGCTTGTGCTATTGTGTGATTTTTAATAAGCAGAGCACTGTATGCATCTAGACTATTAAAAACACCCTTTCTGACCTCAACATAGCTTCCAAAGCAAACGCTTCAGACATTCTCAAAATACATTCTTGTTGATTTTTCTCAGTAACCCACTCAACACTAGTAATGTTATGGAAATATTCCTGGAAAAAAGAAAAATAAATAAACTGAAAAGTATAAGTCAAAGTATCAATAGTTAGGCAATAATGTTTCAGAAAGTGACACCCAGATTTATAAATCAGTTCTTGCAACATGGCCAACAGAAAAGGAAAAAGTCCTCTATACCAGAAAACAGATGATTTGACATTCTTAAAAAGAAGGCTAAGTAAAAAAATAAATGATTCCTGTACTTCATTACCTTGGGACAAAACATACACTCATGGGTTCTTTGTCAGGCTAATACATTTGAACATCCTGTTTGCCATGAAGCAACTCTAGGACATTTTACATATTATGTTGTGTTAACAGCTGTAGGTGGAGTTCTTGTTTTGCCTGGTAATGCTCTGCAATTCCTTATGTTGTATATGTAACATATACTGAATGTAATTTTTCTTTTGGTCTAATAAACAAACAAACCTTTCTTCTTTGCATGAGAATTTTGCATCCTGGGTAGACTGAAACTTAGTGTCTATTCAGAAGTGTTACTAATATGATAAAACACACCTGCAATTGTGAACAGTAGCATATGGCATGCATATTGATGAAGCACCACTATCCAAGGCATGTTCCATTGCCTTGAAAGAGCCAAGTAGGGAGGAGGCAGGAAATAGATTTTGTCTCAGAAAAATGACTATCATGAGAATATTTGAAGGCATAATGCCCTATACACAAAAGCGATACATAAATTAATGGATTAGAATAGAGGACTCAGATATAAGTTTGTACGCCTACAGTCACTTGATATTTGACAAAGATAGTCAAACATAAACATGAGAGAAAAGAAAATAATGTGGATAGATATGACCTATATGAGAGAACACAAAGAGAAGAAGATTGGTTATAATAGAAAATATTCTACTATGCTCCATCCAAGAGCCACAAAAAAAATTAGACAAAATTCTAAGTACCAAGTGTATGATATGTCCAAATAAGATTCTGGTTGGATATATCTTAATGGGCCTTTACCATTGTTCTTGGTTGTCATCTAAAGACTGTCATCTAAGACCCTGTTGCTGAAGACACAACACATATTGATCACAGTATACAGAGGTTAAAAAAAACAGCTGGAACTGGTCTGGAAGGTTCCTCCTTGCTAGCCAGCTCTCATAGTAGCAGAAAGTATGCAAACTTCTGGGGAGGAAAGAAGTCAACAGTCCCATTGATCTGTGAAACATGCAAGGCACAATAACAATAGCCAAGGAGGGAGGAAACCATCAGTGAAATAGTGGCATGATTGTCAAAAGGGCAACCAACAACTTTTTGATAAACAATTGTCATTATACCCATGTATTGGAAGAACACTCAGCCTAGACAGATACTTTCTACATTAGAAGGTGCTTTAGAAAAAAAAAAATCACAAGTGGTCAAAGTGCAGAAAACAAGTGATTATGACTGCTGGACTCTGAACAGGACATCTAAATCACTCTCCCAAGGTTCAAGGAATATCATAGAAGAGGGATCATTAAGAACTTGAAGAGTATATTCACTCACCATCTCCTTGATATAACAGTGCTATTGTATTCAGAAATTCACTGCAGCTATGTATATTTCCACAAGACATGCATGGGATTTATCCCATCCACGATTCACCATATGTCTTAGTTAGGCACAAGTGTCAACATGATGGTTGAGGATTCAAGCTCCTGGCACATTTGTAGATAATTGTTAATTGAATTAAGCCCAGTGTGAAACTGAAGGAGATTGTATAGCTGATGGGTAGACCTAGTTCATATTGGTTGGGACAGCCAAATAAAATACAGAGAGTTGGTTGAGGAAGTTGACATCCTTGTGTCTGCTTGGCCAGACATGCTGGTCTGTAAAATAAAGATAGTCACTCTCCCAGCCATTATGTGGATATGGCCAGTTCCCTTGACCCTTGGTATTACAGTAACTCTCCTGCCTAGCTGGACCAAGAACTGTAATTGGACTATCATAAGAGAAAATAAACCTTGTGCCCTTAAGCTGTTTGATGGTAATTTTTCAGCAACAGTACAGGTAAACTCCAACATCATAGAAAGGGAAAGATCTCAAGAGGCCCCATACTACTCTAAGAGACTGATAGATGAGGGTTAGTGATGATGGGGAGAGGTAAAATGCTTTCTTCAATAGTATAGTCACCAACATATGAGAGTTATAGAACATATGATTTATGCTCCAGTAATGCCATCAAAGGAAACCCTAAAGAAATTCATTGCACTACTCATTGGAAAAGACATGAAAATAGGAGGGAAAGTGGTAGAGAACAATGGTTGTCATAGGAAGAGGAAGGGAGGAGAAGGTTGAGAATTAAGGTATAAAATATCACAAATTCACTGTACTCCAGTATGAAACTACAAATTAAAAAATGTTGAAAAAGAAATGAAAACAAGTGACCTGAGGAAATAGACCAATTAATATATTGTATTGATTGAAAATTAATTGCTATATCTGAATCTCTATTCTGCCGCTTTCTGGTTATACACTACATGCAACTTACTACCTGCTCCTCCTGTTCAATGCAGTTGCCACACAAATATTAAATTTCTTTATGTAAGGCAAAAATAGATATTCAATAAATAGCATTTTGTCATTGTAGAAGTTTTTTTTATTTATTTCCGCTCATACAAATTTAATTGTCATTGGAGAAGTTTGGAAAGTTTTCCTTTATCTCTCTGCAAAATTTTGTTGAAAATTTAATAAAAACAATCCAAACTTGGAAAAATGAATATTACAGCTTACCCTCTCAACTCTACATGGGAATACTTCTGGACAAGCACAAAACAAGTCAATTTTTGTTCTAGGGGAAGACAACTTGTGTTTGATTGTCTTGACTAAGGTCTCGGTTTGCAGAAGATGGATAAGCTACAAATTATATTTTTCCAGTAGAGATTAAAATAATCTCTCTGTACTGTGAAATACAAGTAAAATGTTAAAGCTTTTTGTGTAACAGGACATTAATCACATTTTAATATAATTCAGCAACCTCATCTCCCTTTTGCCTTCTTTGAATTGGATTGTCACTCTGGTTTCTTTATTAATGAGTAAAGTTTTAGTATATGCTATATGTTTGTATATGAGTCATGTTCTCCTTTTTGAAAAATTATGCTTTCTTACTAATATTATATATTTGTCATTCAATATTCACTTTTTGGGATTCACTATTGTCTTAAAAATATTAACAAACATTTACCTTAGTAAAAATAACATATTATGTTTTGTCATACATGAATATGATAGGCCAAAAGGAAGATAATTCACAAGATCTTATGTCGGATTCTCAGATACTTCCCAGGAAGCTATATGCCTTATAATGGATATACGGAACACATACTAAGAAACAGACAAGTATATAAATCAACTTTTACCAGATAGGCTTGAAGGACCAGTTCACCCCAAAGATCTCACTGGACACCCTCTGCCTCTTTGCCTGTTAAGAATTCTGTGAGACACAAAAGAAAGTGTACAGTAAAAGATGCTGGATACTAAAATAAATTCTCATTCACATTAAAATTTAGCCTGGTGTTAGTCACACCTCACATAAGGACATTCTCATGGTCTAAGTGTATTCTAAGGACTCACATCATCTTCCACGTATATATTTTTCACATCTTCACATATAAATTATTCATATATAAGTTCACTATAAAATCTTCCACATACATATTATTCACATCTTTATGCTGTTGTTATTTGTATCAATGGTACAAAAAATAGTGAATAAAACTGCTAGTTCAACATGACTCTAACATGTATCAGTAGTTGTATTCTTCATATAATGATTTTACTTTACAATGTCCTTGCTGAAATAGTAAAATGTATCAGTCTTAGTTGATCTCAATATTTGAATGTATGTGCATATTTCAATATTACATGATAACCTACCAAAGCCATATATCATCATGTGTATATTGAGTTGTAAGCTTTGTTATTTCATAGAACATACTCTTTATCTGATACATTGGCAAAACGAAATTGTTTGATATTGTATATCTGGCAGAAATTTTCTCAGATCTGAATGAAATAAGTCCGTCCCATCTAAGAAAGTAATCGGCTGCTTCTATCTTTAATTAATTATATTCAACTTATAAGCAAACTTTAGAACTTCAAAAAAGTTTCAATCCTACCTGTGAGATTCACAGTTTCCTAATATTTAAGAGAACCGATTTTGTGATTTCCATCTTTGAGTTCATTTATTTGATATATTCATTGATTTGTGTGCATAGAGCCATCTTTGTATCCTTACAATAAAGCTAATAGAATTATGGTTATAATGTGTTCTTTCATTTGGGTAGCAAGAGTTTCATTGAGGAGATTTTCATGTATGTTCAACAGAGAGAGTATACAATAATTTTTTTCTTCTCTTTTTATTCCATTTCAGTATCAGGATAATACTGGGTGCATAAAAAGACTGCTAGCTTTTTTTTTTTTTTTTTGTATTTTATGAACTATTTAAGAAGCACTTTTTCATTAAAGTTCTGATAAAAGCAACAATGAAATTATGTGGGACTGCATTTTCCTGCTTTTTTTAATGACTTCTTTTATCCCATTGCTTCCTATAGATCTGTTTAAGTATTTATATTCCTCTTAGTCTAATTTTGATAGATCGAATGTCTAAAAATTCATTCATTTTCCTTAGAATTTCAGGCCCACCAAATCCCTTCTCATCCTTAGGCTCAGGAAACTTTGCTGAAGACAAGGCAGCAAGATTGTAAGAGCCTAAAGATGGGGAGGTCCGTCTCTGGACAAGACACTCCACTAAAGGCAGGGCTGCTGCATCCAGGAACTCACTCCAATGAGACTTGCCTTTATGAGACTTGAGTAAAGACTAACATACCAACATTCCCTCATAGACTAGCCAGGATCTCAGGTGAAATAACTACATGCAGTGAGAACCTTAGGGGCTAGGACTAGACAGGTGAAGGGGAGTATCCCTATCAGTGGGTCTGTCCAAGGAAGGGCCACTTGGTCTGCCATAGATGCCTGAACCCCCACTAGAGCAGATGATCCAGAGGGAGTCCTGAACCCATAGAAGCAGACAGACCAGAAAGTTGGAGGGAGTAGAAGGATTGATCAAGGGATGGGAGGGAATAAAGCAGGTTGAGGGGGGGGAAGGGGATAAGGATAATTATTCAATATGCTTGTAAAACTAGGGAAAAATCATAATAAAAAAGAAGAATTTCTAATTTTTTCAAATTAAAGTTTTTAATACATAGCCTAATAGTTTTGTATTTCATTGGACACTGTTGAAATCTCTCATCTTTCTAGCTCTTTAAAGGTCAGACTACTATCTTTTTTAAATTCTATTTTATTACTTTCAATTAATTTATTTATATATCATTATTGTGTGGTGTGGTGTGTGTGTGTGTGTGTGTGTGTGTGTGTGTGTGTGTGTGTGTGTGAGGCGCCTATGAATGTGGGCACACAGCTATGGCACACAGATAGCAATTGAAGGGCAACTTGTGGAGTTAGTTCTTTACATGTACCTTCACTTTGGTTCCAAAGATCATACTCGGGTTGTTAATATTGTGCGACACTTTCACCTGCTGAGTCATCTCATCCGCCTGAGTCATCTCTGTTTGTTTTGGTTAGTTTAGTTAAATGTTTTCAAAGATTTCTTTTTTAAAAAAAAGAAATTTTCATTTCATCAGTTTCCAGCCTATTTTTATTATTTCTTTCTATATAATGAATTTTAGTTTAGTCATGTACTTATTTTTCTAGAGTCCTATGATACATTACTTATTTGAGATTGATCTGATTTTTTAAAAATAGGCAGTTGAAAGTCTAAATTTTCCTCAGGGAAATTTTACAGATATGGTTATGTTATCAGTGTCTTTCCCTTCCAGGAATTTTTAAATTTATTTCTTGATTTCTTTGATGACTTATTCATCATTCAAGATGGGTTATTCAGTCTCCATAGGTTTCTCTACATTTAATGATATTTTTGCTAATGATTTATAGTGTGAATTCCCTTGTGATCAGAGAGAACACAGAATTTTGTTTTTGCTAAAACTTGCTTTCTGTTCAATAGAAGAATGACTAACAATATTTATTGTCAATTAGAAAACATCTAAGCAGGCAAGCTAATATTATAATTTAGGAAAAGCGGTATTTCTCCCTGTGAACTTGACAGTTTCTTGAAACCTAAAAAAACTGTTCTGTTGAAGGATGTGGTAATATTCAAAGAAATTGCTTATTCCACATAATAGACTGAATCAACACTGAGAAGGATCTGCTACATAACTCAGTGAAGTAATATATTTTAAAATCCAATCTATGATGCTAAAGATTTATGTATGCAGAGCAAATTACTCAAAAACAGTAGTAGTTTGACATACAAATTACAACCTGTCTAATTCTGATGTGTTATCAAATTTGAAAAATCCTCTATTAGAGATGTAAAGTACTTAAAACCAGTTATGGCACTGGTGCAAGAGAAAAATGCAGCTGGTGCACAGTATAAAAGTAGAATTAGTTATTAGTCAAGGATATCCTCATTAATTGGAGATTTCCACAACAGAACTCTTCCCTTCCTGGGTAATATACCAGCCTACCACTCAAAATCATATGGTTTAATAGGCTCAATACAGAAGTCACTATGAGTAGCTAGCTTTCAAAAACACAAAATTAGAAGAATTTGAGTAATTCTACACTATTCTCTAAATGTTTATTTTGTTTTGAAAAACAAATCTGTGTTATTTTATTGTAATTCTAAAAGAGTCATGCTTTCCATTTTTCTATTTTAATTTTGAATATATGCAGTGTCAACAGTGTTACTCATATACCAAAAGATATTTTGATATCTTCAATTTTTTAATTAAAAGAATTCCTAATATCAAAAAGTTTAAGAAATCCTTATATAATATACATAAGCAATAGAGATACTGCCATGATCAATTAGATTATTTTGAAATAAGCAAAGCAATCTCTTAATTAACTTCATAAAATGATGATGCTTTAAGACCTTAGGCATGACAGACTTGAGAATTACCTTAAGTACAGAAATTCAATGAAATTTTGATAACAGATTGGAAAACAATCATTTATATGTTTTTATTTTTTCCTAGCTTTACAAGTCAAACAAGAAATCTTTGCAGATTGTACTCTGGTTTTTATTTAAATAATCACAACAGTTATTCTTCAAAAGCACTTGCTTCACATATACATGGTAGCTTTTTTTTCAACACTATTTATAGAATTCCTGTTTCTGTGAGTCAATCTGTGAACAAGCGTTCAAAACTACCCGATATTTACACAGATGCTCAAGAAGGGAGACTCAGAGGGGACAGTTGATTTTTTTTATCTTATTCTTCGACAGAGGCAACATCTTCATCAATATGATAAGAATAGATTTATAAATCCTATTCCTTTTCTATCTTTTTAGGATATATTTAAATTTATTTCCACATGAAATTCTTATCACAAAAAATCACAGTTTTCCACATCACGAAGTAATAAGAAACAATCGATGTTATTTTATAATTACATTCAGAAATGGTTCCCATTGTTTATGTCCCTCTGAACACCAATCAGTCCAAATTGGAAGCTGAGATAAAGTTCTGAAAAGCCAAGGGGAAAGTATGCTAAGTTTGCTTATGCTAAGTTTGCTTCTTACACATTAGTCATAACATTTTTACAGATTTTATATGTCCTTTAAAAGCTGAGGAGTAATTCTTGAGTATCTAAGTATAATGTGTTGGCTTATACTAGTAATTGGAAAGAAGTGAATAGCAGGTACAAGGATACCTAATCTTGTTCATTAAATGACCTTTTTCCAATTTTGCAGTAAAGTTTTCAGTCTAGTAAGACTACATGATGATGATAATGATGATATTAATAATGATGTTGGTGATGATGATGACAACAAGGATGATGATGTTGCTAATGATGATAATGTGGTGTTGGTAATAACAATATTGAGCATAGTGAAAGAAGAAGACTGTAGAAATAGTAGGGGAATAAAATAGAAGGATTTGCAACTTTCATTCTGCCAATTAAGGGCATTTTAAAAATCCATTACTTTCTGTATTCACTATTTAGTAAAAGAAAGAGTACATTAAAGCCTAGGCAGAAAGCTGGGATAGATAAAGTATTAGAATAAAAAAAAGATGAAGTATTAGAATAAAGGATAATGCTTTCTAAAATAAATCAGCTAAAAATTTTATAAGTTTATTAAACATAGAATTTATGTAGACATAGTTTCAACACATGAGCATAGTATGACACTGGAAAAAATAATAACTAATAAAACTTGACATTGCAAACATTTTAGATGCTAAAAGAACTGCACATATACAAAAAAATGAGAGTTGGCATAATTTTAAAAACTGTCTATCTTCCTAGATTTTGCTTTTATTTTATATTTTTATATTCTAGGACAAGCATAAAATCACTAATGACAATTGTCCACGTTTCCTCTGAAGGCTTGTAAATGGGTCTCCCAAAGTACAGTGAGGATTTAAAATAACATTAATATTTGCAGAAGCGACTGCTGCTATTTAAAAATAATTGGACTTATGTCAAAGAAAGAACTCAGTTCGTATTTTCTTTAGATAGACTTTCTTTCAAGAGATTACAAGTCAAGCAGAAAAAATTTGTTAAGAAATGAAATTAACAATAGGTCCTCAAGCTGAATCATAGGAGCAACTGTGTATAAAAATAAGTTGATAGTAGGCTTTTAATCAAAAATAACTTCCAATGTATGTCCTTGGAACTTGGTGATTTTTACTGAGGGAAGTCAAATAACTTAAAACAATTGTCTTTATTTCCTTCTTTTGCACCCACCTTTTAACCTTGCTTGTCTCTCCAAATTAAGTGCAAAGTCTCAGAAATCTATTTTCTGTTCACATTGAGGTTGATCTCACCACCTGACTTGATTTGACATGAAGTACTTAAACAAATGACATGCATTTGAAACTCCTGCTCTGGAACTTTGAGGAAGAAGGGATGGTAAGATTGTAAGAGCTAAAGATGGGAAGGTCCACTTTGGACAGACATTCCATTCAAGTAGGGGCTGCTCCATCCAAGAACTCACTACAACAGGGCTTGTCCTTACCAGGCCTGCAAAATGACTGACATAGCAATATGACCCAAAGACTAGCCAGGATCTCAAGGGAGGTAATTACATGTAATAGAAACTTTGGGTAGGCTAGATGAGTGAAGGGCAGTGTCCCCCTATCAGTGGGGCAGCCTAAGGAGAGGTCACTTAGTATGCCAGAGAGGTCTGAACCTCCACAAGAGTACAAAATCCAGAGAACTCTGAGACCCATAAGAAGCAAACAGACAGGAGAGTAGGAGGGAGTGGGATGAACTGATGAAGGGAGGAGACAGGAGGTAGGAAAGAGGCAGGGATAGGTACTTAATATATTTATAAAACTTAGAAATATGAAACTCTTGCTCTGGACCATAGTTTCAAAGTCTGCAGACACTAAAAATTCCATGGACTTTTCCATCTAATACACAGTTGTTGAGCACCTTACATGTACTAAATTACATGTGGTTATTAGATGTGTGCCCAAGTAATTCAGTAAAAGGAGAGAAAGAGGGAAAGGTAGCAACTGAATTGCAAGTTGCAATGCAAAATGTTAAAGGTGTCATAAGGACATAGTGAAAAGATATAAAACTTGACTGGAGGATTCATTTTCAAAGGTTTTTTTAAAGATAGTCCTTGTCTGAGTATTGAGGTGTAAGTGAAACATCAGCGAACTGAAAGAAATTGGAGAAAATGAATATTTATAGAAAGTAAAGAACATATGTTTGTGAGTTTATTAATCATCAATCATCATAAAATATTAGGAAACTTAGAACTGGTGAGATCAGAAGAGTGGCAGTAGATAAAACTAGATAGAAAGAAATATTTGAATCAAAGAACTATTAAATGTTTAGTTAAGGACAGAATGAAATCTTATGATAAAAAATAAAACCATCTGCATGGTTCAGGCTATCCCACTTATTAAGTAAATTTTATAAGAAACTTAAAACAATAGGTATGTTATATATGTTATATACTGTGAGACGAATCTTAAAATACATAATAAATTATGGAATATAATATCTTAATAATATTTACATAAGATATCATCTGTATAATTCATATCTTGTCTAAATATTTTATATAATATTGCATTGTATAGAAATAAATGTGTGTGGGCAAGCAGATAAACAAGACTTTTATGCAAGAAAAGTCTTAAAGGAGAGGAAAGAATAGGAATAGGGTAAGAAGTGGGGTTAGTGTCCAACCACCTGCTTATTAGCTTCTAACAGCCCCCAATGACAGGGAACAATACTCAGTAATGTAAACCAGTCTAAACAACAGTGAAAGGGAAGTAAATTGTCATCAGACAGGATCAGATGCCTCAATACCATCTAATACAAAATACATCTAAACACCTCTTATTATATCTTTAGATAAGAAAATATTTCAGCACCAAAGCAAGAATAAGCCTACTGCAATGTAAGGCCAATAAAATAGACAATAAAAATGAACCAGAGTGCAGAGTAAAGGTCACCCTAAAACACTCAGCCAAAATCAGACCAACCAAACTTCCTCCTATCTTAAGGCTCAGGAAATTTTGCAAAAGAGGAGGCCGTAAGATTGTAAGAGCTTGAAGGTAAGGAGGTTCACTGCCTACCAGGTCACACCTGGCACAACAGGACAGCTGCATCCCTTATCATACCTACACAATGGCTGACATATTAACAGTCCACTATGGACTAGAGAGGAACTCAGGAGAAATAAATACAGGCAGTGGGAAATGTAGCAGCAAGAGCTAGACAGGTGAAAGGGTGCATCCTTATTGTTGTTTACCAAAGGAAGAGCCACTCAAAGTGTCACAGAGGCCTGAGCCCCTACTGTAGCTGACAACCCAAAGGGAACCCCATGGCTCACACAAGCAGACAAGCAGAGGGGTAGGAGGAAAGGAGAGGAAAGGGGAATGACAACTACTCATTATGGTTGTATAAAAAGAGAATTCTTAGTGAAAATAAATAAATAAACATGTTCTGTATCTACACTAGCATGTAATGTTGTGTACAGAGTATGTAATAAATATACTGACCTTAACTTACATTTTACGACAGAAGACATTATAATACTATTAACTCTAACATAATGCAGCCCTATTACAGTATTGTATTACATACATTTTTGGATATTATACATACTTACCATATTATTGTGCAACAAAATATGTAACTATGTATGACATATATTGTTATTTTTATACTTTATATAATAAGAATATAACTGAAAATGTGCAGTTATTATATATGCATTAATTGTACTGTTCGATTTTCTTATATGCATATTTCCATAAAAATATCCATTATATATTAATATGACTTAATCCAGATAAAATTATAGATATATAATATATATGCATTTCTATTGATATCTTAGTATTGTTGTATTAATACTATAAATGAAATTCCATTGATTTCTACTGATCAGGAATAAATTCTGATCCAGTATTCAAATATGCAGCTATGCATAGCCTACGTTTAACTGTAGTTCTAACATTTTATGCAAAACAGTGCTAGTAATATTTTTTAATTATTTTTAATTAAAATTAATAATCAAATTAAAAATATTTTAATAATTGCACTAGAACACTAGATAAGAGCTTCCAGTTCTTGTGGTATCACCAATTCCTCTAAAATTTTACATTGGGAATTTTATTCATTCTAAAGCAACTTAGCCTATATAATGAAAAACTTAAAAATATGTCAAAGTCCAGTTAATCACCATTGCAAAAGAGTAGGGTGATATGCTTTGAACTTAATGTATCTTACCTTGCCTAGCATGATAGGAACTGGATTTATGGAAGCCATGTAATTAAGTAAATATCAGCACTGTACTTTTCAATGAGACCAGTGAGATAATTTTTTCATAATGAACTTTAGCTTTAATTTATAATAGCAATGAGTTTATGTGCTTTCATTGCACACTATCTATCCCCAATCCTACATGCCATTCCATCTTCTGTATTCTCCTCCAGCCTTTTTCCCTCCTTCTCCTGCATTTCTCTACTCATGCCAACCACTGAGCCCCATGTAGGACACCTACACAAGCTAATGTCCCTACCAGCATGAAAATGGCCCATGGGTGTGTAAATTCTAGGGTATAGAGGTTCCCCCTCTCTTTTGTCTAGCAGTGGTCCTATACAATATCTTATGTTAGGATCGTGTCTTATTGTAAAATGTTGCTAGGTCCACTCTCATAGTGATCTATTTGGGTTGTTTTTTTGTTTTGTTTGGTTTTTTTGATAGCTGAATAGTATTCCATTGTATGTATGTACCACATTTTCATTAATCCATACATGAATTTTTGGAAATCTGGGATATTTCATTTCTTTATTATTGTGAATTTAGCTGAGATAAATATGTGCAAATGTCTTTGGAATATGATGTAACATTCTTTGGGAATATTCCCAGGAATGGTATAGTTGGATAATATGATTTTTCTCCTTTTTGAGGAGTCTATACAGATTTCCAAAGAGATTGGAATTCACTAGTAAACAAATGGAATTAGAAGCTATAACATCTAGTGAAATGTCCCAGATACAGAAAGACAAACCCCACATGTTCTCCATTATTTGCATATGCTGTTTGATACTCTCAAACAGAAATTTCTATAATATCTCAAAACTACAAAGAAACATAAGTTGAGGAAAATGAAGGGTTGGAGAGGACCCTAAAAGAGGGAAAGTAATGAAAAATCCCTGATATTGTGAGCCAAGCCAGATACTTGTAGAGAGGAAAACCATAGGTCCTAGGAAGAAACAGACTTCCTAATGTTAACTATAAATACTTGATAGTATGCTACCACCTAGACACTTACCATTATACGCATTCATCATAGAAGTATCCATGGGCAATGAAAGACATATAATACAAAGAATCAAACACAGCTGGCCAAAAGACATAGTAGAAGCATCTGTGAATTGGCCCTAAGCAAGAAATTTTTAATACAGACACTTTATAGACTAAAAAATCACAATAGCTTATGCTAGTATTTTGTCAGTATTTATCTCAAAGTTTTTACCCATCCTTACACTTGGAGAAATGACAGGTAGATTTGTCTTTCTTTCGTCCATACACACTACATCTGGTCTCTGAGCAAATCCTCAAGCTAATGTTTCAATTATACCTGTGCTTTCACACTTTTGTATCACTATACCATTCACTCTGTGAGCCAAGCCAGCATTGTGTCTGGACTCAGGAATGTCCTATCCTACCCCTTTAACATGTAAAACAGATCCTGTCTCACATTTTAAGATTTAAGCTGTCCAAGTCACTCAGCACAAAAGGCTTCAAGGCACTCTTGTCTCACCCTGTGCTCTTAAGTTTCTCCCCTCAATCACTTTCTTCCTTGTCCCATCACCATTACCTGGACCTTCTTCATGTTTTTAAAATGTGTCAAAAATATTGCTGCCTTATTGCCCTTCTTGGACTAGAAAATTCTTCTCCTAGATATAAACTATAAGACTTATTCACTTACATCCAAGTTTCTTCCTCAGTGACACTTGACCATTGATGCCCTCCCCATTGCTTTATACAAGCATTTTCTCCTTTGTCCTTCCTACCCCAACCTCCCCATTAACCTAGCATGTTTAGCTTCCAGGCCTCCTATTACTGTGTGTGATTACCCTTGAACTATTCTACTCTCCTAAATACAGGATAGTTCTATGTCTCCCTGCCTTGCTGGAATAAGGCATAGACATTTGACTTACTCTGAGACAGTGAAATGTGGTATGCTTTTGTCTTCTGGCTTCAAGACCCAGTGCACAACTGACCACGTTCTCGAAGTCAATGGTGTCAAATAAAACCTTAACATGAATCCTTGTGCAACTGAATTTCAGTTCTGTGTTCTGTGAGCCCTCTTTGAACAAGTTGCATGAGTCATGAATACATTTTGGTAACTTAAGCCACTTATTTGGAGATTGTTTTTAACCATCACGATACAAATGACACTAAAAAAAATAACACCTCATATCTAATACATGTTTATAGATTATTCCTATGTTGCCTGATTCTCTCAGCAAAATGTAAGTTTTAGGAGGGCAAGACCTCTGTCTTGTTTTTGTACCTTCTGTGCAGGTATTGCAAGCATAAATAATAATCCCTAGCCCATAAAGCATGAAAGAAACCAGTGGAATAAATAAATGCCTAAGTGAATTAAATTTTAATATGTGCCAAACACTGTTCATAGTACTTTGCCTCTAGAGAGATTCCACAGAACAACTCAACAACATTGAGCCTACTGTCTATCTTTCGTGTCCACTGTGTGGATAAGAAATAAATAGAACATACTAGTATCTTAGGGAACACAATAGATACACCTCTCCAAAGACATAATAGAATGAATAACGACTGGGTGTGTTAAGAAATGCCAAGTAGCTCCCACCCCACCAGGACAGGACTCACTGGCAGTCCTCCATCCCAGGTGAGTTCCCCAAGCCCCCAGGTGGCCCCTTGTCACAGCTCCTCTGACCAGCCAGCCTGGGCAACATCCAGGCTGCCTCCAGTTTGCCTGGGACCCTCCATGGGTCTCAGCACCTTTGTTCCTCCCACCTGCCTGCCCGCTCAACCTGGACAGGACTTGCTCACATTCCTCCATTCCTGGACTAAGCCAAGTCCCAGGTCCCAGGTGAAGAATTCTGCAATCACCATCAGCCCACCGGGGACCCTCCCTCATGGTTCATGGAGGACACACTGCTACTCAGAATTCAATAGAGTCCAAAGGAAACTCAAGCAAAGTTCTAAGGGTCAAAAGCCATACATCTGAAGTCCTCTAAAATCATCCTATCACATGAGAGAGATTCTTCACATCCAGCCCAAAGATAAGTAAACCTCCTTTTTTTCACCTTACTGTTCCTTTCTAGTATTAATCACTGTAGATCAACTTTTCCATACAGCCACCCCAAAAACATACAACTCCAGGGAGTAAACCACTCGCTCTCACATATCACCAAGATACTAAATCATAAAAGTGCATTACCATACTAATATTCACCCCCTGTCTACTTAACCTGACTTAACTGATGTACTAACAGCCTAATAGGCTCATCTATGAAATAACCATAGCAAAAAACAAACATACCCAATCCAAGGTAAGCACTAGAAATAACAGCCCAAGTGTAATAACACCAACTAAATCAGTTCAGTCAAAAACACACAGTAACTGAAAGGTCCTAAGAAACAAAACAACAATGCCCAAGTCCAAGTGCAGATCCATGAGAAACAAAACCCAAGAAGACCAAAGTCCCACCGAAAGAATTAACCCCATAATGATGGATTCCAACCAGTACAAATTCACAGAAAATAGCCAAGAAAGCCAGAACCAAGATAACGACTTTCATAATATTACCATGATTAATACTATGAAAGAGGAAATCCAAGAGGAGTTAAACAACTGCATCAACCACATTGAACAGGAACACAACAGGCACTTGGAGGAGTTGAGAAAAACAGTTCAAGAAACAAAAATAGGCATAGACCGGTTAAAACAGTCTCAGGCAGAGTTTAAAATTGAACTAAAAGACAAGTTATCTTCAACCCAAAACTCAACAGAGAGTCTTATCAGCAGAACTAATGAAGCAGAAAATAGAATTTTGGATCTTGAAGAAAAAGTGGGAGAATTAACAAGCTCAATGGAAGAGATTGTTAAAGCCAAAAAGGTACTTGAGGGGAACATTCAAGAGATATGGGACACCCTGAAGAAGCCTAACGTGCATTCATGGAATACCAGAGCAAGAATCCCAAAATACCACACCTGAGGAAATTTTTCAAATTATCATAAATAAAAACTTCCCTCAACTAAAGAATGAGAGGCCCATCCAAATACAAGAGGCATTCTGCACCCCAAACAGATATGACCAAAATAGAAAATTGCCACAGCAAATAATAGTCAAAACACTCTACATTCAAGACAAAGAAAAGGTGCTGAGAGCTTCAAGAGTAAAGAAGCAAATCACTTTTAAAGGTAAACCTATTAAAATAACAAATGACTTCTCAATGGAAACAGTAAAAGCAAGAAGAGCTTAGAGAGACGTACTTCAAGTATTAAATGAGCAAAAATGCCAACCCAGACTGATATACCCAGCAAAACTATGTCATGATCAAGGGAAAAAGAAAAGTTTTCCAGCACAAAGACAACTTGAAGGGATACATGTCTACCAAACCAGGCCTTCAAAAAATGCTAGAAATGATACTAAAGCTTGAAGAAAAAAACAAGCGTGTCTAGGAGGACAGAAGGGAAGTATAATACCACCAAAACCTAATGTCAAACAATATGCTTACAAAATCCACTAAACATAAAAAATGTCCAGAATTAAAAATAATTTCTCCACTATAACATTAAATGTCAGTAGTATTAACTCACCGATCAAGACAGACAGATTACAAACTTGGATTATAAACCACAACCCATCAATCTGATGCCTTCAGGAAACATCTCACCACAAAAGATAGGCACATCCTAAAAATAAAAGGCTGGTCCAAAATTCTGTAAGCTAATGGAACCAGGAAACAGGCACAGGTAGCCATTATGCTGTCGGACAAAGTGTACTTCAAACCAAAAACAATCGTAAGGGACACAAATGGATACTACATTTTAGTCACAGGTACAATTCACCAGAAAGACTTCACAATACTGAACATATATGCACCTAATAGGGGCCCCTCCACATTTGTTAAGAAAACCCTACAGTGTCTAAAGTGAGAAATCAACCACCAAACAATAATTCTTGGGGATTTCAACACTTCCCTCTCACCATGGGATAGATCAACAAGTCAAAAGCTTTACAGAGACACATTAGAACTTAATCAAACCCTTAAAGAAATGGACTTTACAGATCTCTATAGAACTTTTCATCCACGCACCAAAAAATACACATTTTTCTCAGCAGCACACGGAACTTTCTTCAAAATAGATCACATATTGGGCTACAAAATGAATCTCCACGTATACAGGAAAGTTGAAATTCTAGCCTGTACCTTATCGGACCACCATGGCCTAAAGCTTGACATCCACAATACAACAAGGAACAGAAAATACACTAACTCCTAGAAACTTAACACTATGATGCTGAAGGAGAATTGGATTCAGGAAGAAATTACAAAGGAAATTCAAAATTTCCTGAAAGTGAACAATAATGAAAATACAACTTCCCAAAATCTCTGGGACACAATGAAAGTTATCCTAAGAGGTAAGTTCATAGCTCTTAATGCCTACATCAAAAAAATGGAAATAGAAATAAATAACTTAACAATGCAGCTTAAAGCTTTAGAGACACTGGAGCAATCCGATCCCAAAAGCAGTAGAAGAGAGGAGATTAGCAAAATAAGGGGGAAAATATACAAAATTGAGATTAGGAAAATGATACAGAAAATCAACCAGTCAAAAACCTGGGTTTTTTGAAAAAAAATCAATAAGATCGATACACTCTTAGCTAAATTAACCAAAAGCAAGAGAGGGAAAACCCAAATTAGCAAAATTAGAAATGAAAATGGAGTTATCACGATTGATACCCAAGAAATCCAGAGAATTATAACATCATATTTCAAAAACTTATACTCTGTGAAATATGACAACACAAAAGAAATGGATGAATTCCTAAGTAAACACAACTTACCTAAATTGAATAAGGAAGTTGTGAATTATTTAAATAGTCCTATAAAATATGAGGAAATAGTTGAAGCAATCTTGAATCTTCCCACCAAAAATTGTCTTCGACCAGATGGATTCAGCACAGAGTTCTACCAGACATTTAAGGAGTTAATAACACCAATACTCCTTAAACTGTTCCATCAAATAGCAAAGGAAGGAACCCTACCAAATTCCTTCTATGAAGTTAATATCTTCTTAATCCCAAAACCTAATAAAGATTCACTTAAAAAAGAAAACTATAGGCCGATCTCTCTGATGAACACAGATGCAAAGATTCTACAACAAAGTCTTAGCAAATCGGATTCAAAAACATATCAAAAAGATCATTCACAGGGACCAAGTAGGCTTCATCCCTGGCACACAAGGTTGGTTCAAGATAAGCAAATCAATAAATGTAATTCATCATGTAAACCAGTCCAAAGACCAAGACCACTTGATACTCTCGATAGATGCAGAAAAAGCCTTTGACAAGATCCAACAGCCTTTTATGATGAAAACGCTAGAGACAGTAGGAATGGAAGGAACCTTTATCAATATAATAAAAGCTGTATACAACAAGCCCACTGCAAGGATTATACTCAATGGGGAACAATTGGAAGCATTCCCACTTCGATCAGGAACTAGACAAGGCTGTCCACTCTCACCACTTCTATTCAATATTGTACTTGAAGTCTTAGCTGAAGCCATAAGACAAGAAAGGGATATAAGAGGGATTCAAATCGGCAAGGAAGAAGTCAAGCTATCCCTATTTGCAGATGACATGATCTTATACCTGAGTGATCCCAAAAACTCCACCAGGAAGCTCCTGGAACTAATACAGAAGTTCAGCAGTGTGGTAAGATGAAAAATAAATGTACAAAAATCAGTGGCCTTCCTATATGCCCAGAATTAAAGAAGTGAAAAAGCCTTGAGAGAAACAATCCCATTTACTATAGCCCCTAAAAAAATGAAATACCTTGGTATAAACCTATCCAAGGAAGTAAGAGACCTTTATAATGAAAACTTTAAAACCCTAAAGAAAGAAATTGCAGAAAACATCAGAAGGTGGAAAGACCTCCCGTGTTACTGGATTGGCAGAATCAATATCATAAAAATGACATTCCTACCAAGGGCAATATACAGATTCAATGCTATACTAATTAAAATCCCAATGTAATTCTTTAAAAAAGTTGACCAAACAATCTCAAAATTCATATGGAGGCACAAAAGACCCAGGATAGTAAAAACAATCCTGAGTAACAAAAACACTGCTGGAAGTATCACCATACCAAACCTTAGTCTATACTACAAATCCATAGTTATAAAAACAGCCTGGTACTGGCTCCAAAATAGACACACAGATCAATGGATAAGGGTTGAAGACCCAGATATAAGCCCACACAACTACAGCCATTTGATCTTTGACAAAGGGGCCCAAAAAATCCAATGGAAAAAGAATAGCATCTTCAACAAATGATGCTGGCAAAACTGGATATCCAAATGCAGAAGATTAAAACTGGACCTGTACTTGTCACCATATACAAGAATTAATTCCAAATGAATCAAGGACCTCGATATAAGGCCAGAGACTATAAAAACCATAGTAGAAAGGGTAGGGAACTCCATGTAGCTGATTGGGCTAGGCCAACAGTTCCTAAACAGACATCCAATAGCACAGTCACTACAACCAACACTCAACAGATGGGATCTTATGAAATTAAAGAGCTTCTGTCCAGATAAAGAGATTGTAACTTGAGCACAAAGGCAATCCACAGAATGGGAGAAAATCTTCACTAACCACATATTTGATAGAGCTCTGTTATCTAGAGTCCACAAAGAACTTAGAAAACTAAACACCAAGGAAACAAATGGGCCAATTAAAAAATGGGCCTTGGAACTTAAAGAAACTTTACCAGGGATGAAATTAAAATGTCTTAAAAAATGCTCCACATCCTTAGCCATCAAGGAAATGCAAATCAAAACTTTCCTGAGATATCATCTCACCCCTGTCAGGATGGCAAAAATCCACAATACAAACAACACCAAATGCTGGAGAGGATGTGGAGAGAGGGGAACTCTCCTACATTGCTGGTGGGAATGCAGGCTCATACAACCACTCTGGTGAGCAGTCTGGTGATTCTTAAAGAAATTAAATATTGAAATGCCATATGATCCTGCTATACCACTTTTGGGAAGAACCCACCATACAGCAAAAATTTACCTTGATAGCACAAGCATGACCATGTTCATAGCAGCATTGTTTACAATAGAAAAGTCATGGAATCTACCCAAATGTCCACCAGTTGATGAGTGGATAAGGAAAATGTGGTACATTTATACAATGAAATACTACTCAGCCATCAAAAAGGATGAATTAATGCAATTTGCTGGAATGAGAAACAATTATATTGAGTGAAGTATCCCAGACACAGAAAATTAAGTGCCATATGTACTCCCTAATAGGTGGATCCTAGTACCAAACCCACTTAGAAACACTCAAGGATAAATCTCTGTAATACCGACAGTAATTGCAAAGATTATAAACAGGAGGGACGGGGAAGGAGAGCCCCATGAGAAACAAGGAGAGAGAAGATCATGTTACAGCTGAGAAAATAGGCCACCATCAAGGACTGCAAGTAAGTAATGAGACTTCTGGTTAACTGATGGAGTATTACCTCACCAGAAGGGGAGGGCATATAGGCTGCCAGATAGAAAGTAATCTTTTTGCAAATGGGTGATTGACCCCTCCTCCCTCACTGCAGTCTCTTACTTTTATTACATCTACCTTTGAATATACTCTTATTAAAACAACTCTAATTTAACAGGTTTTTATCTCTGGCCAGGAGGTGACATCCAATACCTATCAAGATGGAGCCAAGGGCATTGCAGGAGCAGCAAAATTGAAAAAAAAAATCAACAAACCATAATTCAGAACATCAGAGACTCTAGATCAACCACCTGGAACTGGGCCTAATCTCTCCCCATCCTGAAGCTCAGGATAATTTGCGGAAGAGGGGGCGGTAAGATTGTAAGAGCACAAGGATGGGAGGAGTAATGATATGCAAGATATTCCACACAAGTTAGGGCCAAAGCAATCATAATAGGACTTTTCATGACCTGCACTATGTCCAACACATTATTGACTCCACAAAGTCTAGCATGGACTAAAGGCACTAGGATCCTTGGAGGCTAGGGATTGACAGCCACAGTAGTGTTCCTATGATTAAGGGGAACACAGGAAAGGGTTCTGGGAAATGCCGCTGGGTCCTTGCACTTCATCGGAGAGAAGGACCCAGAGGAGAGTTGGACATGCACATTAAAGGATGCTGCAGGGATGGGAAGGGGAGGCACTGGGGGAATAGGGAGGGAGGGGGAGGGAAGCAGGAGTTGGGGGATCGAGTGGGGGGTGGAGGGAGGGAGGAGACCAGTGTACCTGTTAACTTTGTATAAGCGGAAATAAAAAAAATAAATAAAATAAAGTGCTTAGAAATTTTCCAAAAAAAAAAAAAAAAAAAAGAAATACCAAGTAAATGATGAAGGATGGAATAGAATAAGAGAAACATAGTACAGAACAATCTGAGTCATATTAAGTATGGCTACTTTATCCTCAAAATTCAATAGAACACACATCACTGAGAAATTTTTATAAATTACTCCAATGGTTGTAATTATCACAAAAACTTAATGTTCATGGATTATATTCACGGGCTTTCTCTGTTTGGGTGTAAGTACATCATAAGAGGAAAAGAAAAAAACATTATGAAAAAGTGACTGTAGAGTGGAAGCTTTGAAGTGGACACAGATATTCTGGGGTCTGAATCCCAGTATAGAAACATCCTTGGTATATGGATCAAAGATAAGAAATTCAATAGCTCTAAGCATCAGCACTTTTTAAAATAAGGATGTCAGTATTCATAATATTATTGTGAGGGTTTGATCAATTTATATATGTGAAGTGATAGAAAGTCAATCAATACAGGTATGATTAAAAGGGAAAAACTACAAAAAAAAAATAAATGTTACTTCTTTTCCCTCCTACTTTGTTCTATGACTGTGCT
The DNA here is from genome assembly GCA_023101885.1 of Typhlomys cinereus. NCBI lineage: Eukaryota > Metazoa > Chordata > Mammalia > Rodentia > Platacanthomyidae > Typhlomys > Typhlomys cinereus. The sequence goes on from JALPQD010000429.1 coordinate 1,090,904, forward strand.
TCCTAAAATGTATTCCGGGAAACACTAATCCTGTGGAATTTAAATAGCTGTTACAAGAAAAGATGTTTTCTGTGACCACTGTGGTAAACCAAACCCCAAGGAAGTAGAGCACGACTTTCCACTGAGTAGATTCTAGAGCTTCCCTGAAGGTGTCCTTCCCTCTGAGGAGATGAAACAAGTAACTGATCAGTGATCTATTCCATGCAGTGTCCTTCAGTCTTGAATTAAACTGCCTATACATTGGGAAACCATGCAATTCGTTATGCAAAGAAAGACATCTTCCTTCAGTGTTTCATGATAAAAATTTTCCAATATACAGGAAATTTAAAAGACATTTTATCTACCAATATACACATCCAAACATAGATTTTATTTTTAGTATTTCTTGAAATTTCTTTACCATCTAACTATCTACTTATTTTTCCCTGCAATTTTATACAGCGGCTGACAACTAGGTGTTTGCAAGGGGGCTCAGTATATGTTGGGCAAGTTTAGTGACCTCAGTTTGCATTCCTAAATCCCACACAATATCCAGGACAATATTGCCTGTCTGTAATCTAAACACTCCTTTAAGGACAAGAGGGGTGGACCCAGGAGAATACAGAAATTACAGGCTAGTCATCCCAGGATACACAGGGTTGAACAACAAAGAGACTTTACCAGCACACACACACAGTAACGTACAATGCCTGCATTCACACATACATACAAACATACATGCACTCACACACACCCACATCACATACACATACACAGAAGATATAAATTATGTTTCAAAAAAGAACTGCAGTATATTTCTCTAATTCTATCCCTTGAAGGTCAAAGCAGGACTTAAGAATATCATGTTATATAATAAGATCCTGTCACAAAAAAAGGAAAAAAGGAGAAACACAGAATGATAGTGATAGAAAGAGAGAAAAAGAGAGAGAGAGAGAAGCCTATTCATACTTAGATAATGAGGAATAAGCCTTTCATAGGCATGTCTACCATGTGGAACTCCATGATCAACATGTGGTAAATTCATAATAAATGATAGTTATTATAGCTACTAATTCTTCAAGTTCTGGATTAAATGCATCAAGCTTAATATTAAATGAAGTGGCTTCTGAGATTACCTTTGTATCAAAGTAGTTTTATTTTATAGAACCTCAAAAATTCAGTGGTTATTAATGACCACTGGGGCATTTTAGTCCATGTCTCCATTTCCTTTAGAAATTTACTAAAGAGTAAACTTAAACTAAACTGTCTTGGCACAAATGCCTGAAAAGAGTTCATCACATATGGATCAAAGTCCACTTCTACTTTGCAAACTTTGCTTGTGAAGTTTCCCAACTCAAGGGCCTAGAGAGATGAATCAGTGGTTAGGCCTCTGCTTCACAAGCAGAAGAATCTGAGTTTGGATCCAAGATCCCTTGTAAAAACAACTGCTGGAAATCACGATGGCCTGTACTTCCAATCCTGGAAGACAGAGCCAGAGAAACCCCAGGTCAAAGAAGTCATCTTTGGGCTTCCACAGGCACACAGAGTGCCTTCTGATAAATACAAACACACACACACACACACACACACACACACACACACACACGCATGCATGTGCTCACATGTGCATGCCCAAAAAATAAATTAATTAAATCCTTTATATCCAAACTCTTTTAATGGTTTATATCCAAGTTGTTTATCAGCAAGATTAAATGGGAAAGGATGCTGTCATGGTTTGAAATGTGTCCCACACAGCTTCATGTGTCTGGGAAGGTCATGGTACCTTTGAGAATGAGCCTTGAGGTGGATAACTACCACCCTACCTTATGAAGAAGTCTATTTTTGCAGCAGACCTTTTCTGCCATGAAAGAACAGTTTCTCCCCTCTGGCACTATAAGCTTAATAAATCTTCCCTTTCCCCTTAAATTGCTTGATTTGGGGTGTTCTCTCAGAGCAACAGATTAGAGTAACTACTAGTACAGATGCTTTAGCTACCATTGTTGATTATAGCTGATTTGACTTCTACTGGGAAGTGTTTTTACAAATCAGTCTTATATGGTGAATTAAAAAGAGAGTTCATAACATAACACAACTATTTAGATCATTGACTTACCATTCATTCACCACATAATGTGCTGAACACTTTACACAGAGTCCATTAGATTTAACATCCAAGGGGTGTGTGCCTCTCCTTTTCCAAGCTGCAATGATGCAACTCTCACCATGTCGCTTTAGCAGTTCAGCCACAGAGTTTGAGCAAGGATTCCTGATAGCCAGCTAGTCAGGAATATTGAGAATAGTGAAGACTTACTGCAAGTATATGAGGTCTATCAACTATATATTGTTATGCCGAGCAGTATACTGTTGGATTTTATTTTTCAGTTTGCAACCCATTCCCAGAAATCCATGTAAGGATTCTCCCTGATCAGCAAAAGATGCTAACTAGAAAATGTGAAGGTTCTAACACATGGGGGGGTTCTACCTGGGAGGGGGAAATTGTGCTCCACTGTTATAAAATATCCTGTGATGGGAACTCCAGCATGAACTCATCAACAGAGCATGCTGAGAGTCTGCATTCATTCTCCAGTGCTGTTGTGTGATATTGGCAATTGGATGTAATTCTTCATGCCTAATATCCTGTCACTCTGGTAGCTGAAGCAGGAAGATGTCACCAGTTTTAGGTCTGTGTGGACCACATTATGAGTTCTATGTCAGTCTGGAACTAAATTGTGAGATGCAATCTTCAAAAAAATAGCTAATTATTTTTAAAAGACTTAAAAACTTATGATAGAATGATTAAACTTCCCTCCACATGCATAATTTAAGATGCATCGATTGTGGTTTCAGAACCTTAGATAAGTCAGGTGGTCACTGAGTTCCTTTCCTCTAAGAAGGTTGCTGTCTCTAAAATTACAGAATTATTCTGAGAACTAAATGTGCCTTGATTGGTAAAAGGAGTTATAAAAGTGGAAAACATTTCAAAGATATGCCATGTAGAAGCATATTCAGAATCTTCGTCATGTGGAGAATACACACTCTTGAGCTGCTGACAATTACCACCAAAGCTGCTTTCAGGATGTCTTTGCTTTGTTATTCCATTCAGGAAGCTTTTCACCTAGTTGTCAGCTATCTAAAACATTTCTAGAATCAAATCCAAACTGGGCTACAAAGAAATGCAGTATACCTTAAAAACATTCTACTTTGCCTTCATAAAATAATGTTCGTAGATTTAGTCTGCCTACCGCTACTAAGGAACCACTTTTCCACTCAGCAGTGATAGAACTCCACTGGTTGGGAAATCCGGCTTACAAGAAAACAGAGAATAAGAAATACTAGCTATATTCCCATGCTTCAATACATTGTTTTTTTACTTTAGTACATTTTTTTACTTTAGTTTATAAAATTTGCTTTAGTGGAGATTACTTCTGCAAAGCAAATTAGCCTTAGGTTATCCTGCAGTTATTTACTGTGATGACTTTGTAAGAGTTCCATAAGGGGCAAGAAAGAAGGAAAGAGCAAGCAGACAGGAGCTATAAGAATTTTCTTGTATATAATTGAAACAAGCTTTTGAAAACATTTGATTTGTTTGAAACAGGTTTCATCAAACCCAGTATGTCCTTGAAATAAATATGTAGCTGAGGCTAGCCTTGAACTTGTGGCGCTCTTCCTGTTTCTGCTTCACAATAACAGACATTAGCCATCAACCCTTGTTGGCTATTTCCTCCCTGTTATTTCATCTTCCATTTCTATTCAGCACAGGTCTTCTATGGCAAAAAGAGTATTATCACCATCACAGACCTTTGTTTTGAAGTGATCTGTTAAGCTTCCCGTTTCAGCTTCCTCTGTGTGCTGGATATCATGATCAAAGATAAATGAATATCAGTCACTTTCTACTTCCTCTCTCTAATTTCACTCATCATTACCTAATTATACATTCTTCCACTCTCTGTAATTTCAGCCAAGTGAATCACATGAGGATTTAACTCTTGGTTTTGTTATTTACTGTATATACGAACTTCTTAAGTTATTGTTCTTCATCTGCAAAACTAGGTAGTATAGAAGTACCTTAGGATACTCTGAAGTCAGGGTAATAGTGTCTGCAACAGAGAACAGTGGATCAAGAGTGGAATTTAGAATTTCTGCCCTCAACCATGGCAGCTCTGTATTTACCTGTTGCATGCATGGACCTTTCCTATTAAATTTTTTCACGTGAAGAAAGATCTTCACTAGTGTGAAATACAAGGAAGAAAGAAAACGTCTGGACCAATAAACTTTCTAGTACCAGTTTTCCATTTACATACCTCTTCTCTTATCATTCTAAATTTATGGAAGGATTAAGTCCTCAGTACTGAGGGGTAGTGAAATGGCTCAGCAAGAAAGGCACCTGCTGGCAAATGTGGAGACCTGAATTTGATCCTTGGGAAACCATATGGTTAAAGAAGAGAATTGAAGCCCAAAGTTGTTATTGTTATCTGAACTTCACCCATGTGTCATGGCATGATCCTTTTCTCTCTCTCTCTCTCTCTCTCTCTCTCTCTCTCTCTCTCTCATGCACACATACATCACATGCATACACACATGCACATATACTCAAATGATAATAATAAGTTAAATAAAATAAAATTTTTAGTCTTAAAAAAGTGCTCAGCCCTGATAAGCTGATTTTTCCTGGAGCTGTAAAAGCTACGGGATTTTAAAGATGTTTCTTACTCTAAAGGAACTCCCAACTTCCAACTTGCAAAGATTAGACATCTGCCCATGAGACCGTTGGAGAATGGTGAGACAGTACAAGGGTCACTATGAATATAGAGAAGTGATGCCTGTGAGCTCAGATAGAGGAGAGGCCTTTATGGCTGGCACAGTGACAGTCTTTGGCTGGATGGAAAGGGAAGAGCAACAGTGTCTTCAGAGCACAGTGGAAAGACTATAGGCAGTTTGGAATATCATACTACTGAAATAAAAGAACAATAGAAACCATGAGAGGTTAGGAACTAACCACCTCCTACAGGAGAGTGACACTTAGAGCTGCTTGGTAGAACTCAGGCATTTGGGCCTTTAGCATATCATAACTGACAAGCCTGTGAGGTGACTTAAGTAGTACATTATAAAAATTACATATTTATGATAACCATAGCAATACTGTGAACATTTTAATTAAAACCCCAAGATTCTGTTCCAGGAACATTTCTGCAATCCTCATCTTCCTTTGCAGTTTTTGAAAGAGTTGATCTCTTCCTTGAAACACCTTTGTAATTTGCAAAGCAGGACACTACTGTGGATTGTTCCAAGACTCTACAAGGCGTTTGATTCCTTCCATCACTCCAGACCCTTGAGCTTGGAAGACCATCCATGTCTCCATTCTTTTATCTACATTATCTTGTCAGTATCCTAGTTTTTAATAACATTAATATGATGATGATGTCCAAACTTAAATTTCCTATTTGAACCTCATCCTTGTACCCCATGCTGCTATTAATGCAAACAAAAGCTTTCTTGGTATTTCTAACAGAGACCTCAAATCCAGTGCCAACAACATATGACTCAGACAAAATGACAACTCCATGTTTTAACTGCTTAGGCTAAAAAAGAAAATCTTGATGACAAACTTTAACATACTTCTTTACTCAAAATGTCTGTCCAATTCACAATCAAAACCTCCAAACTGAGCCTTTGATACACATGTGAGCCCATGTGCTTCCTATACCACTGCTACCAGGGTCCAAGTCTCTCACACAGGTAGGTCAGTGATGGGCTCCAGATGGTTCCCTTCTTTTATAATGTCCAAGGGGTGGATCATCACACTTGGCCCATGCAGTGGCCCCCAGGCTCTGGCCTTGCTTGATACCTGCCCTGCATCCATTACTTCCTTCCACCTTGCTCACCCTTACCTCAGAGTTTGCTGTAAATGGCTCACTGTCTCTAAACTCTTCTCTCACCAAGCCACTCAAGGACTTTCCCTCACTTTTAGGGCAAATCTTTCATGCAGAGATTATTTCCCACCTTGTTAATCAACTTGCACTCCCTGCTCACCTCAGCTTTTCTTGTCTCCATGGCCCATTTTGTTTTCTTCCTCTTTTGGCAATGCAGGGAGTTGAACTGAGGACCTTTTATATGCTATTCAAGTGCCCTTCCAGAGGGTCCCCCAAATCCCTTTTCTATTGATCTTTTTTTTTAATTTTTTTATTATTATTATTATTTATTCAACTGTGCGCATGTATGTGCGCGCGCATGTGTGTGTGTGTGTGTGTGTCTGTGTGTGTGTGTGTGTGTGTGTGTGTATGTGTAGAACCACGGACGAATTCGCGAACCACCATGGACGCCTCCACCTCCTTCTGCCCCTGGATTCACAGGCTCCGCCCTACCAGGACCAGAAGCACAGGCCGCCCCCGCTTCTGCCTGGTGTCTATACGTGGGATCTGGGATCCGAACTCAGGACCTTCCGCCTGCAAGGCGGAGGCTTAACCCCTGAGCCACTTCTCCAGCCCGCTTTTCTATTGATCTTAAACCACACAATATACTTGTTTTATGTATTCATTGTGAGAGATTTATATCAAGCTTCTTCTTTAATCTTGTTTTGTATGCTGCTATATTTTGGTATATACAGCCTTATATAGAACAATAGATACTAAAATAAAACAACATATCTCTTAAGAACTCAATAACTCCTTGCATAATGCAATTGCTAAATTGACTAAGGTTTTGGCCATAGTAGGAAATTGGTTTAAGAATCAGTTATTAAGTTGCCTACATTAAATAAAAGGAGAAAGAAAAACACAGAGGTTATCACACCACCAAGTCATTGACATTCACAGTTTTTATTTTGGGCTTAACAAGTATCCCCTTTTTGAAAGTAAAAGTGGCATAAATGAAGAAGACGAAGCCTCCTCTCATGAAGCAAAGAAAATTTTCCTAAAGTAAATCCCATCAGTACACCGAGGAAGATTGGAAAGTAGCTTAGCATTTTTCAGTTTCAAAAACTTTTTATTGAAAAACAAAATTATCACTAAGAAAACAGCTGTGAATGTTAAATGACTTGTTCGAAGGTTGAGTAACCATTTGTCAAGCACAGGGAGCCTGATCATTTTCTTGGTATGCCACGTTCCTGGAATGCTGCTTGGTGTTTACTTGACACCTAGGGCGCACTTGGAGAAAGGAGGTGGTCATGCAGAAATAATTGGGAAGGGACTCATAAGGCCTCATCCCAAGTTGAGGGCCTGGTAGCAGTTGATGATTACTGGAGGTGGGATTATCTTTGCTATAGGGTACGGTTGTTGGTAGATTGTCCCTGTTCCCTTTACCCCCTGTGCATGTGGCATTAATAAAATAGTGCACAATTAAAAGGAAAAAAAGAGGGGACATGGAGATGAGAGGGGGAACATGTTTGGGGGGACAAGGAGAACAGAAAGTGAAGTAGTGCTTTGATGTGATTAAGATTATTGCATACTTGTATGAAATTGCCACAGTATAAATAAAATATTTTTGACCTAAAATACATACAGAAAGTTAGGATATTAATCTAAGTCATCATCTCAAAACTTTGTGATCCTATCCACCCATCTACTTGAGTTATTTAATAGGTATGATTTACTTTATCTCATATATCCTATAATACTCAACTAGTTGTTCACAAAGACTTTTGATAACACCTAAATTTTTTAACATTTTTTATTATTATTTCCGCTCATACAAACTTAGTAGGTACACCAGTTCCCTCCCTCCCTCCTCCTCCCCCGACCCCCCTGCTCCCCCTCCCTTCACCCGTCCCTCCTCATCCCCCAGTGCTTCCCCCCCCCAATCCCAGGAGAATCCTTTAATGATAACACCTAAATTTTATGCTAGGTAAAATACAGAAGATTAAAAAAATGTGTTTCACAATCATAAAAAGATCAATAAATATGTACTTGGCTATTTAGAAGCCAGTCATCTCTTACCTTCAAGAAATTTCTAGTCATTAGGGCCGAAGTAATTATAATAGGACTTTGCATGACCTGTGCAATGACCAACATATTATTGACCCCTCAAAGTCTAGCATGGATCACAGGCACTAGGATCCTTAGAGGCAAGGGATTAACAGCCACAATAGTATTCCTGTACTAAAGGGGAACAGGAGGAAACAGCTCTAGGCAATGGTACTGAGTCCTTACACCTCATCAGAGAGGAGGACCCAGAGGGAAGTTTGACATGCACACTAAAGATGCTCCAGAGATGGGGGAGTAGGAAAGGGACACTGGGAGAAAGGGAGGGAGAGGGGCAAAGGAAGGGAAAAGGGGAAGGGAGGCAAGGGGATTCAGGGAGGGGTGAAAGGAGAGAGGGGAATGGGGTATTTATCAACTGTCGTATGAGTGGAAGAAATAAAGAAACTTCCAGTCAAATGAAGAAGGCAAGAGGAACACACCAGGAAAAATAGAGAAATCTGACTTGCTACCCAATAAAATGAAAATGATGACTCAGGCAAGACATGTAGATACTCATGGAAGGAGACAAGAATGAAAGCAAAAAGTCTGATTAGGTGATGATCATAGTGTATCTTCTTAGGAAAGGAAAAGATGAGTATCAGAAAGACAGAGCAACAGACAAGGGTACTTGATACACGCACACCTGATGACCTCAGTTCTAGTCCAGAAACCCACAAGGTAGACAGAACCAACTCTCAGAAGTTGTGTTCTTGACCTCTGTTCACACGCCATGATAAGTATGTGCTTGCAAACAAATGCTCAATCCACACATACACACATACACACCACCACCACTACCACCACCACCAATAACCATATCACCACCACCACCAACAACAACAATAGCAACAAAAATGATAACAGCAGCAGTTTGTAGCAATTAAAATACGATGGGAAGCAAATGGGAATACAATGACAGCTAGGGAAGAAAGAGCAAGATAAGAATGTTCCAGATCAGAGGGCAGCAGGATAGATGTTCTAGAACATGTCCCAACCCCCTGCTATGAAAGAATGGTGCTATTCTCCTGGTTGTAAGCATATCCAGTACCCAGCACTTACTTCTCCTCCTCAAGTCTCCACAGTGCCCCCGGAGAGTGAATGGTAGTAGTTTTTAACGGATCCCTGTTAGTGGAAAGAGCCAGAACCCAGAACCCGAGGTCGAGGGAGCAGCTCTACTCTGGAAGCTCTACTGCAAAGCTGAGGAAACTGTTGGGCATGGAGAAAAAGAGAACTGAATATTTTTAAAACCTTGGATTTGTTCTGAAAAGCACCTTGCTTTAATAAAAATGAAATCTTCACAAGTTATACATATTTAATTTACTGATTCAAAGATGAGTCAGAAGAGGAAAACAATGGTTGTGAACCTTTCCATGGTGAGCGGAGATTTTTCTGAAGCATTCCCAGAGCCTGGACGAGGTCAGGCTCATCTGAGGTTACAGTAATGCACAGGATTTGTATGCATAGATGTGGTTTGATGAGACCAGAGCCGTCATAATTCTTATGTCGTAGATGTCATTAATCAATAGGAGGGGATATAAAAAGTCACAGCCCTCCCTCCCTGTGCCAGGAAAGAGGCTGGCAGGCCATTTCCGGATGTATGCCACAGCCGGCAGTGACTCATCTTGTGCCAAAATACCACAAGGACGTGAAGGGAAGAGGAAAGAACTGAGGGCCGTGACAAACCAAGAAAGCAGTGGCTACCTCAGTCAGTACAACACAGGCCTCTTCTCAGAGCTATAATAAAAAGTGTGGCTGCAGCAAAGGCCTTTTGAGTTGAAGGGACCTGGGGAGACATCTAGTCCAAAGCCCTCATTTTATACATAAGCAAACTGAGTCTCACAGGAGGTAACAGGCTACAGTCAAAAATCAAGTGAGGGGCAGAACTCACTCAGCACACATCCCGGATTTCCAGCACGGGTCTTCTGCAGTGCATGGCCTTTACCAGCAATGACACAGACATTAAACATCCCAACCGACTGTGCTCTGGAGACCATTAGGATTCTGCTTGTTGGAACTTAGCCGTTTGACTACATGGAAATTGGGGAAATGAGTTTTCTACAGAAACATAGGATGTGAGGTTCTACAGAAACATAGATTGAGAGGTCCAATCTAGAGGTGAAACTGGTCGGCCTTCAAAACTTACTTCATTCATGAGCTACTGGAATCATTGCTAGAAATAATAAACGTTGTTGCTGACAAAAATCCTTCAGTAGCATTTCTGTGGAATACTACAATCAGAACACTGGTGTGGGAGCCAGACATATTACACATGATACCCTGAGTTCTGCTTCAATGGTTCTTGCCAGAGGATCACAGATGGAGGAAGGATATATCAAGAAGACAGGCATGAGATTCAGCAAAAACTTAACCTTCTGTAACCACAAAAGAAGTTGATCCTCTATTGGGTTGTTCCCTATGTGTCCCAAGGAAAGAAGCTAAGGATCCCACTAAAGACACAAGTAGTTTCTGTCCTGGTTGTTCCTTTTATACCTTTCAATAATGCACTATGCTTATTCTCTATTCTTTTCTATCCAAAGCAACCATCTATCTAGATTTCTGAGGTGGTTTTATTGGGAAAACCAACAATTTAATGAGACCATTGGGTAGATATCCTAGCATGGATCCTTATCATTCTCAAACACTGTTTTGTCTTCTGAATTCTTGAACAACATTCTTTTCCTTCTTTTTTATTATATTTACTTCTGCCATATTCATTCCCATTCAGCTCAGTGCCCTTCTATTCTGTACTAGAAATGAAGAAACTGGAGCTTAAAGAATTCAAAAGGATTGGTGAAAAGAATTTCTCAGTCAAGAATGGCAGAACACAATTCAGAATGAGGTTCATCTTACTTTGAGTCTGAGTTTCATTCTCCATCTCCTGTCTGAATCTGAATGGTCATTAAAAACACCAGGCTGTGTTTCATGGAGGAAAGACTCTTAGTTTTTGGTTTTTGAAGGAAATGCAACTCTATTAATGACCTGTAAGAGTTAAGACAAGCACCACCCCATGGAATGGAAAGATCTGATCTCTTAGAACAGTAAAGAAAAGACAGTGGATCAAACATTCTCAAGAAAGAGGAATAAGTATGACAGCTAAACACTCCTGTGGAGAAAAAAATATATACTGAACGCTTTCCTTTTACAATGAAGGAAGAGTTCTTGATTGGAACCTTCAGACTCTGCAGACTTCCTTAAATGCTTTTCACTTAGCCAGAACCTGAGGTATCTGAACTCAAAACAACCAGTTTCAGGATGATGCACTTAGCTGCTAAAGCCAACTTCTCCATGATGTCTAGTGCTGAGGATTTATCTTACCTGTGTCATGTGTCCCTCTGGAGACCCTCTCATCCTGTTATTTACCATGGTGACTAATTGGATCACAAGAAGGGGGAAGGATTCTCACTAACCATGTATTCACTGATCTACACATTGATCTATTCACAAATCAATCAATGTATGGAGCCAGATTATGCTGTAGGTAGAAATGGCAACCCATTAATCATGCTGCAGATTTTTGACACTGTCAACCCTTGTAGCTTAGTCCCAAGCAGACAAGCAGAGGTAGGGTAGAGATGATTCCCTACAAATTCATGTCATTTCTGCCATGTGAGGAAGCAGAGTACATAAAGGAACAGAAGCTATCCAGTATTTTGTAAAGTAAGCCCAGATAATTCCCAGACTCTCAGCTGTGATAGGTGGAAGAAAGAAAGGTGGCTATCTCTGAAGGGACACAGGGAACAGAGAATGAACAGGCTATCACCAACATCAAAAACAGATAGTAAAATCACAAAGACATAAGTATTTTAAGAAGGTACACTTAAAAAAATTTCAGTTAAACCTGAAGTTCTTTTGCAACAGCACCACTAATTCTGCCCTACAGACTAATATGTAAGCCATACCTTTGTACATTGAATTTCAAAGGACCTCAGAACACTGTGTCATCTAGCTTATTTTGTTGGTAATGAAATGAAGTCCACAGATACAATTGCATTATCTAATGCTATTTCACATATTACTAATACTGAATAATTTTGGCATAAGTATAATATATCTCAATATATATTTGAAACACACAAAAATGTTTGATAAAATATATTTGCCCTCAAGGGGCTCCGATTTGTTCAACTGAACATTTATATTACTGTAAAATCCTCTGGATAGCATTTCTGTGTTTCAACATGGATACAGAAGAGATTGATGAGTCAGCAAGGGAAAAGCTATAAGGAAAAAAAAAAGGAACAGGGTCAGGATAATATCAACAAAAGTACATTCCATACAAAACCAGTGTGATCAACACCTGAAGGCTAAGCCAGGTTAGACATTCTTACCTAAAAGGGCCTGGGTAGTGAGCTTAATATGTTTCATGTGTTTTTAAAGATCCATCACCCAATATAATCATTAGTTGTTTTTAAGATCTTATAAACGACGGCTTTAATAACCCACTTTGGAATTTGCTAGAAATTAATGAGACATCATTTCCTTTATATTTTCCAGAATTCGTTTCGCTGCTGTCGGTAGAACTAATACAAAATGGGACTTTTGTAACCCACACAAGGTTGATTAGGTACACCTCGTTTCCCACCCCCAAGCAATCACAGACCAGTCTTGTCACCAGGGGCCAGCAGGGGGCAGCAAATGGCAGTTGAGGCTGATACTTTAGGATGCAACCTGAAATGAGGGGTGGGTGAGATCTGGGGCATCAGAACACGCTAACATTACTGAGATCGAGATGGGAAAACAATAAATGGAGCGGCGCAGCCAGAAGATAGGCTCCAAAGCACTAATCTTTCAGTGATAGCACTAGAAAGGGTAAAGCATGCTCACCACACTTTAAGATGTCAGGGAAGTGTGCCAAACTTTTTAGAAACATGTTTCGCCAACAGCAATTAAATTTTGAATAAAAATAATAAATATAAAGAAAAACAACTCCTGCTATCAGTAAAACTAGGTTTTCTGAGACATCATAGCCAAGTCTGAGATTCCTACTTCAGTGAGGTTTACTAAACTAAGTTCAATTGTGCTCCGTGGGACATGGTGATGAGATGTTAAGGTAAATTTCTTTATATTTCTTTTCTTTATGTAAGTCCTTTCAGGTTCCTTTTCAGCTACATCATGATGAATACAATAAAAGTTTCCCTTCTTAAAAAAAAAAAAGCCTGCAATGATTTTTCTTACCACTCACTTAACTCAACAAACTGTGAAAGCCAGAAAGTTCAAGACTGGAAGGGTCTTAGATCTCTGGGAAGAGGGTAACCATGCTGACATATTCAGGATAACATTAGTTCCACATTTTAAAAACTATTAATTCTCTAAAGTTTGGGTCTTATGCAGGAAAAGAGTTCATTTGTGCACTGCGAAGATGCTTTGTAAAGTCAAATGGTGCATGGTTAGAGTGTCGACCATTCCAGTAAAGTGCTACTAAGAGCACAGGACAGAGATGTTAGAAACAAATAACTTTAGGGCGGGCTGTCAGTTGTGGATTGGTCATGATAAATTGCCTTCATTTAGTTTCCTGAAATTATGAAAGCAGAAACATCTTAGTCATAAAAGATTTAGGCAGTTGTGGGAAAGGAACAGAGAGGAAAGGGAATATGAAAATGTTCAAAATAAATCCTCACATTGCAGCCCTGGTCTTATCTCTTATCACTTGCCATGCACTCTACATTCTGAGACCTCACCCGTGCTAGCATAAACCACCTCCTTCCCCAAAACCGCACTCCCTTCCCACTTAGATCTTGGATTCCCACATAATGCTCCCATCTCACAGTTCCTTATCTGGCAAACCTAAGAAATGCCATTATGATGTCAAGAGAGGTCATACCAACATTAAAAGATGAAGGAACCGGCCATCCCATTGTCCATAGAAATAGAGAGAAGCAAGAGCCCAAACATATGTTCTAGTTTGCTAGCCAGCCAGCTTGCTAACTAGTTCTCTCTCCAACTTTCCCATCTGTCCATGGACGGTTTCACCCACCATAGCCTAAGTCCTCTGACATCAATTATATAATCTCCTTCCTGCTATCTCAGACACTTGCCTTAGCCAAATATCTCCTCAAATGTGTGCCCAAAGGTACAGTTCTTACCTGTCAAGTGAACTTTGGTAACTAGCTGTCATATTATGTCACAAGTCATTGTAGCAGTCTTTGGTTGTAGGAGGACAGAAAAGAACTATAGAATGCTGAACAAACTGGCATAGTACTTCAGATAAGTTGCTATAATTGCCTAAGTATGCTGCCTCCACAATTAACTGAGACAACCTTGATATCAGAGGCTTTGACTCGCAAATGCCTGTATCATCAGGATCATTACCAGATGATACAAAATGTAGTAGATGCAAACAGTGCATCTAAATTAATGAAAGGGATTCTGTAGAAATTACTCAGCATAAATGGCTTAAGATGCACATTTTATCAACCAATTATCCCCAAATCTATTGATAAGGCTGTATCATTTTAACTCTATCATTGCTAGGTGAAGGAATATCATTTTTTTTCAATGTAATGCAGCCATTGAAAAGAATCCCTTGCTTCAGTAAATAACTTCACACCTATGTTAATATTTAACTAAAACTTGATGAAGTACACACACACACACACACACACACACACACACACGCACACATTCATATCCATACACAAACATTCACACATGACATGTAAGTAGAATAAGAACTCCTTGGAAGAAGGAGAATTTCAGTGAAAGGAATGAGAGAGAAAATAGTGGAGTGAAAATTATAGTTCATTATTGTGTCACTTTAATACACTGGAAATTCATATTCTTTTAGGACATACATCATCTACTAAAGTAATGGAGAGCTTCTCAGAAGATATTCTGGTGTTGAGAAAAGTACTTGCAAATCTAAGGGGACCACATTTAGGCCAGCTGGAATGCTGAGCCACATATTTAGAGCACCACTGTCGCTGCAGAGCTGATCTTGGCTGTGTCCCTCCAACAAAGAGACATTCTGCACTCTGAATGCCTCTCACTTCCTGTGTCACGCTTTGTCTTCCTTCAGAACTTGCCAGCATGTCCTCTTTCCCATCCTGGCCTAAGTCTAGCATCTAAGAGCGCTCAACACATAACCGATGGAGGAGCAGACGAATGGCGGGAGGGAACAGGGGGCAGGCAGGAGGTGTCTGCATTTCCTTCCACTATGGATTCCAGGCAGAGCTCAGCCTTGTCATCTTGCACAGAAGGACAGTGAGTAGGACTTTGTTGAAATTTTCAACATTTGTCTGACATAGATTTATAGTTAATCAGTGGGATTTGAGCTGCCTACCGGAAAGTCTTCTGAATATTGAACCTTACCTTAGAAACATAAATAAGCCCTACCAATTCCAAGCTAGAGTGCTTTATGTAAAAGCATGGCCTTGGAAAAGTCATTAATATATTTACTATTCAGCCATGTTCATACAGAACTAATGATAGTACCACTTCAAGAGGCATGCTGCACAATAAATGAGATGACCCATGCAGAGTAAATGATCCAGGGTCAGAAAAACAATAAGCACTCAAATGGTGTTATCAACAATGTCACAGTTTTCTCAATGATAAACCTCATTTATAAAAAATGTCTCTAAGGACTGGAGAGATGGTTTATGGGTTAAGCCTCTGCCTCGCAAGCAGAAGATCCTGAGTTTGGATCTCAGATCTCACACAAAAATGCCAGGCAGAAATGGTTCTGGAGGGTGGAGCTTGGGAAACCCCAGAGCAAAGCAATAAGGAAATAAAGCAATCCAGGATGATTCTTTCCAAATCGTCCTTGAACCTCAACAAGCACGAATTCTTAAGTGCATTCTTTTACACATACCATGCACATACATACTTGCACCTGAACACACACACACACACACACACACACACACACACACACACACAAAAGCACAGCACAATGGCTTTTATTTGATAGCTTTGCATGTTAGCCCAGTTTTGCTGAAACTTTCTGGACATAGAGTGTCTTTGTTCATTGACATAATCCTGAACTCTCACATCACCAGGACATGGACATAGATCTCAGTGTATTGAGTTCTGTATTTCCCAAAAGATGTAATTCCATCTGTTATTCTTTCTTATTAACCAGACTTGAGAAGAAGGTGAGATTCTCACACGCAGGAATTACTTTTTGTAGTAGTAGAAGGAATAATAGACCACACACAAAGAAGTGCCTTTATCTGACAGCTCTGTCACTCTAGAGAGACCCAAACAGATGGTGTCTTCAACTGTCTTCAAAACTTTCCTTGGGATTTGAATTACAGTTACATCAACTGAATTTGGATTTCACCTGGTGAAATTTTACTACAACACCCCTTTAACTTGTTTCAGGTTCAGATGCTCCTCAATATACGATGTCCAAAGTGAAAAGGCCATAGTTGGAAGTGCCTTTAATACAGCTTACTAACACCATAGTTTAGCAGCATAGTACATTGTGGAGTGTTACTGATCAACAAACACGGCCACTTGGAGCTCTGGCTTCTCGTCACTGCCAAGCCTCCCAAGAGAGTTCACACAGCACACTGATAGTCGGAGAAAGATCAAAATTCAAAATCTGAAAAACAGTCTCTACTGAATGCATAATGTAATGCTTTTATACTGTTACAAACTTGAAAAACAAAATCATCAGTCAAACCTTGGTACTTGCATACTCTTGTATGCAAGAGTTAAAGAAGAAAACTATGCCTTACCCCATTTAAGAAACTTAGGCATAGTGAAAAGTACCTATATAAAGACAACCCCAGTAAGGAAACTTGTTTTTTCTTTTAATACAAACTCCTTTAATGCAGTTATAGTTTTAATGTAGATGCACTGTAATTTAGTCTAGTCTAGTTTAGTGTAGTTAGTTTAGTTTGGCTTGGTTTGGTTTAGGGAGAACACACAACAATCAAGTCCGTGAAACTGAAGGAGTCAGATAAGATGGAATTCACTTGCAATGTAACAAAGACCTAATTGTAAGAGTTCAACAGAAAGGATGCTGTTCCTAATTGTTTTTGTTTACTTTTTCATTTGTTTTCTCTCTAATGTTTTCCCTAAGACATACTCTGAACTATCCAAGTACCACACCAAACATTTAAGCATCTTACCCCACCATCAATAGGGTATAACTTTTGCCCAAATTATGCAAAATGACTGATCCACCTGATATTGTGTTTAAGACAAGTAAGGTTAATAATGAATGAGGGGAAGTTTGCTTGCCAGGTAAAGTGTCCTTTAGTGCAGGAATATAATCACTTGCTCAGAAATCTCCCAAGCCTCACGACATGTTTATTTGTACTTCATTATATAGATAGATTGTTAATGTCCTATCACTAACCCATTGCTATAAGGTTTCAAAGAGGGGGACATTTTTAGAGGTGTCAGTTGATACTTCTGATCAAATCAGAGTCCTGTACATGAATTTTGGAATGAAAGACAAAATTTACTAAACAGGTAGCTGAAGTTTTGAATACACTTAAGAGCATCAGCAATCCACTTGTTCCCATAGGAGAAAATGGTCACAATGTGAGGGCTACTTGTGAAGTATCCTAACACTCAAATAATGCCAAACTTCTATTCAAAACAGAATGACTAAATGAAGTCTTCCCTTTATCTTGACATTTATAATACCGGTTTGTCCTCCAAGGGAGGCATTTTATCTCTCGCATTCTCCACTGAAATCTTTCTCGTGTTCTCTGAGCTAAATAAAACCAGCCCTGAAGCCTTCTGAAAACATCTTCCTTGCTCTGTACCCGGCATCAGAATAAAACCTCTTGTGTTCGGCAGTCACTTCAGAGGAACATGCCAGCCTGTTGGGTGTATCTGGATTTTATTAGAGTCATTTGTTTATGGTTACTTAGTGAATGCCGCACGCTGCCATGGTGCATTCCATATGCATTATTTTATGTTACCAATGGTCAAGCACCCCTGTGATTATTCCATCATTATACACAATGACTAAGAGAAAAACAACCTAAGGGCTGGTGCAGTGGCTCAGCAAACCTGGAAACCTGAGTTCAATCAACAGAATTGCATGGCAGAAGAAGATTGACATCTAAAAGTTGTCATCCGATTTCCACCTGTGCATATGTGTGTGTGTACCTTTCCTCTCTTATTCTCTCTTGCTGCCTCTTACACACTTTCCCTCTCTCTTTGTTAAATACATACAATACAAACAGTCACAGCCTAAAGGTCTATCAAAAGACAAATGTTTAGAGAAAACATACTCTTCACATATAATGGAATAATATACATCCTTGACCAAGAAGGGATTTCTGCAAAATGTGAAGGTATAGAAGTACCTAGAGAACACAATATCAACAGAAATGGGAGAATCACAAAAATACCAACGTTATGTATTAAACTTACATGAGTGAACATTAGAAGGGAAGGTGCTAATGGGAAATCAGTAGCCAGCAAGCATGAACTAAGAAATGTTAAAGGATTATATACAGGAACACTTGTTCAGAAGGTAAAACTTGTCTTTACACTTCACCGCATTAGAAAAAGTCTGAGAAGTCTGTAATTACATTGACACTATGAGTTCAGAATCCAAATCAAAATATCTCCAGGTTTTAAGACCACCATTGCTATACAATCCATAAATGACTCTCCTAAGAAATCATCATGACTTTTAAGACAAAGTCTACTTACACTTATCTTTTATAGTACTGAGCTTGGTCCATTAGGACGGCCCAATAAATGTTTTATTTCACAGATAAACAAACTGAGGGCAAGGGAAGTTATTAGTCACAGAGCCTTGGCAAATACTCTTATTATTTTACTCCTGGCTCCAGACCAGTTGCCTACATATTGCATATTATCTAATCTTTCAAGAAATATTTATTGAACACCTAGTCTGCACTGGGCAGACAGGATGTGTTCTGCAGAGTGAGGCTCCTAGCTTGGAAAACCACAGATTTTGCTCACTGGGAAGAAACAATAACAAGAAATCCTTGAAGGATGTGATAGAGTGTTTTCATCTTTCAGCATGGGGTTGTAAGGAACTGTTGTTAATTCTGGGTCCAAGAGAAAGCTAGGATGAAATCCATCAACTTTGGGGTCATTTATCATTTTGTACACTTTTCTGCTCATGGTTTCTCCCCTGCCCCCTATAGACCATGCCTGATATAATATCAGCAGAGCCAAGCTGCAGAGGACATATGTCTGGAAGGCTTTGCTTTCACTCCCCGGGGCTGTGAGTCACACCACCACTCTCAAAAGCCTAAGGGTAAGTCTATCAGGGAACCAACCTCAAAAGACTTTTGCTCTGTCAAAATTATCATCACTTGCTGTGTGGTTTTATTTTCCTGGCTTGGCATCTTTGTAGCCATTTGCACAAAGAATTTCAGACAATTTCAAGCTTTTAGGTCAATGAAAACCTGGAGAGAAAACGTTGCTCCTGTGTTTAGGTAGGCCAAGCCCTTGTCCCCTGACATCAGAGGGGACCCCCATTAAACTTTGTCTGCAATCCACTCTTCCCATCAGGGGGTCCTGCAGGCATTACAGCTGGCATTGAAGCTATCTTTTCTTCGGATCTAGAGTCAATACACAGATGCACAGAAGTACTCAGTGAGAAAAAAGGGAGGGGGTAAAAGTTAGCCATGTTTGCCATGTTTGGGGTTGTCTGTGGAACCCAAACTTCTTTCCAGTAGAGAAAAGAAGTCATTCTGGATGGGTGTGCTAGCTCATTCTGAAGATGGCCTCCAAAACTCCTTCTGTGGCCATTGCATCAGTGATAAAAATAGACTTCCTACTGCTTCAACATGGACAAACGCTTACTAATTCTTTCTCCAGGCCTTTTTTTAGAGAAGCTGAGGTGATATAAATGTCCCTTGATGGAGACACAGTGAATTATTCATGCTTCTAGAAATTCATTTTAACAGCAATTCTTTTCTTTGAACCTTCATATCCTTTTTCTGAGAATATGGGAGTGTTTCTGCAAAGCCAATGAAGATGATGCTTTAAAAGATCAGGTTTGACTTAGTTCTCACTCACAGAAAGTCAATGTGTGATGTATGTAGAGAGGAAAGGCTGCATGAACCTCCAGGGTTACCACTGGAGCATCCTTTCCCAGTCTAAGAGGGACCTGTGATTTCACTTTCAACTGTAAAGGCTAATTTCAAAGGAATGGAGACTGTACCTTCGAGCAAGCTCTGCCTTCAGTTCTACCTGGAGGTTTTTTCTAAGGCAACGAATGTCCATTGCACTGAAGGGGCAACCTAAAAATGCAGAAGGGTTAATGCACATGGGAGTTACACTCCACTAATGGGGCCAGTAGCCAGTGAGTAAATGGATCAGTCTCCCTCCTTGAGATGGGTAATGTAAACACCTTACATTTCTTAAGTGGCTTTCGTTACCTTGTTAGCTTGCTCTGACTCTGACTCCCCCCCCCCACTTTTCTGCTTTTCCTAGAGTCTTCACATCTACTGTGTGAGATTCTCTCACTCAGCAGATTTCATACTCAGATTATACCTAGATCAGAACAGATTTATGCCAGTCATTGAAACACACTTGAAGGAAGAAAAAAAATCATCTCCTATGTATTATTTTACATTTTCTAGTCATAGAAAAAATATATTTGATTAAATTCCCAGTGATTATGTTAACAGCACTTGAAAGCAGACTGTGGGTGATATTATATGAGAAACACCTGGTCTAGGATAAGAAAAGTTTATGTAAGGTTTAATAGCATAAAAATTGTGTACACTCAGTCTCTTTCACTCTTTCCTATTATTACCTAACTTAAACTTTTCTTGTAGCCAAAAATCTATGACAATTTGATGGTCAGGTAAGAATGAAATCTTGGCTTCTAAAGTTCAACTATTTTATCACTAATTTTTATCATGTAGTCAGGTCATCAATGATCAAGGTATTTTGTAAGTTGAATAAAAAAGTATAATAAGTCTTTCTTTGTGATGTTGTACCTTTTGTCCATTGGTGGTATTACATTCCAGGACTATGATTTGGCTGTTCCCTTTCTGATGACCTGCAATAAGAGAGTAGATATATTTTGTGCAGTTTTACCTTACAGTTGTCACTGTATCTGGATCACTGGATCTGGTATTAGCATTATCGAGGTACAAAAATATTGTGCACATCTCATCTATTTTACTTCACTGAGTCAGAATAAGTTGAAAATTAAATAGAGTATGTGTTAGTAAGAGTTCTACAGATAAATAGAACTATTAAATTAGAAACATAAACTGTAAGGGGAGGATTATTATAAGAATTAGTCCATGCAGCTATGGAGACCAGGTGATATCATGATAGTCTGCAAGCTGAAGAACGAAGGAACCTGGGAGTGAAACTGTCCAGGGCAAAAAAAAAAAATCCAAACAACCAGAGGGCAGTTTCTGTGTGTCTCAAGTCCCAAAAGTCACTCAAAAGTAATAGGGTAAGAGAAGATTTTTGGATCAGCAGAAGTTAGAAAGACGAATTGAACTTTGTTTTATACCCATGTTATACAGGAGTTTTTGCAGATGAGCTGATGTCAAACAAACTATGTTGGTAAGCCTTGGTTAGTCCACTGATTCAAATACTAATCATCTTCAGAAACATCCTGGAAGATAAACCCAGAAACAGTTTTACCAGTTACCTTAGCTCAGATCCCAAATGGACACATAAAATGAATTGATGCAGGTGAAAATTCTGGCAGAACATGGTGGTGTTCCCACAATCTTAGGACTAAGGAGGATCACATATTTAAGGCTAGCTTCAGTCTTTTGGTGAGACTGTTCCCAAAGCGAGTAAGTCAAGTTATGGGAATGATCGTTGTTCTTCAAAAAATGTAAGAAATATTCAAAATTTTACCTAATATCTGCATCATAAAGTACATCCTGAAAGGCAATATAGTGATGGTACTCAACAAATACATGTGGGATGATAAGCGAATTCAACAAATGTTCAATAAACTTAAGTAGCACTGGAAGACCATTCAACCTAAAGGCTGTCAAAGCAATATAGAAAGAAGTCAAAAAATTGTTATGCAAGTTGAGTACCTAAAATGCTTAAAGCCAAAAGTATTTCCAATGATGATGTTTTTTATTTTGGTACTTTTTAATGTCATCTATGTAATCAGTTATGATTTGCCTTATTGACCCTAACTGCAGGCCATTTTATACAGTATTTTTAGTTACTTTACAAAGGAAACAAACTTTGATAGTGAGGAATTTTTAACTATGACATCACATTAGCACTTTTGAAGTTTGGAAGAACTTCAGATTTGGGGTTTGGAGATTAGGGGCTTTCAATTCTGCCTCTCTCCTTTTTCAAGTAGGAAGCGAAAGTCTCATTTCCTTCCCCCCAACAGCTGTAAATGTACTTTCCCATCCCCTTCCACAATCCATCCCCAGGCTGATAAGTGTTCCCATCCCCACCCCTCACCTCAAGCCCATTTGACACTAAAAGTTAAGCTGAATGAAGCCATCTATTTTCTTACTATTGTGAATAGCTTTGGCACATCACAATGATTCCTCTGCTTATTTTCCCTGAAAAATGTATTTTCTTAAGAGTCTTTTGCCAGTCTGGCCAAATTTGCTGATATGGGAAATACTTAGGAAGGACTGGGAAAGAATGTTTCAACCCTGCCACTGTTGAATTTTGTCTCCACTTAGAGAATCAAGTGGTCTACCCCAAAGTGCAATGTGTTCATGAGTTTGACCCAGCCACAGGGTACAGTCAGAGCTCAGAATCAAGTTCCCTAGTCTCTACAAGGCATGCCAGGAACAAATGACAAGGAACCTGACACTCCTTTTCTTCCTGTGATACGGTGCTAGCCACAGGAAACACAAGGCTTCAGAATTAGTTTGGTTCTTAACTTTTTGCTTTAGCAACCTGAACTGACAAAAATAAAGGACTTTACCCCTAAAATCACATGGATAGAAAAAAATAAAGACAAAGTCATAACTATAAAAGCCATATTTTTAACTTCTAGGGCAAAAGTTTCATGGAACAGTGAAATCATGGTGAAGACAATAGATGGACAAAAGTCAAGTTAGTATGTGAGTTAGTATGCAGAGGAAGATGTTTCATTTCTCCTGACTGTTTGATGACTGGACTTGACTTACACTTGAAAAACACAGTTGGTTACAAAGTTTAGCATCTCAAGAAGTTAATGAGTACATGGGATGAAAGTTTACCAGGTTGGCATCTCCTCTTGGGAAAATTAAACTCTTGATTAGAATCTATCTGAATGGATTCCAAGTTCACACTACCACTCTGCTTAAGTTTATTTCCAAACTTTCAGCATGAAAATATTTTACTGGAGATAAAAGACCCCCTAAAACTAGAGGTTAGGGAGGACTCCTGAGGGATCAGCAGGAATACCCTAAATTCACTTAGGGACTTGAACTGTACTTCTTATGAATGATGTGCTCAGGAAAGACTTATTGATTACATCTGAAACAAATAACAATATATCTTTAAATAATATGAATAAATAACATAATTATTAATAAAAGTTCATGTTGAACAACCAGGAGTCAAGGTAAATATTGAAATGGAGTATCATATTTATCTTTCCCAAACACTCCAAGAGACTAGTGCTATTTATTCCCATTGCATGAACATAGATATCCAAAGCCTATAAGCAAAGACATAGAGCCATGACAAGAGCCCAAACTGCAAAACTAAAACTGCTGAGCCAAATATCTTCCTTGCTGTGTTATGGTAATGGGAAGAAGACTCTCATGCACTAGAAATGAAGACAGTGATGGAGTGGAAACCTGACCTACATGATCTTAAAAGCCTTAGGGCACAGAAACACTTCCAGCTTTGCTGTGTTTTTAGCACCAAGTCTGTTCTGTTTTTATTGCTTTGTTGTTAACTTATATTTGTACTTGTGCAGGAGTCTATTGTTAAAACACACATCACAGCTCATGGCAGTTCCTCCACCTGCGGAAGCAAGAAGAGTAAATGCAAGGAAAAACAACAAAACAGCCAGATCTGGGAAATCCCCATGGCTTCTGCTGGACCACAAGCCAGAGGAAAAAAAATGTGTCTTGGTGCCCTAAGACCGGACATAACTGGGGACACAACTTTGGCATCCGACAACATATCTGCTCAATAAATAGCACATGACTTTCTCATATTAAATATGAATAAGCACTTTAAATGCAAAGACCTGGGGTATTTCAATTTGGTGAGACTTGAATGCATCCAATAAATAATAGTACTCTTACACACCCAGGTTCTGACCACACTGAGAAACCAAACAGAGCATTAAAACAGATATACGCCAAAATAACAATCTTGCAGTTGAGAAAGCTGATTTTGAAGACTGTTGCTTAAATCTATTGACGAGTAAACATCTTTATACAAAGCTGTAAGAATGAGCAGACGCTTGTGTGGTCATGCATGCATAGTCCTGGAAAACTGGCTGCTGCCTGTAGGAATGGGATCTTTCCTAGTAAATCTGTGCCTTATCCAAGCAGGTGGGATCCTCTAAAGAAAAGAAGAGAAAAGGGGCTGGATTATTCAAACTCAATGAACCGAGTCAATCTCTTCTGTTCCCAATGAGTGAGTTGGGAGATAAAGGATGGACCAAGGAGAGTCCTAGCTATATAGTGAGTGGACAGAGAAAAGACAGGATGGTCACCTGTCACCTGTTTACTTATCCAAGGATATTTTAGACAGAGAGAGGGCTTCTGTGGAGTGTAAGGAACAGCACAACCACTTTCAAAGGCATGAGAAAGTCAAGGAAAATCTCACAAATTGCTGAAAAGACAAGATGCAACCATGAAATTGACAAACATTTGAAGAGGAAAAGAAACAAGTCTGTAGGGAGTCTGCATGAAGGAGGATGGCCGATTTCACAAGATCATCTTTCTGAAAAGGTGAACTATCTCTGAGTACAAAAAAGGATTCCATGCCAGAAAGGGTCTCCTTAAGAATGCATAAAAAATATGTGAGAGCTGAATCCATACCTCCCAGACTTATAATCTCTTTAAGACTAGCGATGATCTTTATGCAATCAGATGGTTTGTTCTGAAGGAATCCAGGAATCAATTAAGCTTCAATTACTAAGCAAGTTTTGTGATGCAAAGGATCACTGTGGACAGGCCTAGTGTTTGCAGTTTTGTGCAGGAAATCTGATCTCCTCAGAAAACAAATCCCCATGTTCTTGTGTTTAGGGAAAGGACTAACACCACTGACCGGCATTTCAGTGAATAAATGAGTGAAGGAGGCAGAAAAAAAAGAGCAATTTTATTTTTAAGTTTGAAAAATCCTACAGCCAGCATCACAGAGAGATTTGGAATTCAACTGTTTCCCTTACTGGAAACCATCTCTTAAATAATGCAAAGGGGAGAGCTGCATGCACATCCTCAAAGAGTGAGTGTTATGAAAAAGCACAACAGCAGGCGGACCAGATCCGGGAAAATCCCAGTGCTACTCTGGGTGTGCTGGGGCTGCTGAGGTGAGCTCTGCCCAGGCAGCGGGACGCACAGAGGAAAGCAGTCCAGGGCTTGGGACTAAAACAAAAAGGATGAACTTTAGCTTCTTGTTCTTTTATCCCCTCCAGGTAGAAGAGATGTGCAGGTTGAGGAGCACATTTAGAACACATCGGCCTCTGCACCTGCGTTAGTATCCCTGTTCAGAGACTCGCTCTTAGTCCTTTGAGAAGGAAGACAGAAGAGATGAGCACAGAGGAGAAAATGTGAATTGAGAACTCAGAATCTAAGTTCTCACTCCTCCCTATCTGTTTATCCTCGGGCAAATCCATTTCAGTAACTTGAGTCTCCAGTTACACCTTCATAAAATGGAAATGCTAGTCCTGCCTTGAAGGTTTATTGGGAGGACTGTGGGAGAGACCAACAGGACTGGGCTCTGCATTGAGACTTCACAAGCTGTATTCAGGGAAGGCTAAGGAGGCTGCTTTTCTGGGAAGATGCTTGGAAACAGATCTGAGGCCACAACAAGGCCTCTGCTTGAAAGATAAATGCAGCTGCTGGGCTTGAATTTTGGTCATGTACCTTTTCCACCCTGTGGCCTTTCTCCATTCATCTTCGTATTCTTGCACCTCCTATCTTTCAGGATCCTCTGCCCTATAGTCTCCCCTTGGGTTTTGACTTCTGGAACACTGTGTTAATTTATCATGTCAGTAGATTTCCCTTTTTCCTTTGCTTCCTTGATGAGAACTTAACTGTTTACAATTCTATCCCTCTTAAGCCACTGCCTTTTTAAAGTTTTTTTTTATTCTTGAAAATAAAATACATGAAAATAGCAAATTTATGATATTTTCACATCTTAATCCCCAATCCCATTCCCCTTCCTTTTCCCATTACTGCAATTCTTCTTTAGTTCCAGTCTCCTTTCTATTTTTATGTCTTTTCACATGAATGGACCATTGAGTTTCAACTGGGTGGCCTTTAACTGAATGTGTCCAATGTATGATTCAGGTCCTTGCCCCTTGTTAGAGAAGGGAAAGGATCACTTCCATTAAGAAAGTTACTCACTGAATTCAGCAATGTACACAGAATTTTCCCTTAGTGTCCACTGGGCAGTGGTTCTAGGACCCTCCACCCCCATATCTCAAAATTTTCAAAAGTTGAAGTCCTTTATGTAAGTGTGTAGTTTTGAATAAAATTTAAGCACATTCTCTTGTATGCATATCACCTCTACATGACTTAGAAAGCCAAATGTAATGTGAATGTCATATGCACTATTACCCTGAACTGTTTAAGAAACAATGACAAGAAGAAATGTGACATCTAATTCAAGGGTACTCAAAATACATTCCATGAGCCAATAACAGCTGACCTATGAGATTGTAAGAATTGCAAAGATTCAGGCTCATTCCTGACCTCAGAATCAAGAACTGTTGAAGGGAATCAAAAATCTGTGTTCTAACAAATCTTCCAAGTTTTAACAAATCTCTGATTGCAGAGACCCTCAAATATGGAAACCATGAAAGTAATGCAACCCTCCCTATAAAATCAGTATGATTAGCATTAAGCAAGTATGAGCATTGAGAGGTCAACCAACTGGCTTCAAATCACACTGATTATGAATAGCAAGATTGGGATTCAAGTTCAAGCCACTCTGGCCACAGAGCTTGGCTCAAGTCCACACTGCTTCCTGTAGCACTATAATGATCACAGCTAAAAACAGCATCTCATTTCTAAGAGATGGTAATTGTATTTCAGCAGCCACACATTACTAGGGCTAGAACACAGGGCTTGAATCATCAGACAAATGTTAAATGCTGACCATGCCTTCTAAGATTGTGTGAATGATTATGTGTAAGCTGGTCAAAAATCTAAGTTTAAATTCTTCAAAGTAGGTGATTTCATTTAATTTTATTCTCACAATATCTAGTTCCAAAGTTTCCACATCATTTTCTTGACAGTCATGGTAAAATAAGTGATATTCAAAATATGGAGGCCATCTTATCTCCACTCCTGCAAATGAACTTTCATGATTGGAAGCTGTGTCTCCTTGTATTCACTCAAATTCTATTGATCAATCAGAGAATATATTCAGCACTTTAAGGAAAAGCAGGAGAATATGTAAAATGGATGTCTCATTCAAGCCCAGAACTATCAATAAACAATCTGAGGTCCTGAATGTCCATAAGTTAAGGCCCACTTAACTTCCCCCTGATTCAAGATGGAAATAAATGGAAGGAAGATATTTAATTTTTGTAAACGTGTGTGTGTGTGTGTGTGTGTGTGTGTCCATGCATACCAGGGTTTTCATGTGGAAGTAAGAAGACAACTTTTTGAAAGTAGTTATCACCTTTAAGTATTACAAAGGTTCGCGAGATCAAAGTCACGTTTGTTAAACTTGGGTGGACTGCATTCTTACCTACTGAGCCATCTTACTGTTCCAAGATGGAACATTTTCATGTTTAGAAATTGAAAAGGCTAATTTGATCTTTGACAAAGAGGCCCAAAAAATACAATGGAAAAAAAAACAATACAATGGATAAGGATTGAAGACCCAGATATAAGCCCACAAAATTATAGCCATTTGGTCTTTGAAAAAGGGGCCCAAAGAATCCAATGGAAAAAGAACAGCATCTTCAATAAATGGTGCTGGCAAAACTGGATATCCACATGCAGAAGATTAAAACTGGACCTGTACTTGTCACCATGTACCAGAATTAATTCCAAATGGATCAAGGACCTCAATATAAGGCCAGAGACTATAAAAAACATAGTTGAAAGGGTAGGGAACTCCCTCAAGCTGATTGGGCTAGACCAACAGTTCCTAAACAGACATCCAATAGCACAGTCACTACAACCAACACTCAACAGATGGGATTTGTGAAATTAAAGAGTTTCTGTTCAGATATAGAGATTGTAACTTCAGCACAAAGGCAACCCATGGAATGGGAGAAAATATTCACTAACCACATATCTGATAGAGCTCTATTATCCAGAGTGCACAAAGAACTGAGAAAAATAAACACCAAAGAAACAAATGGGCCAATTAAAAAATGGGCCTTGGAACTTAAAAGAAACTTTACCAAGGATGAAATTAAAATGTCTAACAAATATCTTAAAAAATGCTCCACATCCTTAGCCATCAGGGAAATGCAAATCAAAACTTCCCTGAGATATCATCTCACCCCTGTCAGGATGGCAAAAATCCACAATACAAACAACACCAAGTGCTGGAGAGGATGTGGAGAGAGGGGAGCTCTCCTACACTGCTGGTGGGAATATAGGCTCATACAACCACTCTGGCGAGCTGTCTGACGATTCTTAAAGAAGTTAAAGATTGAAATGCCATATGACCCTGCTATATCACTTTTGGGAATAACTCCCCATATAGCAAAAATTCACCTCGATAGCACAAGTATGACCATGTTCATAGCAGCACTGTTTACAATAGCAAAGTCATGGAATCAACCCAAATGTCCAACAATTGATGAGTGGATAAGGAAAATGTGGTACATTTATACAATGGAGTACTACTCAGCCATCAAAAATGATGAATTAATGCAATTTGCGGGGAAATGGATGGAATTAGATACAAATATATTGAGTGAAGTATCCCAAACATGGAAGCGCCATATGTACTCCCTAATAGGTGGATCCTAGTACCAAACCCACTTAGAGACACACTTAAAGATAAATCTCTGTAATACCTACAGTAATTGTAAAGATTATAAACAGGAGGGATGGGGAAGGAGGGCCCCACCAGAAACAAGGAGAGAGGGGACCACGTTACAGCAGAGAAATAGGCCACCATCAAGGACTGCAAGGAAGTAATGAGACATCTGGTTAAGTTCACAGACTTTCCTTCTTGTTCATTTGCAACTGATGGGGTATGATCTCACCAGAAGGGGAGGGCATATAGGATACCAGATAGAAACTAATCATTTTGCAAATGGGTGGTTGACCCCTCTCTCACTACAGTCTCCTACTTTTATTCCATCTACCTTTGAATATACTCTTATAACAAGACTCTAATTTAACAGGTTTTTCTCTGGCCAGGGGGTGACATCCAATACCCATCAGGATCGAGCCAAGGGCATTGCAGGAGCAGCAAAACTGAAAAAAAAATCAACAAACCATAATTCAGAACATCAGAGACTCTAGATCAACCATCTGGAACTGGGCCAGCCTAATCTCTCCCCATCCTGAAGCTCAGGGAAATTTGCGGAAGAGGGGGTGGTAAGCTTGTAAGAGCACAAGGATGGGAGGAGTCTTGATATGCAAGATACTCCACACAGGTTAGGGTCATGCAAAATCATAATAGGACTTTGCATGACCTCCGCTATGTCCAACACATTATTGACCCCAAAAAGTCTAGCATGGACTAAAGGCACTATGATCCTTGGAGGCTAGGGACTGACAGTCACAGTAGTATTCCTATGCTTAAGGGGAACACAGGAAAGGGTTCTGGGAAATGCCGCTGGGTCCTTGCACCTCATTGGAGAGGAGGATCCAGAGGAGAGTTTGGCATGCATATAAAGGATGCTCCAGGGATTAGAGGGGGAGGAGGCACTGGGGGATGGGGAGGGAGGGGGGAAGGGAAGGGGGAGTAGGGGAATCAGGGGAAGGTAGAGGGAGGGAGAGGACCAGTGTACCTGTTAAGTTTGTATGAGTGGAAATAATAATAATAATAATAATAATAATAATAAAGAAATTGAAAAGTCTAATAGCCCAACCATTATTTGGGAAGGAAAGATAAAAGGAAACATCAGGTAGCTGAATGACTGAGTCTATGAGAACAGAGAGCAGAATAAAGTTGGATGTGGCCCTTCTGTTTCCCATGATGAGAGCCTGCTACTTGCCTGAAACTGAAACTCAAAGTCTTAAGAATTGCTGTCCAGGAAGAACAGAACAGTCACATTTGGTCTTAGTTCAATAAAGTGAAGAAATGTTGTCTGTTCTGGAAATCTATATCCTCATTTGCAAAATATTTATCAGTTCAGTCTCATTGCCAACTTCTATTATTTTTAAGGGACTACCTAGAAAGCCATATTAAGAGGGATTTTGAAGCACATCATCCTAGCTATCTTACAATGAATGACAAGTATATAGGAATTGACTCTTAAATTATAATGCAAACTCCTTAACAAAATACTTGAAGACTTAGTCTTTATAGACTACTATTAAGCACTCACCTCAACCACAGCTACTCCATCTGCAGTAACTTAAATGAATATTTTTTAATTGCTTCGGCTATAAAGTTCTAATATTTCCTTTCAAGTGTGGGATAGTTTTGCTTTCTACCTTTTCTCTTCCCTAGACATTCTGTGTGTAGAGAAGGAACATCAATGTTCATGTGTTTGCATGTGTGTGTGGTGACGAGCGGTCACTTCACATCTTATTCTTCAGGAGCACGGTCTCTCTCTTTGGGAATAGGGACTTACTGATTAGACCAGGATGGTCAGCACTGGGAATACAAGTTTATACATCCACACCTGACTGTGTTATGCCTCACAAGGTATCAGACTCATGTTTGCATGTCAAGCACTTTATGACCTGAGCTCTCTCCTGAGCCCTTCTCCCAAGTTTTATCATACTCTTATTCTATGGAAACACACGTTCATGTGCATGTGTCACTTGCATACACCCACATGTGTATGTGTGAATACACACACACACACACACATGCACGCATTTTGCAGGACTGATATTAGGATTAATCACTCCTGTGATGTGCTTTTTAGCATCTTAACCTAGTCTAAATGGAATAATCAGTTATCTTGTCTTTTTCTTTCACTGAGCCATAATATCTTGCGGTCATGAATCCTGTGGTTGCTGCTTTCAATGTGCGGTACTATGCCCTATCTATAGCACATTATAGGAAAATATTGATGAATCAGCCAAAACAGTGAACCAGTGATACATTAAAGATAGCCTGTGTTCTCCCTACTCATGACTTAGACTGTACTGAATTATTTCACTTTATGTCTCAGTTTCCATTCTAAACAGAGGAGTATCAGCACCTACCTATGTATGTCGTGGGTAAAAAGGTAAGGAATGCTTAAAAGTACACTGTACAATGCGACATAAATGTAAGCTTTGCTATTATTAGTAGCTGTTTAACAGGAGTTTGAAAATCATACTTGACATTAGTCACAACCTTGTCACAAAAAGATGAGACTCAATGAGGAAAAGTTTGCTTAAACAGAAGCAATGAAGCCAGAAAGAGAGACTTCATCACTTAATGGCACAGCTCTGCATATTCAGATTCACTAGGAAAACTCATTTCTTTAGTACTGGAACATTATGGGAGCTGAAACAAATGACCACACTACGTGTCCCACCTAAGACAAACGGAATATATTCTTTAACTGACATTGAAACTACTTGTTTTGATAAATTGATGAGTCCACCTTCTTGAGAAGAAACCATCTATTTCATGTCACATCATCCCCTGGAAGAGGTACACATTAGGTCCCCAGAGGACACACTTACTGTGTGGACAGCAGAACTCTTATTGAGGCTATCCACTCTCACAGGCTTCAATAATTCTAGTCACATGTAATCTATCTCAAACCATTTCTCAAGAAGTGTTTAGTATCATATTCAGCTAATCTCTCTCTCTCTTTCTCTCTCTCTCTTTCTCTCTCTCTCTCTCTCTTTCTCTCAATAATTGCTTTCACTTTGAAAAACCCAACAAATAAATCCAAAGTCTGTGAAATTCAGGTGAGCTTTCCTTAAAATAGCATAAAATGAACCAGAAGCTAAGGGTAAGCAAGCAATGTAAGCAGAAGTCAAGTTTCAGAATAATTTCATTTTAAAGAAAAACACTTTGGCACCCATACACTGCTTCAAGCAAATGGTGTCGGTTCACTAAACCTTGAAGAGAAAACGTGAATATCTTTTCTAGTGCCCCACAGAGGGAAAATATAAAAGTTTCCTGCAAGTCCCTGCTCCCTCGGAGCACTGCTTCTGATATAGACACCCAGGTTATCAGACAAAAAGACAAAAGGACAAAAGGCCTGTTTATTAGGAAGGATCTTTGAGCTTCAGGAACCCTGAATATGCAGAAGAATCCACTTGAAAAGGTTCTGAGTATTGAGGCTGTCACCACACACACTGCAGTGACAGATGCTCAATAGGCTCTTGGTAAATATTTAACATGCTGAAATGCGAAACTCCGAAGCCAATCCGCTAGGGTTACTCAGTAGAGCCAACATGACAAGCTGGGGCCCATCAGTGACAGGGGTGCTCCATTACAGAGCTCGGCTCTGCAGACTCAAATTAAAACTTACTCTATTCACATAGCACACCTCCTTCCAGAAGACCATGGTGGAGTCTTTTCTTTAGTTAAAGCTGTCTCCTATGGTTCAGCAGCTGTAATGCAGGAGGATGACATTGTTGGTCCTTCACGACTGTCTCACTGTTCAGTGACTCAAGTTACTGTTACCATTTTGTCTTGAAATTCCAATACCTCCAGTGCAGTAGCCATCACTGTTTTCAAATTTTCATGCTCTCCTTTTATGATAATAGGGGATTTTTTTCCTGTTTGGTCTAAGAGAGAAATTGTAATTCTTTTATCAAATTTTTTTAACAAAAGTCTGAATTTGAGGTGAATATAACCATGCCCCATTTGTAAAGTCCTAAAGACATTTTAAAGTATTGGACAATTCACTAAATTGGAGCATTTGCGTATTTTCCCTACCACCCAATAGTGTTGACTCACACAAAATTTTAGGCCAGCAGGAAAGTAACTAGAGAAAGAGAGAAATGTTAATAATATCATTAGCTACTATTTTGAGCTGCCAGTTTGCACTAAGCCCTGTGCTAAATGTGGTATATACATTATTTCTCTTAATGTTCACGATTACTTTATATAGGAGATACCATCATCTCCATTTCTTTGGAGGCGAAACCAAGGATCTGAAAATCATCTGCTCTGGAGCAATGGATCCAATTAGCAGATAGCTGTGTCTCATTTATAAAGTTGACTTGTTGATACCACATTGCAGCAAGAATCCCTGAAAAGTTTTTCTCGGAGAAAGATCCTATCTAACATAAAGCAAAAAACAGGCTGAGCGGATAGAGAGATAAGAATGTTCTTTTTCTTCATTTAAAAGGCATTTAGCAATCAATTGTAATTGGCGCTTTCGAATAGTACCTAGGAAACAAGTGGGTATACCTTGGCAAAGTCAGACCTGGTGAAGAATGGGTAAGCCTCATGAGACTAGACCATGTTTCTAGGGTGATCACTGTATGCCAAGGCATATCCTAACGAAATCTCAAGAAATCACTTGCCTGTCTGAAATCAGCAAGTTCCAAAAAAATAGCCTTGAGGTCTAATTTGGAGTTAAGCTGCCTTAAACCAAATATTAACAGAAAACAGTGGTGATGAACCAGGAAAATGAGGAAGAAAATGGGTGGCCTTGGTGAAGAACAATATCCCACGAGTTAGCTCTGCTAGAACTATTGATAGCAAGACATTCATGCGCTCTTTGAGATCTTTCCTTAAGGAGTATATCCCAAACCAGTGGTGGTCACTCATTGTATGAGACTCATTTTTTGATTCAACCCTCTCTTGTTTGCTGCATAAAAATAATTTTAAGATATCCATAAACAGTTAGTAGCTAATGGGTGAAGGATTGTGTTGATTGTCTAACCCAGCCTAGTGCTCAGCCTTGGAATCTCTTCTGGTCTTATTGTGGGGCAAAACACTTCCTCAACACACACACACACACACACACACACCCGCAAACACACGTACACATATTTAAGCACTCATGTCTGGACCCATCACCTAGAGTCAATATAGTGGTCTTCAGGGTACAGTTTGAATTACAGTCTCATGGATGCCACTGGAATCTGATCCTCTAGCCAACTAATATGCCTGCCTGCAAGTCAGGTGACCAACTTTTATGTTGTATTACTCACTGTCAAAATTCAGCCAAATGAGGAACATATGCAAAACTTATACGCATTCTGGCATCACTCTTAATTAGTAACCACGATCTGAGCATTTGTTATTTAAGCCGATTTAATTCTAGCCAGATCACAATGTGTTGCGATGCAAGCTGCCTTCTGCATCATCGTGCAAGGATCCATTAGCACGCTTCAGAGAAGCATGAAAAGTCACATTAGATCAGTTCTCAGGGCATACCGTCCCGAGCAGGAGGTAAGGTGAACAACCACAGGTGGCAGCTTGGCCTGGGAGATGACCAGGTGGCATTATCAGTGACAGGCTGCTGGTCAGCATGCCTAGTGATGAGCACAGGATTTTTTTACTTTTTATACAACACATTAAAATAATAAACATCATTTACGAACCACGTCTTTGAAAGGAAATACTTTATTTTTTCCCATGAGATAGCAGGGTCCAGAAATGCCATTATGAACTGGGATGGAGAATAGAACACTTAATGAAGATTAATGAAATGTTCAATATGAAAACAAGTCTGTAATTTTGGGTTCAAAGGCTCACAGATGTCCATGTGGTTAGATGTCAGAGGACTTACTGCACTGTGGTTGAAATGTTACAGCTCTTTCTAATCAAACCTAAAACTTCTCAGCGCAAAAGCTGACCGAGTTTGTCTCTTCACAGACACATAGGACAGTCTGTGCCAAGTTGTGCAGAAAACTGGGAGGGGCCAAGAAGATCAGGGAAGGGAAAGATGCTCAGTAGTTGCTCTCATTTCCTTGGGGGGCGGTGAGGTTATTTCAGGATCATTGTGTACCAGGAGAACTTAGCTGTGAAGCCCGTGTTTTGATCTAGAGAAATAAAGAAGATAGAGAGGGGTGAGGTGGAGCCCAAGGGAAGGGAATGAGTCATGTAAATACGAGCAGTCATGTCATTCCATCCATCACAGCTCTCATCTGGAAAGTGCCACCCCAGATTCTAGTCCGCTTTCGACTCCTACAGCATTCTTCTGCGCAGCTCCTGCTTGTCTCTAGCATTCCTTTTCTTCCCTGGTCCAAACAAGGATTATAGGACTACCCACCTCCCTGAATCTTTTCTGATTTGAAATTTTTATTGTTATTTCACAGAATGGATACTGATTGCTCCATGTTTCTCAGTGTCTGAAATGATCCTTACTTATTCAGACAAAATAGACGAAACCAGACGCTTGAAGAAAAGCTTGCTACTAAACTTGAATTTTATTAATTTTATTTCATCAGGTCTATCATTATTTAAGATGTTTTTTAAAGTTCAGTCTTTTCATAGGAGCTTTTGTATGATACAAAGCAAATAAATATTGTCCATGAGGAATGCATATGTCAGCTGAGGAGACTCAAACATACACAAAGTGATGACTTCATGGGGCAATGGAAGATATTAAGGTGAATTTGTGCGGCAATGGAAAAGAATAGTCAACTTAGACTGAAGCAAACTAAGATTCAGAGGAAGAAGAATGGCCCTGGATTTTGTGTGCCAAGTCATTTGTAATTTACATGATGCATTGGAAGAAAAAGAAGGGTAAAGATGCTGAAAGACTAGCAAGGAGACAACCGTGAGGGAAAATAACCATAATAGGAAGCAGTGGGATTATGACAATGATGAAGAATCAAAAGTAAGGCTTTCAGGGGCTGGAGAGGTGGCTCAGGGGTTAAGCCTCTGCCTTGAAGGTGGAAGGTCCTGAGTTCGGATCCTAGACCCCACGTATAGACGCCAGGCGGAAGTGGGGGCAGCCTGTGCTTCTGGTCCTGGTAGGGCGGAGCCTGTGAATCCCTGGGCAGATTAACCAAGGGGGAGGTGGAGGCGGTCCATGGTGGTTCCCGAATTCATCCGTGGTTCTACACACACACACACACACACACACACACACACATACACATACACACACATACATACACACACACACACATACATACACACACACAACACACGCGCACACACGCATACACGTACAATTGAATAAATAATAAAGAATAAAGAAACAAAAGTAAGGCTTTCAAAGGTAATAGGATTGAAAACGTTTGAATGCTATATCCCTACATTACATTTTAATTTAATATTTTCAAAACCATTGATCACATGTCTAATATGATTCTCAAACTTCTCATTTTATGTCATTATGACTGTGAAGTATCTCCACAGTCTAAAGTCACCTGAATTTGAACCACTGTCTTACTGTGTGCTAATTGGATGATGCCGGAAGGGTTGTTGCTATCTTCTCTTTGCCTCAGTTTCCTGATCTGTAAAGTTGGAGCAAATATAAATTTTCATGCAAATTAAATGCCTACAATACCAGAAAAGAATTTGGCATGGCATCAGCACTCAATAAGTGTTAAGATTTACTGTAATTTACTCATTCATTCTTCAGTTTCAGGAATTTACATTCTTTTCCATTTTGTCACTATTAAAAGAGGTATTGCCCAGTACGTCTTTGTGCAAAAAGCTTTTTTGTTGCAGTTATTCATAATTAACATTTCTTTAGGAGAAAGTTTCCCAGAACTGGATTGTCAGGGAGTGACTATTTGAAGAGGCTCCTTCGATGTTGCCAAAGCAACTCCCCAAAGTGCCTGACATCTTGGCCTGCAAGAGAGAATATCTTCCTTAAAAGGAAACAGAAAAGGTGTCCATGAGACAGAAGGGAATGGTACAATAGCATTTTCAGTTTGGTTTGCATGTGATCATGAGTGAAAAATCAGTCCACCTTTGTCAACAAGGATCCTGTAAGCTTTTGTGAATTACCTGAATATGCTACTGCTTATGTAGCTCTTGAGATCTTGATTATTTTAATATTTCCTTTTTTGGGCAAAATATATTCAGTTTATAGTTCTTGATAGGCTCACATATATTTCTCTTTAGTTGTTCCAAGATAGGCAATCCAAACATGTCTCTTCCTTATGAATAAGGGTATTATCTCATTATATTTTGTGCTCATTAATGGCAATCATTGGTACTTGGAGCAATGCTGTATAAAGAATGCATATTTAATAAATCCCTCAGATATGGATGAGCACTCCAACATGCTATCTTCAGGACATGACAAGTTCTTCGAAGTCATGAGCTCACGGCAGCTGTGACTACCTGCCCAAGAGCTATACAAGACTGGGCCCTTCAACACTGTGCCATGGATGAGGGAAGAGCTCATATGTCCACCACCTTTCACTGGTAAGTTGCCCATGCTCCAGTAGATATGCCATGCAAATGTCTTCTTTAAACACAGTAGGTCACATCACATACAAAAAAAGGACATAAAAGGAGAGGACTAGCTGAAAAGGAGAACAGTCAGTTCAAGTGGGATAAGAGGGGTAATGAGAGATTAATAATGTACCTTGATACATGCTTGAAATTCTCAAAAATAAATACATTATAAACAACTCTAAGAATATCATTTTACTACTGTAATGATGCTTTGTAGTATGTTCAAATATAAATAGATGATAGATACATAGGTGGCTGTATGGCAGATACATAGATACAAAGATATATAGATTATGGATATATACAAATAGACATATAATATATAATAGATGTGTGATGAAAGATGAAAGATATATAGATAGGTAATAGATTGATGATTGACAGATGATGTATACATAGATAATGGATGAATGATATTTTGATAGATGATAGATACATGGATAATTGCTAAGTGATTCATACTATGATATGGAACGATATTTGAAATGAAAAAAAATTGCTAAGTGATATAAATATATAGATAGACTGCCATGAAAGATTAGTCACTGAGATATAAATAGATGATAGATAGGTGATTAATAGATATATGACAGATAGACATATGTATGTATGTATAGAGAGAGAGAAAAAAGAGAGACAATGAAAGAGATGATAGGAAATAAGTAACTGGCAGAAGGCTGGTGGTAAATGTGAATACTTTGCATGCAATTTTCAGCTGGATCTTGGTGAAAATGCCACACTGTGTCTTACTTTAGAATACACTACTGAGAATTCCCATGGAAAAACACTATTCATTGATAAATCCAAATGGTATAATATTAGTACTTCTTGACCTAGTCCAAAATCTTAACTCTATTATTCAGTAAGTTTTAGGGCTAAAAGAATGACACTTCTTCATCCTAATCCTACTTGTACATAGAAGGTTTGATGGACAGCAGAGGAATAATAAGTCTATATTCGCCTGGACAATCTGATGTAAGCCGAGGAAGCAAAGTAGCCTATATTCTATGAAGCGAAACATTGACAAGGGCCAAACTACAAATCCTCAGCTCTCAGACAATTTCATTAGCATTTGTTATTTTTAATGCATTGGTAGTTAAGGATATCAATGGCATTTTAATATCCCAGAATGGTTATAGCACCAATATACATACATCAGCACACTCTAGTACCCTATGGCTCATGGATCATTTCTAAATCAAGAGCCTGGATGATAATATTTTAACATTTTAACACTTTCCATAATAGATCTAGGCAAAGGAAAGAAAGACCCTGTATCCCAGGTACACAAAAAACTCTTTCACACTTAGTTTATAAGTAGGATCATTTTTTTTCATTTACTTAATGATATTTAGAAGAAGCCAGAAGCATTTCCCCTAGGGAATTCTATTCAAATTGCAAGATCATAGGTGGTGATATTAATTTTTATTTATTCCATGCTTTAAGATATTTTAGACTCAGGAATTGCAGCACTATATTCTTTATAGAGACTCAAACCAAACACCAAGCTCCTCGATGGCACCTTTATGACCAACGTTTCCATATTTCATATCTGAAAGACAGAATTAGGATGCACTAAGCACTTGCCCCAGTTCACTCATAGTCTTTAACATATTGTGCTTCATTGCATGGAAGACACCTATTGGATTATCAGCCTGCTGTCTATTATCATCAACAATTTGGAAAGCAATAGATCAGAGTTGGAGATAGCCACATCAACCTTCTACAAAGAAACTCAGTTCTGTCTACAGCTGTTTGACTCAAAGTCAGCTGGCTGCCTGACATGCTGGGTCAAACACAGTTTTTGAAATATTGAATTTAAAAGCAAGGAAGAGAAGGAAATAGGGATAAAATATTTTAAAGATGAATATACAGAAACTGAGAGGATGATAGGCTGTATTCTGAAGCCCTGTAAATAATTTTCCTACGAAATGTGATCAGAAGTGGCACAAGTGGCCACCATTCTTGTATCACAGATATCAGAGGATCACAGGTACCCACTGAATGCACAAGCAGCAGACAGGCAAGATGAGGAAAACTGGAGTGTGCTTAAAGTTTTCTAAATCGTGTCTTCACTCTACTCCCAGTTATAAATTTGCCTTCAGTCTTGGAAAGACAAGAAGAAAGAGAGAAGGGAAGGGGAGAAGACAACGTCACAATTTCTACTTTCTCTGCAAATTTTTCAGTTACATGCAACTTTTTCAAAGTAAGACCAGAATTTTCCTATTTGAGAGGTCGCCCCGCGTCCCAGCTGGTACCCAGGCTGCCTCGGGCTTTGGCCTGGGCCACGCCCGGGACCCCGGAACCCCTTCTCCCTCCCGCGCTGCCTTTGTTCGCCCGAACGGGCGGCCCGCTCACCGCTCCACCAGGCCCCCAGGTGAGTCCCCACCCAGGTCGCCCAGTGTCGGGTTTTGGCCTGGGCCACGCCCCAGATCCCAGGCCCCTTTCTCCCTCCATCCTGCCTGTCTGCCCAACTGGACAGGATGTGCTCGCTTTCCTCCATTCCTGGAGCTTGGGTGGGGCACTAAGCCAAGTCCCAGGTCCAGGGTGAAGAATTCTGCCATCAACATCAGCCCCTCTGCCTCCCTGGCCCACCGGGGACCCACGCACGTGGTCTACAGAAGACACACTGCTACTCAGAATTCAATAGAGTCCAAAGAAAATTCAAGCAAATCCTACGGTCAAAGGCCATACATCTGTAAACTTCTACAATCATCCTATCACATGGGAGAGATACTTCACATCCAGCCCAAAGATAAGTAAACCTCCTTTTTTGTCACCTTACTGTTCCTTTGTAATATTAATCACTATAGATTAACTTTTCCATAAAGCAACCCCAAAAACACAACTCCAGGGATCATACCACTCACCCTCATATATCACCAAGATACTACACCATAAAAGTGCACTATCATACTAATATTCACTCCTTGTCTACTTTACCTGACTTAATTGATGTACTAACAACCTAACAGCCTCAACTAGGAAATAACAATAATAAAAGACAAACATACCCAACCTCAAGGTAAGCACTAGTAATAACTGCCCAATAATAACTAGGCAAGCACTAGTAATAACTGCCTACCAGTAATAACTGTGTAGGAATACCAACTAAATCAGCCAAAAACACACAGAAACTGAAAAGCCTTAGAAGACAAAAACAATGCCCAAGTCAAAGTGCAGATCCATGAGAAACAAAACCCAAGAAGACCAATCTCCCACTGAAAGAATTAACCCCTTAATGATGGATTCCAACCAGAACAAATTAACAGAAAACAGCCAAGAAAGCCAGACCCAAGACAACGACTTTCAAAGTATGATCATTACCATGATTAATACTATGAAAGAGGAAATCCAAGAGGAGTTAAACAACAGAGTCAACCACTTTGAACAGAAACACAACAGGCCTTTGGAGGAGTTGAGAAAAACAGTTCAAGAAACAAAAATAGGCATAGAGCAGTTAAAACAGACTCAAGCAGAGTTTAAAACTGAACTAACAGACAAGCTATCTTCAACCCAAAGCTCAACAGAGTCTTATCAGCAGAACTAATGAAGCAGAAAATAGAATTTCAGATCTTGAAGAAAAAGTGGGAGAATTAACCAGCTCAATGGAAGAGATTGTTAAAGCCAAAAAGATACTTGAAAAGAACAT
This sequence comes from Typhlomys cinereus, assembly GCA_023101885.1. Taxonomy (NCBI): domain Eukaryota; kingdom Metazoa; phylum Chordata; class Mammalia; order Rodentia; family Platacanthomyidae; genus Typhlomys; species Typhlomys cinereus. The sequence goes on from JALPQD010000429.1 coordinate 1,131,989, forward strand.
TCAAGAGATATTCATGGAATACCAGAGCAAGAATCCCAAAATACCACACCTGAGGAAATTTTTCAAATTATCATAAATGAAAACTTCCCTCAACTGAAGAATGAGAGGCCCATCCAAATACAAGAGGCATTTCGCACTCCAAACAGATATGACCAAAATAGAAAATCGCCATGGCAAATAATAGTCAAAACACTCCACATTCAAGACAAAGAAAAGGTGCTGAGAGCTTCAAGAGAAAAAAAGCAAGTCACTTTTAAAGGTAAACCTATTAAAATAACAAATGACTTCTCAATGGAAATAGTAAAAGCAAGAAGAGCTTAGAGAGAAGTACTTCAAGTATTAAATGAGCAAAAATGCCAACCCAGACTGATATACCCGGCAAAACTATCTGTCATGATCGAGGGAGAAAGAAAAATTTTCCAGCACAAAGACAACTTGAAGGGATACATGTCTACCAAACCGGCCTTCAAAAAATGCTAGAAATGATACGCAAACTTGAAGAAAAGGACAAGCGTATTCAAGAGGACAGAAGGGACGTATAATACCACCAAAATATAAATGTAAAACAATAAGCTTACAAAATCCACTAAACATAAAAAGTGTCCAGAATTAAAAAGAATTTCTCCACTATAACATTAAATGTCAAAGGGCTTAACTCACCGATTAAGAGACATAGATTACAAACTTGGATTAAAAATCACAACCCATCAATCTGCTGCCTTCAGGAAACTCATCTCACCACAAAAGATAGGCCCATCCTAAAAATGAAAGGCTGGTCAAAAATTCTACAAGCTGATGGAACCAGGAAGCAGGCAGGGGTAGCCATTATGCTGTTGGACAATGTGGACTTCAACCTCCAAAAAATCATAAGAGACACAGATGGATACTACATATTAGTCACAGATACAATTCACCAGGAAGACTTCACAATACTAAACATATATGCACCCAATCCAGGCCCCTCCACATTCATTAAGAAAATCCTACAGCATCTAAAGGGAGAAATCAACCAATAATTCTTGGGGATTTCAACACCACCCTCTCAACATGGGATAGATCAACAGGTCAAAAGCTTAACAGGAACACTTTGGAACTTAATCAAACCCTGAAAGAAATGGGCCTTACAGATCTCTATCAAACTTTTCACCCATGAACCAAAGAATACACATTTTTCTCAGCAGCACACAGAACTTTCTTCAAAATAGATCACATATTGGGCCACAAAATGAATCTCCACATATACAGGAAAGTTGAAATTCTAGCCTATAGCCTATAAGACCACCACGGTCTAAAGCTGGACATTCACAACACAACAAAAGACAGAAAATACACTAACTCCTGGAAACTTAACACTATGATGCTGAATGAGAACTGGATTCAGGAAGAAATTAAAAAGGAAATTCAAGATTTCTTGAAAGCAAATGATAATGAAAATACAACTTACCAAAATCTCTGGGACACAATGAAAGCTGTTCTAAGAGGTAAGTTCATAGCTCTTAATGATTACATCAAAAAAATGGAAACATCAGAAATAAACAACTTAACAATACAGCTTAAAGCTTTAGAAAAACTAGAGCAATCTGATCCCAAAAGTAGGAGAAGAGAGATTAGCAAAATAAGTGGAGAAATATCTGAAATCGAGATTAGGAAAACAATAGAGAAAATCAACCAGTCAAAAAACTGGTTCTTTGAAAAAATCAATAAGATTGATATAACCCTAGCTAAATTAACCAAAAGCAAGAGAGAGAAAACCCAAATTAATAAAATTAGAAATGAAAATGGAGGTATCACTACTGATACCCAAGAAATCCAGAGAATCATAACATCATATTTCAAAAATTTGCACTCTGTGAAATATGACAACACAACTTACCTAAATTGAATCAGGAAATTGTGAATTATTTAAATAGTCCTATAACATATAATGAAATTGAGGAAGAAATCTCAAATATTCCCACCAAAAAATATCCTGGACCAGATGGATTCAGCATAGAGTTCTATCAGACATTTAAGGAGTTAATAACACCAATACTACTTAAACTGTTCCATCAAATAGCAAAGGAAGGAACACTACCAAATTCCTTCTATGAAGCTAATATTGTTTTAATCCCAAAACCTAATAAAGATACACTTAAAAAAGAAAACTATAGGCCAATCTCTCTAATGAGCACAGATGCAAAGATTCTCAACAAAGTCTTAGCAAATTGGATTCAAAAACATATCAAAAAGATCATTCACAGGGACTAAGTAGGCTTTATCCCAGGCACACAAGGTTGGTTCAACATACACAAATCAATAAATGTAATTCATAATATAAAACAGTCCAAAGCCCAAGAGCACATGATACTCTCGATAGATGCAGAAAAAGCTTTTGACAAGATCCAACAGCCTTTTATGATCAAAATGCTAGACACAGTAGGAATGGAAGAAACCTTTATCAATATAATAAAAGCAGTATACAACAAGCCTACAGCAAGGATTATACTCAATGGGGAAAAACTGGAAGCATTCCCACTTCGATTAGGAACTAGACAAGGCTGTCCACTCTCACCACTTCTATTCAATATTGTACTTGAAGTGTTAGCTGAAGCCATAAGACAAGAAAGGGACATAAGAGGGATTTAAATCGGCAAGGAAGAAGTCAAGCTATCCCCATTTGCAGATGACATGATCTTATAACTGAGTGATCCCAAAAAATCCACCAGGAAGCTCCTGGAACTAATTGAGAAGTTCAGCAGGGTAGCAGGATACAAAATAAATGTACAAAAATCAGTGGCTTTCCTATATGCCCAGAATGAAAGAAGTAAAAAAGCCCTGAGAGAAACAATCCCATTTACTATCGCCCCTAAAAAAATGAAATACCTTGGTATAAACCTAACCAAAGAGGTAAAAGACCTTCACAATGAAAACTTTAAAACCCTCAAGAAAGAAATTGCAGAAGACACAAGGAGGCGGAAAGACCTCCCGTGTTCCTGGATTGGTAAAATCAACATCGTAAAAATGACATCCTACCAAAGGCAATATACAAATTCAATGCTATACCAATTAAAATCCCAAAGCAATTTTTTAAAGATGTTGACCAAACAATCTCAAAATTCATATGGAGGCACAAAAGACCCAGGATAGCAAAGACAATCCTGAGTAATAAAAACACTGCTGGAGGTATCACCATACCAAACCTTAGTCTATACTACAAATCCATAGTTGTAAAAACAGCCTGGCACTGGCTCCAAAATAGACACACAGATCAATGGATAAGGCTTGAAGACCAGATATAAGCCCACAAAACTACAGCCATTTAGTCTTTGACAAAGGGGCCCAAAAAATCCAATGGAAAAAGAACAGCATCTTCAACAAATGGTGCTGGCAAAACTGGATCTCCACATGTGGAAGATTAAAACTGGACCTGTACTTGTCACCTTGTACTAGACTTAATTCCAAATGGATCAAGGACCTTGATTTAAGGCCAGAGTCTATAAAAACCATAGTTGAAAGGGTAGAGAACTCCCTCGAGCTGATTGGGCTAGGCCAACAGTTCCTAAACAGACATCCAATGGCACAGTCACTACTACCAACTCTCAACAGTTGGGATCTTGTGAAATTAAAGAGCTTCTGTTCAGATAAAGAGATTATAACACGAACTCAAAGGTAACCCACAGAATGGGAGAAAATCTTCACTAACCACATATCTGATAGAGCTCTATTATCCAGAGTGCACAAAGAACTTAGAAAAATAAACACCAAGGAAACTAATGGCCCAATTAAAAAATGGGCCCTGGAACTTAAAAGAAACTTTACTCGGGATGAAATTAAAATGTCTAACAAATATCTGAAAAAAATGCTCCATTTCCTTAGCCATCAGGGAAATGCAAATCAAAACTTCCCTGAGATATCATCTCACCCTGGTCAGGATGGCAAAAATCCACAATACAAACAACACCAAATGCTGGAGAGGATGTGGAGAGAGGGGAACTCTCCTACATTGCTGTTGGGAATGCAGGCTCATACAGCCACTCTGATGAGCCGTCTGGAGATTCTTAAAGAATTAAAGATTGAAATGCATATGACCCTGCGATTCCACTTTTGGGAATAACCCCCCATGCAGCAGAGGTCCACCTCGATAGCACAAGTGCGACCATGTTCATAGCAGCACTGTTTACAATAGCAAAGTCATGGAATCAACCCAAATGTCCAACAATAGATGTGTGGATAAGGAAATTTGGTGCATCTATACAATGGAGTACTGCTCAGCCATAAAAAATGATGAAGTACTGGAATTTGCCAGGAAATGGATGTCATTAGAGACAATTACATTGAGTGAAGTATCCCAGACCCAGAAAATTAAATGCTGTATGTACTCTCTAATAGGTGGCTCCTAGTACCAAACCCACCCAGCCCACCTAGAGACACTTGACAATAAATCTCTGTAATACAGTAATTGCAAGGAGTATGAACAGGAGGGATGGGGTAGGAGGGCCACACCAGAAACAAGGAGAGAGGGGACCATGTAACAGCAGAGAAAATAGGCCTCCATCAAGGACTACGAGTAAGCAATGAGACATCTGGTTAAGTTCACAGACTTTTCGTTCTTGATCATCTACAACCGAGGGGGTGTGATCTCACCAGAAGTGGAGGGCATATAGTCTGGCAGATAATAAGTAAACATTTTGCAAATGGGTGATTGACCCCTCCCTCACTGTGGTTTCCTACTTTTATTGCATCTACCTTTGAACATACTCTTATAACAAGACTCTAGTTTAACAGTTTTTTTATCTCTGGCCAGGAGGTGACAGCCAATACCCATCAGGATGGAGTGAAGGGCATTGCAGGAGCAGCAAAACTGCAAAAGAAAATCAACGAACCACTATCCAGAACTTCAGAGACTCTATATCAACCACCTAGAACTAGGCCAGCCTAATCTCTCCCCATCCTGAAGCTCAGGGAAATTTGCGGAAGAGTGTAAGAGCACAAGGATGGGAGGAGCAATGGTATGCAAGATACTCCACACAAGTTAGAGCCGAAGCAATCATAATTGGACTTTTCATGCCCTGCGCAATGTCCAACACACTATTGTCCCCACAAAGTCTAGCATTTGCTAAAAGCACCAAGATCCTTGGAGGCAAGGGATTGACAGCCAAAATAGTGTTCCTATGCTTAAGGGGAACACAAGAAAGGATTCAGGGAAATGCCGCTGGGTCCTTGTATGTCATCGGAGAGGAGGACCCAGAGGACAGTCAGGCATGCACATTAAAGGATTCTCCGGGGATTGAGGGAGGGGAGGCACTGGGTAGTGTGGTGGGAGGGGTGAGGGGAGGGCGAGCAGAGGGGTGGGGGGAGGAGGAGGGAGGGATGGAGAGAACTGGTGTACCTATTAAGTTTGTATGAGCGGAGATAATAAAAAATGTTAAAAAAAAGAATTTTCCTATTTGAAAGAAGTCTAATATTCATTTATCCAGTGTGCATACGTTGAACCTCTTCCTTCATACTGAATCAGGCACTAAAATTGAAAGGAGACTACACCTCTTGTCTTGAAGTATTCACTGTCTAGTGAAAAAAGGAACTATAAAACACATACTTATAAAAGTTCTAGAGTGGATGTTTTAATGGAAAACGAAACTCAGTGGGGGAAAAATCAGAGAAGTCCTTTGGAAGGGATGTGTTTGGAGCTGGACACTGGAGCCAGACAGGAAAGAATATATTTTGTAAGTAATCTTCAGTAGACTGTGTAAAGCAGAACAAAAGCGTAACAGTGGTAAGGTAGTTTTGGGACAAATTATGAATTCTTTTATTGTAAGTAATATTTGGATATTACCTACTAGACCATGGTGCACAAAATTAGACTTTTAAAATAGGAAGCATAATAGTATCATACTCAAAACTGAGTTAACTCCTTAATAGGTATTATTTCAATGAATAAATTTGATTTTTAAAAGTTCTTTAATTGCTAGCGACTAGTAAAGTAGCAATAGAGAGTGACTTCAGTTAGAGTTGGAAATCTTGCGTCCAACTGGAAGCTCTCACTTCTGTCTTCTACAGTCTTCCTTTCAGTCTCTTACGAGGAATGCTGCCAACATGAGAGCAGCAATGGAGTCTGGAAGAAGATAGAGCAGGAGTAAGAGACAGGAAACTTGCTGCTCGGGGAACCTTGTAAGTGACTTGGTCATCTTATTACCTCTCTGAAAGTGTCTCTTCCCTCATAGAGTCCGCATTCAAGAGTAATAGAAAAAGTAGCTTGAGGTATCAGTGAATCACCAGGTACTGGATGAATGAAGACAACTGTGTAGCTGGCAAAGAATGACTTAAAGCACAGAGAACCACTATTAATACAGCATGGTGAGTGATCGAGGAATTAAGAAGACAAAATCATGATGATGAGGAGGAAATAATCTTTTTGTTTCCGGTACTTCTTCCAACATCTGCTCTCTTTTGCTTTTCATTTCTCCTCAACTAACAGCTAACAGACTAGTTCAGATTTCAACTCTGAGGATGTTAAACTGCAATAATTCTTTCTACTGAATGTGGACCATAGGATCTTGGTGGGGGTTAATATTAAAATAGCATGGCAGACTCACCCCTGTGAACCAACCATCGACAGTCAATACTTGGGACCTCTGAAGTGACCCCTGAAGGGGCTTGAGACAGAAAGGGTCTTCTCCTGAAGGTCTGGCATGCCATGCCAGGTGCAGCAGAGGATAATGTTTTTTTTTTTTTAAATATCAAAAATAGGCACTTGCCAGAGGCAGGGCCCAGACCTCAAGGAACACAAGGCCCTGTGCAATATTTTAAGAACTGATGGAAATTTTTTTATAAATATAACGTTGAAAGAAAAAGAGGCAGTGCTTATGCCAATGGACTGAATTTTCAAAATAATGCAGATCACAGTGAGATAACACACAAAACTGAGGAACCATTCAATAAAGCAAAACAGTGCTCTCTCTGCTCATTTCTGGAAGAAGAGAGGTAATCCATGCCAAGGTTGTCCTTTCATTTACTTCATCTCCTGAGACAGGTCACTTAGGGTCTCTCAACATGTAACCTCTCATGTAAAACAATGGACCTAGAGTAAACAGCAGATGTTATAATAATGGCTAAAGAGAATTACAGCTAAATTAAGTCTACAAGAAATGTATTGAAGTCAGACAATGTGGCTCATGGTTAATATGCCAGCAGTTTGGAGACTGTGACATGAGGTTGTTACAAACTCAAGGCCAGTCTGAACTACATAGAGACTTTGAAGCCAGTCTGGGTTACAAAGTGAGAACTTATTTGCAAAACTTGAAAATGCTGGTTGCTCACAAATTTGAAGGAAAGACAGCAGAATCAGTCCAGGACTTGAAAGGAACGTCATAGATTCTAGGTAATCAGAAATAAGAACTGCTATTCAACTTAGCCAGAGCACTATATCAGAGCCAACGGGCATCTGCTCTTCTCCTTCTGTTGTGGTTCCTATAAATTCTAGAGCTAGCTGTAAGACAGATCATGCACATGGATTATTGTTCTCCCTGCCTACTGACTTGGTAAGTATTAGAACAATACACTGTACATCCAGTTAAATCTAAGGTGATGGAGACAAAACACCCCCAAAAGATAGAATGAACTCTGGATGGCTAAGACATTCACAAGGGCCTCCTTGAAGGAGTTTTAAGAAGTTCTTTTTAACAGTAACATCTTGGGATTCCATTTAGCTTTTATTATGTCACAAAGCTATGCATGAGTGGAGGCAGTCGATAACTAGAGAAAATGGACGTGTACTCAAAGGCAAATGGAGGTGTTCCCTGAGAGTATAATGCATTAAATCTTGAGTAGATACATGAATGCATATTTCTAAGAGAGTCCCAATGTGACCACTTCCCTTCCATGTATTTAGCAGGAATATAGATGATAAATAGATGGATGATTGATGGATATGATAGACAAGTAAGTGATGGGTTGTAGATGATAGATAGATACGTAGATACAGATAGATTAGATAGATAGATAGATAGATAGATAGATAGATAGATAGATAGATAGATAGATAGATAGATAGATAGCTGGATAGATAGAGCAGGAATATGCACATACATATATATACACATACATTATATATATATATGTATAATAGCACAAGTTTATTTACATATCACCTAATGACAGCAAGGTGTAGCAACTACACACTTTAACATCACCATTATTCTCTGGAAGGCAAGAAAGAGGAGTATTACACGGTACGTTTAGCCCCAGCAAAAGCAGAAAATACTCTCCCACTCTCCTTTATTAGAAACACTCAATTTAGCAATCCTCCTCCCTCCTGCTGTGCTCACTGCTCCCCTCCCCTCCTCAGATGCCATATGCTTTTAATCATGCCCCCACGATTCTCTTCCTGCAATGTCCCGGACAAATGAAACTTAAGAAATAGAAATCCAAGAACTTGGAGTGAACAGTGAAACTCGTGACAATAGTGGCAACTAGCAACGAAACGAAGTTTGTAGCCTATAGAGGAGGACATAGCTTTGGTCCTTGGCAGGGCTAAAGCTGTGGTCCACAGATTTCTAGTGAGAGATAAGACATTTCCATATTACAGCTTTCCTTCATAAATCTCTGAAAACCCCTTCTGGAAGGTTCTCTTAGAAATGAACTCAAATTGAGAATACTCCAATTGAGAATTGCTTCTTTTCTTGTTTTCTTTCCACACCCTGAGGGTCTGCTTATTACAAGAGATCTATTAACTCTCTGACAGTCACTGGAAAATAATGACTGACGTAAAAACATGTTCCTCTCGTGGGAGACCACACTTCGACTTCCATCAGATTTTTATTAGATGAAACCACTTCCAAAAAAAGACAAAATTCAAGGACTGGGGAGGTGGCTCAATGGATCAAATGCTTGCCCAATATGCATAAGGAGCAGAGTTCGTATCCCAGGAACCTACGTAAAATCCAGGCACATGTGGATTACATGTGCCTGTCAATCCAGCATCATAGATAGGGATCCTAGAACAAGTTGGTTAGCTAATCTATCCAATCGGTGATCTAGTTCAATAGAGAGACTCTACTGCAATAAATAAAGAACACAAACAGCCCCACTAACATGAATATGCATATGGTACACACACATGTGAGCATGCATACATATAGACACATGCATACCATACATGTATACACATACACAAAACAAATAGCTACAGAAAAAAATTAAAAACAAATTTGGTTCAATTACTCATCTCGAAGGCTACAAATATAATGGATAAAGCTTGCAATCTTTAAGTCAGAGAATTCTGCCTCAGCTGCTTTGCCTACCGCCTCTAAGATACCCAGCTCAAAGTTAACTTCCAAACTTCTAGTCCCTTAATAATTTGTAGCAAGAAAAAAATCCAGTTTGTAACATGACTTAAGAAATTACATAGTTTAAAATAAAAACATGAACATGTAGTACCTGCCACTCCATCAGTCTTTGGCTCCATTTAGTGTTTATTATTACTGACAGAAAACTTGAAAGCAAATGAGGCTGACATTCTCAGGTAATCACAGAAACACAGCATTTGGAGAAGGGTAGATAACTTAGGGGTTAAAGGTTTTGCCTCGAAAAAAGGACTGATTGGAGTCGGGCTATGTGGAGGAATCTGACCCTGGAGGAAAATTGTTAAAGGTCTAGTGGAAGGATCCTGAGTTTTCTTGGACTGCACAGGCACATACTCTCAAAAGTCCTCTGGTACACACACACACACACACACACACACACACACACACACGAAAGAGAGAGAGAGAGAGAGAGAGAGAGAGAGAGAGAGAGAGAGAGAGAGAGAAATTAAAGAAAGAATCATTACATCAGAACAGATCTTATTCCCAATACATTTTACCAGTGGATAAACACAAAATGCTGGAATATTTTCAATATGACTGACCCCATGTCTTGCCTTGTTCGTAAGATGATTTCACTAAAATTTAGCTATTCGAATTCATATGTTTACCAAGTCTCATGGGACTTTTGGGGACATTCATTCCAGTCACCTCAGATATATATTAGATAATGAAATTTAGATTAATCAAGCATCTCAGATAAAACCACAGTCAATTGGGGGTTTCACCAAAGGGCTGGTTAATAGATGCCTAAATGTTCCCCGTAGGTCTACATTGGATTGTCTAAAGCCATTCCTGAAGCCAGAAAGTTTTGTGTTCCCTTGTTGGGCTACAACATGAAAATTAAATTTCTGCTTTCAGGATATGTAGCAATCACCCAGTTAAGTATAAAACATATAAAGCAGATCAGATCTGTAACCATAGAGAATTTATATTCTAAGAAAGAAGATATAGACTAAACTGCAAATCACTATTGGATGACTTATTGCTATTGCTAAATAGCTACGTGGCTTTAAGCACACCTGCCTCTCTTAATTATGTGAACAAATTCATTTGCGCAAGTGGCACACAGCCTTTTTCACTCCTCTATTTCATTGCAGTATTTGCTTCCCACTTCCCAATGTTGCTGACCAGTTACCACCTTTCAAGTGAAACATTTCAAGTCAAGAAATGTAATCTTATAAGTGAGCTGGGTTCTGACTCCAGTGTGTCAGAGGTCACAAGGATTTTCTTTTTCTTCTTCTTTCTTTGTGGACACTACTGAAACCCTTTCATGTGTCAGAGCGCCTAAGTGTTCTTATCCAAGTTTTACACATTTTCTTCTCCAGTTCTGAGAAAGTCTGAGGACCTTTGACCAATGAAATAAGTGACTTAAAATGAAATAGCTTTTTCCTCCCATTTAAACACAGAAGGATGTTTCTTTTGGTTCTCTCCTTAAAGAGGTGTGGCAGAGAGCAGTGTTCCGGGAGGTTCCTTTCTTCCATGTTGACCTGAAAGGCCAGGATTCTGTGGAGTTCAACTGCATCCACACTCTATCTCTAGTAGTAGAAGCACCGCTGTCCATAGCTCTCCCGCCTTTAACCAGCTCAGTGCATCTCCATTCTTCAGTTTGCCCCACCTTGACCCTGCCTTCCTCCACAGCGGCTTTTGTGAAATCTCTGCCCTGCGTGAGCCTCAGCGTTATCTCCTATTGAAGGATCGAGTTGAACGTCTGCTGACTTTGTAATCCCAGCTCTACCTTGCAGGCAGGGATGAAGCTTGAGGGGCTAGTTCCTAATGAATCTAAGCCTATATTTTACAAGTATAAAAAGGACAAATGCCTATCTCAGAAGATGATTATGGGATGGAGTAAAATGCCTTGAAAAAGCTCCCATGCCACATTCAATAGGTATTCAAAACAATAATTTCTCTTCCTTCCTCTAGCGTGGTGCCTAATCAGTGACAAGGGCATTCTGAGGGGCTTTCTGTGGAACTCTTAACTTTCAGCACAGGGGTCTCATGGCTACATAACAGGTGAGACAATACAGCCACAGGATGCTGAGTCTGGGGACTTGTTAAATTATAAGTCCTTTGACATCTGCTCAATATATTGAGGTTCTGTAACATATTTTGCTTAAAAAATAATCTTGGCTGTAAAATGAGTTGAAAAGTTAGCTAACTGCAGAATTAGAGGGAAGAATCCATCAAAGACTTCCTTCATTCTTACCCCAACTGCAGTTCAGAGGGTTCTCAAAAAGCACCCAGAAGAGCAGTAAACCTCCAGAAGGACTCACAGAACACTTTGAAAGAACTTATATTCTCAGTTACAGTTGATACAGTTAAAGGATGTGGATTAAAATCAGCCAAAGTAATAGACTCATAAAGTGGCGCCCAAGAGGCTTCCAGATGTGTCACTTGACATTGTTCTCTCCTTGTAGCATTAGGGCATAGTACTCTGCTAACAACAATATAAGACAATCATCACTGAAGCCCCGCATACAATGTTCACACTGGAACTCCACCATAGAGAGAACATTGCCTTACACATGTGACTGACCTCAGCATCCAGTTCCTCTGGAAATACACTGATATGATCTAGTCCCAAAACCATCCCAGAATCCTTTGCTACTATATGCCGTGCTAGCCCACCCCAAAAATCACATTGCTAGGCTATTCACTAATGCTAGCTTCCCTAGGCAAAGACATCCCTACCAGGCATAACGTTCTAAATCATGTTAGCAAAGCTTTATTTTAATGAGTCACTTATAAAAGGAGATTGCTTCCTAAAATCCAAGAACACATGTGGATCTCATATTGTACAGCTAGAAATCCTCTGTTGTATGTAAGCTAGTGGTGAGTGTATACTACACACAAAAGTTATGTCTGCTAATATCTGACTACCTTTAGCCCTATTATTCCTCAACTGAGTTATCTTTTCCCTCTTTACCCTGAGTCCTGCCTCATGACACACCTGTTTTCAGCAATATCAGAGTCTGTATTGATTCTTCACTTTTCCTATTTCCAGTAATGCACTTTTATCAGTCTGCTTGTTAAAACTTAACTTCAACAAACATTTATTATGTTCAGATCATTCTAAAGAAAGAAAGAGCTAAATGACTAATATGCTAATCTCTTACTTAGAGAAGCTCAACATCTAGTAGGGCAGGCAGGTTCTTTAAATTCATTTACTCAATGGATATTTATAAAATATCTACCATGTGCTAGGACCTATACTAGTTATCAAAATATGTAATTATTCAGAGTTATGAGCAGAAACACCAAATATAAGATAAAAATAAATGAAGATCATTATTTTAACCTGCATTAAGGAGCTAAGCTTTGCTTTGATTTGCAGCATTTCCTAACTATGAAAGTACTTACCTTGAGATTTAAAACCATTAGTCATGTCAGTCATGTTTTATTTTAATGAATCGCTTATAGAAAGACTATGTGACCAATATATTCCAATCTGAGATTTCAGCTTTTATTACCTAAAACAAATAAAGATACAAATAATTGAAGATTATTTGACAACTGTTATGGACATACCTTCCCTGAAACTAGACATAACAACCCATGGATATGAATAAAATTCTGCTATCAGTATTGGATAGCTAGAGTTTACAAATTTCTGCTATGATAAACAGAATGATTGCAATACTCCTAGGTGCTTATTATTACTACTGGTAGTATTTTCTTGAGATAGAATCTCATAGTATAGCCCAGGTCAGTCTGGAATTCCTATAACAGACAGTCCTTCTGACTTAACTTCCCAACTGGGATTAAAAGCATGAGTTACCACATTCATCTTAGTAAAGTAAATTCTGGAAAGAAATTGAATTTGGGTAGAAGATTCAGAAGGTTCCATTAGTCCTCACTATATATAAAATTGAATATATAAATATATGATATTATCTCATATAAATTTGGTCTCTTCATTAAAAAACAGTTATGATGTTTTATTTTACTTTCTTTTTTTGAAGGAGCTGAATATCGAAACCAGAGTCTTATGTTAAATGTTTTAGTGATGTACTTTGCTTAAAACTTAATCAAAATAATAAGTCATTTCATTTTTGACTGATATCTTTTGGGTTTCAGAATGTGAAATAATGTCATATATATCAGAATATGTGCAGAAGAAGAACATCATATTATCACTGAAAGCTTCTATGGTGCCAATCCAGTTTATCCTTATAATCTCAAAGAAGTTGATTGATCTTTCTTAGTCTGTTTCCAACATCTCCAAAATTGAATAACATTAATACTTATCACACATGACAAACAACTATCCACTTTTCATCTTTATTTGTTCAACTGTATCTTTTGTTCAACAAAAATTTCTTCTCAAATTTATTTGAATCATTTGTCAAAATATCAGCAGTAAGTAAGAAACCATCTCTGAGGAGACCATATTTGAAAATCGGTTGTATAATATTTACCCCCAATCTAGTTTCAAGAAGCAAAGATGCATAGTGAATATATCTAGACATCAAAAGGAGAAACAGATGTTTTCCTGATGAGTCCCACATTTTTTCCCTCCTTGAGAAAAAAAAAGACTTCACAGCTCATGTTCATTTGCTGATAAAGAGTACTTTCTCCCTCCTCTTTCTCATCCATTGGCCTCCACAGACTAACCTGGTTGTGATTTGTATGGTAGATTTGAGTTCGTTGCTGGTGGGTAATTCTTTCATGTTCAAAGTAGGTCACGTTCTCCAAGTGAAAAAGGAAATCGCCTAGAACAACTTAAACACTGTGTTTCCAAGATGGGGAAATAATAATAAAGGACTTCCAAGGTCCCTAGAAAAGACACAAAGAAAAGAAGAGCATAGCCAAATGGAAGAACGAGAAGGTTTCTACATGTGTGCTTCCTTCAGTAGACCTTCAGTGCTAGCAGGCGTGAGTGATTTCCAATTGGCAGATCAATTGTGCTAGACATCTTTCACTTGATTCTTCCAGTTCAGGGACATCTCTTTGCAGTTGGCCCTGGCAGATGATATTAGCAAGTTCTGTCATGTTCTGACTTCCTCTGTGATCTAGTCAATGGGAATCTGAACCAAAGGTTAGAGGTCAAAAAGGGGTTGAGGCTTCTCCCCGATGCTTCTTTTGAAGATAGAAGCAGCTGAATATTTCCACTGAAAACACCACTTCTTTCCTGAAGCATTTTTGTTCTCCGGTGTTCTTTAGACACTCTCCCCTCTCTTCTTCAAGCCTATGTGCTGACCAGCTATTGCGTAGAGTTATTTCCTGAAGCCACATTCCCCATCCTTCATTCTTCGCTGTGTTGCTTTCAACTACCACTGCTCTGAAGGTGATTCCAAGCCAAGAACTGCCTTCCCTAACATAATCACCTCTTCTTTTAGATCTGCTTTGTTTACTATGCTTTGACCAACACAATTCAGTAACAAGAATAACAAGAATAATAACAATGACTGACATTTAAGTACCATTTTTATGTCTCAGACATTTTTAAAAGGTATCACATGCATAATTCATGTACACTAAAATTTCATCCTTTGACACTGTAAGTTAGAGGCTGTGATCATTTTCATGTAAAGGTCAAGTGAAAAAGCACAAAGAAATTTAGTATTCATCAGAAGCTACACAGGTAAAAGACAACAGTCAGCATTTGAACCAAGAACTTTAGAATTTAAATTCTTTACTTTTGCATTATACTGTCAACACCACCCTGATGGCAAATGAAGTTCCCATCTGTTGCATGTTAGAAGCCACACAGAATGTAAAACTTTTTTTATAATTTTTCAGAAGTCCAACATATGAATGAATGAAATTTCAGTGCAAGATTTTTCTTTCCTGATCATGAGCGACAAATACTCTCAATATACATCAAACATATATTCCTAAATGCAAAGAATAGTATGCAGACATGGAATTAAGATACAATTAAACAAAACGCCAAGAATACAACCTCAAATACATGTGCTCAGGGACTTAGCAATTTATATAGAGGAAATAATCAGAAAACTGTAAAATTTAATCGATAAACAAGAATATTCACCTACAGCAGACTTTATAATGTCAAACTTGAAATAACTGGAATGTGTACTTAAAAGGGAAGGAAATCATTTTATAGTCCTAAAGTGTATACAAAACAGGGATTAAACTGAATATATGTACAAATTCATAAATAAATGCTCGTAATTTTCTTATTTTAAAGGACTATATGTAGTATAATCACTTTTTTGTTTAAAGAATTACACATATATGCAAGATAATTTTAAAGATCTGGAAGAGCGTATACCAAATGCAGACTCCAGATTGTAGTGTTGTGGATGGCTGACTTTTAAACTTTACCATTTTCATGAATATCAATATTTCCAGTATTTGTCAGTTGGCAATTATTTTTTCAATCTATAAAGATGCTCATTTCCTTAATAAAAGGTCATGTTGAATTCTCCTTTACTGAATTGCATCTCAAGTGTTGGTATGTATCTTCTGGGATGTATTTATTTCTAAAAGTCATAGCTGGTTCTACAAAACTCAAATATCATATCTGTCTACTGTAAATCTAAAGCTACAAATTACATAGTTTTCCTTTATTTACAGACACATTTTTTTTTCATTTCCCTTTAAATGATCTTTGATGAAGGGAGGCAGACTATTTCCTGACTGGACAAATGATAAAACAACTAGACTGTTCTACTGTTTCCTAAATGTCTGATCTCAGAAGGAGTCAATCTTTTCTAACTACAAATTAGCTTTTCTCTATGCAGAAATATAAATAACAATTACAGTACACTTAATAATTGCAAGATATTAAAATAAATGAATAGTAGAGATTATAAATTTAAAGAGTTATATAGATGTTTATAGGGATTAGAGGATGTTTTTATTTCTCTCTATGAAAGACTCATGGGAAACTTGAATGAGACCCTTACTCTCAAAGGTCACCTTGCTCTCAATCCTAGAAGCAATGGGTTGAATGCTCTTGAGAATATTCTGGAGTAGCCCTAAACTGTCATTCTAATATTCTGTAATTCTACTGGCCTGTCCAGGGGTCGTGACAGTCTCTTGCAGCATCCTGGGAAATGATATAGAAATTGAGCCCATGGAAACTGGCAGGAAGCATGATGCTCCCTTCAGTACTGATAGGATGGTGTAGTGATGTGCTGATAGCTTTTGGAAGCAATGTTCTGTCTCAGCATCCTCTGAATCATTTCTATCCAACTGAGGATAAAGATGAAGAGCAAAGAGATTCTACAATGACTGTATATGCGGAAACTGACCCAGAGTTGATTTCCAAGCAGTCTGTGATGAGAGCCATGGCCAGAGGGTGAGCTGCTGCTGTCTTCCCAGAAGGTGCTGGCTGCTGACCCTTTCACTGCTTACCTGGGGAGAGAGTCTGTGGCAAAATAAATATTGACTGCTCCTTAATGTATTCATGAAAGAATGAAACATTTGTGTGTGTGTGTGTATATGTGTGTGTGTGTGTGTGTGTGTGTGTGTGTGTGTGTGTGTGTGTACACTCGTACATGTGCACACTGAGTACCAGATACGTCTGACTGGCGAGTGTGCTATAAGTAAGAAATAACATCTGGAGAAAACATGCTATTTTACAGTAAGAGGTTAAAAAAAAAGGTTCAGGAAAAAATAATAGCAAGAAAAGAAGGGCATTTAGTGATCAATTGTTTCAGCCCAATTTTCTTTAAAGGTAGATATGGAACCAGGAAAAGATAACAGCAAAGATTTGAGTTATTTCAGACTCTGCTGCTCTCATTCCTGAACAGAACTTTAATGTTCTCTCTCTCACTCTCTCTCATATCAAACAAATATATATAATAGATATGTATGCTTATATATAAACATACATATAATTTATATACTAGGGTGATACTGATATAAGAAAATTATTTTTATGGTATCAATTCTTGCAATAGATATATTTTATTCTTCATTTTCTTCATAAGAAAGCAAAGATTCATGTAGGCTGAATGACTTCTCAAGGTCACACATTTAATTAGTGAAAGAGCTTAGGCCTTTTGTCCTTGACAGCCAGAATCAGAGGAAAGAAAAACTTTTTTTTTCCCCTCTAGCTTAGAACATCCGGCCCAGGGATGAGTAAGCAGACACTAAGGTACTTTTTTAACTTCCTAAAGATATAACATCTTGGATGCTTCTAAATATCCGTCAGCTCTTCCTTTATAGTCTTGCTTTCTATCCTGGCCATTGGCAGAGTGGCAGTATTATCCTATGAGTCATCATGCTAATAAATATATCTAATTTGAAGAGATTCTTTCTTCACTATCCAACATAATTAACCCTTCCCCTTCCTCTCCATCCCTTTCCACTCCCAGCAACAGAGCCCAGCGTCAAAAAACAAAATTTTACTAAAGCTAGTTGCACTGAAGGAAGAGAGAACTATAATAAGATTCAAAGTCTTGACTTTAAAAGGGAAATTGGGGAGCTATTTGAGATGACTTAGAAAATCACTGGCTTTGATAATAGATAAAAATGTAGGAATGTATGTGTGGAAGCATATACAAACAGACTATCTTGCTAAAGATACTGATAGAGGTCAAAGGGAGAGTAGAAGGATCAAGTAAGTGCCCAGTTTTGTAGTTTTTTAGAGCTCCTAAAGCAACATGAACTTTGATTTGTGATTACATCTTTTTCTGCAGCATCTTGGCTATTTCTTTTCATAGCTGTATCTGCAAGAGTCAGAAACGTTTATGAAAGAGACAATGCATAAGGCAAAGCCCAGAGCTCTGAGCAGAGGACATTCTCACAAGTGTTTGCTTACTGAAAGGATAAGTTTCATATGAGAAGGAGGAAGAGGAGGAGAAAGAGGTCATGGAGGAGTTTGAAAAGCTTTTGTCTGTATAATATTCCTTTTTGCAATAATACATTGCTCTCTAATTCAGTGAATCTTCTCATTCTGAAAACTAAGATTACTTTCTGCCCTGGACCCGGAGCAGGGTGGTGTCCCTGCTCCTCAGGAGGTGATTTTTGATACCAATCAAGATGCAGCCAAGGACAGCGCAGGAAAAGCAAAACTGAAAATGACAACAAATCATAATTCAGAACACCAAAGACCCTACATTATTCACCTGGAACCGCACCAGCCAAATCTCTCCCCATCCTAATGCTCAGGGAACCTTGCAGAAGAGGGGGTGGCAAGATTGTAAGAGCCTAAAGATGGTTAGGACCAACGATATGCAAGATACTCCACACAAGTTGGAGCTGCAGCAGCCAATATTGGACTTTGCCTGACCTGAACAATGGCTGATATGTCAATGACCCCCCAAAGTCTAGTATGGATCATAGAGGAGAAGGCTTCAGGCAGCCGGATCTTTAGAGGCAAGGGATTAAACAGTCATAATAGAGTTCCTATACTAATGGGGAGCCCAAGAAGGGAATCTTGGCTATGCACTGAGTCCTCGATCCTACTCACTAGGGGAGAGGACTCAGAGAGAGGTCCAGGGGACCCAAGGGAGAGGGGGAGGGAGGGAAAGGGATGAAAAGAAGTGGGAAAAGGGGAGAGTGCAAGGGGGGATGACTGGGGAGGGGAGGAGGGAGAGAAAATGGTACCTATTGTACCTATTTGTATGATTAGAGAAAAAAAATAAAATGTGGGAGAAAAAAAACTGACATGAGATGAGACTAATTCTCATCTATGCTGGCAAAGGGATAAGCACATGATCCAGGCCTTGCCTGTGAGATTAGCTATCTCCTTAGTCTCTCAGACCAGATAAATATGTGTGATCAAAGCAGGCTAATCCCAATGTCCTCAAACCAAACAGCAAAGTCCTTTCTTTTTCTGGTTCCATGGAGCATTTGGTATAAGAAGAGGAGGAAAGGAGGGAAAAGACATAGAAGAATAATTCCTTACAAAGACAAACAGAGCTAAGAGAGTGAGTCTTGATAGATCCACGAAACATGCATTAAATTTCAACCACTTCTTTTTTCTAGATGTGAGGCATTAAATTCTTAAAATTTCGTTTGGAGGTCTCTCATTAGCAACACCAAAAGAACTGGCCAAAATTACAAATCACATGGTTTCTTACAGGCCCCTTCCATACTTTAGACTCTGCCCTTCCATTCAGGGAGAAATGGAAAGGGCTGGCTGGTGATTTCCAATAGCCGATTCACTCAAACTTTGATGAACCTATACTAGATTTAAAAAAAAAAAAAATCCATGAAATAACAATTTTCTAGTTCTTGGGGAAAGCCTTGATGCGAGCTTTGAAAAATTCGTTTCCACATTTAAATAGCCACATAAATATGTCACCTTCACTTCCTTCCCCATTGATGATCAGTCCTATGAGCTAACTAAGGAGCATACTGGCAAAGGACTCAGTAGAGAGAATCTTCAACATCTGCTACACCTACAGCAATCCTGAATAAGGGCTCATAAATCTCCCTGCTAACAAAGATATAATGAAAACTACTTCAAAAGTGGTCATGGGGGTAAAGAAAATTATATATGAATACAAAAATTTGATCTTCAGACATAAATTATTTCTTGTATCTCTCTGCCCTGATGGTCTTTACAGACAAATGAGGGGGAAAACAAGGAGAAGGAAGAGAGTGAGAGAGCAAGAGAGAGAAAATATATACATATGCACATATACATATATGTACATATACACATACATACACATAACACAACACAATATATTCAAAACTGCTAAGTGCCCTAGAAGAGAAAAACAAAGTGTTGATCGCCAACAAGAATAGTCATGGACTAAGGAAATAATTCCAAGATAGATCTAAATGAAGCTAAGCAACCAGTCACATGATTATCATGTGAGGAGCATCCTGGGTGGACCACATAGCCACTGATCTGTTTGAGGACCAGCAAATCAGCCACACAGGGAGGAGCAGAGTAAATGGAAAAGAATGGTGAAAACCAGCATACCAGTTTGATTTTACTGCAACACCCATTTGATTATCCATGTACCATGCAGAAACCTGAGCGTGCTGAAAGCAGGGACAGCAATTTCTGTGGCGCAGTCCCAGTGCCAATACAGCACTGCCAAACCCTGGATACTAAAATGCTCAGTAAGTGTTTATGATAAATTATGCATGTGTGATTGAATTACTGGGATCTCAAAGTGCCTGTCAGATGTGAATCTGAATAATGCACTTAGATTAGGCCACATGTGACATACTTAAACACTACTGGAACAACATTGTGGGAATAGAAACAAGCTCTCTGCTTTCATGTTTTGCTTGCTTGTTAATGTTTTGTTTGTTTGCTATGCTGAGGATCAAATACCAGCGCCTCCTGCATGCTAAGTAAGCACCCTAGCACTGAGTTACAGCCTTAGTCCAACTTCTTTCCTTTATTTTGTTGGTTTGGTGTTGCCTAGTCACCTCTATGAGAGGCAACCAGGTGATTATATATATATATATATATATATATGTAAAATATACAAATATACATGTGTGTGTGTATACTATTGGATTCAGATTTGTATGTGACTTCTTATTTATTAATGTGAGAAATGTGCTAAGAAAGCTATTTTATGGTTTTATGTCTGAACAATATAAAATTAAAAAAAGGAAACCATTTAAGACTAAGAAGCAAATAAGACAAATCTATTGTTTAAAAAAAAAAGATGTAAATGTGAGGGACAACACTTGCATAAAAATGACCAAATCCTGAGTAAACTAATTTTCTCGTTTAATCTAGGCAGCCAAGATGTTTTTCTAGATATAATGGAGGAAATAGTATTTTTCAGAAATTTATATACTTTTGAAGTTTTCATGTGAGGTTGAACATACTCTATTTCAATGGGTAGTTTTAGAGCAGTAGAATGTTGAAAACAAGTACAATGGCTTCATTTTTTTAAGGATATATCAGCAATATTTGTAAGATAGGTACATAAAGAAGACATACAAGACTTGAGGAGTGCTATACTAAAATAAGGTTCAGAAAATAAGTAAAGAGAAAACTAGAGTCCAGTTAAAAGAAGGATGAGCAAATTGACACTACCGAAAATAGAATTAGGGATACAGAGAACAGAGATAAGAAAAGTGAGGAAATAAAATAGAAATAAGTGAAAACATAGAGCATCAGCAAATTTATTTGTAAGTTTACAATATATGAATTAGAGTTATGAAGATACAGAAATGCATGATTGGTGATTACAAAAAAGAATAGAAAGAATCATTAAGAAAATTTAAGTTGTAATAGAAGGCAAACATTTGGATTTTTTAAAAAATCTTTCTTAATGTTAATTATTAAAAAAGAAATAAGTAAGATTTTAGACTAATGGAAATTAAGCAATAAAATATGCTACAATTAAATTAGCTACTGTGGTGCAGGGATGATAAGAGAAATGAATATGTATTTCACTGGTCATTGCAAAGGATTCAATAGATAATGATGAAAATTGCACAATATTATTTTCATTGCATAATATTATGGATAAATATAAACTAGTAAATATAATAATTAAAATGAAATTTTTTGAGACAGGGTTTTTTGTAGCCCAGACTTCCTTCAAACTCCTTATTCATCTAAGACTACCTTGATCTTCTAATCCTTCTGCCTCCATTACTGCCTTATAAGGAATCCAGGAGGCTAGGCAGGCATTGATCAAAGTGGTCTGAATACCCAGCCATGAAAATACAAGCCTAACACAGTTTTAGAATTTAAACACAAGAAATCAAAGGAAAATTTGTAAGAGAAACAAAACCATATTACCAAGTATGAGAACAGAAATATCTAACCAATCCACAGCAATATGGTGATTTAAATCATCTATTAAAAAAACTTGATATTAAGGTGTGATTCAAATTCCAATCATGTGTTACATGTACTTGAAATGCAAAAAAAGTGATTAAAGAAATTTCAAAATAATGGCAAAAGGTGTACAGGCTAAGACTAAACCATAGGGGCTATTATGATATTAGACAATATTAAATTCACAGAAAAAAATCATTAATGAGTTCACTCAAATGAATAAAATTTCATTTTAAAATATCTAGTAATTATGTATACTGATGAACTTAGTTATAAAATATCAAATATTAATATGTAAACACAAGAAGAAGATGGAAATATACTAAAGACAGGTTTTAATTATTAATCTGATACTACATTAAGTCAGATGAAATTTTATTGTGTATTCACGATGAGCATTCACACATGTGTGACATGTGGGTACATACTGTGTATGCGATGGGACGTATGTGTGCATGTGTATATCTGTGTTAGTACAGGTATGCACATACCACATGTGGAGGGCAAAGGAACATTCTGCAGAGTCAGTTCCATTCATCTACCTTTAGATGGGTTCTTGGGATTCAACTCATCAAGCTTGCATGCAAATACTTTTGTGTGCTGAGCCATTTCATTGGCAAATTTAAAAAAACTAAAAATAATCATTACAAAACAGATATAATACACATAATATATACTAAATATTCAGAATTCAGAGAACACATTTCCAAATATTAAAAATTTATAAACAGTAGCCATTTCAATCGCATATGCATTCCAAAATGCAAAAAATGATTATAATATTAATCCCTAATCAAAATAGGAAAAAAGGAAAATAAAGGGAGAAACAAAATAGGGAAAGTAAAAACAGAAATTGATACTCACGAAGAATCAACACGTATCTATCTTCCTGAAATTCCAACTTTTTTTTCTTGAACAACTATTAAAGCAAAAAGAAAAGAAACAAAAGTGAATCTAAACAGCATTTAGTAAACAACCACTATCTATAACCTACATACTTATATAATAAAGCTAAAGCAATGTTAAAAGAAAGAAATTTCACATCCTTAAAAATATATAAGAATGAAATAAATGAATCATTGGAAAAATCTATGATTAATCATTATTTTTAAAGCTTAATTATTTCCAAAGATATGGTAAGGGCAGTTTATGAAACTTAATAGCTTCTTTTGAAAACTATCTTAGTAAATGAGAAAAAGGACTCTGATCCAGAATCCCAATTAATGAGATAAACAATAGCTTCATTAACATAAAGTAAAAGGTTAAAAATGATTGTTTTCTCATCATTACTCATTAACATTTTGTAAAACAATAAACTATGGCAAAAGGAAAAAAAACTAGGAATAGAGTAATACGCAGCATTTAAATGTTAAAAGAAGGAGGTGGTGAGATGCAACAGAGAGTTATGAATGGAGCTTGCAATTCATCTCTGATGATCTGAGTTTAATATACCCAGAGCCCAAGTGGAAGGAGACAATTGACTTCCATAAGTTTTCTTTTGACATAAACAGGCATGCCATGGCACATGCATGTCTGCACACAAACGGGCACATACACAAACACACACACACACACACACACACCACATATACACATTCAACAATACGTATAAGTTTTTAAAAAAATTAAGTTAAATTGTTATCTTGACATACACAAATGACTTTGTAGGAAACCCAAAGAGTATTAACAAACATTTAAAATTAGAAAATAATAATATGGTAGCCTACACAAAATTCATATAGAGAAAAGAATGATCTTTACATATGCCAATAGAAAGAAAATCTCCCATTCATCAGGACAACAGAACAAATGAATTCTAAGGAATCCCTAGGAAGCATATGTAAGACAAGCAGGAATTCAGCGCAGAAATGCTCATATAGACTTGAAAGTAGAAACGAATAGAAACTCCTGGCCATGCTCGATATAACAGCCAGCACCACACAGTTAATTTAACCAATGACAGTATATTTTCAACCTTTAAAAAAAGAGGAGGAATAGAGGAGAAGGAAGGAGGAGGAGGAGGAGGGGGAAGGAAGAGGAGAAGGAGGAGGAGGAGGAGGGGAAAGAGGAGGGGGAGAAGGAGGGGGAAGAGGAGGGGGAGGAAGAGGGGGAAGAGGAGGGGGAGGGGGAGGGGGGGAGGAGGAGGAGGAGGAGGAGGGGGAAGAGGAGGGGGAGGAGATAATGGAGAAATAGCTCAGAGGTTAAGAGTCTGCTTCCCAAGCAGAAAGTCTTGAGTTCAGATCCCAAGTACCATGTAAAAATACTAGGTGGAAAGCCAGGCAGCCTGCACTTTCGAGCCTGGTGGGCGGAGCCTGAGAAATCCCACAAAGAAGCAAAAAGGAGGTAGAAGCAATCCAGGATAATTTCTGAAGTCACTCTTGGTCCCCCACAGGTACACACACATACACGCACACACGCAGGCACACACGCACGCACACACACATTAAATAAAGTTTAAAAAAAGAATAATTTCCCAGATGTGGAATGTGGAATCGTAGAACTTTTGGACTCCTGGGGCTTAGTGTGACTGTAGCACCTAGTAATAAAGACTTCACAGGGCCAATAGTCACTGAAGGATGATGGGTCAATTTCTTTGAACAATTATCTGTTCCTAGTAGCAAGTCCCATACCATGCAGTTAGAGGTAAATTTATGGCATATAAATAGGTTACATATTGTGTCTATTTCTGTGTACTACAAATTGGAAAAGCTGCTTTGCAACTTTTCTCATTCTTCCTTGTAAATGTATCCATGAGCCTCAATGTATGTACAATGGAAGTGTTTAGGAAAAGATGCTTCTCTCATAGAGAAGATAATGATAAATAAAGAGGAAGATTCACCCCCACACTGAAATTCTCTTGCTTCCTGGTATCCAACAGAATTGTCACTTCTGGGTGTCCACTAGTCATTTTATAAGTGCGAACAATAAAACTTCATAAGGAAAAGCCAAGAGAAGCAGCTGAATGAGAAGAACCTAAGTCACTGCTATCCTGGAGGAGTAACTAAAAGGTCAGCAGCTGTCTGTCACTAAATGTTTGTTTTGTCCTGGTAACAAATAAACAAACAAAAACAAAAACACTCTTATCTGCATGAGTTCCTGTTGGCTGGGCATTCTGTTATTTAGAGTATAATCCATTCCTATCTATGAAGAAAATATTTTAAAAGGAGAATTGAGAAATAGTGCCTGAGTTCAGAGAGCTTAAAAAATAAGAACTATCAGAATACATGGCCAAAAATCTGTTTCAATTGTATTGCTATCATCATTAATGAATATGAATTGGTCTGGGCAACAAATCTTTCTTTTTTCAATAATTTTAAATTATGCAGACTATGCAATTTAAATTATGAACTGTTATATGTATATGCATACATTCACACAACAACAGAAACAACCATGGAATACCAAAGTCAAAGGATGCGTGATAGGGCGTTTTCCTTGATCAAAACAGATAATGATACAAACAAGGCTGCTTCTCTTGGTCCTGAAGAATGGAACCCACCCTGTAGGGGTCCCCACTGAACTGTCAAGAGAAAAGGATTTTTGGGTTACTTTCTCTAGCATTTCCTTTCTGTCAGTGGAAAGGCTTCCAACTTCCAGCTGGCTCCCTTTTCCTTATGACCTTTGGCTCCAACTAAGGGCTGAAACTATAGCTGTTATAACAGGGATGACTGGATATTCTCCCAGGAAAACACAAGAACAATCATTTACACATGTGGATGAAAGTTTCTTCACCTTCTCTTGTTAGGTTTATTAATAATTCTTCCATCAGATTAAAGACGGGAGTGACAAGATGGCGAGGTAGGTACCACATTCATGGACAGCTAAAGAAGCTGACATAATGTACACAGATCTGATTCCAATGAAGATAGCCCTCCATCACAAGGCTCACAGCTGTGTTGTTTCCCAGACACCCAGCACCTAAAAGACAGGTTGACCTTTTTAAGCTTAGCTAATCAAGATACATGCTCACCTCAACAGGATGAAAGAGCCTTTCTGCTTACAAGTTTAATGCCAAAAGTCTCTGACTCACCTGCAAATATGAGATCTGCCTTCATATTTCTAGTATGAAGTGAAGACAACCAAACATTTCCCTGTATATATAGGTCAAGATTTAATTCATTCACTTGATAAAGCACATACCAAGTGAGATCACATAACAGAAAAGCTTTGGAAAGTACTAAAGTATTGTATTAATAAATGAGTGTTCTGAATCCTAATATACCAAAGAGGACATAATGTCCTTGTTTAGAATATGTCACAGATTCCCTTTTCCTCAAAAATTGTCCTAAGAGTTCATTATTAAGAGAGTTATTCCTTTCACATAAGATTTTATTTTTAAAAAAGGAAGATTATTTCAGTTCTCCTTGTGAAAGGTAAAGGAAAGGGCAAAAGAAATAAAAGAAAAGGAAATGAAAGAAAAAAAGGAAATAGAGAGAAGAGAGGAGGGGTAGTAGAATAGAAAGGAAAGGAGATGGGGAGGAGGGGAGCAAAAGAGTGGGGAATAGAGGTGTCACAGTTATTCTGCATGTGGCAATAAATTCACAGTCAAATGGCTTAAAGGAACAAAGGATTTAATTTTGGCTTAAAATGATCCAGTAACAGTTCCTTGCCCAGGTAAGCAGGAGAGGCCACACCAACACCAACGACTGAGAGGACAGGTCACACTATACCCACACAGTGGCAGAGAGAGAGAGACAATCTTCACTTGCCAGACCAGCAAGTCTGGCCAAGTATACAGAAGGTTGCCAACTCTCTCAACCAGTTCCTTATTCACGTGCCTGTAGACTAATCCTGCCCACCATGGTCTGGGCCCTTCCCATCAACTCGACTACTAATTCTTTACAAATGTGCCCAGAGTTTGAACCCTTAACTATCAAGCTGACACTTGTATCTAACTATGACAAGGAAGGAAGAAAATCATGGATTTATTTTTCTTCAAATTCTACTTCTGGATCAAAGGAAGGAAGAGAGCAAGGGAGGAAGGAAAGAAGGAAGGAAAGAGGGAGGCAGAAAGGAAGGGAGAGAAGAATGGCGATGAAGGGGAAACAGTAGAATAAAAGGAGATTGTGAGAGAAAAGGAGAAGAAGAGGGGAAAAGAACAGTAGAGGAAAAGAAAGAATGAATCAAAGACTATGGATGAAGTTCCTCTGTTGTGCTTTGTCTTTTAGGCATAGCAGGAGGTCATCTTGGACTTTGACCCTAGTCAAACCTAAGGATGATGTTGTATAGCAGGTTGAAACGTTCCATCCTGGAGAAAGGCTCAGGAAGTAAATAGCTTCTTAGTCCCAGAAAGTTCTTGAAACTAACAAGATGGGGCAAGGAAGTAGTAGTAGTCCTTCCCCAAAATAAACAAAGCAGTAAATAGCTGCTGGTGAGGAGAGACTTTCCCGCTAGCCAGTCAGACTAAAGGAGACAGAGCAACCCAGTAGTCTTAGGAAGACTCTTTCACAAGCAAGTCATGCAACAGAGAGCTCCATGTTACAGCTTCCATGATTCTCATACATGTTGTGTTGGGTTTTCTATTAGTATAACTATCTTTGAATTATCTCTACTCCTGTAAGTAGCCCTCATCCATGCTCCCACAAGTAATCCCAATAAATTAACTGGTTCACCAAGTTGAAGCTGGCTATGATCATATTTTGATCTGTTTTTGAACTCCATCTGAGATGAACAGTTATTTGTGAGTTGTCGTCCCATGAAAAATGTCATGCAATAGAAATTAAATGTTGGCATTTATTGAACATACATCCTGTTCCGTGTACTGTGTCAAATAATACTCATGCAAGCATCATCATGCGGCTAGTGAAAGCTGGGATCCAGATATCTGAGAGGTTTTTAATTTTACCCTTTCCACTTACCAGTTTATGTCAATAGACACATTATTTAACTCTTTGTGTCTGTTTTTATAACTCTAAAGTGGGGAGTTATGAGGATTAAATGAGGCTGTTATTTTCTGGAGCTTAAAAGAAAGCCTACTGTGAGTATAGTAAGTACTACATAAGGGTTTACTGAAGAAATAACTTACATCACTTAAAATTCACAAAAGTCCTATGCTACAGTCATTAACCTAATTTTGCAATTAGAGACTGAAGTGTAACTGTAGAATATGTGCTTAAAGAAATGATCAACAGAGTACAGGAAAGAATGGGAGAAAACCTTTACCAGCTGTTCGTCGGACGGGGGTTAATTGTTTTAATGTACAAAGAACTCAAAAAGTTAAACAGCAAAAACGAGTCACCAAGTCAACAAACGGGAAATGAACTCAACAATGATTTCTCAAAAGAAATACTAATAACCAAAAAGAAAATGAATGAAAAAAATATTCAACTTCCTTAGCCATCAGGAAAATGCAAAGCACAACAGAAATAGCATATATGTCCGTGTCACAAGACATGGAAGCACAGGCTATGAAACTAGAAAGCAGATCATGGGAGGGATGAAAGAGGAAGGAAAAAGGGCAATAGTGAACTTGAGATGTGAAAAAATAAAAGGAAGGTGATTGGGGAAGGGAAGGTGGAAGGTGGGTGAGAAGAACAGGAGGGAGAAGGGAAGAAGAAACAACAAAAACAATTTTTGCCCAAAAATATTGTAATTAAAGCTAATATTGCATATGCTAATTAAGAAATAAATTTTAAGCTACATTGAGACCCCATGTCCCACAGTTATAACGGTTATTAATGAGGAAACAACCTACAATGAATGAGGTGAGGATGAGGGAAAGAGGAGCACTGAAACATTATGGGAGTGATGTTGAACGAGTGAAGTCATTATTAAATTTCATAAAATTAAAACTAGAACTCCTATATGACCCAGCTTTGCCACTCTTGGGTAAACAACCAACGGAATCCAAGCAGCATGGCACAAAGGCATCACATAACGATTTTTATTGCAGTATTATTCACAATAGCAAAGATATAGAATGATCCTAGGTGCCTATTGACAAATGAATGGAAGAAAAGTGAATGTATAAAATGAAGTTTTATTCATCCATAAGGAAGACGAATTAGGTCCCTTTCAGGAAAATGGATAGACGGCGACCATCATGTTAAGTGACATAAACCAGACTCAGAAAGATAAAAATTTCATGCATTTCAACTCATATGCAGAACCTAGGTTTTGTAAACATTGTAAGACATGAAAATAGAGGGGTCAACATGGGAAGGGAAAGGGAAGCAGCAGGAGGGGAAAGGAAGAAGGCAAGAGAGGATGATGAGGGAAGCAAACAAGTAAGACATAAGGAAACCCACCACTTTTTGCAATGGTTGTTAGGCATATCATATTCTTCCTTTAATATGTATAATTTTCAAATCCTTATGCATCAGTTAAAAGCAAATTTAAATTTAGAAAAATAAAAATTAAGGGAGTTTGTGTTCTTCCAGTTAAACTAGTTTTATGATTGGGTGTTCCATGTGAAGAACCAAAAGAAACAAAATGGGAAAGAACAGGAAGAAAGAACCATGGAAGTAAGGAAAAGGAGAGAAAATCAGATAGCCTTAAGATAACTAGAGAGAGGATGCTCCATTTGCTGGTCCAGGTCTCAGAAGAAGGTAGGAGAAACTGGTGCCTTTCCACTGTAAACGAGTGATCAAGGACATGGACCCACTAGCACCGTCCCTTCTCCAGAAGTTCTCTGATGACATCGCAAGGAGTTCCTAGTAAGTAAATATAGTAGTTTGAAAATTTCTTCCTGTTTCTTTTATATCCTCAGCACATAGAGATTGAAAATTACATGAAAGCCTTTTATATTTTATTTTTACTGACTTTTGTCATTAATTTTTGGTTTACTTGTCTGTTTGGTGTCAGAATTGAACCTAGGACTTCAAGCATGCTAAGGCAAGTGCTCTAGCACCAAATAACACAACCCAGCTCTGATAGCCTTTTTTCAAGGCAGCTAGCTATAAGAAGGAATCAAAAGCTCAGAAGGTTACCATTAGAAGAGATGCTATTTTCACTTTGTCAAGATATCTATTCTATTCCTTGAAAAGTATCATAGGCTGTGCTTCTGCAGCATTCTATCAGATGACTTGGATAACGAAAATGAGTCTTCACAATTGTAGAGGCTAGAGATGTAGGATGAGGCTTTCAGTGTGGTAAAAACCACATCCTGCTTCTCAGATAGACACATCCTCACATAATGGGAACAGAGGGCTCTAGTCTCATCATCCCTTTAGTAAGGAACTAATCTCATTCACGATGACCCCATTGCCATGACCCAATTACTTCCTGATGACCCCATTTGCTCATGCCATTCATTTGGGATTTAGTATTTAACACGGGAATTTGAAGTGAATATAAGCATCCAGTCCATAGCAGAAAGAGAAGCATGTGTTTTTTCAGCTCCTTCCCAGACTTACTTCAGTGAAATAGTCTGGGAAGAATTATGTAGAAAAATGTATGTCAGGAGAGGTTTCTGAAAACCCATTTCTGGTTGGTATGCTGACTCTGATCCTGGTTTTGCTAACCTGCTCCTAAGTCAACTGTAATCGAGAAAAGAATACATGTGATAGAGTGGTGAGCCATGCTGGCACAGGGGTCTCTGTTTCTAAGAACAAGAGATGAACTGCACGATGTTAGAATTTAGCTATGAGCTTGC
This sequence comes from Typhlomys cinereus, assembly GCA_023101885.1. Taxonomy (NCBI): domain Eukaryota; kingdom Metazoa; phylum Chordata; class Mammalia; order Rodentia; family Platacanthomyidae; genus Typhlomys; species Typhlomys cinereus. The sequence continues at coordinate 1,162,608 of JALPQD010000429.1, forward strand.
TAAAGGCAATTACTTTGTGGGGCAAAGAGTCGCATCCATCAAAGGATGCTGGTTTGAGGCCATCTTGAGAAGATAACAAGGAAAATCAAGCTTTATGACTCATCAACCTGGCAAGAGTCCCTAAGAATCTGGTAACACTCAAAGAGCAGAGGTTATAAAGCTTACAAAGTATGCCACTGTTAGTATTCCCATTTTTCTTATCTGATTGAACCTGTTCCCATACAGGCCAATAATTCCAGCAACTTAATGTGGGGGAGAGAAAGAAAGGGAGAAAGAAAGGAGACAACACCCAGTGCTTACCTGTTTTATTTCTACTTTTTAGATTGTCTTGTATTCAAGTTTTGAATAGGACAGTGATCCAAGGACTCTCAACAATGTATAGAGTCAGTTTGAAGGTCCACTGATAAAATAGAAATTAACATAAGGGAGAGGAAGAAATAGGAACTCGTTAGAGTTATTGGTCTGGTATCCAAATGAACCATAGTTTAGCCTTAAGGTAGGAAAGCATTAGAACTGAGGAAACAGCCACTGTGGACAGTATGGTGGGAAGAAGACTGACAGGAGAAAGGCAGGAGGAAGTGAAGGAGCTGTTGTCTTCCTAGCCTTGGACAAATCTTTTGTGACCTTCACAGATTACTATGGAATTGTTGGAGAAGTAGGGCAGTATCATGTAAGGAGTGAAAGAAAGAATATCATGCAAAAGAAAAGATAATCCTCTTTCAAAGCAATTAGGAAAGGAAGGATAGGGGTCTAGGGAGATAAGTCAAGGGTCCACTGTGTGACCATTACAGCCAGGGTAGAACTTTACAAAATGGTCCTAGCTATTGTTAAAACAGGTCAGAACAACAGGTAGAATTTAATATTGTAGTTTATTACAACAGAATTCTAGAATAAGTAGTTTGACCACAGAGTTACAGCCACTGTTTAGGGGCATTATCTCCAAAACTAATTCTGCTTTGTAATGTGTTTAATCATCATTAATATGTTTAATCATAATTCTTCTGATCATATTGAATTATAAAATGCAGAAGCATGAATTAGCCTAGCTCTTAACTCCTGTTCCCATGGGCTAAACAAGATGCAAACCAGGGCCCGCCCTGGTTGATACATTAAAGCTATGAGCCCCAGGAACATCTGGGGGTAGAAGCAATGTGGAACTTTAGTTTTGGGATAGTTGGGAACTAATTTCCATTTTTAGATAAGGAAAACTTATAATATTATACGATAACTCAAAACCACAGCAGTTTTCTGAACTTAAGAACCAAACACAAGGAAAATGATTCCTCACTAATATTTGCCATGGCAAGTTTCTATTTTAGTCCTATCTGCTTGGGGTGTGGTATGCCTCCTACATTTGGATGGGCCTCTCTTCCTTTAGATATAGAAAGTTTTCCTTTATGATAATTTGAAAAATTTCCTCAGGTGTGGTGTTTTGGGATTCTTGTTCTGTTATTCTATGAATGTACATGTTAGGCTTCTTCAAGGTATCCGATAACTCTTGAATATTCCTCTCCAGTACCTTTATTGGCTTTAACAACCTCTTTGATTGAACTGGTTTTTTTCTTCCACTTTGTCTTCAAGATCTGATATTCTATTTTCTGCTTCATTCATTCTGCTAAGACTTTCTGTTGAATTCTGGGTTGAAGATAGCTTGTCTTTTAGTTTAAACTCTGCTTGAGATTATTTTAACTGCTCCATACCTATTTTTGTTACTTCAACTGTTTTTCTCATCGACTCCAAGTGCCCGTTGTGTTCCTGTTCAAATTGGTTGATACGGTCATTTAAAACTCCCCCCAGATTTCCTCTTTCATTGTTTTGATCATAGTAAAGATCAGGCTTTGAAAATCATTATCTTGGGCACATCTCTACAAGGAGAAAATGAAAGAAAGAAAATTGAATAGAAAGAGTCCCTAATGTAGGGACTGCAATGTAGGTTTTTAGCCAGACCCATTAAAAGCTCTGCAGAACAAAAGGTTCATTGGAGAAATTCTAAGTTTTATAATATCTAGAAGCAGCCTGTAGGAACAGTATCCTGAGAGTCATTATAGTGGTAGATGCTAAGGGTTAACCTCTTAGACATAATCAATTACAGTCCCCACAGTGGGAGATCTGAATGTTCATTTTACAGCCCTCAAGATCCCCCAGTCCAATAATTAGGACCCAGAATTAGAAAACAAACACGCATGCAAAATGTCAGCAAACAAACCAACACAAAACAGAAACCAACTCTGATTATCTTAATTAAAAGCAAGGTTATACAAAAAGGTCCCTTCTTAATTAAAAACAAGGTTATGCAAAGAGCTTACTTTGAAGGATTTATGGGAGGTATGGTCAATAAGAGCAATCAGAAGAAGTTTGATCAGCATGTTGCTTCTCTGCCTACCACCCCAGATGTCTGTTGGCACCATCCTACCAGGATAGGATCTTGAAGACCATGGCCACAAAGACACTGTCTAAGGAAATTCCCTATTATTGTTGTTCTTCTGTATTGCTTGACTTAATGCAGATACCAGAAACAGACTCCAATTGGTCAAGTATTAGCCACATGCCCTGCCCTCAGGCAAGTTTGCCAAATTTATCAAATAAAAGTACAATCTCTTAAACCAAAGTTAATGTGTTATCCTTCCTTATAAAGTATAAATATTTTTAAAGGAGACCCTGCTGTCATAACTTTCTCAGGAGCACATTTTTTTTTAAAACATCTCAAGGACAGAATGAAGCAGGCAGGCCACAATTCATGATTATTCTAGCTTCTCGTGGTTCCACTTTGGAAAAAGGTTCTCAAAAGACTTGGCAATCAAAGATGTGTAAGTGTAAGGCAATCTGATAATTTACGTATTTTTTTAAAACATCCAAGTGTGGGCTTCATTTGTGGACAATAGCATGCAGCAGGCATAGAAACATTGCAGCTGTATCTGCCAAGTCTTTGGGGATATGGGTTTGTCTAGGACACAGGCCATTTGGACAGTTTCATAGACAGAGAGTGGGTGCTCTGGCCAGGAACTCTGGCAAGACAAAATTTCAATAAAAATCATAAGCCCTCAGTACTCAGAGGTCCCAGAAGTATGACCTTGAGAATCCTCATAGAAAGGTGCACCCTGGAGACCCGGGGACCACTCTGTCCAAGTCTGTGCCTTTCAGGTGGCTGTGCCATCTGGCCAGGCGCCATGCCTCTGGGGACCGTGGAAAGAGCCCAGCAGAGGGAATGCATTCTTGTCCTTGAAAAGCAGTCTCCTGGGTGGGATAACCACAGCCATGTGTCCCAGGCCTACATAGCTTTGTTCTCAGTGGGGTGTCAGATGCAGTCTGGCCTTGGAATGTACTTTCTCCAGACAACCAGTACTGGGTGGAAGGAGGAAACTCTAGATTCCCTCCGCAGGGTCCCACGGGTTTCAAGGTCCCCCCCCCCTTTCAGGGCAATCAGACCACTTCATCTTTGTCTTTTACAGTCTTTTCCAAAGCAAGAAGAGGTAAATGACAGGTTCAATACCGTTCCTCCCTAAGTGGTACCTGAGTTAGTTTCCTCTTCACAATGCTGTCTTTGGTGATGATGGGAAAAGCAAGTATTTGACTTTTTTTTTAATTTTTCACTATGATTTCATCTTTAAAAATGTCCAAGATTGTTTACTTTTATTTCTATTTTGCTAATTATTTCCTGTTACTATCATGCACATCATCTTATCAGACTGTACATCACTTATTAGCTTGTTTTTACTCAAAACTATGTGTTAAGTACATTGATTACTAAGTAGCAAATATTTGCTAAGCATTAGTGGGGCAGATATAAAAAGCAAAGAGTACTCCCTTCTTGCTTTCTTCTTCATGCACACCATAAAAGTAAATAATGAAGTTCTATTTAACGTTCATTTCAGTGAAACTTGAATTTTCTGTTAGGATTGGAATTTCCCAGGGGGGAAAAAAAAAAAGCTTCCAAGAGAATAAAATTGGGTTAAAAAGAAAGTAGATGTGAATCCTCCTTTGCTTTCTTTCGTCCAAACATTAGTTATGAAATGTTTGCAATAGATAGACATTGTGCTGATACCTAAATATCCTGAGAGAAGAACACATTCAGAAGAAATTACAGTCTAATGAAGGGCAGATGGTGATGACTATTGCTCAAATGAATGAATACATGAATGATGGCTACCGGGAACACATTCACCAGGCCTGTACAGTCCAGGGGTGTAGATCTAATTCAACATTACGAGTAAGGCCCATGTGAGCATAAGGAGTGACAAACAGCCCTCCAGGTACCTGGCCCTACACTGTGACTTTATCAATTTTGTCTCAGCATCATCATTTTGTAAACCACCCTGACTCTAAAGTCCATGCACTAGTACATCACATTCCTCTCTGTACAAGGAGAAGGAATCAGTGAAAGGTGTTGAACGGTTAAGCAGCATGGTGTGCTCTTGGACCACATTCCCTACCAGTCACCAGGTACCACATCCATTCTACCAGCTTTTGTGTTCCTCGGGGTTCTGAATATGATCCCTTGATGGTTCCATCTGTCTGGAAAACTCTTTCCCTCCCTCCAGGTGAGATGTCACCCAAGCATGCTATTACAGTGATCCCCTGTTACTCTCTGCACCCTGTTTTGTTCTTCTGTATACCATACATCGCTATGTGACAATATATTTGTTATTCAGATATTAGTTGCCTCTTCCCCACCAAAACATAGGCATGGAATGAAGCATTTAGTTGACAAAGTTTCAACAGGTTGAAAATTCAGCTTGGAGGGCTTAACTAAACGAAAGGACTTTTAAAAAGAAGTGGTCATTTTATAGGAAGAGACAAGTGGTTTAAAGAAAGCAGTAAGGACTCCTGAGGCATCTAAAAATGAACAAAATTCAGAAGGCTTTACCACCACTAGGCTTAGAGGAGGATAAAAGTTTGGCCCTGGCATCAGTGACTGCTAGAGAGTCAGAGGAGATTCAGCTCTAATCACGGGAATGCTAACAAGTTCTTGCTAGGAGTAGTGGTCCAAGCCTGTCGTCCAAGCAATCAGAAGGGCTGCAGGCAGGGTATTTACTAGTTCAGAAAGACCTAGCATGGAGCACAGATAGGGAAGGAGAGAGAGAGAGAGAGAGAGAGAGAGAGAGAGAGAGTTATAACCTTCAGCAAGAAAGAAGCCTCAACAAAATACCTCTACCTCTAGTCACTCCCATCATCTGCACTGCTTCTCATTGGCCAAGCCTAATTGGAATGCAGTCAGCAAGATGGTCCAGGTGGCGTCTGTCTACAGTACTCCATCTCTGAGGCACAGAGGAGGGCAGAGACGGTGAAGGGTAAATCTGGGAGTCAAAGGAAGTAAAAGAACTAAATGAAAGGACTTCATTTGTTTTGCTCACCTTGTTTTCTACCATCTAGGGTACCGCTTCCCATACCTTGTCTGCTCGACATGAGAATGAACAAAAAATACCATATGAAAGAGAAGGACACGAGACTTACATTAGCACAATCAATAAGTAACAAGTGACATTCAGATAGTTTCTAACCAAGCAGCAGCCATGAACTTACAATGGTTTATCAGCAGTGAAAGCATTTTCAGAAGAGAGTCTGGATTTCCATTTGTTCAGGGTGCAACACCACTATAAGCTCCAAAGGTCATATGAATTGGGAAACATGATCACATCCACAAATGTTAGGCAATGTCTGTCAAATTCAATATAAACCAACTTATAATTCACAGGTTGGAGCCAACGGCCAGCTAAGACAGAAGGTGAGTGCTGCCTTATTTCTTAGCTGTGAACCACTAGGGGGGACAAAATGGAAACCTACTTAATTGGACTAAATAACAAAAATGAGAACATATTATAGGGATAAGAAGTGAAGAGAAGGAAATGTGATCTCTTCTGTCTCACCTATGTTAGATGACTCAGACATCCATGCAGAATTTTTGAATCACCACTCTGTGTCAGGTATGAAGTTAGACTCAAGACAAACATTGCAGTTGACAGTCTTATTTCTGCTTCTCTGGTCAAATATTCTCTTGTGCTCTCTCTCTCCCCCCCTCTCTCTCTCCCCCTCCCCCCATTGATTTTGCCTAGCAATTCTCTCTTCACCATCTTTACTAACTTTGATAGTACCCATAGAAATGCCCATGTTTTGCTTTGGTTTGGTTGTTTCCATTTTTATTTGCTTATTTGTTGTTCTGCTGCTGTTGTCCTGGTAATGACTAAACTCACCCACTACCACATGCTCGGCACTTAGCTACATCTCAAGTCCTTGGTTTTCTGAATCACTGTGTAGCCTAGGCTGCTAGGCTGTCCTCTGCCTTGATCTTCCTGTAACAGCCTTTTGAATGCTGGGATTCCACATGCTCTTCTTGCATCAGGCTTTCAAGTGCTAGGATTCCCTGTGTGTGCCACCAGGTCGAGCTCTGAGTTTTGGTTGTAAATTCTAAGCAGGAAAACCCCAAAGAGCTAGATGGTTACATTCTCTAGCTGACCCTTAGAGAAGGCCAGTGGTTGGCCCCATGATTATCTGTACATTCCGCAATGGCAACAGCAGCATGCTTTATGAGACAACACGGACAGTCTCTCCAAGGACACTAGGTAAGGAGTCCTCGTCAGTACAGCAAACATCTCTTCTCCATTTCTGTCTACTCAGTTTGTACATTCCACTGAAAATATGTGTTACAGGATACGGAAGAAAATTCAACATTTTCCAGGTGAATATATCATCTTTGATTATGAATGGTCTGTGAGGGCTAGGAACAGCTTTCGAGGATATGATATATTTCCAGTTCATTTGTGAAATGTGTAAGTGTAACTCACCCATGACCCATCTAGTCCAGACTCTACCCTGTGACATCACCACAATGACAAGCATGAACTAACATAAAAGAAAAGGAAATGAAGGCATTTCTTACTCTAATTTTGTCCTGAATAAAACTTTGGTGCAACTCAGGCTGATCAAACAAAAATTACTGATGCTAATCTCTACAAGCAACGTTATAGTTAAAACAACAGAACCTGCAGAAAGGTAAAATGATTCACGCTTAAAAAAATATAAAGCACTTTAGAATCTGAGTCATGTGCTACTAAATGGATTTCCAAATTACATCCAGTGGCAATGGTATGTAATATTCAGAAAGCTGGGAAATCAATGATGATTTAATTCACATAGGATTTGTCTTGGAAAAACTGGGGAGAGAGCAATGCAGGAGATCAGACACATATGAGTTTCCTTAATTTCATTGCATTAGTCTTTCGGACGGCTACAACAAAATGCCACTAGCTGAAAAACTTAAAACAGAAACATTCTCACTGTTCTTCAGTCTGGAAAATCCAAGATCGAGATATCCTCAGCTCCCGTGTCTGAGGAGACCAGTCTTCTAGTTTTTGAATAGTACCTTCTACCAAATAGGGCTGAGTTAAAAGGCTCTGTCAAGCATCTTCTGTAAGGATATTTATCCCATTACATGGGATGAGAACAGTAATGTCAATCTAATCACCTTCCAACCATTCTGCCTCCTAATACAATCACACGAGTGTGAACATGGGAATTTGGAAGGACACAAAAAGTCAGACTATGCCGCATAAAAGGGCCATCAAGATGCCCCTAACCATAATATTCTAGTATCTTCTGCTGCTGATGATATAAATACATGTCCCAAATAATCTGGTATAACTAGAGGCTTATTCCAGCTTATCATACTTGGTTACATTTCATTAATGTAGAAGAATTCATATCGACATTAATATCCTAGGGAACTAGCCACATCGTATCTGCAGAAAGTTGTTGAAAGGACACACTTTCTCACTTTGCTTATCTATCTGCATGCCAAACTACTGAACAGTTATTTCCATGTTTTCCACAAGCCCAGAGAATGATCCTACCATCACCACAGGCTGGGACTTCCTACATGCCGTAGATAATTTCCCATGCGCTTGCTAAGGCTCACCTTAACTACTAATTCTTCACAGATATGCCCAAAGGTTCAGCTTTCGATTGTCAGGGAGGCATCTACAACAAATTGTTATACATGGTGAAGGTCATCAGGCTTAGAAGAAGTAGAACAATGGATGGAAGATCTGGGTGATGTTTATGAACAAACAGGACAGTTAAACTGGAATCAAAGGACTTTTGCTGAACAGTGCTGAGGACCTGAGTGACCCTCACCAGCTCCCATTCAGCTGGACCAAGAAAATCTCCAAAAGTTTCCAAGAGGCAGCAGAGACAGGTGTGTTTTCTCTGGACTCATAAGAACTAACACCGATTCTCCCCATATCCAAACTCTCTTATTTGCCAGGGAGAAAAACTGGGACCCAGAGTGGTAAAAGCATATCACTCTAGGTTAGAGGGAGTCAGAGGTTGCTGTGAATTCTAAATAACACAAGTACAATGTTCCCTATGGCACAAGTAATGCTGAGATGATTTCCATGGCAGGGTCCTTATATAATCCTCTCCCCTATAGGAATGAATGACATATGCTAATGTGCTATAAGGCCAAGATCCTCCCCTGGAGGCTTCAAAAAAAGTTTGATCATGGTCACACCTTGATTTTGGTCCTATGGACTCCAAGACTATGCAAAAACAATCTCCACTTTTTAGAGCTGCTTAGTTTATGGTATTTGTTATGGTATCCCCAGTTGTATGTAAACCTCAGTCTTGCTCAATAGACTAGAAGCTCCCCCCCATACAGTGTGCAATACTCATTTATTTTTATTTGGATAATAAAATTCTTACTATGTGCAGGATAGAATTGTCCCACTATGTAGACTACCACTCAGTGGTAGATTACTTACCTGTTATGTAGAAGGTCCTGGGTTTAATTCCCACCATGACAGGAAAAACGAAAAACAAAATAGAACTCTTGGTGCTTGGATATTGTGACATTTTTAGATGGAAACTTTACACTTTGGAGGTGAACCTTTCAGCACATTTATAAGTATTTACTTAAAGGAGACTTCTAGAAAGTCTGTGAGAGACATAATTTCATGATTGATGTAGGATGACATGTTGCATAATGGATATGACCATTTCTCTGGCAGGTGGATAAAGACAGAGGGAACTAGTTCTGCAATTGGCATGCTAGCAAGCTAGAAAGCAACACTGGACTTGACCCCTCTTGCTTTTCCTGTGGAATGGTATGGTCAGGGTCCTTTGCAGCCTGCTGCAATTTATCCTCCAACTGTAACTTGTAATCATGAGCACAAATAAAAATCCTCTTACTTCCCTAAATTATTTGCTTTAGGTATTATTTAAAGCAGTGAACTATGAAAGCAAGATAGCTATGTAGCAGGATACAATGTAAATTAATAACTTGATGTCAACAAGCTAATAAATCTATGAATTAGAAAGAGGCAGAAAATCTGCTAAAAAAAAAAGATTAATCTTCCAATGTAGCCAGAATTAAATGAGATATCTAAAGTAAGATAATCTGAAGAATGAGTTTAAGGTGAGTTTCTATGTTTAAAGTAATAATTCTCAGCAGGGCAAATTTGCTCCCCAGGGAAAGATTGCCTAGAGATCTGGTTGTCACAAAAAGTTGAAAGAACTAATATCTTACAACGCAGAACTATTTAATTAATATGATCCAAGCAATTTATAGACAGAGAGCTTTTCAGAATATAGTCCATCATGGCAGGAGCCTTATGCTAGTACCAGGAACTGAAAAAACTCATATTCACCACCTCACATTCACCAGAAAACCTGAAAAGGAGGCATACTTTCTAGTTTGTCAGTCTGCAGAAGCCAACCAATTATCTCCTTATCTTTCTCCACCTGGCTAGGGAATTGTTCCACCCACTATGGGCTGGGTCTTGCCAGATTATCAATTAGATAATCTCCTACAAACTTCCTCAGAGTTTGCTTTAGCTGAAAAAAAAATCTTCACAGATGTACTTAAAGGTTCAGTTTCAGTTGTCAAGTTAACACTTAAAACTAACTGCCACAAAGCTAAAATCTCACAGGAAGGAATTAATTATCAAGTTAAATATCCCATAAATGTAAAGTTGAAGAAATCTGAATTACAGGTGTGTAGGGAGCCTAAGAAATAAGAAAAGTGAACACATCGCATCCCCTCCCAACAGCTAAGCACTGTGCTGAAGCAGTCACATACTTTAACATACTTCATCCCATCACTGCACAGATAAGGAAATCAAGATTCAAAGGGCACATGACTGAGTGATTATCCTTACAGTGCTACTGTTCAGACATGAAACTGGTCTGAAGCAAAACCTCCCTGAGTGAAACTATTTAGTCCTAACCAACAGAGAAAGCAAGGGACCATGATTGCACAGTCAGGTCTTCAAGAAGTAAGGCTCTTTTAAAACTTATTTGTATTCTTTCAGGCTTTCATACATGGATACAATGCCCTGGCAAGCAAACTCGCTTTGGTGAGAATTACTGTTTTAAGCACAGAAATTCAGTTTCTTATACTCATTCTTCAAATTTTCTCATTTCAGATAGCTCACTCAATTCTGGCCACACATTGGAAGATTTAGCTTTTCTTCTGTCATTCACCTTTTATTATCCAATCCAATATAATTCATTCGGATCTCTGTATTTTTTACCCACTGCAGACTTTCTTCCTCCCCACCAGTCTTCCAGTCTTCCTCCTGCTTTTATGTTCTTGTGTGTGTGTGTGTGTGTGTGTGTGTGTGTGTGTGTGTGTGTGTGGCACACTGAGCTTCTTCTGAGTTTCCTTTAATGTCATGGACACTTGCCAAGGCATGGATGATATATCAGTGGGTAAGCCGTTAGGGAAAGTAGCTCCACTTCCCCCAATTCAACATTAACCCTTATTAGATCAGTCTCTCAAATAGGTGTGGTACCTCTTGGGATCTTTCCACTAATGGTGAAATGTTGACAGGTCAAATCTTGTACAGGTCTCATTTAAAAAAAAAAAGTGAATCAAAGATAATCAGAGAGGATAACCAAGGAATATTACACATAAAAAGGTGCTTATGTAGACTAAAACAAGAAGGAAGAACTCTGCAGGTTAGTGGAATCAGAATATCTGGATGCTAACAGTGATAAGAAGGAAAGGAAGGCTGATTGACAGCTGAAATAGGTCACAGAGAGACTGAAGAATTGCAGGCATAGGGAATGCAAGGCCACTACCTAGTAATAAAACCATTATTTTTTTTTTTACCTCTTTTCATTACTTTGTTTCTGTGTGATTGATGCCCAAGGGTGACTTCAATACTCATTCTGGATAACTCTACCTCCTTTTTACTTTGCTCTAGGGTTTCCCAGACTCCGTCTTCTAAGGCTGAAAATGAACACCATCCCTATGTTCACCCACAATCCACCATTTTTACATGGGATCTGGACCCAAATTCAGGTTCTTCTGCTTGCAAGGCAGAGGTCTAACCCTTGAGCCATCTCTTCAGCCCCAGAAATTTAAACACAATTGAACAGTGGGGATGAGGCCATCTGATGGGAAATCACAAGAGCATGAAAACTATGTCAAGTAGAAACTGACACAAGTAGCAAATACCTGAGAAACATAGTTTATTCATCCATTTAACTTGTAAATAGCAAGTGCCTTCTCTTGCCAAGTAATAGGCAAACACTAGATTATACACTGGCAAGCAAACTGATACAGTTCCTAACAGCAAGAGGTTTACACTCTAACAGAACAAAGCAATCCAATAATAGGCACACAAGCATGCAAGTGGGTTGGTGTGTGTGTGTGTGCGTGAGTGTGTGCGTGTGTGTGTGTGTGTGTACACAGATTTAGCCTCAATTAGATCTAGTGGCAGATTAGAGAATCATGATGCTTATTATGTAACTCTGAGTTTCTGTGTTTTCTTAAATTATGCATCTTCTCCTGGTCTCTTTATATGCTTTCTTCAAGGGTAACAGTATAATGATGATAATGATCACCTTTCTTGTGTTCAAAAACGACTGCTCAGCAGCCTCTGATGAGGCTTAAGGAGTCGGAGGAAAACAGAAGAAGCCGAGACCGAGTCTGGAGTGGCACATTAGAGGAAATTATCTGGGAGGATTAAGGCCCTTCACAGACAGAAGGACTCTTTCTGGAGTGACCTAGTTGAAATGATTTCAAACAGGTGATATTTGGCACCCTACTACTATGACAATCCAAATTCCCTTGTTTCCTTTGCCCCTCCTTCCCTGGAGAGATTCACTATCCTCAGTTTTAAAACAAGGAACTAAGGCAAATTGCAGACTCTTTGGAGATGTCTCAGATAAATCACTGAGGCAGGTAAACATCTGTCTTCAGTCAGTTCATAACCACACCTAGAAGAGTTCCAATGCATGGTGAAGGGCTCAAGAAATATTTGTTCAATAATTGAGTATTCTTTTCTTTAAACTCCCTCTCATTCTTGCAAGCTTCTCATTCTTCAATATTTGCGGTCACCTTTGTAACCCTTACTACATATCCTTCACTCATGTGTTTAAAGAGCACTCACTGTACATCAGATGCCAAGCTACCAGATTCTTCATGACAGGGCCTTACTGTCATCCAGCCAGAAGCGTCACCTAGGATATGACATGAACTCCGCAAAGGAAACATGTTTTCTAAAAATGTAACATATTGCAGCAAGTGACTTCTTGCTCTTCTGAAAGGAACAGATATGCTCTGTGAAAGAAACAGTTGGGAAAAAAAATTCTGACTAACATCCCATCCAACCCTTTCTACAATCCCCAACATACTAAGCATAAGACAGAACAGACACTTGGGCAATCCAGAGAGCTGTGATGGAAGACAAATAATATCTGAGGGGTTTCCCAAGTCACTTGCCCTTTAGTTAATAAGGATAAAGCATAGGTTGGCACTTTTCTCAGTGTAGGAGATGAAGGAAATCAAAATCCAGTAGAAATCTAATGACAACTCTTTCAGGTGACTTCTACCAGAGGCATCTTCAACCCATGTGTAACAATATGACTGTGAACTCTAAAGCAACTGTATAGGATATGTAATGACAGGATCAGTGGTTGATCATAAATCACAAAGACAGACTGAAAAAAGATGTAGTAAGTAATTTAATTTTCAGACTGGTAATTATTCCATCACTCTATAATGTCAACTTTAATTATCTTTTTGATATTTTTCTCTCAATTTTATTTTTCATTTAAAAAATTTTCTATAGTTACCTACATGCACATCTGATTATGAGGTCAGTTTCAAGTTTCTACCATATATGTATAGCCCTGCATATGGTATACACTAGAATAATTCACAATTTCAGAGATGGAGAAATGGCTCCTTGATTCAGAGCAATTGTTTGATAGCTATGAGGACTATATCTTAGGTCTCAGCGCCCAAGTGATTAAGATAGGCACATCTACAAGCACCTGTAACTGCAGCTGTAAGGCAGGGCAGAATCAGGAGGGCTGCGGGGTTTGTTGGTATTCATCCTTGCTAAGACACAAACTCCAGGTAAAAGAAGAGGCCCTGCCTCTCAGGAACAAGTGGACACCCTTTTCTTGCAGGCACACATACCTGCACATACACATACACATATACATAATTAGGCATATTCATACAGGCACGAACATAAATTCTTTTTTTAACATATTTTATTATTATTTCTGCTCATACAAACTTAATAGGTACACTGGTTCCTTCCCTCCCTCCTCCTCCCCCCGACCACAAATATAAATTCTTAAAAATAATTCACAAATTCATAAAAAATTTAGAAGACTTCAGCAGTCACACCTGGGCAGAAAGTTTGGTAGGTAAGTTATTGCAGTTCACTGGCATAGTTGCTGATAAATGACCATTAAACAGCTTAAGGAAACATGGGTTTATTTCCTTATGACAATCTGGTTACAGTTCTCAGTCCAGCTTGATGGAAGAGCACGCACCAACACCAGGGCCGACATCATCACCACATAATGGCTGAGAGATGGACAATCCTTACTTGCCAGATCCTTACTTATTATTTGTAGCTTTGAGATTAATATTTTAATTTCTGCTTAAAACCTCCAGCCATGGAACCACTCTTCCACAGAGGAATGGAGTATTTCATACACCAATATAGATGCTCATGCAGTACTTCGAATAACAATGTCAGTAAAGTATCTTGCCAACACTAACATTTTTAAAAAGCATTTTATTTATTGTGTGTGTGTGTGTGTGTGTGTGTGTGTGTATGTGTACGTATGTACCAAAGGCACCCTATGCCCTTGTGGAGAACCAAGGGTGACTTCTGAAATCATCCTGGATTACTTCTACCTCCTTCTTGCTTCACTCTGGGATCTTCCAGTTCTGCCCATCAGGGCTGGAAGTGTGGACCACTGCCATTTCCACCTGGCATTTTTCTGTGGGGATCCAAACTCGGGACCTTCTGCTTGTGAAACAGAGTCTTAATCCCTAAGCCATTTTTCTAGCCCAACCAACACCAACATTTTATACACTTACAATACAGAGCTAATCATAATTCTGCAAGTGAGCATCCTATTTAGGGATCTCTATTCAGAGATCCCCACCTCTTGAAAGATTTCTTCTGAAAAGCCTATCATTCATTCCTTGATCTGAATTAATTCCCACTCCTTGTTAGTCTTTCTCTTGTAACACCTACTTCTTAGAGTACAGGCATAGTTTCTGGTTGCTTCCTTCCTTTCCTAAAACTATGGGCACCTTGAAGTCAGGTTCATGGGATGTCACTAAGCTTTGTGCTTTCAGAAGCCAACAGCTTGTTTAGGAAATTGGTAGAGGGAGTTTCAACAAAAAAGAGAAATTCTTATATCCACATAATTATCCTAAGACAATGTTTTGTTTAAGCAATAACAGGGCCAAAGAAGCATAGGAAATCTTTCTCTACCACACCGAATGCTAAACTCTGATGCTTTCTACCACATTGAATACCAAACTCTTATACTTGAAGTTTAAGTGTGCTAAGCCAATGTATTGTAGACTTATCATCTTGTGTACAATAGTTTGAATGTGTCCTCTAAAAGCATATGTTAAAAATACCTAATCTCTGTGAAACAATGTGAGAGAAAGGGCCCCATGGGAGAGTTTTTGACTCTGAATGAACAGTCCTAGTGGATGAACTAGTTCCAGTCATAAACTGGCTTGTCGCTGTGAAGTTACAATCTCTCTTCTTCCTTCCTGCCCGCCCTCTTCTGCTCTCTTCCCGGTTCCTTTTCTCTTTTACTTCTCTTTACTCTCCCATTATTGTCTTTTAGCCATGGAATTAAGTAGCAAGAAAGTGTTTACCAAAGACAAGCCCCTTGGTCTTGATTTTCCTATTCTTTAAAACCGTGATCCAATGGCTGGAGAGACGGCTTAGGGTTAAGCCTCTGCCTCACAAGCAGACAATCTTGAGTTTAGATTCCAAATCCCAGGTAAAAATGCCAGACTGGAAATGGCAGGGGTCTGCACTTCCGGCCTTAGAAAGTGGAGCCTGGGAAACTCCAGAGCAAAGCAAAGAAGAGGTAGCACAATCTGGGATGATTCCCAAAGTCACCCTTGAGCTTCCACAGGCACACACAGTGCTTCTGATACACACACAGACATACACACATAAAAATAAAATGTTTCTGGGGCTGGAGAGGTGGCTCAGGGGTTAAGCCTCTGCCTTGCAGGCGGAAGGTCCTGAGTTCGGATCCCACGTATAGACGCCGGGTGGAAGCGGGGGCGGCCTGTGCTTCTGGTCCTGGTAGGGCGGAGCCTGTGAATCCCGGGGCAGAAGGAGGTGGAAGCGTCCATGGTGGTTCCCGAATTCGTCCGTGGTTCTACACACACACAGACACACATGCGCGCACATACATACGCACACACGCACAATTATATAAATAAATAAAAAAATTCTTAAAAAAAAATAAAATGTTTCTGCTCAAAATAAATTACTAGCTCGGGTTTTCTATTGTAGCAGCACCATGTGAAAAAAGGCAACCATTACACTTAAAGCTCACACCTATTTCTGTGTTTCTAGTTTCATTAAATGCTCACCCACACAGGTTTCCAAATACGGAAAATCTGATTTTCTCTCTCTGTCTCATAATCATGCTACAACAAAAAGAAGAGACACCCTAAGTCAACTCTCAACCCATGTGCCTTAAGCTAATTTAGCCATTCAAGGGGTGAAACAGACTCGGAGTACACCAGGATGGGTATATGAATTCTTCTGGTCACAGTGATTGACCTCAGAGAAGGACAGCCATCTAAACCAGACAATGTCAACAAGAGTCAGTTCTGTGACTAGGACATGACCCACTAAAGAAGAGGAATTTCTCTTTGGTGAGATGAGATGCTGAGATGAGGGTGGGACATCATATTAACCCTAACAGTGGAAGCAAACCAGGAAGAAATGATGTAAATATGATCATGAGAACATTTAAGATCTCCAAGAAGTAACACTGAAAATGGTTCAGTCACTTGAATAAATTTCTATCATTTTCAGCACAAATTGCAGTATCATCATGGTCTTCCCTTTTCTTACATAATCTATTACTAAATTTGGTCAGTTGTACCCCTAAATCTGTCTAATTTCCCTCCAAATCCAATGACAGTGTATGCCACCATCACTGCTTGTTGAAATTTTGTCCTAACCTTTGACCCTAATGACTTCTCTCACCATGCAATAATCTTCAACATTTTTGTAAGATAAATTATATAATCATATTACTATTCAGAAGCCAATGCTTCTGTTAAGCATTCCTACATTTTTTTGGTTTACAGGTAATTTTTTTAATCTTTGATATTTTCATACATAAATTACTGATCTATGTATTTTCACCCCTTGCTGTCTATTCCCAATACCTCTTCCTCGCTAACCAGTCTCCCTACTTGGATATCTTTCCATCTTTTTTTTATGTGTGGCCCACTGGAGTTTTTCTAGAATTTCTGCAAGAGAAACCACCTGGGCACATGATGGGGCTTGACTGAACCATCGGTGAATAAGCCCGTGAGTAAAGGAGTTCCCCTTCTCCTGCTTGGCATTAACCTTCAGTAGTCTCTTAGGGAAAGGCCTTAGTTCTTGAGAACTTCTCTTAGCCATGGTAGTTCATGTGCAGATCTGGTGGAAGTGAGTTCTTGGGTGCAGCTGCCCTGTCATGACCAGAAGACACTATCTTGGAAGTACCACTCCTACCCCCAGACTCTTACACCCTTAGTGCCCTCTTTTATTTAAGGTTCCCTGACTATGGGGAATTTTTGTCTCTTCTATCAACTGCCCTTCATTGGTATTAAGTACAAATACATTTCCACAAACAGACTGCATAACTTTTGTCACAACTTTGCATACCAGGGTGGTAATTCAGTCTTTGTACTTGCACCAATTTAGTACAGGTGTCACCTTGACAATTGAGAACTGATTCTTTAGGACACACATAACTTGTTCAGGCAAGGCAAGCCTTGGAGAAAGTCTATAGATTATATAACTGATGTGGGAAGATCTAGCTTATAGTATGTAGGACCATTTTCTGGGGCAGAGAGATGATTGGAATTTGGAATACTGGCAAGCTAGAAGATAAACTTCGGTTCTTCCCTTTTTTTTTCAGCGTTTCCTATGAATATGATGTGATCACTTCCCTCAGCTTCTGATATTCATATAAATTTTTCTGCCATCATAAGACACTGTAACCCTGTCATCATGGAGAAACCCCTTCCCCCCACAAGTTATTTGGACCCTGCATTCATTCAACAGCAGACATCAAATGACTTGTCCGATATGCGTAATATCATCATGTTACTGGAGGCTTTCAGATTCCTCTATATCCACCTTCTTGTGAATATGAGAACTGAAGTTCATACCATAGAATCAATGTTTACTTTTCTATATTATTGCTACTTATAGTTTCATCTGTTCTCTTCTTTCTAGCCATTCTTAACTGAATATCAGTCCCTAGATACACTATGACCTCTGTATTATTCTGACTCAGAATGATTGATTTCCCCTACTGCTTCCCCTTTTCCCATGCAACCCCTCTTAACACACTCTACTTATTCTATCACTAGTCTCTGGAAGCTTTCTCTGCCACACCTCACCCAAGTTGAGTGATGTGTACTCCTCCTGGATGAGACATAATAATTTTGTACACACATCTCTTGTAACACTTATCATGAATTACAATAACCCAGCCTAATTTGTGTCTTTCCTACACATATGTGAAATCTCCAAAAGTCAACAAATAAATCTTATTCAGTGTCCTATGCCCCACATCTGACATGGAGTTTGGCACAAGATCATTGTGTCATAGGTAACTGCTGACTGCATGACGTATGTATAACTTGGAAATATATTCTACCTGAAGGTTGATAAATAGTCTATCCTGAAGATGGGAGTCAATCTTATCTGTTGCCTCCTCGGAGCCAAGAATGGGTCTCATTACAACACAGGAAGAGAGGAAAACCAAGCAGAACAGATGATCATCGGCATATGTAGCTCCTTGCTCTTTTCATGCAGCAAGAATTCCCTTCCACTTTCAGGTGGGCCCAGACTGCTGTTCAGCAGATTCCATGGCCTCCTCGGAAACCCATGGGAAAGTCAATTTGGCAGGCAGTAAATGGACTGTGTTCTAATGAAGGAGCAGAGATTCTATATACATTGTCAGTCCAGCCAGACTGTCAAAGTAGCTGCATTTGCTGGGTGATGGGGAAAAGAAAGAAGACCAGTGAAGACTATTAATGACTAATGAAAATCACCAGCCTGTGGTGCAAAGTAGCTTCCACAGATTAGCCTAAAGAAAACAAGGGAGAAGGGTGTGGGATATATACGTTTGACAGCTAGAAGTATCCCAGTTCTGAGCAACACAAACCTTCCATGTAAGTCAGGGCAAAGAGTACCCTTTACTGGGTACCTATCCTAAATCCACCACCTTCATCAAAACTCTCCAGCCAGTGGTGACCTCTCTTTCTCCAACCAACAGTACTTACTAAACACACATCCATTATTACTTAGAAGTAACTGCAAGCAAGCTGAATTACCGTGTAATTTTTTACATATCCATAGAAGCAGGTCTTTTAACCTCCCCAGCTGATTTGGAAAGTCAGCACCTACATCTAGCACCTGTTTACAAATCCTCCACATCTTTATAACATTAAGTTTGGTCCTGTTTGTGATACACATCAAGATGAAGGACTAAATAAAGCATGGTTTATTCATTCATGGAAAGATTTACTTACAGAGGAATTTCTTGAGAATATATAGTCAAATCTTGCTTCCAAAACAGGCTTTTCCTGACCCCTAAACATCAACATATCAGTGGCAGGTTATCACTTTACCCTCAACCAAATGACATTTGATAGATAGGATCAAGTGCTGGAAAATATGAGCCTCTTCATGGATTCTTTGTCATATCTTATTTATCTATGTTCTCTTAGATCTACAGTTAGTTCAGAATCAGCAAGTTCCCTGAGAGATTCAGTATCAAGTACCACTGTAGTAGGTCCCTATTCGGTCTGTTGTTGCTGTTGTTTTTGGTACTGTATTGTGTTTTTGTTTCTGTTTTTCAAGTCTTCTATGTTCACTTCAAACTTGCAATCCACCTGCCTCCACTTTCCAAACACTGATATCGCAGGTATGCATTGCAGCACTCTGTCTCTTGTCTAATTTGAGTGGGATAGAGATGCAGGTTACATAAGTTATAGTGAGGTGTCTGCTGTTCTAGAGAAAGAACATGGTCTCTGTCTGTTTGACAAGCATGCATGCATCTTACTCTCTCATGAGATGGAAACCAACATACAGTACTCACAGCTTTTACCGAGCCTAAACAAATATTATATAAGCCCTTGGGGCTCAAGTACCATCAACACGGAGGACTCTGCTCTCAGAAAGATTATGGTTGAGAACTTATGCTCAAGAAATAGTCAATTGGCCAGAAAATAGCATAGACCAGGGAACAAACATGTCAAAGGAAATGGGTCTTGAGCTGAGCCTCTGTGGCTCTATGGGAATTTGTCAGTCAATGAGGTTAGTTAGCATGCAGTCATCACGGGTAAGGAAATTGAGAAAGAGAAAGTGTAGAGCAAAGAGCACCTCAGCCTCTTTAAGGAACAGCATGAAAAACAACCATTTGCAGAGCAGATGTAAACGGACAGCTATTCATGCAACAAAAATTCACCACAGGAATCTCTTCAACAAAATTGAAATCCATTACCATACTTGTTTTAGCAAAATGTTGGAAATCTCTAGTTGTTTTAGGAATTATTAGAAATCCAAAGTTTATTTTATGGAATTTTCAATATGAAGAAACTTATAAGATGCTACACTCAATGCTCAGTGCTGGAATTGTGCATCTTGAATTTTAATATGAATATGAGACATCTGAGCATTATTTTAATATATAAATTGTGCATCAGTATGGGAATGCAGGTCTTGAAATGTTACATTTCTCAGTAACTCATGGATGGCATGGTTATCCTCCTCCAGGGATTACACCTGAAGGAAATAATCCTTGAACATTGTTACAGATTTTTCATTAAACACACTGAGTGAAAGAATCCTTGTAACAGAAGAGTGCATCTTACAAAACATTTGCAATAACTAAATAATCAGTTCATCACCTGCTCTTACAAATAAAGTTTTATAAAAACACAGATACCCCATTCATTTAGATATTGTCAATGGTTGCTGTTATGCTACAATTATGTCAGAGTTCATTAATTACCACAGAGACTATAGTGGTCCATAAAGCCTAAAATATGTGCCATCTGACCCTTCCCAAAGACATGTGGCGATGTCTGTGCTAAGAGTCTGAAGACATGGTTTCTGAGTATCTTTCTGGCTTTGAAGTAAGCCACTTCATGTTTTCTCCTCTAGAGATTCACGTAGCCAGGACATTGCTTAGAAGGAATATAATGTCCCAATAAATTTTTTGACAAGGAGAAGGACTAAAATTGCCCTCCCCCCACATACACATACAAATCTAGTTCATGCAATGGTGAATATCTAGAGGACTTACAGGGATTTTCAGCAAAATGAAAAATACTTTATATATAGGTATAACTTGATGTTAGGTATAACTTCTGTCTGACTACCCTACTGGTCTAGCATAATCCCAAAGAAAGATAGCAACAATCTTAGGCTTTTTTCTAGGCTTTATGGTTTGGTCCAGCTCACTGAATAAAGAAAAAATCCTCCTGAGCAGTCTTGTTTCAGATCAGTTAGTGTCTATTACAGTTTTAACATGAAATTATAAAAGGATCAGAATTACAGGAGGTAAATCCTTGCCAGCTGCTTGAAGAATGTGAACTGTGCTAGAAAAGGAGGCTTGGTCTGGGTAGTCTCCTAGTCCATAAAGATTGACCTGGAATGGTGAATATGGAGATCAAAAGACATTAAGGAAGGATACATGTTAAAAAGGGACAAGAGTAAAAGAAAAATGGTCCCAAGTTATTACTATAAGGAACAACAAAGACATCCTGAAAGAGCTAAGTTATAAAAATCAATAGAAAGGAGAGTGAAGTAAAAATATGCAACATTATGCTAGATTCAGAAGAGTCTGTCCAAGTCTATAAAGCTCAACACTAACCCACAGAAAATGTTTAGCACATTTAAAGAGGAAAAACATGTCCAGCAACAGGAGTGTTGTTTAATAATTCACACCAAGGAGGAGAGACAGGTCTAATAGTGTAGGCAGCATCTTCATCCTCATTAAAAAGAGGATGGTCAAGACAAGGGTTTGGTTTGTCTCTGCTAAAGATTTCTTCCTTCAGATCTTGTGCCCTTCCCTTTTCCATTTATTTCTTCCTTTTCCCCCCATGCCCCTCCAACCCACCACTCTCCTTCTTTTTCTTATCTTTCCTTTCTCTGTTCTACAAATATATATTAGCTACATGTTCTTCATTAAACCCTATGCTATAGAGGTCAGAATATGTAGAAATATTGACAGTCTCTGCTCTCAGGAAGCTTAGGCATCTAGCAGGAGGCAGACATTAATAAAATAATGGTACATATAAATATGTAATTGTTATAAGTAATACATGTAGTATTCTGAGTCAAAGAAATAGACAAAGCATAATCATACCTCACAGCTTTGCACTTGGTGTTTCTTCTGTCTGTAATCATTTCCCCCAATGCTTGAGACTGTTCTCACTACCTCCAGGTCTCTGCCCAGACTTCTTTGCAAGATATGGCTTCGCTGATAATCCTGCATATTAAACAGTAGCTTCTTCTAACCTCACCTTTATAATACCATAAATTATGCTCTCTTCACAATTATTACTTTCCAAAATTATGTGATTGTACATATGTACATGTTTGTAAACACACATATATACACACATATATATACCACAGTACATTTTCTTCTTTTGATCATTGATGTCTATTTTATGTCTTTCCTTCTCAGATGAGGAAATTAAGCACCATAACTCCATGACCATGACCTTTGTTTTTTTCATTGCTATGCTACGTATCTATAGTAGACATTGACACATATTTGTATTTGTCAAAGGCACGGACAGAACATGCAGGCAATCTAAAAGGATGTAACATACATTTTTTAAAGAATGGAAAATCTGACTTAGGAGCAGAAAGGTGGCTGCAGTTAGGGAAGGACAGGTAAGAAGACCTTGAGGAATAAAAACAAGTACAAGATCAGGTTGAAGATGAGCTAAAACCATGTTGGACTTTATGGAACAAATGCACGTCTTCCCTTTGACTTCAACAGCAATTCAAAAGCACTGAAAGCTTTAAGCTGAGAGATGATATGTTCAGATTTACATTTTTAAAATGTCATCCCAGCAACTTATTGGATAGTGGATCAGAGCTATCAGCAAGATGCCATAATGCATTTGAATCACTCAGTGTACTCCCCGTTCTGTGAACCTGTACTCACCAAACTTCTCTTTTCTGATTAGGATCTGGCTTTCTACAATTTGACAAAAAGGGATGATGACATATACTTTTCAATGTGCATGAGGGATGCGCAAGTCAATATAAAGTAGGAAATGCATATCCCATGTAACCTGCCAGTCTCTTTGAACTTGAGTTCTGAGAGACCCTCCTCTGAGATAAAGCCTACTTTTGGGAACTGGCAAGAAAATTTTCTGAAGCAGCAAAGCTGAGAGTCAACGACTGTGCCTCAGCTACTAGAACAAGTGGGATGTCTACTGTGTAGTCTGCTGGCTACCTGCCAATAGGCCTGCCCCAAACACAGGGGCCTGCCCACTGTTGAAATATTTGGTCTGCAAAGTAGAAAACCATGGTTAATTCTAAACCGGGCCTTTGGGGCCTGTCATGAAAGTCTGACCTTGAGAAACGAGCAGCTATGCTGGAGGAAATGTAAGGGTTTGGGACCTCTGGACTAGAGGGGTGGGAGATTCCAAGGGAACATCATGGAGATGATTAATTTAGGTAATAACAAAGACACCAAGACATTTAGTCATCTTAAGATTTGCTGAACTTAACTTGGAAAGAACTTTTTCATTGAAAATATGATATCTAGTGATGTATCAACTAGGGAAAGATGGAAAACACCTCATGATGAAGAAAAAATGAAATTTCTGAAGAGCAAACAGCTGTTTTTCCCCCACTTTATTAATGAAGTCTGTCCCTTGACAATCTCATACATGTACATAATACATTCTGGCTACTCCTCCCTCCATCTTTTCTTATCTCCCTCTCAACCTTGTCCAAACCCACTTCCTTCTTAATCTCCTTCCTAGATTTCTATCTGAGTCCTTACATTTTGTACCCCACTGAATTTAACCAGAGCCTTTTGTTTGGGATGACCCTTCGAAAGTTCATTCCATATGAAGACTTCTTCTTTCTGAACATGTAAGGAGATCATTTACTGCCTGGCTTCTTGCCTATTCAATAGCCACTTTAAAATGGCCCTAAACCCAGTTTCCAGGTTAGCAGGTCAACCACACAGTAGAGTGAACAAAGCAATCAAAACAGTAACATTTCCAAATGGCATCTGTGCCATCCACATCTGAGCTTTTTCTGCTCTCTAGTTTCTGAAGAAAATAGAACTTCCGGGGCTGGAGAGGTGGCTCAGGGGTTAAGCCTCTGCCTTGCAGGTGGAAGGTCCTGAGTTCGGATCCTAGACCCCACATATAGACACCAGTCAGAAGCGGGGGTCCTGGTAGGGCGGAGCCTGTGAATCCCGGGGCAGAGTAAACAAGGAGGAGGTGGAGGCGTCCATGGTGGTTCCCGAATTCGTCCGTGGTTCTACACACACACACACACACACACACACATACACACATACACACACGCACACACATGCATACACGCACAATTGAATAATTAATAAATAGAAAAATTAAAATAAAAAGAAAATAGAACTTCCTCCTGGAATGGTTATTCCAAATAGTTAACTCTATTCTCAACTTTGCAACTACTTAAGAAATGTTTTCAAAGATCTGAGTATCCTAAAAGGTTTTAACTGTTCAGTCATGCCACATTGCTTAGTTCTTTACACTATGCCAAGCTCCATGCTAGGTTCCTTAAGAATAAAACAAAACAAAATAAAAAGGACATGAGAGAAAGATTATTATCAAATTACTCTAAGTTTTTTTGGGAGGAGAAAGACCAGAAAAAGCAAATATAACAGCGGCAGCATAGTAAACCCTCTACCGGAAATATATACAGAGTATTAAGAGGACTTAGAAGATGACGTGCATCTGCTCAAAGGAGGTTGGAAATGCATTCAAAAGAAGTAGCGGCTGATCTGAGATTTGGAAGAACTGCAGAGTTCACCAAGGCAGAGGTGCTCATGCAAATGCCATTGCATGAGCATCATTGTTGAATAAGAAAATGAACATTTAGTGGTAATCTGCAAATCATTAATAGAATCAAAGGTGTGATGAGTTGCTCAGAATGAAGATGATCTGAAATCAGAGGATAGAGCCAGGCCTAGCACATCTCTTCATATGCCTGTTTCTGAACACCATGACTGTAACTTGGCCTGAGAATTTTCTCTGGTTTCAGTAGTGTGTACATCCCTTTTACAGGGTGAACTGAAGTGCTGAGGTATCAAAGTGGCCAAGAGCAGCCACGCCCTAGTGACAGACTTAACAAACTTAGATTCTGTAACAATCTCCATGTAATGTTATATGATTTCCATTATTTACAAACATTTATATTGCCTTGCTTCTTTCTTGTCTTCTTTCCTTATTACTTGTTTAACACTGTTTGCTTCTCAAATATACAAATTACTTCATTGATATCCTTGTCTTAGATGGAGTTTCCCTTAAAGATTTCCATGCAAGTAATTTATTTGGTAGCATCCTCAGTATGTGTTTAGCATCCTAATAATTGATATGTTCATCTCCTGAGGATGGAGTGGAAAACAGAAGGCTTGTGCAATAGCTCCAGTAATTTAAAGATGTGGAGAGAATATTAAGCATGTAAACAGTGGGAATCAGTGGTCTTTTTTAAATGACGATAAAGAACTTATAAACACAAATGACAAAATCTATTGAGAACTGACTCAGGACATGATATGAAAGAAAGGTAGAGGGTGTCCATGGTAACATGTAAACACACTTAATGTCTTGTACCAGCAGAATATAATGAAAATAAGACCCAAGACTTAATTATCACAAGAGTTACAAAAGGGGTTCGAGGGATTCGTTCATAGCTCTGGACAGTCTCTTTCTTGTCACTCAGAGATCCAAGGGGATGGACGAAATGCTGAGGACAAGCAAAAGCCTCTCCCTGTAAACTTTCCACCTTCTCGGTTTGCAGCTGCTGTTTTTAGAGACATAGAGAAGAGGAGCCTGGCATGTTTGGGAAACCACACAATGTCCTTATCTAAAGGACGCATTGAAAGATGATCTGGTCCTGCTTTTTCTTACTTAATCCTTTTCTCTGAGAAGAGTTGCAAACATGATTGTTAATTAGGAGATTCTTTTGTTAAAATAATCCTGGGACACATAGAAACAGACAGGATGATGGGAGGGAATGGGATTGATTAATATAGGATGGGGAGGGAGGGGAAAAGGGAAGAGAGAGGGAGAGTGAAGGAGAGGGCAGGGATAATTAGTATGCCTGCAACACTAGAAAATATATATATATAATTAAAAAATTAAAATATTCATTCTTCTTATATCGTACAGTTCAAAGAACTCATTCAGTTATCTTTTAGTAACTCACCGTATTATGAAGAATGATTATAAAGATTTTTGATACTGCATTTATTTAATGAAAGTGGTAAAAAGATTTTAAAACCACAGACTTGTAATTTGATTATTCCATCTCTTCCTTTTTCAAACTTTCTCCTTCCCTTTTCTCTTCATATATATATGTGTGTGTGTGTATATATATATATATATATATATATATATATATCACCATTACAAAATAGACAAAATATTTGATCAGATACTTTGCTAAAGGGAATAAGAACATGAAATAATATTGAATATTGTTAGTCATTAAAAACCCAAATTGAAAGAATAAGGCACTTATTAAAATGCTAAAGTCAGTAAGTCTGCCAAATGTAATAGAACAATCACTTTGCCAAACATGATTTCTAAAATAACTAGCACATACTTGTCAATCATAAAGTCAAATACGTTTGTTTACTTTGGCCAAGAAAAATGAGAACATGTGCCCATGCAAAGACTTAAATATACAGTTTCAGGACATCTTTATTGATGAGAGCCCAAGAAACTACAAATAGCCTATGGGGCCATCCACAGGTGAATAAATAACAATAAGAATAACAAATCCTTGCTACATTCTTATCCTAGAATCATCATCAATAAAAAAGAATAAATTATGGGAATATGAAACAATGTAGATAACTTTCAAAATAAGCAGATTTTTTAATGTAGAAGAATTAAGGTTGTGCTTACTTTCAAAGACTCTAGCTTCCATTTACTAAAATAGCAGAATTTTCTGAAGTCAATATTGGTCAACTGGTTGTAGCCTAATAGATATGCCATTATTTCTTTAGATATCCCTCACATTGCTGCCATGATATTTGGAGTAGTGATAGTGGCAAAGCAAACATTACCCATAGTCCAAGACTATGAAGTTCCAATAACAAGGCTGATAAAATTATTCTCAATGTTGAATGTTCAGTATGTTGACATTTGTTGCCAATGCTGAGATCTTGGTACTATACCATTCTTTCTATTTTTTAATTAATTAATTAATTAATTATTCAATTGTGCATGTATTCGTGTGTGCGAGTGTGTGTGTGTGTGTGTGTGTGTGTGTGTGTGTGTGTATGTAGAACCACAGATGAATTCGGGAACCACCATGGACATCTCCACCTCCTCATTTACTCTGCCCCGGGATTCACAGGCTCTGCCCTACCAGGACCAGAAACGCAGGCCGTCCCCACTTCCGCCCAGCGTCTATACGTGGGGTTGAGGATCTGCACTCAGGACCTTCCGCCTGCAAGGCATAGGCTTAACCCCTGAGCCACCTCTCCAGCCCCCGGTTTTTGTTGTTTTTTTTAAGAAACCAACTGTCTATTACTTTCAAGTTAATTGTACTTCATTCTACAAAAGACTGTGATTACCTGAGAGTGGTAATGAATTCAGCTATGGACTTTCTCTCCTGCAGTGTGTTAGTAAGCACTTCTATTTAATGACCCAAAGAGTATGATCTTCCTTACCAGCGATCTCATTCAACATTGCCTCAGGCAAAGGGTTCGCATTAAGAGAAGGGACATGTGAGAATCATGTGCTTTCTATCATATACCATATTGATTGTTTGGTAGAGTATTGGAATAGCTTGAGAAGGTATTTCCTAGAGATTAGTCTTGCAGAATTGGAGTGCTAATCTGAAATGCAGTACACATTGTAAACACTAGCCACCAAATGATACTATATTTCTGAAAGTAGACTATAAGAATCTAGGAATTCAAGGATGGGATGAGAACAACTATTTCCAGAGACTCAGTACAGGTATCTATGCTTTCCAATTCCACAAAATGCAGCTGTTCTAATTTTCATAATGGGAAGAAACTTCTACTACCGGACATGGGAAGTTCTTCTAATCTCAAATCTAAACCTGTTTCCTGGTCATGCAGGGTTGTCTGTTGGACAGGGTAATAGAAAGTTTCTATACTGACAGTAGTAATTAACTTGAACTACTTAACTGAGTAGTTCATCTTATAGTAATTAACTGAACTACAGGATCAGACATATTTCTGCAGTAGTAAAGACTGTTAGAGAATTTAGAGAATCATTGGTACACTTCTTCATACTTGAAGACTCAGAAAAAAACATAAATCATGGACTCCAGAATCTTCACGTCCACAATGAAAAGAAAGGCAAGAAAACAAGAGCCAAGAAAATCTAGAAAAGCAGCTGGACTGGTTGAATCTGAGGGGAATCCGAGTCGTAGAGACAAATGATAAACAACGGGAGTCATTTCTATAGCAGTGTGCACTGTGGTTTATACCACCAATTCTTGGTAATTTTGAACAAAATTGTAGCTCTTCACCGCATTAAAGTACTAGGAAAGGCACGGAATATGTTACTGATGGACTCAAAGAGGATGAGGATGATCAACAATGAATGTCACTAACTCCCGTGGTATGCAGCAAGTGCATTAGTTCCCCTGATCGATTTTATATCACAGTCGTGATTCTTGGTTATGCCAGTAGCTTTTTAGTTCAGGCTCCCAAGGTTTATGGGACATTCCTCTCCACAATGTTGCATGCTGACCCACAGAAGAGCCAGGATAGAATTTCTGGGACAACAAACCTCCAGGTCCCAAAAGCATCCCTGAACAACCATGAGCAGAAAAACATCTCGGCTTCCTGGTCCTTCAAACAGAACAAACCGGAAGCAATTCTATCAGGTGTAGCAAAAGTCACCAATAGCTCAGAAGCATCTGATCAGAGCAACAACCTCTTTCATCAGTTTTATATTGTGGAACCTCCCCTGCCTGTCTTACTTCCTAAGAGGAACGAAAGAACTATGAAGAATTCTAAGACAGTTGTTCAGTAAATTTCTACATTCATTTCTAGCCTACCATCCTATACTTTGAAGATCAAATCTAAGAGAAGTTCTCTTCAGGATTTTCCCCTCATGAACCCCACAAGAAATCCAGTACCCCCTCCCCTTCCCCTGCTTCCTTGGCACTGTGTGTGGATCACCTTAGCGTGATTTCTTTGGCTTTCATATTGTCTTCCAAGTGCCAATTTGGATTCCGTCCCCCACCTCAGACACCTTCTCAAGCAATATTATCTAAAGGAGTGAGTTTTGAAGCATTTTATCCTCAAAGTAATAATAATAACTTCACCCAAGTACTCCGTGCAATCCCGTGAAGTAGGCTTTGTTATTATTGCTCTTGCTCTGTAGAGGCGGCACCTAAGACTCAGGGATATCAAGCCATTTCCCCCAAGGGCACTCTGCTAGTAAGTGGCATCGCTGTGAACTCACTCTACCTTCCCACCATTATCCTCTGCCCTTTCTGAAGAGCTATTTTTAGTCACATTTTTCCTTCATGAAAACTGTGTTTGAAACAGTTATCTCTGTAAACTAATTGGTTGTGAATTATCTATTTTATCACACCATAATGAATTTATTTTCTAATATTTCTAAATTAAACTATAGAACTTCTGGCCATAAAATTAAACTAGCTATTGTGATAACTAGAATGTAATTCCCATGAAAGTTATTTGTTAAAAGAGTGAATGAGTTAATGCATGAAGAGAAGAACAGCTCATGTAATTACAGCTAAAATTAATATACTCGACATTTATGACTCTCCAGTTCAGAAAGAAATGGACTATTACAAAATCAAACATCAAAAACAAATTCTATGAACTCTGTTATTACTTTCTAGATTATAAATCATCTGAGAATTAGAAATTTCCCACTTCCAAATGTCCTAAATGACAACTCTCAATTCACAGAATGTCATTTCAGATGTATCAAGTAGATTGTGATTATTATTATTGTTATTATTATTGAGGTTCTTATTATTATTATTAGTGGAGGGTCTCCAGTATTTTTGCAAAGAACAAATGAATTCCTCAGCTATATTTGGCCAGAGTAGTAAGGGAAGGACACTTGAAACCATGGACTATTCTTGATATCTGATATATCACCTGTCTCCATAGGCTACAGCTGCAATGATCACTTAAAAGCATAATTCTATTTTTTTTCTACATAAAACCCTCATGAGAATGTCACTAGACAATGCTCAGGTTACATTTAAATTTCAGATCCTTTTGTATGGCTAGAAGGTCCTATAAAATCTAACTTCCCGACAAAGTATTTCACAATTCCTTTTCACCTTAGAAATCTGAACATCTCATCAGAAGCTCATGATACTTGGTAAATCTCACTGAAAGTCTTCACTCCTCATTCAGGTGGCCAACAGTGTGTCACCAATACACTGAGACATAGAACTTTCTATGAGTTTCTTAGTGCTTCACACTTGAGCATGTATTAACTGCTAAGGATGAATAGGCATTTCAGGAAATCTTCCACCATAAGAGAAAATATTCGAACAGGGAAACAAAAAAAATCAAACCTATAGATAAAACCCTCATGATTGAGAAAATTCTTAATGGGATCTGACATGCATCGCAAGGATGCCATGGAGAAAAAGAAAGGATGATACAGAACAAAAGAAATCTCTGTAATTAAAGCAAATCATTCAATGGGAAAATTCAAAGAAATTCGAGGAAATTTCTAAGAAAGAACACTAAAGAACAAAGAACATTTAGGAACGGAGAAAGAAAAAAGAGCAGAAGGCTGAACAGGAGGCTCTAGATTGCTCTAATGTGAGCAGCAGGGAGATTCCAAAAGTATGGAAGTGACAAATTCAGAGAAGGGAAGATATGAAAAATCTCCAGAACTGAAACAAGAGTCTCAAGGAAGAAAGGAAAGAACGACTATAAGAGAGGTAACTCTTCATTCATCATAATTCTAGAAGTCCATAGTTAATATCTAATATGACCAAGTACCATCATGTTGTTTAGTAATATGGAAATAAATGTGAAAATAAACAGGTCTGTGAGTTGAAATGAATCCCTGTGAGATAAGAAGTAAGCATGCATCAACAATGGACATGCATGCCCATGTGCACACAAACATGCATGCACACGTGCCCACACACAAATGCATACGAACACACACTTTTTGTATGTTGCACATATCTATATGCACATACACAAACATGTACACTCGTGCACACATACACTGCACATATATACACATATGTGCACACATATTCACACACACACGCATAGTGTTGTTTACTTTTCTTTATTTGCCCTAAATCTCCTCTGGACTCCCAAGCCAGTTCTGATTACTAGAAATACTGATTACCTATTCTGGCCCCAGAATGCTCTCATCGTCCAATGTAGCTATGACTAACAATATCTAAAACAGCAAATGCCAAGTAATAATAATTTGGAAGTCCCCTGAGAAATGGATTGTTAGGAACAATTCATTAGTTAGAGCTTGAATCTACATACAGAAGACAATTTTATTGTTTGACTTTTATAAAAGACCTTCAGTCTATGGTTATTAAGCTTCTAAGGAAGTACCAGCAACAGATATAACAAGTAAATGAATTCAGAAAGAAAGAATTCTATATTGGGACAGAAAGTTGGCACCCATGAAACAAATGGTCAAGTTCATGAGAGCAAAAAGATTTACTACCTGTCAAGCAGACCAGAAAAATCAAGGAAGAGCTTTCAAATTAGACTTAGATTTGAGTAATGTGAACTACCTGCATTTGAAGCACTTTTCAGAGTTTAGATACTCATCACTGCCTTATAAGTAATTACTATCACCCTGATTTACACTGTTAGTGCAGCAAAGGAACTGTAACTGATTCCAGGCTTTGGCCTGCTCATGCATGCACTGTGTGAAGTTTCCAAAGAGCAACAACAGTGAAAACAGGAAGAGATGGAGAAACCATTGTAAATGAGGGAAAAATAATCAAAACAGAGAGAGACAGAGAGAGAGAGAGAGAGAGAGAGAGAGAGAAATCAACAAACCTGAATTGGGTTTAGAGGAATTCATAGTAGATTCTAGCACTGCACAGGATTTGGTAAGCATAGGCCTGGCCTTGCAGGTCATTTGTGGCTTACCAATCAGGCACAATAAGGTGCAAATTATATGTCTGCAACTTCCTGACAGTAGAGGAAAAGAGCCTCTGTTACTTCATCTATAAAATGGAGTCACTGTCTCTAGGATACATTACAAGATTTCAGTAGTATCAATTGCAAGCTTTTACATTTAAAGCACATTTGTGATCTTTTTTGGTTGTTTTTTCATGACTAGAGTGTGACGTCCTATAGATGGTGAGAAATTCTGGGTGATGGCTGATCAAACACTCGATCTGAGCCTTCAGTGCAGACGACCACTACCCAAGCAGGCCTGTAGCACTCATTGAGTTCTGACAGTCTTCTGCGCTCTTATTTGGCCAGCTCATGTCAGTCCCCAAGGTTTGTGCAGCTCTAGGAAGCAAACTGAGTTTGGGCAATGTGCATGTTGGCATCCTGGACCGCAGGAGCATGCCGGGGAGGGGGAAAAGGAGGAGGAAGGATGGAAAAGTACCCAGCCTGCCTTATCTCTCGAATCCAACTTCCTGCTGACTCTTCTGCCTCTGAGTCACCAACAGCATGCTCTCCCTCCCCTGCGGCCCATCCGCCCATTAGGCCCAGCAGCTCTCCTGTGCTGACTTCCCTGGCTTGCTCCCACACGTGTGCTCAAGGTGGAGGCAACCCTAATGAGGAAATGCTAGGCAGCTGCTGCCGCAGGCGTTTCTTCTCAACCGTTAGAATGAGGAGGAGACCTGCAGCAGCTTCACCTGCAGGCCATGCCTAGTTTCAGCCCAATAGAGCAAGGCTGCCCTAACCCCTGTGCCTTGGAACCTCCTGCAGGGGTGAGAAACTACGTGGACTGTAAACTGTGGTTCTTAGAATACAAAGGTGACTAAAACTTGCTCTTAGGATTTGTCTCAGACAACACTATGGGAGATCCAAATACAGACAGGGTGAGATAAGAAATACCGGGAAGACATTTACTGTGAACACTTTTGCAAGCTACTGTTCAAGGTTCTCCACACTCTGACTTCAATCTGTTTCCCAGAATGTCCCTCTCCTCTGACTCAGAGTTTAATTATGAACTTAACTGATCAATCAATGCCTGATAGATGCACAGAATTCATAACTTTGATTCAGAAATTTAGGTGTGACTTAAGGGCTCTGTGTTTAGGAAGTACCTTAGGTGATGCAGTTATTCTTCTTTGTGGCTGGGAGACGATATCGAAGCACAATTTAAGGGGAGAAAAGGGAGATTTATTTAGGTTCCATGAGGGACATAGCCATTATGGTAGAAAAGATATGGCCAGCAGCAGAAGCTGGAAATGGCTCAGATCCATGCAGCCATTTTGGAGGCAGAAAGAGCAAGCGGCAACTACAGGAGCAGACTGCTACAGATGCAAGGTGGGACTAACCAATCTCAAAGCCCACCCACTATGACATGCCTTCCTCCAACAAAGTTTCACCTCCTAAAGATGTCACAGCCTTCCCAAACATTGACATTAGCTAAGGATGCAAACACTAGTTAATAGGAAACAACACATATTCAAACCATGTCATTTGGGTAAATCTATCCTTTAGGAAATATTAGAACATGGTACTCATTCCAATGTTTCCAGAATCTGGTTGGACAACCTGTCACTTTAGTGAGTACGGGAATCCTTGCAAGGAAAGCACAGAATCTTAAGAACTTCTTTAGTGTAGAATGAACTGTGCTCCTCCCTAAGAAAATATATGAGTTCCTGTTATTATGACTTTACTTAGAAATTTGGTCTGATTTGTTAAAATGTTACCTAGGACTAGGATTGGCCTTAAATTCAATATGACTAGTGCCCTAGTTACTCCTTCTGCCTCTTGTGAGACAGCACTCATATAGCTAGCTTAAGTGAGAAGTGGAGATTTATTTGGGAGACAACCACATTTAAACCATGCAAACTATAATCTTGATAAGAGGAGGAAATAAAAGACTTGGTTGGCATAGAAACCTTGAGAGACAGAAACAAGAAGACCACAAGCCAATTCAATAAGAGTCTAGGGTCTTGTTTCCACAATCAAAGAGTACAAAGAATTGCTGACAGCCACTAGGTTCAGAAGAGGAAGGAAGGTTGTATTGAAGTGCAGCCCAACTCCACCCTGAAGCTCACTTAAAGCATCCAGAACTTTGTGGGAGAGAGGAGGAGTAAGTGGTGTTTTTAGCTATGACTGTTGTGATTTGTTATGCTGGTCCAAGGTCACTGAACCCTCCCCTCTGTTGTTTTCTCTCTCTCATCAAGATCTGAGCTTCCCTGGATTCTAAGATTAGATAAGATTGGGCATTTTCAGGGTTATATGACCATATACACCATTACCATTGTCTTCTCTGTAACACACATACACATACACACACACACACACACACAACATACGCACATGGCCACGCACACACATGCACACACAAGCACATGCACATGTAGTACATCTTGGCCACGCACACACATGCATATGCACATCTTTTATGTAGAGAAGTTTAGCTGTGTTTATTTATATTTATAGTATAGCACAATCTACTATTTGAAGAATTTAAAAGGCTATTTTGATAATAACCAAAGTTTAGTCTAACTGAGCCACCAGAACTGAACACATACCTTGAAGTTTTCGATTTCCTGTCTATACTCACAATTCTCTACATCTGGACACTTTCATCTAGTCAAGTATTAGCCAACCATGAAGTTCAGCTTGAACATTATCATCTCTACAAAGCCAAACCTCAGGTGTCTTTCATAGCAATTTCTTTTTCCTTCTTTTCTTCCTTGCTTCCTTCCTCTCTTCCTTTTTTTTTTCAGTTTATTTACTTATCATGGTAGTGGTTTATGTGCTGTGACATGTGTGTTCAGGTCAGAGAACAATTTGTAAGAGTTGGTCTCTCTTTCTGCCACATGGGTTATCAGGAATGGTGGCAAGTGCCATTGCTTACTGAAATATCTTGCCAATCCTCAAATGGCTTTTATTAATGTAGGTTCTTCCACTTTTGAATGCCAATTTAACTTTGGATCTTTTTTTTTTTTTTGCAGCGTAGCTCGCTTAAAGGCCTCGCGATGGCCGCCCAGTTATGCGCACAGTGTGCTTGGCGCTGCAACTTGGATCTTTGAGCAGCTACTTTAAGTAACACTCCAGCCTCATGTGAAATGTTTTAGCTCCCATCTTACCTTGAATTCTTGTCATCAATTTTTTGTGGGTTTTTTTTTTTTTTTTTTTTTTTTGCGTTTGTGTGTGTTTGTGTTCTGATCTTTACTCTCACCAGATGCTTTAGGCAATTTCATAAAACACTGGTATCTAGTAAGCGCTCATTCAATAGAAGCCAGTGGCAAAATTCTACAAAGGGCCTTATTCATTTGCATCATGTGTGCCATGTAGGTATGAATATTTTCTCACTGTTTCATGTGTAGTAAACTTCTATGTGTTACTTTATTATGACCTAGATATTTTTTTAAAATTCTGTACTTAGGAAACAATGTAGATTTTGATTGTAGATTTTTGCTACACAGAGGAGGACAAATGTGCAAAGAACAGATCATTTATTTGCCTGACTGAAGGAGAACTGAAAACTCCTAGGAAAGAAAGGGAGTATACATGCACGCAGTGAGCAGAAGGAAGGAGGAAAATACAACATTCAACTTGCTGTAGGTGTGTTGCCTTATTTCATTAAAAAAGACAGGAGCGACAGTAGGGTGCTTTATAACTCTGTTTGGACAAATAGTCATTATTCACTAGGTTGCCATTGATACAGCATTGGCCTGCATCCAAACAACAAAACCAAAAACCAGTAATTACAGGTCTTCCTACTTAAGAAAATAATTTAATGTAGTACATACACAACCTTACATTAACAGTCATGACACGTACTCATGATACATAGAAATTTTGTAATATTTAATTCAAGTTCCCAAACATATTTTTGCCTACAAGGTATTTAAAGTTTCCATGGAGATCTAAAAGATTGCTTTTTCCTTATTTTGAATTGTTTTATTCCATCTAATAATCTAAGCCTACTGGAAAGAAAAAATAAAGTAAAAAAAAAAAAAAACAAGTAAAAAACGATTAACAGAATGAAAGCCTTGAACATGAATTTGATAATCTCTATATTATACTTTCATATCTATTAAAGTCAGCCCAGGGGCTGAAAAAGTGGCTCAGGGGTTAAGCCTCTGCCTTGCAGGCAGAAGGTCCAAATTCGGATCCTAGACCCCCTGCGTTTCTGGTCCTGGTAGGGCAGAGCTTGTGAATCCCCGGGAAGAGTAAACAAGGAGGAGGTGGAGGCGTCCATGTGGTTCCCGAATTCGTCCGTGGTTCTACACACACATACATATGCACACACGCATACACGCGCAATTGAATAAATAATAAATAAAAAAAATTAAAGTCAGCCCAGTGGAATCTAATTGGATTAATCTAGCTAATTGGAGCCCTGTCTCTGACATATTCTTGCTTCCCATGTTTAAAAGACGGCTGGGCTGGAGAGGTGGCTCAGGGGTTAAGCCTCCACCTTGCAGGTGGAAGGTCCTGAGTTCGGTTCCCAGATCCCACGTATAGACACCAGGCAGAAGCGGGGGCAGCCTGCGCTTCTGGCCCTGGTAGGGCGGAGCCTGTGAATCCCGGGGCGGAAGGAGGTGGAGGTGGTCCATGGTGGTTCGCGAATTCGTCCGTGGTTCTACACAGACACACACGCACGCACATGCGCACATTTGAATAAATAATGATAATGATAATAATAATAATAATAATAAAAAGACAGCTTCTAGCGATCAAAAAAAGGCACCATCATAGAGTTGGTAGATCCATTTCTAGGATCTTTGTGTTTCAACCTGCAATTATCTCAGTCTCCAATGGCTCCTGTGGTTATCTTTATGATTTCTTGAATGTTACAAGAATGGAGTCCCTATATTGATCATCCAAGCCATGCACACTATAATGAAATAGTTATCCAATGCAAACCTACTAAATTAATAAAATATATCATTATTAATCTAAAGTTAGCCTGCTACTCAGCAAAATTTTCAAAGTAAAAAAGGTAATTTGGATATTTATGTAATTACATAAACAACTTGATAAAATCAACCAGAAAATATAATTTTCCCAGATCTCCCAGACTGCAGATATCTAATCAACAGAGTTTCTGTCAATTGAAGATAAAAGTATTTCAAGAGGCCTGCTCACACAGAGAGCATCATTTTACACCAATGTGCCACACAGGAAAGAGGGTCTATTCTGGTTAATTGCCTAACAGTACTATTTTTTTCAGGTATCGGCAGACTTAGTCACTGAATGATCTCCATCGGGTTAGCACGTCCTGCTGCTATTCTATTTTCATACAAGTTCTTTCGTCACCAACACCTTTTCATCCTTCTTAATATTTGCAATAGCATCACTTCACTCCACTAACATAAAAAAACAAGCAATCTAAAAATTACCCTTCTCTGTTTCCCACTCATCTACAGAGACTGAAGTTGCCATTTACGGACACTTGCTGTTGCCATGTTTTTCAGAAAGTTTGCCATTCCACAAGCTGTTTTTAGCCCCCATACCCACGACACTTCTCCAGGCATTTAGTATTTCTTGAGCTGATGCTTTTCCAAGGCAATACCTCCGCCTCCTCATTGAATCATGCGGGCTGCCTCTTAATCAAATGATATTTTTTGAAGTGTTTCCTCACTGGAGCCCACAAGGATATTTCTCATTTTTTTTTCCTCCACACCTGCTTGGTACACTAGGAGAAGAACTGCTTACATGGTTTATTGTTCTTTGCAGAACAGAAATATGATATCTGTCATTTTCCCTTTCTCTACCATCAGGCCCAATAGTTGAAAGTACCTAAAAATATCAACTAATACACTGGTAGTTTCTGGACCCCTAGAAAATGATATATTTTTCTCTGTTTGCATCTCATGTTCTCCAAGTGATTGACCATATTGAAAAAAAGTGTGGTGTAATTAAACAGTTTGAAAACTCAGCAGCAGAGAGAGAAGTTCAGATCACATTTAATGGGACTGTAACTTTGGATCCAAGAAGGCTGGAATCTCAATTTCTCATCTGCAAAATGGGACCCAAGGAATTAAAGAACAATTAAGTGTTATTTGAAAAAGTTCACTCTAATTTACATATGCTACCCATGGACTTTCATGTACTAGGGAATCAATCAGGTTACATAACATCGGCTAGTTAACATAGATAGAA
The DNA here is from genome assembly GCA_023101885.1 of Typhlomys cinereus. NCBI lineage: Eukaryota > Metazoa > Chordata > Mammalia > Rodentia > Platacanthomyidae > Typhlomys > Typhlomys cinereus. The sequence continues at coordinate 1,200,669 of JALPQD010000429.1, forward strand.
ATCCGTGCATAAGACAAGCATCCGCCACTTACTTCAGTGATAAATAAAAAGTAAGTCTTCAAGTTGGGCTTCAATTCTTTTTAAGAGGACAATATTTTTAGGCTAAGTTAAAAAATATAGTAAGTCTGTTAGGGAAATGAAAACGGGAACTATTGTAACATCTCAGAAAACAAGAACAATTTTAGCTGATTCACTCAAAGAGATGAAGAAACTAAAATCTATAGACAAGAGAAAATAGAAAAAGGAAGAAAAAGAGGAAGAATGGAAAGAGACAAACATCATGATAAAAGATTGGAATCTAAGTAAACCAACATGATCAAGAGGTATTTATTTCAGAGAAGAAAGAAAACTTTTCAAAGATCAAAAATCTGAGCTTAGTTCTGTTTTTTGATGTCAGTAGCTCCAGTGTCCACAAAGCTTATCTTTTGTACAGAGTACCAGAAGAATATGTCAGCACTTGGGTTTTATTGAGTAAAGTTTATGGACATCAAGGAATAAAGATGGAATTCTCCATTTGAGGTAACAGAACAGAAAGAACATGAATGAAAATGTAAAATAGAAAACTGGGAAAGATCATGAAAATCCCCCCCATGTCTGAAAATTTAAATCAGAAAATATAGCATTCCCTAGACCAAAGAAAAATAATTTCACTATGATCCAGATCAAGATTGACAAGAAAGTGTCTAGAGCCAGGTAATAAATATCTTTGCCTTACAGAATGTGGTTTCTATTATGGGTACTGTACGTGTGGCAAGAAAACAGCCAAAGAGAGTGTGTAAAACAAATAGGTATGATGTGTGTCAACAAAACTTCATTTTCAAAACTAAGCAGTCAATAGGAAAATGCAATTTTTTTTTTCTTTTGAGCACATACCTTACTCAAATCAAAATATCAAGAAATAGCAAGAAATGCTGGTGAGGACTTGGGGAAAGCAAGTTGCTTCTGATTAGAATGGAGAGAAGTACAGCCAACATGGAAATTAGTATGGAGGCTTCTCAAAAAGCCAAAAGCACAACTGTCATGTGACTTAGCCATACCACTCTTAGTTTATCCCCAAAGATTTAAAGTCCCACCATGCAGATGCTTGCACATCCATGTTAATTACTACACAATAGCAAACAATCAGAATCAGCCAGGATGCTCATTAACTGAAGAATGAATGATGGCAATGTGGCATATACACAATGATATTTTACATAAATGTAAAGAGAAATCATGATGTTTGTAAGAAAACAGACAGTACTGAAAATCATTACACTAAATGAAATGAGCCAGTTCAGAAAGATAAATTCTACATATGCAGAACATAGATTGAAACTTGTATGTATGTGTCAGAGAAAATGTGCTTGTATATGTATATCAACTAGAAAGTGGACCATGAAATTGAAGATTTGAGGAAAGGGGCACATAAGAAAAGAGAGTGTAGTAGAATGTACTTGATATGAAAATAAGTATTTGGGGAGAGGAATAAGACCAGCTAAAGGGATGTAGTGGAGACAGGGAATGGAAGTATGGAGAAGATAAAATATAATGGCCCATATTATGAAGATGAGAGAAGGAAATCTCTTACATTGCATGCTAATCTTAAAAGATAATAAACAGAATTAATTTGTAATCTCTACTGCATTTTACATTTTCAGTAAATTTTCAGTGATTTTAATAAGTACTAATATGATATTTACTATTTGTCTCTTGTCCTGCATGCAAATCCTAAAATACTATCTAACTTTTGAAGATTAAAAACTGTGGTATAGACTGAATGATCGTTTCAATTTTTATGCTGAAATTCTAATTCCTTAAAAGTTAGTGTTTAGGAATAAGGCCTTTATGAGGAATCAAATCCTGAAAACAGATTACACAGGAATGAGATTGGTGACTTTCTGAAGAAATGTAGGAGAGCTGATTTCTCTCCTGTACCTGTGAGATTACGAGAAGATAATCATTTGCCACCAGGATCTCACAGGACAATAGATTAGCTAAGCATCTTGATCTTAGGCTTCTCAGCCCTCAGAATCATAGAAATGAATTGCCATTGTTTATGATCACTTAATCAATGGTGACCTGCTATGTGGTGAGTCACATGAAATACAGATTCAGAGGAAACTTGCTGCATTTGAACACCCACATTGCTAAGTGACACACAAAACCAAATTTGCTTTACTGAAAGAACCCACTCTATCCAAAGAAGGAACTTATGATAGGAAGGTGTTGGTGGGACAGAACTTCATGGGGAAGTCAATATGAAGAGAGACAAAAACATGTGGAATGTTCTAGTGAGGACTTGGTGTTGAAACGAGTAGAAAGTCATCATGCCTCTATATTAACAGGAGTGCTTTCTACAGTCAAATGGATACAAATAGTCTATCTTCTATGGATATTTTCAGATGAATTAGGAGAATGAAAGCCTGTGAAACTACTGAGAAAAACTGAAGCCACTGGAAATTTGACAGCTTTGAGGGATTTAGTATAAATATGTAGATATTTAAAGGGTTTTCTGATGGAGGAGAGAGAAGATATATTTGCTCCACATGTCTCAAGAAGATAGTCTAATAGACTAACCCTATTGTTAGCAAACTATAGAAAGATAACTTGGGGATTTTTTATATTATTTCATTTTTTGTGTGTATATGTGTGTGTATAAAAGGGGGCACTATACGTGCCTGTGGAGGACCAAGGGTGACTCCAAGAATCATCTTGGATTGCTCTACCTCCTGTTTCCTTTACTCTGGGTTTTCCTAAGCTCTGCCCTTCCAGGTCCAGAAGTACAGGTTTGCTGCCATTCCCTCCTGGCACTTACATGGGATCCAGTATTCAAACTCAGAACCTTCAGTTTTCTGGGCATAGGCTTACCCCTGAGCCATCTCTCTAGCCCCTAGAAAGATAATTTGTGAATGTCCCATAAAACTCAGAATATGAGGGTATGTGAGATAGAAGTTCAGAAGAATTCATATTAACAAGAGCCTCAGGGCACATGTTTGCACATCTCTAAAGGAATCATTGTGTTATCTTCACTGTTGCTTATGTAAGGATCAGAAATATTTGATTTAACATTACAAGTAAGAAGTAACCTTTGCAACCCCTTATGCAGACATACATGAAGCATACCATGGATACAGGGTGCCCATTTACAACATAGAGGCAATGTGTCATTCAGTATCAACTTCATTCTTCTATTTAACCAAAAGAATATTTATTAGTTCAGGAATTCAAATGTTTCCTTAATAAGGGTAAATTTGGGAGCTGTAGATAGAGCTCGCATGCAGCACACTTGCTTAGTGTACCAAGGTGCTCTCTTCTGTTTTGCAGCACTGAAAGATTAAAAATCTAAATTCTTATCAAAATATTGCCCAAAGAGATTTTTTTGTTTTACTTGGGACTTTGTAAAGACATCAAAATAATATGGAAGAAACAGAATACACAAAACAAAAATAATATCTAACATTTAATGTGTGTTTTATAAAAATTGGTCCTTGCTTGGTATTTTTTCTTTTACTATTTTATGAACTTCAAAAGGGAAGTTTACTCAGAATGCTCTAATCTGTAAGAAATAGCTCTTTACCACTTGTAAGATTAAAAATTAAGAAAGTGTCTTTTTAAGATCTCCATTTGTATGCCAAGTATATCATTAACCTTGATGTTTAAGACTCCACTTTACATTGGAATTCCTCACTTCTAATTTTGCTAATCTCCCTTTTATTATGAAGGAACTTGGACTAGAGGATCTCAAGGTAGAGTTGGAAATAATACTTGTTGTTGGAATGCTTTCTGCCTTTTCTCTGCTGCAACCCCACAATTTCCCTAGAGCTAAGTAATTCATATGTCTCCATCTGCCTTTAATTTGAATATCAGTTCCTAAGAGTCGACCTGTCTAATTTATCAGATTAGGGAAAGACTTCTGTTAAGCACCTATCTGTCTCAGATTCCACAAAAGTCTGGGATCATTTATCATCGTGTCGTGTCCATATCTAGCACACAGCATAGGGCTATGCAGACAGCAGATGCCCTGTGAATGTCTAGTATATAAATAGACAGACAGCCTAGAATATTATTAGGTTATGTTAGTATTCCTATGAGAAACAATTTTTCCTAACAGGCTTCTTTATATTCAGAGTCTGAATGTGAAAGACTATGGAAAGGATGTCTTCTTATTCTATATGTGACTATTACCATGGTGCTTAATATCCCTCTTGCTCTACCAATAGCTCCACAAAACTGTTATTAAATTTTAATAATCATTTCCAATAATTCATGGTGTCATAGAATTAAAGAAATCCATTAGTGCAGAGTATTTCTCAAAAATGGTTGATTATGGAGTCCTGTTTTGCAGAACCCCTGGGACAAGGAAGGGTTCTGTGGTTTGCATTTTGGGAAACCCTGCAGTGTATCACTGCTTCCACACATATTAACTTTGGGGTGTATTGACAAGAATGGGAAACAAAATGTCATAGGTGGAAAAAAAAACAAATTATGTTTTTTGCAACCTGAATATTCTTTGGGCTGTTTAATAGCCTCCAATAAGTCTCTTGAGCTACTTTGTCAGGAAAAGAGGGGCAATGGCATCTGCCTTGCCTGCCCAATGGGCTATTATGAAAGAGTAACAAGAAAGTAAAGTGCAGAGAGGGCTGATCCTAAGTAAACATATCAGGATGAGCAGATGTCCCTCTCCCCACAAGCGTATTGCTATGACAGCAAAGTGATCTTTTAAAATGGCTAATCTCACAAAAAGAAAGAATGAAATGAAACTTAGGAATCCGGAAGACAGATGGATGAGTGATAACTTACTCAATGGGTCCTAAAAAGTACAATAGAGATGAATTTAATTTGCGTTCTTCAAACCCTAAATATACATATAAAAATGAAATCCCTTATGAGGCAAGAAAGAGATATTCAAAACAAAAGTAGGACTTAAGAGGGTCTTCCTAGTTAAACTGGAGAGGAAGAAACACAAAGTGAGGGAAAAGTAAGTATAGAGGGAGGAAGAGAGGAGAAGGGAGGGGGAGGAGAAGGGAGGAGAAGAGAGAATAGAGAAAAGGGGAGGGAAAATGGGAAATAAGGAGAGAGGAGAGTAATACAGGGGAAGGAAGTAGGGAGGAGATAAGGAGAGGGAGAGAGGAGAGGGATGGAAGAGGGACAGAAAAATTGAGGGAAGGGGATAAGAGAGAAGAGGGAGGTGGAAAGGAGGGGAGAAAAAGAAAAGAAGAGAATAAACATCCCAGGGCTGACTTGCATTTCCTTATTGAATATTTTTATTGTATATCCTAGATAATGAGTAAAGGAAAGCTGTAATCATGACACATCATCTTAAAATTTAGGATTTAGCAGACAAAGATAATTGAAAAGTTGGGGGGAGATAATTGTAATGGAATAAAGCTCCTAAAGAGCAGCAATTAAGTTGATAACTTGTCTGCTGTGTTTGACCACACGAATAATAGGTATATACACTTATATAGAGAGTTGGAAGATGAATTAGTAATTGTTATATAGAAAACAAATCAGAAAAAATACAATTATCCTAAAAGGTGGAAAGTTTTAAAAAGGAAGGTTAATTACAGATCATCACATCATTCATTTGCATAGTGTGTTCACAAAATTATAATGTCACAAACATTGGACTCAAATAAAACCACACATTTTGATGGTTATATTCAGGAAGGCTTTTTTTTTTCCTGTTGTAGAATAAAAACTATCACAAAAGAAAAATCTTCTGTAAAATACCCTAATTCCTCCTCCCTTTTTCTATTTTATTGCATGTGTGTGTGTGTGTTTGAGAGGTGCATCTGTCTATGGACATTTACATGGATGTGGGAGCATTCTGTGTGCAAGCACATGTGCATATGTACATGTGTATGTACAGCGGAAGCTTGAGGCTGCTGTGAGGAAACATCTTTGATCTCTTTTGCATCCTATTCTTTGAAGTTAAATCTCTAAACCAAGAGCTCACCAGTAGGGTTAGTCTGTACTAGCCTGCTCTGGAGATTCCCATGTTCTGCCTCCAGGCTCTGGAATTATAAATTGGCTGCCATATCCACCTGGTATGTTAAGTGGGGTTTTTTGAGGGGTGAATCTGAACTCCAATCGTTTTACTTGCCTGGCAAACATTTTAACCTCTGAGTCATCTTGCTATCCCTGCTCATACCTTCAATTGGCTAGACATTCAAATAGAACTTAATGGGGCAGCATCCTCTGCTCAGGCTCCATGTTTTATTTTTGTTGTTGTTGTTGTTTTTTCCTCATCTGGAGAGTGTCTGGGGATGTTTCTCATGCTGTCGGCAAAATTCATTTTTTTTTAATGGCTGTAGGAATCTTAACAGCATTCTTCTTCAAAACCAGCAAATTTGAAGAGAATGATCCTGCTAAGAAGATGGCATCTCAGGTAACATGTAAATCATTGAGTAACATCCATCCACTGTAGCATCTTCAGTTGGTTAGAAGCAATCACAGGTGTTCTCACACACAGAAGAGGGGATTATTCAAGGGTGTAATTACCAGAAAGTGGGAATCACAAGGGTCTCTTTAAGCTACAACATTAAATGCAGCATAGAGGGCAAAGTCTTCTTCTCTAATACCCCACAGGTATAAGGCAATTAGAGAGATGTAGATGGGATCCTAAATCCTCCATTTAAAAATAAATTATTTAGGGGGTTGGGGAGATGGCTCAGCGGTTAAAGCCTTTGCCTCACAAGCAAAAGGATCTGAGTTCAGATCCCTGGGCCCCAAATAAAAAAATGCCAGGCAGATAACAGTTGGCCTGCACTTCTGATCCTGGAAGACAGAGTCTAAGAAACCCAAAAGCAAGACAAAAAGAAGGCAGAACAATCCAGGATGATTCCCAATGTCATCTGCAAGCACACACACTCAAGGGCCCTTAGGCAAAAAAAAAGATAATAAATTATTTGATATTGGCAAGATGGCATCAAAAATGCATGCAAATGATTAAAATATGATAAGTAAATGATTTTATGTCAGTGAGATGGCTCAGGGGATAAGGTACCTGCTCCTAATCCTGCTGACTTCTGATTCAATTCCCAGAGTCTACATGGTAGAAGGAGAAAACTGACATATCATCTCTCTCTCTCTTTCCTTTTTTCTCTCTCTACATCAAAAACAAATAGCATATTTTAGAATACATTACAAATTAAAAATTATAGAGCTGTGAACTGTCATCAAAAACCATTTTCAAACGAGCTCCACCATCACATACGAATCTCTCCATTTCCATATATAGTCAATTCCACTCTCATTCCCAGTGCGAGAGAGCTGTCAATGTGCTTTAAGTCTGGAGGCATTTGTCCCCTCCATTGTTTCTTTCCCCATACGCCAGCCCTAAACTAATATGCCGTCAGACCTGCCCTGCATCCTTTCCCTTCTGTGCCAAGTCATCAGGGACCGCCCTCTCAAGACGCCTCTTTCAGCTCCCATTTCAGGCTCCATAGCCTTCTTCAGTAGTCTTCAGCTCATACGTGTCTAGCTTACTGGGGCTTAGCTTTCCTTAAGTCACTCTTCTGCTGCTCTCCCTCCCTTTACTTTTCTGGCCCAGGAAGTGATGGTGAGCTCGAGTCAGTTTTTCCTAACATGAGTCAACTATTAAAGTATTAGATAACTTTTGCAAGGCTGTTGCCACACCACTAGTAGTTTAAAAGTAACCACAATAGAAGTTGTGCTTTTTTTATTATTATCATTTTTTTTTTCAGAGAGCTGGCTGTCCAGCACATTACTGTCTGGCTTCCTACCATTGCAAGTTTTTAAATTATTTCCTCCTTTATCCAACTTTCCAAATGCCCCGCCCCCTAATTTCTGGTATTCACACCTTTTGTAATCTTGTTCTCCCCCTCACAATGAAAAAGGCTTATCCTCGTATCAAATAATTACTATAGTAATAATGATTTTTGACTATGAAGGCTAAGTGTTGAAAGACATTATGGAATCTTCTTGACTCTCAACTGCAAGTACGCCCTCTGGGGAACATCCTCTGGGAAAAGCCTATTGCAAAGAAAGTTGGGGGTGGGGTTTCTGCCTATACACCATAAAGAAGAGGCAATGATACACTGGGCTGCTTGGCCCCTTGCTACAGTGAGTGCTCCAGCTCCAGCTTGAAGCTTTGCAGTTTCTGGAGAGACTTCTATCTAAAGACGACTGAACATTGCCTGCTCTGAGTGACTGGGGGAATGGGAGTCTTCTGGTCCAAGATAAGACCATATACTCTAGTAGTTTGCTTCTCAGGTGTTCTTTTAGAAATGAGTGCTCAGCTTACCATGATTGTCTAAATTCACTCTCAGAGTCCTCAGCCCAGCCACTGTTCTTCATGCTCTAGTGACTTCATTTCTGCATCAAAGAAAGGGACACAGCTAGCATGGGAAACGATGGAACTTCTGATCACAACAATATTTTATTCTACACAAATATAAAGTGACAGATATGTTCCCAGAAATACCAGAGAAAGAAAGAAGGTCAAGACTTCTTGAAGCTTTAAAATTCACCTGTCTCTCCCAGTATCTACCCAATACAGATTAAGAATACCTGAAAGACTCACAACCTTATCCTAGGAGGAATGAAGTGATCTATGGTACTTTGAAATAGGACAATTTCTTAGCGTATGCAGTGCCAGAGTCAGGAAGTATTGTGTTGTCCTAGAAAAGTGTTGCAGAAAATACAGTCTGTCTCGGTTGCAGAAAGAGAAAGCTACTATATGAAGAGTCAATAAATAATCTCCATAGAGTATATACTGAAGACCAAGAGCCAAAACTTACAATTTGAATAAAATAACAGCTTTAAGGACTAGCTGCTCATGAAGGGCACTCCTTTTAGATGTAAAGAGAATTTTCCAGAATAAGTAATATAGTGAATCAAATGTGAAGTTCCTGCAAAAAGTAATTTTCCTAGAACATACAAATTTGTTATGTCAAAGGAATTCACAAAGTTGTGAAGAAGTTTACATAGCCAGAAGATGCCCTTCCAATGAGAATGGGAACAAAGTTCATCCTGGGATAATGGCCATGATGCATTGTGACCACGAAGAGAAAACAGCAAGGTTACTCAAATCATACTTACAGCCCTTAATTTAAAATGACACATATGAAGCCTCATGCAGCATATTATTTTTTTCTACTGACAGCAATAAATACTTCTTTAGTCCGTGATATGTTTCAAGCCACATATCAAACCATCCATGCTCACAAGCATGCCCATGATGTAAGTGAGGTAAAAATTTCCATTTTGCACATAGTTGTATAGCAATTAGTACTACATAAAATGACTAGTAAATGGCATAAGCCTCTAATGAGCCTGACCCACACTCTTACCCATGTCGGATTGCATCTTACTAAGCAAAAATAGATTTGAAAGAATTACAAATGAATATAATCGCCATGTCTACGGGTAAAGGTTACGAGCCCCGTATGACAAGCACCAATCAGTCTGTGAAGTACAGAAGAAAAGCAGTTTTCATAATGATTACATATAATTTTTGTTGATTTTAGTATGTAATTATATATAATATTTCATAGCTCATTCCAATGTGCAGATGGACTCATTTACAACACAGTTGAATTTGTTGTCCTTATTAATACTATGTTCAATAACAGTCCAAGTCACGTTGTTATTTGAAATAAATAAAATACTACTTAACATGCCTGTAATAAAGTACTTGATCCTTTATAGTCACCTACCTGAACATACTTGAGTCATTTACACAAGCTGTCCTATTTATTTACCATATTGTTTCCACTAGTAACATTTATTACAGCTTAGCATGAAGTCTATAGGGAGATGGCTCAACAGGTACACTAACTTGGCAACCTGAGTTCAAGTCTCAGTTCCCCACAGGGTGAAAGGAGAGAACTGAATTCTGAAAGTTGACCTCTGACTTTCACATGTGTGTGCCTGTTCTATAGTTCTCTCAAATAAATAAATAGGTACCAGTGTTGGCTTCAAATTTATCTTGCATTTAAGCTATCTTTAAAAATCCATTCTGCTAAAATTCCAGCTTATTATATCTCTGAAGAACTTTTCCACAAAAATGGTAAGTAACTTTCCTTTGAACATTCCTAGCAAGATTCCTCTGCGTCTATGCTCCTTAAGGGTGCACTGTTTCTCAGTTCTCCAACACTTGCAGTGAAGCGCAGCCTTGTGCTGCCCAGTGCTAATGGATGGAAATGAGAATGTTCAGAAATATGTGCAACAACAGTTGAGCACGTTGTTAGAACAGAAGTGAGCCGGCAAAATGATTTCCATTCCATTCACTTGGTTTGAGAAAATCCAAAAGAGGTGCTGGGTTGGCTTTGAATTTTCAGTATTGTTGGAATCATATGGAGATCTCTTCAGTTGGGATTAATAATGTCACATTGATCACAGATTGCTGAACTACTGAACTTCCTAAGAGGATACCTGAAGACTCAATAAATGTTGAAATACTGGGTTCAAGTCCTTTTATGTAAAGTACTGTATCTTATGTTAAAGCAAAATATAAGCATATCAGAATATCCAGTATTTTATGAAAGAACATGCACATTTTCTTGGAGCTTGTTGATGGCAGATGTTGAGCTAGATGGTAAGCTACAACATCCTGAGATAATGAATTCTTTAAGGATAAGGACAATCAGTAACATACCTTTGTATCATAAATGTCTAGCGCTCCAAAATCTTTAATGAACTAGTTATGAATCTTTGATTGCTTCTAAACTTTGGATGGAGTATGACTTCTTTAAATAGGTTTTCATTGGACCTTGAATATGTTGGGACCAGAAAAATAAATTAAAAAGTTGATAACGTTGGCCTCAGTAAAAATCCAACCCCAAGGCACATTCATATGGATCAAATTCTCTTTGATCGTACTTAAAACGCAAGTATTTAAAAGAGAGTAGCCTTGAGAGATTGTTAGTTAGACATGAAAGTCCAGCTCAAGAAGTTGATTCTGCAAAGGACAATAGTAAGTCCAATTCTACTTCACCTCCCTCTTGTGTGGGTCCCACACAGCGTGTTGGCCTACAGGAAACTGCTAGAAGAGCCACAGTGTAGTCTTGTCCTTAAGTGGAACATAGGAGACATTCAGTATAAATTTCTGTGAAAATAAAAGGACAAAATGCATGTGTGTGTGTGTGTGTGTGTGTGTGTGTGTGTGTGTGTGTGTGTGTGTGTTAGCCAAAGCTGAAGGATAGAGATGACCAAATAAACGTAAGGAAAGAACTCTGCCATTAAATTTCTCTGAAACAGGAAAAAAAATACGTAGTAAAGGTTCATTGTAAAACTACTCACAGTACAATGTGTCCAATTTTCTCAATATCAGGTTGAGTCCTGAAGGGATATACAATTGAATTCGTGTTCTGCGATCACTCACTAAGACATAGGAAATTTGAGTCACATAACATCTTTGCCCTGAGAATAGTGATTTATGTATTTAAGATTTATGCCCTCTTTGAATCCAAACAGAAGTTACTGCACAGAGCAAGTCACAGATCCTCTTAACCATGAGCCATTCTGAGGTAAAGTTTTTCCTACTGTATCTAAATGAAGTGGTTGTGCAGACATTCTGGTAAGTTACATAAATTTTGACTGGAAAAGCCTGATAGGGAGAGAGATAAATCAATAGGTAGTATTCTTGGTGCACTAACAGGAGAACCGGGGTTTAGAACCCTAACACTCATGTAAAAGTTGGGCATAGCAGTCCATACATGTGACCTCAGAGTTTGCAGACAGACATGCAGATCCTTGGGCTTTCTGGCTACACTGTTTATCTGAAACTACAAGTTTTATATTCAGTGAGAGACTATGTCTCAAAATAAGATAAAGAGCAATGAAAGAAGACACTCCGTGCTGACCTCTCACTGCCACATGTGCATGAGTAGGTGAGCGTACCGAGCAAATGTATATGCACACACACATGCACACACACACACATGGACACACATGCACACACACACACACGGACACACATGCATACACATTAGCAAATCTGAAAAATACAAGAACGTGTAGTTTTCGTCTTCTCATTTCCTGTTCCAGGAAAGGACTTAAATCTAGATGAAACTAAAGTTTTCTTTGGATTTAGAATCAAGAAGGAAATGATCATGTAAGACTAGTAAAATACATTGACAACAGTCTGGGGGACTATCTTTAAGCGGGGTTATGAGAGAGAGAGAGAAAGAGAGTGAGAGATTTTGTATGAGAGAATAAATTTTGCATCCAGATAACTATAAAAGCAGAGAATATCATAAACTAAAAGTCACTTAGGGTATTTCTGCAGAATGATCTAAATAAATAATTATCATGCCAGCCCTGCTTGCCTTACCATACTGATAGAATAAGATCTCTAGTTCCATATATAAACTGATGTGATTACTTAAATGTCATCTCCTTTAGAAGAGCATTTGGCCGATACTAAATTTATGATCAGATGCCCTAGTAATTCCCAGCTGCATAAACAGTCTAACTTGTCAACTAATGGCAATGACAACTAATGTGTAGAACATATTTTTCAGTTTATCAGGCATTTTTACCTACTTTGTCACATTAAATTTTTTAATGTTTCATTTCGTATGTGTGGATATGTGTTGGGGGAGCGGCTCATGCACATGAGTACACATGTGCAGGGAGGCCAGGAAACAATCTCAGGTTTCATTCTTCAGACAGTGTCCACTTTTTCTCTTGAGACTTGGTTTCTCATTGGCTTGAAGTCAAAAGTGTAGGCTAGACTGGCTGGCCAATGAACTTGAGAGATTTGCCCGTCATTACTTGCCAGAGCTGTGGTTATAGGAATATACCACCACACACAGCATTTTTTAAAATCTGCATTCCAGGGATCAAATTCTGGTCCTCAAGCTTGTAAGGCACATATTTTACCAACTGAGCTATCTTCCCAGCCTTACTTTATTTGAATGAATATGTTTTCATTGTGATTGCTATAATAATTCAAAGAATGCAGAAAGTATGCACTGATCAAATCCAGGCTACTTTTTATCCACTTCTGAAAGCTTCTTTCCCACTATTATCACAATTCTACATTCAGATCCACTGTTTTTGCCTTCCGCATAGGAGAGAGAATCTATAGCACTTGTTTTTGTGTCTAGCTTATGTCACTTAACTTAATGTTCTTTAACTCCATGTATTTTTAATAGGATTGTATCCTTCTTTATGGTTGACTAATACTCTATTGAATGTACATACTCCATTTTGTTTATTGATTTATCTGTTGATGCTACCTACATTGAATTCATATCTTAGCAGCTATGGAAAGTGTTGCAATTCAACATAGCCATGCAGGTGTCTTTCGGGCATGCTGATTTCATTTCTTTTGGATATACACCCAGCAGTGGAAGCTGGATCATATGGTAGAACTATTTTTATTGTAGCTCTATGAGGGAGTTTCTAGCACTGATCTTCTTTTAAGAGCAAAGAAAGAGGCTCAGAATTCTTAAGTAGTATGCTGAGATGGACTATGCATCAAGGAATAATCAAAACTCAGAACCAGCTTTCCTTACTGAATTTTTATATCTCTTTCATGACATGACTTCTTGCTATCTCTAGTGAAATAATGATTCTCTTAGGAAAGGGGACTAATTGGTCTGGGGCAAGATGAAAATTTTACAAAATCAAATTTAGTGAACACGGTGAAGCAAGTTTGAGGAAGGAAGAAAGAATGACCAAAAAATGGCTTTTCCAAATGGGTATTAGAGCCTGTCAATTTGCTGATTAGCTCAAAAATGAAAATTAACCTAATTTCATCTATGCCAATTCTTAAGAAGCAAGTATTTGGCATTGTACAACATGAACCTAAACTGTCTCCTTTATCACTTCCATAGTTCTTAAGTATATATGCACACATAAGTAAATTTAAGAAGTATTCTTTTTAAAATAAAACAATGCTTGAATGTAAAAGAAAAAGAAGCATTAACCCTATACCAAAGTGCTTTTTAAAAAAGCTTTTTAGAACTCTTTGGACTTGAACTTGTAAAGATCCTCCTTCTTTCTACTTATCTCTCAAATGTTGGAATGACAGGTAAGCATCATAATGCCAGATAGAGTAACTTCCTTTGTAAGTGGTCCTTCTACTATAAAAATTAGTGCACATTTTCTTAGGATATGTTACAATATGCTCTATTTAAAAAAAAAAAAGAATAGGTATGGGCTTTTTTTTAAATTTTTTTTTATTATTATTATTTATTCAACTATGTGCATGTGCGTGTGTATGTGCACGCGCGTGCGTGTGTGTGTGCCTGTGTGTGTAGAACCACGGACGAATTCGCGAACCACCATGGACGCCTCCACCTCCTTCTGCCCCGGGATTCACAGGCTCCGCCCTACCAGGACCAGAAGCGCAGGCCGCCCCCGCTTCCGCCTGGCGTCTATACGTGGGATCTGGGATCCGAACTCAGGACCTTCTGCCTGCAAGGCGGAGGCTTAACCCCTGAGCCACCTCTCCAACCCCCATAGGTATGGGCTTTTAAAGTTAACATCTAACCTCTCTTTAAGAGAACTGGAAGATATGGAATGGTTATCCCAATAAATATTTAAAGTTAACATTCCTCTTTGGGATGTCAATCCTAAAGAACGTCTTCATTAAATATCAATTTATACTTCAAAGCAATGTCATATGCCTGAGAATCTGTCTAATATAATGACTAGTGTCTGGGAAATATTTGACTGTGAAATGGAGAAAATGAAGTTTTGATCTTAAATAAAATGACAGTTAAAATTATAAAAAGTGACAGCGACTTTATAGAAATTTTATAGCTTCTAGATCATCTCATTTGTTTAGATTTGCTATATTTCTCACAGAGAAAATGTGATTTTAAGGCAAAAATATCACAAAATTTATGAAACTTCAGGAGTACTATAACTTATGTGACCCCCTTAGAACTGAGAGAATCAAGTAGTTGAGGATGAAGAGAAAGTGCAATATACTCAATAAAGCAGATGCCTAACTTTGCCGAATGAAAAATGTAGTCTCCCAAGGAATCCTACAAGCTAGTATGTGACAGGCTAAAAACAAATCAAAGGACGGGATATTTATAGTGAATTGTCAAGGGAATCCCAGGAAGTTGAGGGCACAGTTCCTAACATGTATGGTGGATGTCAAGGAAGATTAAACCTGTTCTCCCACAACACGGCTATCCATGTCTCTGTCATGGATTGTTTTAGTCTACATGAGCAAAAAGTCTGCTTCAAATTGGCACTCCTTATGTTCTGCATGCTCATCACTGTGTTCTGGAAGAAGAAAGACCCTAACCACCAACCAACGATTCATTCTGGTGTCATCTAAAAATACCTGCAGACAGTATTACCCTGCCGTTACCTCGCACTCCTATCCATCAGCCATAGCCACCTCCTACCTCCGGCTCACTAATAGCACAGTCCTGTAGCACCTCCTACTCAGCCAAGCAACACTACTGTAAGCTGCTTTAGATACACTCATATCTATATATATAGTCTCATATATAAATATATATTCAGACATATACGCATGTGCACGCAAAAATGCTTTTACAAAAGAAAAAGAGAGAAACCCAGCTATGCGAAAGCAACTGCACTTTGGAAAGTTAGTGTGACGTGCTGTTTGGGAAATGGCAGTAGATCCATGAAGATGTCCATCCTATCGCCTGGAGAAAGACATAATACCTCAGACACAGCACGTATTTGGTTTTCCTAACCCTTGATCTTCAAGCCCTCGTAACGACACATTCCTCAATCCACTACATTAAATCTATGTTACCCTCTTTTGTGATATGATAGAATATTTTAAACTGGATGTTTATAATTATATAATAAAATTTGGGAACAATCTGGAACATTTGCTATTTCAGGGATATTTTAAGGCCTTAACAGCTCTCTATTGCTACGTGTTTTTACTTTTTCATTATGATGACTTCATAACTCCCTTAAGCATTGGTGGGCTATTTAAAGATAGAAATGAGTAAAGCAGACAGGAATCGGGAGCAGGCCCAGCAAGAACCGTTATGAGCATGGGAGCTTCCTGCCTCTGATAACACCAGCAGAGGAAACTTCACCATCAGAGCAGCCACAGCTTGCAGTGCAGCGGGGAGCAGGGAGTCTGTGCCTCCCCAACTCGTCTGCACCTAGCAACGAGCCCAGACAAGCACCCTGGAGTAGCACCTAGGGCTGTGAACAGTAACTGAGATCACAGTTGGGGAAGCACTGTGAGGGTGAAAATGGCATTAGCATGCAAGGGAAGGTCCCATTCCTGCCTTATCACGTCATTTGCAGCAAGTCTTTCTGTACAGTGGAGACCAAGCAGCAAGTGGGATGTGCACTGTGGCTAGAGGTCAAGGCTGTTGTCAGGAGTCCAGATACCCACTTGCTGAGGGATTTTGAGCAAATACTGTCAGACATCAGACCCTAGCCTGATTTTTTTTTTTTTTTTGCATCTTAGAAAAAGTTACATTTCCCATCTGCCTGGTGGCAAACATTTAATTGGAATCCTATGTGAAATGCTTTAGAGAGTATAGTATAAGATAGAATGGTATGTTTACAACTGAGAAACTCTATCTGTAGCATTATTCTCATCACTAACTAAAGTAAGTATCTTCTAGGACCACCAAACTTTCTGCCTCCACTAAAATACCATGTTTTTGGAAGGAAAGGTCCCATGGGGGGGGGCAAACAGTGAAAGACACTAGGATTCCATTAATGTACATCATGTGAATAAATGAAGCTACTCAACTGCTCCAATAATAAAAGCATTTTGTTGTAATCTGTGATATGTTCTTCTTCATTCTGATTCATCTGGTATGTCACCTCCAGGTGGCTGTAACATCTGTTTTCCTCATTGTCTTTCTCCCGTAATGCACTGGTCCATGTTTAACATGAGGAACACTGGGAAATTGTAGGTGTGGATTATGAATATTCTTGTGTGGCTGACTTCATACAAGTGTCGAGCATTATACCATTTGGGATGCCTCCACCTCTATTGTTCTTGTCCTGCTAGGGTCTCCTCCTCTGTCGAACTACACTGACTCCACTCTATTGCTGAACACATATTTCTAAGCATACAGTTGTCTTACTTAAAATCCTTTATTGGCTTCCTCTGCCTAACCTAATAATCCTCAAATGCCTGGTATGACAGAAAAAGCTCTTGCTAACCTGAGCAACTTCCCAAAACCATCTGCAGGCCTTGTCTAGGCTCTGATCATGCTAAACAGAACACCTTCAATGCCTTATGAGCTTTCATTTCTCTCTGCTTTTGCTCACACTTGCCTTCCCTGAAGGGATGGTTCCATGGACTCCCCACGTGGTGGACTATCCAATCATCCCCTGGTGCAAATGAAAAGCCCTTTCATTAGAGCTTTCTCTGACCATTGATTATTGCCTATTTACTTCTCACCAACCCAGCCATCACCATGGACTATTATTTTTCTTCTGTGATTATCTCTCCTGCTGGTCTACAAGTTCCTCATAGGCAGGACCAATTTCTTCATAATCCCTCAATATATACGGAAATACCAAATCAAAATCTTAGAAATATTTGCAACTCAAATATTCTGTGGACCAGTAGTAGTATCAGCTTCTGAACCTGGTTAGAAAGCCAAGCCTCACTCAGCCCACTAAGGCAGAATTTCCATTTTAAATGGATGTCCTGATAATTTATAAGCACATTAAACTTCCCAAATCTGAAGAAAGATAACTACAGTCAAGTTCTGTTGAACTTGACAGCCAGCCAAAGGCAGAAACATATTTGTAAAACAAGGACCTAGTGGCAGTTTTGGAGGCAAATGCAGTGGCCACCATCAAAGCTGAGGCTTTTTTAGGGTAAGGACATTACTCGTAGCTCATTAATCTCTCAGCTAAGTAAAATGGTTTAAAAGTATGATACTCAATATAGTGGTTCTCAATGCTGGACAATTTGCCTCTGCCTCCATCTACCAGAGAATTTTGGCAGTGTCTGGAGGTTGTCTGAGCTGTCACAAATGGCAAAGTGTCCTTGTGTTCCAGCAGGAAGAAGTCACGAATGCTGCTTGACATGACATGTTTCAGTACACGGAACAGTCCTCCCAGGGACAAATCATCCAGTCAAAATGCCAGTGGTGGACTGGACATTGAAAACCTTTGGAATGCAGTGCAAGCAGGCAGGGAGTTGACCCAGCAGCATGAGCACAGTGAGGAACTGTCCTTGGGGTGAGGTTAGCATGGGGTCAACCCTGAGGAAGAACAAGAGTTTTTTTTGTTCAAAGTGAATGGGCAGAATTTAACGATAAGGCCGAGAGATAAGGAAAAGGGGGGCAGCATCTGCTTTTCCCAGCTTAAATGAGGGGACAAATGGGAGCATTACTGGTGGTAATAGACCTGACTGCCTTTTCTCTTTTGTACAGAAGAGACGCAGGGCAGCAAGATTCAGAAAGATGTGGGCAAGTCCTGGGGATCCTGACTTCATGGCACTCATCTACTGAGCACCTTTTATGTTCTGGAACTGCGCCCTTTCACACATTTGACCATATTTAACCTTCCAAGAACTCTTCAATTTGATATCGATAGTATTTTCCTGCTGAAGACATTGAGGTTGTGAGAAGTTACCTAATGTGCTAAAGAAAGAGGCCTCAAACCCACAAATGCTGACTCCCATCCCCAGTTTAGTCTTCTCTCTCCCAGACTCAAGAGAATGGCATTGTATCTGCTGCTGCTGAACACTCAAGGTACAGCAGACACAGGGACTCCAGGGAAGAATGTTAACTGTGGATCTTGAAGGGGTGTGTGTGTGGGGGGTGTGATGAAGGATGAGAGGGACCTAGGGGGTTGCGTATTTTTGATCCTCTTTCTGCATTCTGTGCATTTGAACATATCCTATCGACTCTGTAAAAACACCATCATTGTAAATTAAAATGACTGTGGTTCTAGCAATTAATACAATATTTTCTTTGCATGTGAGATGACTAAATTCACACCCGATTTTTTCTTCTAAGCTAATGAAAATGAGCTGAAAAATGACGGCATTCAACACACATGCTAACTATCAACACAGAAATTTTTTATACTGGCAAACCATTAACACACCTGAGTGTACATGAAGTTCTACTATTCCTTTCAATGCTGTCCAACCATAATTAGGTTCAAGTAATGCCAAAACTCTGCCTAAGAGTTGAGGGGCAGATAGGGAAAATCTGAGCCAGCATACAGGAAGGAAAAAGCTGAAGAAATTCTTCCCTTTCTCTACTCTCTTGTCCTTCACTTGTCTGCCCAACAACCTTTTTGCATCTTTGAACCTTCTGCATGCAATTAGCTTCTACTCATCTGCGTTCTCAACATACATGATACCTACTTCAGCATGATCCATCACAATATTATTTGTATGTTTGCATCACTCTTTAAATCATGGTTGGTTTTAATTAATTTTGTTCCCTAGCACATGAAACAGAGTCTGACTCCCAAGACATTGAGTTAAGCCTCAGTGAATTCAATTGCCTAACTAGAATCCCAGCCAGTGAGAAAGGAATGCTATATCTTTGGCTGCATCTATTGTATTTTTAAATATATTTAATATGTATAAGGTTTGTGTTTAAATGGTTTGCACAACATAGGAAATAGATGGGTCCATGATAAAGAGATGGCTCAGGCATTAAGTCTCTGCTTCAAAAGCGAAAGGACATGTGTTTGAATCATGTAAAAATGACAAGCAGACATAGCAGTGACCTGTGTTTCCAGCCCTGGAAGGCAAAACCTGGGGAACCCCCCCACACACACACACACACAAGAAAAAACAAGGCTGTAGTGCAATCCAGGATGACCCCCAAAGTCACCCTTTGGTCTTCATGGATATACTACATACAATGCCTACATACATACACACACACACACACACACACACACACACACACACACACACACACACACACCAGAAATTATATAAGTGAATCTCTGGCTTTTTTCACTTAGTATGTCTTCTGTGTTCATCCAAATTGCAGCATGCATTAAGATCCCTCTTTCTCCTTGCCGAACAATAATCCATTGTATGAATAAGCCATATTTTGTTTATCCATTTGTCTATAGCTAGATTCTTTACATTCTTTTGATAACTGTATCTAGATATGCTACAATTATTCATGAGTGATTCTATTTATATGAACTATCCAGACTAGTGTAATCCATAGAACCAAAGCTAATAATAGTTTCTTTGAATGGTGGAAAAGGGAATGGCTACATAAGGGTCAACATTTGCATTTAGGATGAGATGAGCTCTCAATGTAAATGGCGATGTTGGTTCACAGCATCATAAATGCACTCGATGGTATTAATCAGGTCAGGCATAAGTCATGACAAATTAGATGAAACAGTGAACTACAGATGAAAAGATTAGAAAATAGGAGGCAGTCTCATGGGGAAATGAAGGGCTATAAAGGGTTGAAAGGGAAGGGGGTTAGGATTTGGGACTGAGGTTTAAAAAAATTATAAAATCACTATATTCATTCATACAACATTAAAAAATAAATTAAAAAATTAAAAATTACAATAAGTAAATGTATTCAATGCTGCTAATATTATACTAAAATGGCAATATTTATGTGTATTTATTATTAATTAGAATATATATTGTAGAATATATATTGTGTGTTCTATATTTTATTAGTTTATTTTTGTGCTAATAAGTTTACATCATTACAAATGTCTGCAATGGCAATTTAAAGAAAGATATATTTCTTTTAAGACATGGGTAGAAAGACAATATAACTGGATAAGGATTAGCTTCCAAGAGAAGATTCTTTTGTACATGGAAAGCACTCAGTATGTAATTTTTGCAATTTGCCTCTGTTTGCAAGCAGAAATTGAGACACTGTTGGTCACAGGCTGGTGAAGACTTCATCTATTACTGGTATAGTTGCAATACAATTTTCATGGTAATTTTAAAATACCTGTCAGTAACCGTAACAATATTCTGGCCATTTCAACCTCAAAAGGAATATATTTTAAGGAATACAAGGACACTATAGCAATGTTTGTAGTGCAAACAAGAGGACGGGGGTTCAGATACCCAGAGCCCATGTAAATGCTAGGTGAGGGTGGCAGCACACCTATGATTCATAGGCAGAGACTGAGAAATCCTCAGAGTGAGATGATCAGTGAAACTAGGATTTTCTTAGTGATCCTGTCTTGAAAAGAATATGGCAAAAGAGCAATCAGGGATTATTCTCAATATCAATCTCAGGCCTCACATGTGCACACAAGCACATATACATATACAACACACACATGCACGTGCACCCATTCACAAACCCACACATGCATGTATCATACTCACATACATACATGAAATGAAAAAATATATAACAAACCACAATAGCTAAATGTTAAGATGGAATATTTGATTAACAATGTAGAAAAGTGTTATTTAACACGTGGAACATTAGCAATTGCATGAAAAATTTCAAGATTATTTAAAGATTTCATGATAAGTTAGAAAAAATAGAGTATTTAAATTTCAGCTCACCAGGAATGCAATTCATTTAAAGTATATGCAAGGGATTGATTGATATTGGGGGCTTTCATATTAAAATGGAAAGTATGATAAGAACTTAAGTGATTTCTTTCTATTAAAGTTATTATTCACTATGCTTGTAAAAGTAGAAAATTTTTTTAAAAAGAGTAGACAGTCCAGAGGTAGCCCTGGAGTCGATGAAGGCAGAAAAAAGAGTGGGAAGGAGTAGAATGAATTGAAGAAGGAAGGAGGAAGGAGATGAATGGGAGAGAGAGGATGGAGGGAAGCGAGGATGAGTACTCGATATGCTTGTAAAATTAAGAAAATAAAATAACTTAAATTAAAAAATTATTATTAACTTAGTTCTCCTTGTTTTGAAAAATAAATGTGTTTGAACACCTATAATATGCTGACACTATGCTTATGCTTAGAATTCTGACGGTCACAACAGACAGTGCAGTTAGCTTTCCAATCTTTAGTAAGTATTCTTTCTAACAGAGAAGATGAGCAGAAGCAAACACTTACAAAGTTAATCGTTTAATTTCATTTGCAAGAAATGATATGAAAGAGATACACAAGAACTCTTAATAAAATGGACATATCTCATTTCAGGTCTCTTTTGGATATTCAAGGCAAATGCCTAATAACATCTGAACATAAGTGTCTAGAGGTGGCTGGAGAGGTCAGGACTAACAACATAATTGTAGAGGTTATTAGCCTTTCCATGGTTATTTAAGCAATAGCAATTGCTGTGAACTGAATGGAGTGAAAGGAAGTACAGTGTGAGAAGACAGGCTTTAGAAAGAATAAAATGAAGATGACTTTGGCAAGGAAAAGCAATCTAGTACATCAAAATCAAAGTCTAAAGTTATATGTTTGAGTCTCAAATTCCCACCTCTGAGAATTACAGAACTTCTCCATATTACCATTTCCTTATCTATATAGCAAATACTTCTCCTAGACTATGATGAATGCATGCTGATACACATGTACTGATACACATGCATGTATACACATGCATGTATGTACATAAACACATGGATACACAAACATACACATTTCTATACACAAATATATATACATACACATCTATCTACTTACACACATATAACTACACTTATTCATATACACACATACATACACATATATACACATACAGAGAGAGACACACACATAACTTAGAAGACTGGCTGGCATGTAGTCAGGTCTATATTAATGCTACTTACATGAAGGTCCGGCATAAGACTCTCTTCAAAGTCTCTTAACAATAGTCAAAGGAGGTAGAAGGAAAAAGTCAGGGCAGTAAGGTAAAACCCTATAGGTCTGAGCATCAAATACTGTCGAAAGTTTACATATCATGAAGCCTGGAACACTTACATTTCATTATATTATAAAAATGTTGAAACAGAGACCGCTGGAGCCATACTGAGTCCGTGGGATAAGCAAGGAATTCTTTTGCTTTGATTTGTTTTTGCTTCCTTTTCCTAATGGTAATTCTATTTTTATGTTTCATAAAGAAACAAAGTTGGGTGAGGGAAAAAAAGGTCATAGACAGCGTCTCATAAAAGGAACCAATATGGCTTCCCATCCCAACATCACGAAATCTCATGTACATAGGAAATGACTCTCTAGTGTGTTACATGTTATGTGTGGCCATATCATTTTGCTTGGAGGCTTAAAAGTAAAGGTGTGAGTATTTCCAATATTTCCTTTAAAGGCCAGCCCCTTAATTGCTGTCCTGACTCTTCCCTGAAGCCCTTACAGTTCCCAGTGTTAGTGTCTCACTGATTGAGTTACAGAGGAGCTGGCCTGATTTATCATCACAATTGCTCTCCCTGTAATCACATTTGGACCCATATCTGGCTGAAGCGAAAGTGTGAGCATTGAGACCCTTCCGATAATTATGAGGAATGCTTTAGGCATTTCCAGTTGGAAAAATGCTCTCTTAGCTGCCACAAAAGAGGATAAATGATGCCCTTGGTGTCGACAGCAACAGACAGCATTCAGAGTTAACAGTGCTTGCACCAAGAAGGGGTTCCTTAGTAACCAGGAAAGGCCAGTTCTATGAATGGAACCCAGGAAATAAGCGCTGTCATCCCTGGGTCTTTTGGTGGGACTTGTATGTACAGCATTACCAGTCTGATCAATGAGTGAAATCCAATCTGGGTTGAAGATCAGTCTAATTGTACAAGTGTCACAACCATGGCATCCAAAATGGCACTGGGGCAGAAGGAAAAATGAAATGTACTGTAAAAGGAAAGGGGAAAAAGGGAAGAGAGTCAAGGAGGGGGCTTAGGCTGACTGGCTTACACGCTGAGTAGCAGAGAACTCTTTCATTGGTTCATTGGTTAACCTGGTTCCTCTCCTGTAAGATCAGGTGATATAAATGACTGCTTCAGAGGATGGCTGTGGGGAAATCCAGTAACAGAAGAAGAGAATCAAGCCACAAGAGTCAATGTCAAATAGAACTCTAAACTGCCTGAGATTCAAGACACAGAGACCTACCTGTTGAATTTACCCAAGAAGGACTACATTGCAATCTCACAGTAGCAAATATTCACTGCGCTGGCCTCAGAGAGTCTAAGTACCTACTTGACTTTCTGGTCTAGCACCGATTCACTGTTCTCAACTGAAACTGTGTGCTGCTTCCCTAAGGAGCTTCGTCTTGCCACAGGCTTTGGTCCAGTTGCTCAGAGCAATGTAAGGGATTAGAAATTCAATTTGAAGTATCCTATTAATGACCAGATTTTGTTCCTCTATGTAGTGCCTTTACACCGCATCCTGGTCTTGCTCCTCTCAACTTTAGTTTCTCAGGATCTTAGATAGATAGAACCTTGGAGTAATTTTTCCACATCCATATTTCCTTCCTGGAGAACTGCCTGGCCTACCATCTTGGATTATTGATGTCTATACCATGCTGTCTCACTTCTGGCCAAGGCTGACGGGATCAGTCGCAAACACCTGCCCAAAGTAAGTATTTCCTCTTCCATGCATTTGAAATGTGAATGCTAAAAGGTTGTGACACTTTAAAGAAAGCCAAGCAGAAAGGTCACACAAAGACTGCCAACTGAGGGGAGATGTACAATGAATGAATAGGCAGAAAAATTAATCTGAGAGAAAGGGCTAAAAACAAATCTCCCAAGAGAAGCAAAGATGAGAGACCATGTGCATCTAGAATCAGAGCAAGGACAGGAAAACTATACAACTGGTAATGTGAGATCTGGTTGTGATTCCAGTATTTCACTTATGGGACATTTCTTGAGGACCTCCTTGTTCTTAAGGTATATAATTGTATCTCGTCTCTTCTTTTCACTTCAATTTTTTTCACTTCACTTTTTTTCTCTTTTCTTTCTGAAATCAAATGTTCTTTCTGTTTAAACATACTGAAGTCACCAGGCTAAAGGTCTACTTCTAAGCAGTCTTTTTTTTTTTTTTGTAGCAAACCAATGAGTTTATTGAGGTTATTTCCAGGAGTATGGGGGAAAGGTTACTTACTGGAGCATGGATAACTGAAAGGTAGCTATATTACCCACAAACCAACCCTAGTATGGGGGAAGGAGCACCAAAGCTGCATCCCTGGAACTCTGCACAATCCCTAGGTAAGCTGACAGTCAGAGAGTCTCTTCCCTCCAACAACTGCTGTACAACTTTGAGGAGGCACCTCATGAGCTTGGAAGTTTCAACCTGCCTGGATTTGGATGGTTTTGTTTACTTTCTGACCTCCTAGGCATCTTCTTCTCCTGGGAAGGAATGCTTCAACTTGGAAGAAACTGAATTCACATCACTGACTTATTCCACGCAGCATAATATACTCCAGATTCATACATAGTGTCACAAGTGGCAGAATTTGCTTCCTCTATAAGGCTGAATGGACATTCCACATTTCTTTATTGATTCATTGTTAATGGACACAAGTTGTTTTCCATATGTTGGTTATTGTCACACCAACATAGAATGCAGATAACTCTTCAAGATAGGGAGTTAGGATTCTTGGATCATACAGTAATTCTATTTCCTTTCTGCTTTCCTCCATCCCTCCCTCCCTCTGTTCCTCTCTTCCTCCATCCCTCTCTCACTCCCTCCCTCTGATCCTTTCTCCCTCCCTTTCTTTCTCCTTCTCTCCCTCCTTCTCTCTGTCTGTCCCTCTCTCCCTCCCTCCCTCCTTCTCTCTGTCTGTCCCTCTCTCCCTCCCTCCCTCATTCTCATCTCTTCTTTCCTTCTCTTCTCTTCTTTCCTTCTCTTCTCCTCCTCATCCTCCTCCTTCTTTCCTTCCTTCCTTCCTTCTTTCTTTCCTTCCTTCCTTTCTTTTTTTTAAATTTTCTTTTTTTTAAATTTTTTCCCCAATCATGCAAGCTCAATAGGTACTCCAGTCCTCTCCCTCCCTCCACCCCTCCCCAGTCCTCCCTTGCACTCTCCCCTCTTTTCCTCTTCTTTTCATCCTCCTCCCTCCCCTTCTCCCAGTGCCTCCCCCTTCCTCCCTCCAATCCCCTGGAGCATCCTTTTGTGTGAATGCCAAACCTCCTTCTGAGTACTCTACCCTAGTGAGCTGTAAGGACTCAGTGGCATATCTGGGAGCCTTCCTTGGGATACCTGTTGTATACCAACATTACCATGACTGTTAATCCCTTGCTTCTAAGGATCCCACTACCTGTGATCCACGCTAGACTTTGGGGGTCATTGGCATATCAGTCATTGTGTAGGTCATGCAAAGTCTGATTATGGCTACTGCAGCCCTAACTTGTGTGGAGTATCTTGCATATCATTGGTGCTAATCATCTTTAGGCTCTTACAATCTTGCCGTCCCCTCTTCCACAAGTTTCCCTGAGCTTTAGGATGGGGAGAGATTTGGCTGGTCTACTTCCAGTTGGTTAATGTTGGATCTTTGGTGTTCTGAATTATGGTTTGTTGTTGATTTCAGTTTTGCTTTTCCTGCACTGCCCTTGGCTCCATCCTGATTGGTACTGAAGGTCACCTCCTAACCAAAGATAAAAGGCTGTTTAAATGAAGATCTTACTGTAAGAGGAGACTCAAAGGTAGATGGAATAGGAGGAGGACACTGCAATAAGTGGGGTTTAGTGTCCCATTTGCAGGATAGTTACCATCTATCTGCTAGTCCCTATACCCCTCCCTATTTGATGAGATCAAACCTCTTCAGACCAGAAAGGGAAGCAAGAACGAGCCTCACCAGATATCTCACTACTTACTGCAATATATGGTGGTGACCTATTTTTCTCTACTGAAGCATGATTCCATCTCTCCTTTTTTCTGGGGAGGGAGGGCGCCCTCCTTTTCCTTCCCCCCCCCATTCACAATCTCCATGATTACAGTAGATATTACAGAGATTTGTTTCAGAATATGTCATTAAGCGGGTTTGGTACTAAAATCCACCTTTTAGGGAGTACATATGGTGTCTAACTTTTGGTAGAGTATCTACTATCAGACTTTCTCAATCCATCACCAATTAATCTAAAGATGCTTTCTATAGAAAGTGGATTCTGCCCTCCAGCTAAGAGATTCAAAACTGTGCTCAGATCCTTTTGACAGAAACAGTCTACTTCCTTCATTGACTTCAATCATCTGTTTTTTTAGATACTCTCTTAACAAAGCTGTGAGTGACAAAAGTCAGGGCCACATTTTCAAAATGAAATAAAACTTTGGAGTGTTTTAGGGGCATAGGAAGAAAGGTTACAAATATTCACAAACACACAAACTCCTATTCATGAAGAAATCTTGAGAATTTAGGATTGTGAATAATGATACGACTACATAGGCATGCAAGTATCTTTGTGTTATTCTGACTTTGAATTCTTCTAGTATGTGCCTGTGTCTGGGAATAGATACACATTTGATATGGGTATTATATTTGAGGAACCTCTATATTGATCTGCCCATCAAAATCATGCTATTTTTTTATAATTGCAGCCTGGCAAAACTATAAACTATTCATCTTTTAAAAATTGGCTTATTACATAGTGCTCAATGATGGAGCTATAAAGATTAAAGGAGAGAATTGTTATAATGTAAACAATTACTACATGAAGAAGAAATCATCATGTCCATAGGAAATAAATTTGAAGGCCCTGACTGACAAAATCATGACAAAAAGTTAATACCAGTGAATCCAAAGGTCTTACTTGAAGTTCAACTTGTAGGTGCCTTGTGAGCATCGCATTTACCTTGGAAACAAGAGATGTTTTTTCTGTCCAGTGGCATCCTCTGTTTATATAGCAGCAACCTTTTAGCTGTTGGTATCAAAATGAAGAACATGAGGAGAAACTTGGATCCTATGCTAATTATAATATTCTTGGGCCATACAAATTACATGAGATCACACATGGACAGCTTCATTAATAGTCAAAGAACTCCTATTCACTTAGTCATCCATTAACTTTAGGGGTTATATCATGATCAAGATCATGGAAGATACCATAAAAATAAAGAAAATAATGATCCTGTTCTTGTTCTTAGTTTTTTTTCAGTCAGAAGACAAAAACAAATTCACATTAATTCAGCATTTCTTTCCATATCTGTTTGCTCAGAAGTTCAATCAGTCAGTCAGCTAAAATTAAGGTTATATAGTGTGTGCTAAGCCAAGAATCCACTGTTTCAGCTAAAGTGGTAAGATTACATTGCCGACATTAATCCAATTGGTTATGAATTGGAGTTGACAAATATTAAAGGAACTTTAAGAGAAGAAACGTCTCCCATGCCTGTGACTAGAATGAGAACATTAAGATATGCAAAGACAAAAAATAATCATAAGGAACTCACATAGGATGGGTGCTGTTGCGGTTCTCCTGCATGGTTGCTGATAAATGACCATCAAACAGCTTAAGGGAACAAGGGTTTATTCTCTCTTATGATTCCTGGTTATAGTTCTCAATCAGGCTTGACAGGAGAGCACACGCCGGTACCAGGGCCGAGGAAACTGGCCACACCATCACCACATAACGGCTGAGAGACGGACAATCCTTACTTGCCAGACCAGCTTGTCTGGCCAAGTGAACAGAAGGATGCTGACTTCCTCAACCACCTCTCTGTATTTGATTCACCTGTTCAGGGCCACCATGGGCTGGGTCTGCTCCATCGACTATACTATCTCTTGCAGGTTTGCTCTGGGCTTAACTCAACAATTAATTCTCTACAAATGTGCCCAGAGCTCAAAACCTCAACAGTCAAGTTGACACCTGTGCTTAACTATGACGGTGAGGCAGTAGTGGTTAAAGGACCTTCTGTCCCAAGTGGGACCACAAAGATATTGTCAGGTTAAGATAAGTTCTCTGTTACCTCAAATGTATGTCCCAATAGCAAAGATGCATGAAGTAGGCTATACGAGCTTGAAGTACAAAGCAGAGACAATTCAGATGGCATAGCTCCCCTTGCTGACAGTATGCTAAAAAGAGTGGTGTGTTTGTGTAGTCTATGTAGTTCAAGGAGGAGTTAAGAATTTCTCTGTAAGTTGGAAAGTTTGTGTTCTGACTTTCCCATGAAAGATCATTGTGTGTGCATGTGTGTGTGTGTGTGTGTGTATGTGTGTCTGCTTGCCTGCCTGTCTGTCTGTCTTGTCTGTCTGTCAGATAGCAGAAATGAGATTAGCTACAAAGGGATAGATTAGACTATGCCCTTTTAAGGAACCCAATTAGATAGAGATATGGCCTTACTCAAATTATGTTCTTACTACATCAGTCTATCTCCTTGCTTTTGCAAACAAGTTGGCATGGAACATAGCTTTTGTATCCAAGACTACTTGGATTTAAATTGGGCAGGTTTCTTTATCTCTGTGCACCTCACTTTGTAAGTCACTTTTTTACTTCCTGTTTTGATCCCTGTGTTTATTGATACAGTGGATTTTGATCTTACTACAGAAGGATTGCATGTGTTAATAACTTATGTATAGAGTCAGCTCAGTTACTATCATTATTTTTGCCCCTCACACACTAGTCCCCACACATGCAAGCTTTTACAGTGGAAATTTGGATGAATACAGGTAGTTCAATTCACTTGCAAAATACAAGTGAGGAAATCAGAGGAAGCAAGATAAAAGACTATGTAACAAAGGGCCTTGAAGCCTAGACTCGATTCCATGAGCAACTATGACCATTAGAAGATTATAACCAAGGACCAATGATTAAAGTGCATCTGGTGCCACGATTGACAAGGGACAGTTTTAAAGAGGTGAGTAGTTGGAAGCAAAGAAACCAATTAAGTGATTGGCAGTTCTAGGATATGGCAAAATGAATTGAAAGAAGGGCATTGATTTTAAAGCCATTCAGTGAGTAGAAAGTATTGGACATGGTACTCAGGTTTGAATGGGGCTGCAAATGTCAGTTATCTATTTGCTACTCATTTAAAAATAAAAACATACCTCACAGTATTGTGCAGGTATGAAAGTTTTATTAAGATGTAAGCTTTGAATAATGAAGGTTTAGTAACACATCTGGTTGCTATGACAACAGACTTGGAACAGTGTGACACAGATGCTGTGGTCAAAAGACACACCTAGGGTGTATCTAGGATGGATTTGATGAGTGGAGGGGAGTAAGGTGGATTTCTGGGACAGGAAAGGAGAGAACATAAGCAGTAGTTTTAAGATACTTTAAGAAATAATATGTGTGTTGTTCGTATGTTTGTATGTTTGCATGTGGGGGTTCGCACTCACACAGATCTGTCTACCAGTGCAGTACACTGTGACATCTTTTATGTACATCTTACAGACGAGATGGCTATTACCAAAATGTAAACAATACAATACCAATACAATACCAATCTCAAAAGATTATAATAATGATTAACAATGATTGTACAAAAGTATTGCACAATGGTCTGCAGCATACTAAAAATATTGTGTATTGTTAATATTGTTACTATGATGCTATTTGCCCATGGTTAGGCAGTTATTGAATGTCAGTGCTGGATTAAACCCAGGAGTGTCACTGCAAAACAGAATCTACTGGTCTGGGAATGTACATGCTTGTGGTCCCTTCAAGGAAGATGACTCCAAACTCTATAATGCAAAGGAGACACAAAACTGCCCACTAAAACCATACTGTCTTATAACTGTAGCTGGACAATCTGGTGGAGATGAAAAGAAGAACATAGTGTGGGATGAAGACTGACGAGACAAGAACAGTGAATCATAAACTTAGTTTTAAAATTCAGCTGGATGAGGGGAAACAGAAGTACCATAAGCAGAAAAATCCCAGTGAGTTGAGTCCTGGAAGTGGGACCAAATAAGAGAGATCCGGAGGACCCACAAGAGCCAGGCTGCAAAGTGCCAGGTCCCCAAGCACAGATTTGCAGATTGCTTGGGTGAAACTCTAACCACTGCAACTCTGAAATGCCTACAACGGAGCCCTCCAGCATCGCCTCTCAGCTTGCTTTGGAGTGAAACTTTAGTTGTCAAGAGGAAAGCAGCCAGAGAACTGTGTTTGCTTGGTGCTGCTTGCAGGAGTTACACTCGTAAGAAATCGTGGGCGATGCACATGGAACTCCCCACCCACTGGGGTTGATAATTCATGCTAATTGTACACATTTCCAAAGCCTCCCGTGTGAGAAGGAAAAAATAAAAATGTTCTCTTAACATTTTTGAAGTTCATAAACGTGGCAAATGTTCAATAACTATATTTAACTCCTGTTGCGCATTCCCTAGCTCTCGAAATGTATTAACCCACAATTTCACGCACTTGGCAGAGAAGGCACACTTTTCTGTTTTGTCTTTGGCTCTTTTGGGGGGACTGTTAATGTCCATCACTCTCTGGAAAGGGTAGCTAGAGATGGTCTTTTCCTAAAGTTGCTTCGTATTGACCTCAGTCCTTCGCTTAGCACGACGCATTTGCATTTGGTATTGGACTCAGGTGAAGTCCTGGGCAGCTGGCAGAAAAACAGAATAACTAGGAGAAAGCGATGTATTCAGCCTCTACATGCAGAAACTCACTGCTGAACAGTTCAGTTCCACTGACCTTTTATTTTTGTTCCTAGTGTATGCATATATTGTTCATGATTCTTATGTCTCAAAGTATATTCCTTGGACCCTGGATCAACCTCAGTCTCGATACTTAGGTAAAAGTTGTAAATATAGACTCTTAGGCCTCACACTAAATCAACCGCATCAAGTTCATTTTTAAAAGATGCTCAAATGGGCCTTACACGGGAATCATCAAGCTAACCACAGCACAGCATACCTGATAACTTCCTTGCAGGCCTCTGCCTGCTCTCTGAGTTTCTACAATGGGGAATAGAATGCCATATGCTCTAATGGCCCAGCCTCTAACCTGGTCCCCAGTAAACAGAGGTAAACTGGTCATGACGGCTTCTTATTTTTCAGGTGTTAATATATATACAGACAGATCATTTAACCTCTGCCACAGTCCCTTGAGAAAACAGTGCTATTTCCTTTTTGTAATAAAGAAAATGGGGGATCAGAAACTGTAAATAACTCACCCAAAGTCCTACAAACAGAAATCAGTGGGGCTAACAGGCAGATGGAGGAGCTCCATCAGATACTACAAGATGTTCTTCTAACCACCATCCCGTATCACTGTCTTTCTGGATGCTTAATAGATGTTTAAGGAATTAAATAGATTTTGCTTTGCACAAGAATGATGGCGTCTCTCCTTCTCATTGTCATTACATGAAAGAACGAGGGATACAGTTATGATTTGCCCTGCAGTATTCAATGTGCAGCCGGGAACATCAATCTGCATGCACAGAAATGGCCTATAATTACGCTAGGAATCCCACATCCCCCACCCCTCTCCTCTAGAAAGATCTGCAAGTGTTAGTGAGCCGTGCAGACAATCCGTCAGGCAGAAGGACGCCCAGAGCCTTTAAATAAAACATTCTCACAGCCTTCCAGGGACAGCATGGAAACAAATACTAAGGATGTGAAAGGTGTCGCTGGGATTACCAATGACGTGCTAATGGCTGCTCCGGCAATCTTCCTGCCTCCTGCGCTCTGAGTCACCCGCTCCCTCTGGAGCTGTGCTGGCGTCACTGAGGGACTGAGAGCTATTCACAGATCACTGACTAAAGGCAGGCTTGAGCCCGGCCTGCACGCCTCTGGCCCTCCTGGAAGAGTTAAGGTCACAAGACAGGAGGAGGCCACAAGGAAGAGAGGGCAAAGACAAAGAGTTCTGCCTTCCTCCCATCCATTCCTCCAGCTGCAATTTCGGAAATGTAAACTTCAGAATATATAGGAAGAGTGCTTTGCAGTTAAGGTCTTATACTTTTGACAGTTTATTATTATCTTGAAATAAAACCTTTGCGATGTTACTTTAATTCCACTGGCATTTTATTATTAATCAACCCTGGAGTTGTTACTAAAGAACACACACACACACACACACACACACACACACACACACACACTCTTTGGGGAGAGGAAACTCGGTGTGATTGCTTGGTTGAATTTATTGCAATCTCATTAGTTTTGTTCTTGTCATAATAGGAGCATCCAAGCAACCGGGAAAAGGAAATATATTATTTTCAGACTTCACATTTCCACTTTCCTGATGAAATCCTTTGAAATAAAACATGACTTGCTTTTCCCACCAGGCACCACTGTATGGCATAATATTGCACATCTGTTGTGGTCACTCTACCAAGTTCAGTGATAGCAATTTCAGAATCAACTTTCAGGAAGTCACTTGATGGAAAGTGTAAAAACGTTGTACTCTGCTGTTGGGAAATGATTTTGGAGTAAAAACTGAATCTGTTAAAAAAAAAACTCAAAAAGAGGTGGAGAGTTTGAGGAGAATAAGCAGCAACCACAGAATTCCTTTTCCTGGGTACTCCATAATCTGCTCAATAGTTTTATCCCTTCCTTAGCTACAAACAAGTCGGTGATTTGTTCAGGCTTGACTTCTTCATGGTTAATTACAGGTTTTATCCGACAAGGTAATTTTCCTGATTGGCAGATAATAAAGATATTCATCATGTAAGTGAAAAGGGTTGGGGATACCTTTTTGCTTTCTATGTTAGTATAAAAACATGGAGTCGGACAATTTAGTGAAGAGAGTATAACACAAGAATTATTAATATTAAAATTAGCCTTGGGTTAGACATATGGCTCAGGGGTTAAGACTATGCCTCACAAGCAGAGGATTGTGAGTTTGGATCCCAGGTCCCACATACAAACAGTAGCGGCCTGTACTTCCAGCCCTGGTGGGAAGAGCCTGGGAAATCCCAGTGAAGCAAGAAGGAGGCAGAAGCAATCCAAGATGATTCCTGAAGTCACCCTTGGTATTCCACAGGGACACCAATGCCCTCTGATACATACACACACACACACACACACACACACACACATGCACACACACACACATACATGCACACACACACACACGAAATAAATAAAATATTTTAAACAAAAAGAGCCACCAAAACATTAAGAAAAAAAAGTGCAAATTTCTTTTTTTAAACACTTCTTTTTTATTATTTTTTATTATTATTTATTCAATTGTGTGTGTATGTGTGTGTGTGCATGTATGTGTGTGTATGTAGAACCACGGACAAATTCGGGAACCACCATGGACGCCTCCACCTCCTCCTTGTTTACTCTGCACTAGGATTCACAGACTCCACCCTACCAGGACCAGAAACGCAGACCGCCCCCGCTTCCGTCCAGTGTCTATACGTGGGGTCTAAGATCCGAACTCAGGACCTTCCACCTGCAAGGCAGAGGCTTAACCCCTGAGCCACCTCTGCAGCCCCCAAATTTCTTTCAGACTTCCAGAGTTTGATGTCTAGGCTGAGAATATGGTCTTGCTCTACTACTCAGTTAAACAATGAAGCAGAAAATGCAATGTTTCTCATTTCTTTTTTTTTATTATTATTATTGTTTATTCAACTGTCCGCATGTGCATGTGTATGTGCGCGCACATGTGTGTGTCTGTGTGTGTGTGTGTGTGTCTGTGTATGTGTAGAACCACGGACGAACTCGCGAATCACCATGGACGCCTCCACCTCCTTCTGCCCCGGGATTCACAGGCTCCACCCTACCAGGACCAGAAGCGCAGGTCGCCCTCGCTTCCGCCTGGCATCTATACGTGGGATCTGGGATCCGAACTCAGGACCCTCTGCCTGCAAGGTGGAGGCTTAACCCCTGAGCCACTTCTCCAGCCCCAATGTTTCTCATTTCTATAAAAATAAAAGTCAAGTTTAATGTAGATACATTCTCCTTGGATGTGAATCTTGCCAATGAGAGATGTCATTTAGATATACTTTTGAACAAATAAAATTTTCACTGGTAAAGAAGCTTTGCAAAACCTATTTGGGTGAGGTCAGCTCTGCTTGTGATCACACAAAAGTGTTTTAGCAACTCTCTGGATCCACCAAAAGGAGGGCCATAGAGCATTTCTTATTGATTATATACCACTCAATTTTAGTTTTTGAGTTTGTTTAAGAATCACAAGCATGTATTCACCTGAATGATGAATCTCAGTTGCTTTGGATCTACACATGACAGTTAGAGAAGGTAAGCAATATTTAGGCTCCACTATTTCCCCAATCATTGGTTGGATCCTATTTAACAAACCAAATCTGTTCAATGGCTAAAGGGGAGATGAGAAAGAAATTTGCATAATTCATCCGTGGATGTGAACTTGTTTTTAAGAGGCTTCTTGAAAATTCACAAGGGGGCTAGAGAGATGGTTCAAAGATTAAAACTCTGCCTTGCAAACAAAAGGTCCTGAGTTTAGATCCCAGGTCCCACCTAAAAATACCAGATAGAAATGGTGGTGGCCTGCACTGCTGGCCTCAATGGGCAGAGCCTGGGAAATCTCAGAGTGAAGCAAAAAGGAGATACAAGCAATCCAGGATGATTCCTCAAATCACACTTGGTCCTCCACAGAACACGCAATACCTTATGATACACATGCGCACACACACACACACACACACACACACACACACGCATCTATGCACAATTGAATAAATAATAAAAACAATTAAAAAATGTCTCTCATTGTTCAGGATTACTGAGACTTGAGACATAAAAGGTAGATTTCATCTCAACTTTCAAATTGACAGGTAGTCTGGGATACTGTTTGGGCTATATTCTAAGAAGCCACATGGTAGTGGGGGAGTGTCACATTTAGTAAAGGAATGCTGAGCCAGAAGAATATGAACCTGTAATTTGCCATCTTTGACCCACATGGGATTTTCTGTGGTGGGATTCATTGCACTATTCAACTCCATGGATGTACTGATTACTCTTCTCCATTGCTGTGAGACACACTTATCCTCAAATAACTTAAGGGAAGAAAGGAGGATTTTATTCAGCTTATGGTTCCAGAGGGAAAATATAGTCTTTATGGTGGAAAAGGCATGACTGACTGTCAGAAGCTAGTGGCGGATTAGGTCACTGCAGATATCATGGAGATTGAAAACTGTAGAACTGCAAACTCAAGAGCAAACTAACCAATTGAAGCCAGGAAGGGCTAATCAACCTTAAGGTCCACACTCTGTCACATGCCTTCCTCCAGCAAGGTCCACCTCCTGAAGGTGCCATGACCTTCCCAAACAACTAAAGATTCAAATATATGAGTCTGTGAGGGATTTCAAACATGACTTTCTCTCTAAATATATAGAGCTTCTCTCAGGATTTTTCTTTAATTTTTCATTTTATATCTAGGCATAACCTGGAGACATGGACAAATATCTTAAATATAAATGGTAGGTTCTCCTAGTTTGGCAATGCAAATGATTAAGTTCTGCATATCCCTCCCTCCATATAAATGCCTGTTTATAATCTCATGCTTGCCTAATATTCTCATTGTGTAAATGCTGGATGATTCAAATATTCACCTTTTTCTGAAAGGCCCTAAAATCTAGAAGAGATAAGAGACATAGTATTGAAATGTTAAAAGAGATAAAATGTTGAATGCCACCATAGGTTTTTTTATTTTAATTTAAGAACATCCAAGAGATAGAGATTCATTTTTCAATAGCAGACTAGTTAAGTGATTACCTAGATGAGACCTTGGAGTACTGATAGATCATACTGACCAATCAATCAAAGAATAGTCTAGACAACAAAGAAGATAATAGTAGAAGCAAAAACAAGAGGGAGGTAGTATGGGGGGTTCTATAGCAAAAAGAACTTTGAGCAATTCTGTTTGAATAAAACGTTACCCCAAAAAAGTTACAGTAAAACAAAGCAAGAAATTAGAGTGGGTAGACATGATCTTTTAAAAAATGAAATTTCAATTATACTTAATGAAATAGAGAATTGAACCCTAACCTCTTTCTTTTTTAATGCTCACAAACATGATTCAATTAAAAAAAAAAACCAAGGCATGCCCACTTATCAGAGCAAATCAAGCATCTTCTTTCAAGCCGACAACAGCTTTATTTTTATAAAGTAGGAGGGATCTTAAGGAGAGACAGGAGTCATTGGTTAACTACAAGAAGCTTTCTCCTCAACATATTATGGAGAAAAATAAATTGTATCATTTGGCACTTACTGTTTTGGAATTATACACAGATTTGAATGGGTAATTTGGAGAATCCTATAACCAGGACAGTTTTTCATATGAGAGCTTGGACAGTCAGTCCCTACAATATGGTGGAGACTATTAGGGGGGAAAAGTGATTAATTTTTTTCAGGGAATAATCTGATTTTATGGCTGAAGTAGCTAAAAGATAATAATGATAACATTGGTTATGACTGAGACCCTACCTTGTGATGTACTTTGTGAGATGTCTTATTTGATTACTAATTCTGCAAATATGAGTAGGAGAGATATTCTCAAGATTGAGCATTAGAAACAGAGGCTTCAACAAAAACAGGCAGGTTTATCTTTCTAGGATGACAGAGGTCTCTGAAAAAATTAATTAAATAATCATGTATATAATTACAAATTATTAACAGACCTCTGAAGGGATTACAAGATACTGAGAAATGTATTTTTGGAAAAGTTACTGACTTCGCTACAGGATAAAGGAAGTCTGAATTACTAAGACCAGGAAATGGAAATGGAGTGAGCAGAGGAGAAGCCATTGTGATGAAAGGAAACACAAAACTCTGAGTCAGTAGCCAGCTCTAGAAAGTTAGGAAACAGACAAGAGATGGAGAGAGATTGAAAGCACAAGCTGCCGTGGGGCGAAATATGGATCTGTGTACACCATGTCCATGATCAAAGAGAAAACACTGAAACATTAAAAGTCAGAGGTTTAGAAAAAGCAAACCTGATCAGATTGCATTAGGAGAAACTTACTTTCACGGCAATGACGAAATGAAGGATACTAAACAAGCAAAATGAACCCATTTTGAAGATCCATATGGCAGTCAGGCAGGAGCAGAGAGTCCTGCCAGGACAACTCACTGACTGTAATATATATGCAGATGTTGGCATTTATATGATCATGGGATGAAGAAGAAGGAAAGAAGGAAAGCGATAAATGAAAAGCATAGATTTTGTGTAGGAACTGAATACAGAGTAGGGGAAGAAATCACCAGAGACAAAAAGGAGAGGATGGGATGGGATTTTCTGTGGAAAGAGCAATAATATCCTAAGTTCCTTCTAACAAAGTATAATTATCACATGCATTTTACAGGTGAAGAAACTGAGGCTTATGAGGAAACTGTCCACTTTCTCTCTTTATAAAGGGAAAATCTCGGATTAGAGCCTGGATCTAACTGGCCCCAAGCCTAAACCTTTGAGGATTTTCTTCATATTTCTTTTCCTTTTTTTAGAGATGAAAACAAATTATGACTTAAGGACCAGAACTCTGGGAACTCAACCAATTACTTGTCAAAATTCTTGAACAGACAAAGTTTCCTTTAGAAGAAAATGTGTGTATATGTGTGTGTGTGTGTGTGTATCTGAGAGAGAGAGAGAGAAAGAAATGGAGTACAGTGTCTTTCTCATGGCTAAATTTACTTTTATGTGAAGGAAAAGTGACTTGGCTCAGTCTTTCCTTTCATATGTCTAATGTAAAAATGATTGACTTCATCATACAGCATTTTATATAGGTATCTTATCAATTAACTTCTTATTAAATTCTATATGTGCCAAAAGTTACTGTTTCTTGGGTAAGACAGTCACTTTAATATGAAACTAGGAATATCAACCTGTAAAAAGGGAAACATAAATTACCTAATAATTAGCATTGCTATTAAGAATTAAATGACTTAAAATTGTAAATTGCATTGGATCTGTGAAGTCCTCAGCCAACATTGACCAGGAGTTATTCTTAGTAGTAGGACTTGTAGTAATTTGTAGACTCTTGGTCTCATTTCCAGTTGTGTCATTGTAATGACCTCCCCTCCCATAAATTCCTTTCTTTCTTCCTCTTTCAACCTAAATACATATCTTCTTTCAAAGCCCAGCTTATAACTTTATTTTATTTATTCTTAGATTGTCCTCCTTTGACAAATACATTTGTTACTTTTCATTGTACAATATTTCAGTCAAAGAAGCAGATCTGCTCGTTTTCTAAGATCTTACATTACATTGAGGAATAACAATCACTGCAATGAAAAACATAATGATAACAGTCATAGATAAAGAGGTGAAGAAAATTTTCTTGGTTTTTCTAGCATGTGAGGAGCCAATTAAATGAAGTAATGTATGAGGCTGATGAAGAAGATAATGAGGGGGAAGAACAAGATGATTATGGAGACAAGCATGATAACACGGGGAGTTGGGCATGAGATCAGGACTTTAGGCAGATCCATATGGTGGGTTAGGGGAAGGACATTGGACTTATTCTGAATAAGATGGGAAGTCACCAGAATAATCTGAAAGGACCGATGTGATCTAATTTAAGTTTATATATAAATCACTTGAGTTTCTGTGTGGATAATAGACAACATTACTGTAGCGCTGCAGAGAAGAGGAGAGTTGGTTTAGGTTGTCCCAAATGGGAATAATAGGAGATGAACAGATCCTGGATATATTTTTGAAGACCTAGCCAACATGGCATGTGGATAAATGAGCTGTAGGGTATGGAAGAGGGGAGAGTTACAGATGACAACAAAACTTGAAGCCTAATAAACCAAAAGGATGGAGTTGCAACTAATGAGATGGGGAACTGTAAACTGGGCAAGAAGTCTCATTTTGGCCAAATGGAGGAGTGCCCTATCAGAGATGAACATGGAGATGTCCAACGGGCTGTGAGTAAGAAGTGACAAGAGTTTAGGGGACAGGTCAGTGCTAAAAATATAACCTTGCAAGTCATTCTCCAAGTATTTATAGCAATGACTAAATACGATAACCTAGAATGAATGTAGATAAAGAGAGACGTCAGAGGATCAGGCCTGGGGCACCCAGCATCCAGAGTTAGAGAAAAGTAGGGGCAAAGGGGAACAAAGTGGGCAGAGAGTCAAAAGTCAGTGCTGTCCTGAAGAGCATATTTCAAAGCGGAAGAAGTGATTGATTTTAGCAAATGCTGGTAATGGCTAAAGAGATGAATTATTTTAAGTCTGAAGATCTAAATTTTAAATGGCCCTGATCTCTAATTTTTTCATCAGTCTATAATAAATATATTCCAAGGTTCACATCTGGTCACCAGTAAGACTAAATTTACCTTCAAATATATTTTATCAACCACATTTTTTCAAAAAAGTAAATTTCATGCATTTTTGTTCACCATCATCTACGGAGTTAATAGGAAACCTCTGTGTTCCTAGTCCAGCAAGCTTTATGATCATGATGCCAACACACAGAGACAACAATCATAAGGGCTATTGCTATTCTTAGTTTGCCTCTTCAATGCCACAGAAGATATTGCAAGCCAGAGCGTTAAAATGCCTCATCATAATTAATTTTATGTCTGTGACAAGGAGAAATATAGATGCCAATAATTTTCCATGACTGTATTCTGGACAATTGAGAATGTTGTTTTTTTAGTGGACCAAAGCAATTTTGCAGGTGTGGTTAAGTTAAATTGTATTACCTGAAAATAGGGATATTATTCCAGATAATAGGGGTGGATCCAGTATACTTCCATCAGCACCTAAACACAGACAAGGAGGGTAGAGAAACACAGGAAGGTGACAATTTGTTTTTGATGTTTCAAGATGGAAATGAACGTATGTGAAGAAATGATATAACACCCATCACTAAAAAGAAATTAATTACCAACCATCTCAATGAACTTGACAGCAAGTCCTTCCTTAGAGCCTCCCCACCTCTTGCCACTCCTTGGCAAAGTGTCTCTCTTCATACTTAGATTCTAGCCTTGGAGATGCTGAGCTGAGACCCCCCACCTAATACTCCTACCTTTCTGATCTACAGACACAAGAAATAATAAATAGATATTGTTTTAGCTACTAATTACAAGATAAGATGTCACAAAGTAATAGAATGACCTGGCAAAAGTACTGACACTGAAGTGTATATTGATGCTGAAATATCACACTTCACATCTGCTTACAGAAAAACTTTTCTCAGGGAGCTGGAGAGGTGGCTCAGGAGTTAAGCCTCTGCCCTGCAGGCGGAAAGTCCTGAGTTCAGATCCTAGACCCCATGTATAGATGCCAG
Organism: Typhlomys cinereus; assembly: GCA_023101885.1. Taxonomy (NCBI): domain Eukaryota; kingdom Metazoa; phylum Chordata; class Mammalia; order Rodentia; family Platacanthomyidae; genus Typhlomys; species Typhlomys cinereus. Next base: position 1,241,568 of record JALPQD010000429.1, read on the forward strand.
GCTGAAGCTGGGACGGGCTGCGTTTCCAGTCCTGTTAGGTGGAGCCTGTGAATCCCCGAGCAGATTAAACAGGAAGAGGTGGAGGCGGTCCATGGTGGTTCCCAAATTCGTCCGTGGTTCTACACACACATACACACACATGTACATACACACGTGCGCACACGCATACACGCACAATTGAAAAAAAAAACTTTTCTATCTTAACATTCTCTCTAAATTCAGGGATCTGTTCTCAAAGTCAGTTTCTGAATATCAGGTCAATGCAACACTTATATTACTGCATGGCTTCCACATTAACAATGCAAACAAAGATGTCTGGGCGTGACCAATACAGAGATGAAGCATGATCAGATCTCATGAGACATCCTGGATCCCTCCTCTGCATTTTGCTCCATAAAAGTTTCATCTTGACCTCTTCCTCCCCAGGCCTTTGAGTTTGCTCTTTCTTCTTCCTTCTGGGCTTAGTAAGCTCTACCTGCTCAATAGTCTCCACTTCCTGAAGTAAGACTTTCTTGCTCTCTTTTATTATGCCAGTATGTGTTGTGTGCATGTTTGCGTGGGGATACACATGTGTGTAGGAACATATGTGGGAGGGGGTACATGCATGCATGTGTGGCTACCCGTGTGGTCCTTCCACATAAAGGAGAAAGAGAAAGTGACCACATAAGTGGAAAATGTACTGCTGCTGGTTTTCAAGACAGAAGGACATTAACCAGGGATTGAGGCAACTTCTATGAATTAGAAAGGCCAGGGTAATAGATTCTCACCAAGAGCCCCCAAGGAAAAAAAACACCACTCTGCTAAGAGTTTTATTTATTTCAGGTAAACCCATAAAACTGTAATGTAAAGCTACAGAAATCTACAGAGAGACAAAATAACAAATACACCTTGTGTAAATCTCTAAGTCTATGGTAACTCATTATCCCAGCAAAAGGAAACTAATGCAAAGAATACACCATGACATTTCCCACAGAAACTCAACAGACTTCTAGATTGATTTCAGCTCAAGTAATATTTATTGAGTTAGCAACCTACTGCATTGTGACAAAATGTATGTAATCTAGAGCCTGAAATGTTTTAAAAAATGCTACCAGAGGGGCTGGAGAGGGGTTAAGCCTCTGCCTTGCAGGCGGAAGGTCCTGAGTTCAGATCCTAGACCTCACAGATAGAGACCGGGCGGAAGCGAGGGCGGGCTGTGTTTCTGGTCCTGGTAGGGCGGAACCTGTAAATCCCAGGGCAGAGTAAACAAGGAGGAGGTGGAGGCGGTCCATGGTGGTTCCTGAATTTGCCCATAGTTATACACACATACATACGCATGCGCACACACATACACAAATGTGCACACACGCACAATTGAATAAATAATAAAAAAAATGCTACCACTAACCTCACTTTCTTCACATACATTTAAAAAAAATAAAGTAACTATCAAAAAAACCCGTACACATTTAGCTGGTGGGAAAGCCTCAGGGAGACCACCTGCATTGTAAGATAGTAGGAAAGAAGAAATAATGAGGATAGCAAGGGAAACAGCTTTGAAAAATTTGTCCTACATATGGAGCTCCCAAAGAGCAAGGTAGAGTACAACATTCTCCTGCCTCAGAGACCAAAAGGTTAGGAGGTCTTTACCGAATTTTTCAAAGACTACTAAATAGCATTACAGTAACAAATAACAGATTGGCTGCAAGAGGAGAAAAAGTACACTCTGAGTAGGATTTACCACATGGGATTAGTGACTGTCTCATTATCTGCTGCTCGAGTTAAAAAAAATGCTCACATTATATAAATAGATTCCTTTTGCTCTTTGGAATAAAAATTATGTGTGTTTAGGTTGTAGAATGAAATCCTGGCAAACAAGAGAGATAGCTATTATGTTAACAAATAATGGTGACTTCTTTTGTGTCACAATACAGCAGGCCTTTGGCTCATGTCAATAGCATGGCTTGCTTTTTACAAGTTTATTTAAAAGTGTAATGTTGGAGACTTACCTTCCTGTCTTCTGATACCTACTAGATCTAGACTATTTTAACTGCACAAATAACAAACCAGTGCAAAACACCATTTTGGTCTGAGAATATGGTAGGATAATGAACACACAGACAATTTGTACAAAATCAATAGCCTTTGCTGTCAGCAGTAGATTGCAGTTGGAACCTGTCTTTAGAAGGAAGAAGTGCTAGCACTTCCAAACTCCAGAGCTGTTCAGGAAGAGAGCCAGTTAGCATAATGAACATTCTAGCCTTGATTTTTCTGTTAAATTACTAACATTTTTTAACCTGGGGGAGGTAAAAGCTTTAATGGAAAACACAACCTTTCTGTAACTCAGGTATTTTGCAAGCCTTGTTAATATTGGTAACACTGACACTGGTTAATAGAAAGTGCTATGCAAGTGCAAATTGTTATTGAAGAGACTGTGTACAAATTAGGGAAAAATGACTAATAGTAACATATTGTTCTGGGATGCCTTCCCCCAAGCAAGGCAAAAATATCAGTCACCCAGTCAGCCAGCCTTTATTTAGTACCTAATCTGTTCTCAACAGTATCCAAGCTGAGGATGCAAGGGAAGCAGGTGGCCGCCACATTTGCAAGAACAACTAATTCTGATGGCTAATGTTTATGGAGAACTCACTATATGCCAGGAAATTTTACCTGGATTACTCATCATCTTCAGACCAATACTGCAATGTGTAAATTTCCATTTCCATGTACAAGAATCACGGAGAAGCAGCTGAGAATGTTACATCCGCAGAAAGACTACCCTGGCAGTACACGTGATGCCACAGCAGGTCTTCTCCCCACTCAGTAAGGTGCCTCATGAAATGATACGTGTTGTCAGCAGCCATCAAAGTAGGAGAGCTCTTGCAAAGCAAACTGTACAGGGATGCTTTTACCATTGATGCCTTTGGAAAACATGGTTTCTGTCTTTGGGAAATGATAGAGCATGAGGTTTTGACTGTGAACTCTATAGCAAAGATTGTCCGGATTCAGCCTTCCCTCCTCCACTCAGGAGAGTTGCATGGCAATGACGTACCTCTGCTACTTACATCTCTACTACATTCACCATGGGGCTCTCAGGGGGCAACCCATATACTACACCAGCTTTTTCATAATGTTATTTTAATGCCACACATACAGAGCCTATCCGAAATGGACACAAAATAATGGTTCTTGATGTCATGCAAATCAAAGCATGAAGGGGAAAAACTTGCTAAAGGTTGTCTAAGGGGTAATATTCAATAAATAAAGCTGAGCTAATTTAAAAGATTGTTCAAATTTCTTTTTTAATATTCTATTTATTTTACTCTCTTTCTCTCTCTGGGGTGTGTGTGTGTGTGTGTGTGTGTGTGTGTGTGTGTGCACTGTATGTCCCTGTGGAAGACCAAGGGTGACTTCAAGAATCATCCTGGATCGCTTCTACCTCCTTCTTGCTTCATTCTGGGATTTCCCAGGCTCTGCCTATTAGAGCCAGAAGTATAGGCCACTGCCGTTTCCACCTGGCGTTTTTTCGTGGGACCTGAGATCTGAACTCAGGACTTTCTGCTTGTGAGACAAAGTTGTAACCCCTGAGCCATCTCTCCAGACCAAATTTCTTTTTATGACATATAGTCACTGAGCTTGAGCCAAAGCACCAAGTATGTCTGGAAATGAATTAATTTGGTGTAAATTATTGGGCCTTTCTTTAAAGAGCTTTCAAATATCCATGTATTAATTACTGATCTCAAACTAGGACAAGTGGGTTTGTGGTTGGTCTCTTAGGAACCAATCACGTCTCCAGAACTGGATTTTTACTTTTATCTGTCAGTTTCATTAGCCCCTCTATCCCACCAAACCTTCTTGATGGAATATGGAGCTCTCTTTCTCTGTTCTTATCTTGTAGTTAGTCAAAATGTCCATTTTGAAAAATAACAAAATGTATTTCTGTTCCTGCCCTCTCCCAATCCAATTCACTGATATTCAGCAGCTCTGCATAATCTAGGTTGCCACACACTTTTGTTCTTTCATCTCCAAAGGCATCTGTGCAGTTCCACCCTTCCATATTGTTCTTCTGCCTTACAAAGACTGGTCCTTCCTGACCCAGCTGAAACATATCAATGTGGCATCATCTGTTCCATTGCAAAGACATCTTCCACTCATCTATATATCTTCAAATTTACATCTAGATCTTTGCTGCTCCTATCAAATTATAGATGTGACTTCACTCCTAATTACTGAAAAATTCCTAAATTATAAAGGTGATCTTTTGTCAGGCTGGCACCTCAAGCCTGTAGTTCCAACATTTGGGAGGTGAAGGTAGGAGGAGGTGAAGGTAGGAGAAGCAGGGGGATCCTGGACTACCTAGTGAGTTCAAGGCCAACTGGATAATATGAGACCCTTATTCAAAAGTAAGATAAGAATGAAAAAAATGACAACCTGTGGTAATTGAATCATAACAGTTTTTACACTGACTAATTAGACCAGTCCATTGATTTTTTGTAGTACTCGTCATCATTTTCTATGCTGTGGACAATAGCTCTTGGCTTTGCACATGTTTTTACGTAGTATTGTTGCAAGAATAAGCCTTTATACTTGGGCAAAATTATGCTCAGTTAATCAGCAAATAATTGCTGGAGTGTTTCTCCTCTTCCTAGTTCAGCTCTCTGAGGCATACAAAGGAAGTCTTCAAAAGCATAGTAGAGGAAATAGTACTGATCTAGACTTAGACATGTAATTCTTAATTACGCATCTCTTTCATATTTCCTTTTTATCCCCAGAACTGTGTCATCCACAATGAGGATGCTTGGAAGTTATTCACGAAGAAATTGATTTATATTATCTATCCTGCAGTTGCTGTCATTGGAGACAAAATTTTTCTGTGCTTAGAAACCAGAATTACAGGATGGCATACAAATGCACCGATGGGTGAGCAATTATTAGGGAAAAAAGGCTTTGGGGAGCCATAAAGAAGCAAGATTCATTCTGAACAGAAAAAGGAAATTACCCTAAAGGGTAAGTATTAAAAAAAAAAATCAGCATGAGTGTTCCTTACATGAAATGAGAACCTTTTATAAAAGGTAAACGGAAGTAATAAAATTTATCCTTATGTTTCATTATTTTACAATCATCCCCTTCGATCATAACAAGAATATAATCTATAGCTGTGATTTAGCTTATTCATTTACATAGGGTTTTTGTGTCTAAGCATAACAGAAATCATGAGCAAAAGTATGTGAGTTTATGCCTAATTCAATTTGGAAGAGGATTTTCTGCCAGGAAAGGGACTAGCAAAGCCTTTCTGAATCCTTTTCTGGCTCCTCAGGAAAATCAAGGCAGCCTGAAAATTAGGACTAAGCTTTATTCTAATAAAACGGTCTGGACTGAGGCAAATTCTATGGTAGGCGATCAGTTAGATCCTTCCCTGCCACATCGTAAGAGGAAAACAAAATAAGATGGACATTGAAAAGCACTGTACACTAAGAAATTTATACAAAGTGTGTTAAATCTGTGGCAACCCTTGAGGGATTGTTATTCTTTACATGTCTGCAGTTAAAGTCATTTAGAAAGACTGAATAATTTCCCAATGTCATATCTCTTTCAAACTAGCAAATTTAGAATTCAATTTTGGAGATGCTATCTTGCTGAAATAAGAAGATTCGTGGACAAGATGACATTAGGTTGGCCTTGAATTATGAACAAGAGTATTTGTTAGGTTGTACTGTACTGCAACGAACCATCCTAAGAACAATTTTCTTTTTTTTTTTTATCTTTGTGTACTGTAGTTCAGGTGCACATTTTTTAATACTGCAAGTGGATCAACAGAATATGTCCTGTGTGAACCATGTCTCTCTGATGGCAAAAGACAACAAATTATGCAGAGGTTGTTAAACTGCTGCTTGGCCATGGATTCAAGCATATTACGTCATATCCCAGCTCTTGAGAAGAAGCCAAAGAATCAGTTCAGGGAGAGCCTGTGCTAGTAATTCAAGGCCATCTTGGGCTACATAGACCATATCTCAAAAAAAAGTATCATTAATTTCTCAGATTCCTCATCACTAAGCAATTTACAGGTCAAGACTTCTTCCAATGGACCACAGAGGTAGAATTCTCTTATAAGGAACGATAGTCATGGGGAAGATATATTTATTTATTTGAAGACAGATTAGGTTACTCTACGTCACTTAATTTCTGTCACCATTAAGCTGTCATCACTTCTGTTCATACTGTATGATTTCAAGCCAATATAGTATAATTATTTAAGGGGACCAGGAAAGGACAATGTTAGGAACATTTGTAGGCTGGTCTGACAGTTCATTAAAGTAAGAGGCAGTTGAGTAAAAGAGTGGGAGAAAAAAAGAGACTGAACTTGTAAAAGAAAGGACGGAAAATTTCTCCTCCCCTACCGTGTGCCCAAGTGCCTGGCAATAGCTTGTGTACAATTAAGATATAGCATCGGCCACCACCATCTCTTCTCTGATCTGCTCACAGATCTGATCTGTGCATTCAAAGCCACCTGTCTAAACTCACAGCCTCCAGGTCTGAGTAAATTGGCCACTCACTGTCTATAACATTGAAGTAAGAAAGGCAATTCTTCTATTAACACCTTTCTTTCTCTAAAGCAAGCGACACATCTGAAGTGAATTTTTTTTTCTCTTGGAGAGCAACCGAACCCCTGAAGGGCTGAAATTGCCTAGGGGACTCTCTGAGTTCAGTGCTAGGACCAAGAATAAAACATAGCTGTTTTCTCTAATTTTTAGGGTGAACTCTTTATTTCTAAGGAGATTTCACATAAACTGTCAGTACAATGCCAACTATTTTGTGAGTATACGGAAATACTAGGCAAAGTAAAGACTTGCTTATCTGATTATCTGACGTTTGGACCCTGGGATGAATATTACAGCTCATTTCAGTTCCTGTATCCAAACCGAGACTATCTCACTTGGAGACTTTCGAATTTCCTTTAGGACTTAGATATATTTTAATTTCGACACATTAGCAAAAGAGCAACATATGCTTTTAGAAAATCAATCTGCCTTTTGGAATTTCCTTTCTCTCTTCTGAAAGCCGCAGACCTCAGACCCAAGGCTCCAGGCTACATGACCTAGATGTCATTTGCACTCTCTTGGCTACTTGAGAGAGAGAAGACCCCAAAATATATGCTGCTTTGAGGGAGGATAGCTTAAAAATCAATTTTTCAGAATCTTTGTGTGGTCAAATAAAAATAGAAAGCATTTCATATAAACCTCTAGGGAAAAGAAACCAGTATTAGAGAAAAGCAAATGCTTATACTTTTTACACTCACTTCTTCCATCTTTGGGGGTATTATTTTAAATAAATTACAATTATTGAAGATCAGAAAAGGGATCCTTTCCAATTCCTGAGCTCCTCTGTTGTTTACCAAGCAAGGAAAACAGCTTCTCCCCCACCCCCAAGCCCTTTAATCTGAATAAGGTCCCCTAAGCCTTATCCTACAGAGCACTGCTCAAATTGTAGCACAACTGAATTAGACACTCTACAACCCTGACTTGGAGCAGCTCTTAGACACATTCACGGTATTCCCAGGTTTTTCTCAGCAAATACTCTGCAAACATCTATCCTGCCTCCTCTTAGCCAGGGAGACAAGGAAAGACAAGGCTATGAGGATCCATGGATTCTTCCAACAGCTTTCCTATATTGTCATTCGACTGTGTTCATGCATGACATATTTCTTTTGGAGAAGCCTTCTGCATCTCTCTGACTTGATGCTCAGTGTGTGCTACATTCATTTGTTTCATGTTTTGCAGATCCATGACATGGCTCCCTTGAAGACAGGGTTCCCGTGCTTCATGGAAAATAGAACTAAGTGATTGGAAAACTATGATTCCAAGCAACAGGATCCACTGGCCACAAGCCCCACCTGGCCTTGGGGATCAGCACAGGATCCTTAGGAACAAAACAACCGGAAACAGGAAAGTGAACATGCTCCCTGGCACACTGCCCTCGAGGCTCCCAAGCTGCCTCTGGGAGTAGCGTGGAAGGGTCTTGCTTTGCTCCTGAGTATCACAGGTAACCAGCTGGGCCCATCATGCCGCTTAATAGCAGCGCTTTAAGAAAGTGTTGTCATTTCCATGTCATACTCATTTCTCTCTCCTCTATTATCTTTTCAAAAATCATATTACAAAATATTATGAGCTTCCTGTATCAGACACTTTGGGTCTTAGTCACTCAATTATTAAAATTGTATGATTTTTTAAATTGCCGTTATGTGTGGGCTGTCTTTACCAAAGCGACAAAGAAATTGAGTTAACCCAAATGGTGCGATGATTGCAGGATCAGAACACGGAAAATTATAGTGTTGCAGAGGGGGAAAAAAAAAAAACAGTGATTTTACATCAGTGCCAATAAAATCCTGGGCCACTCAGCATGATACTGTTACGTTAGACAGGGAAGAGCAAATGCATATAATGTGCTGCCACACTGAATAATGGGAAAATCAAGCCATTTGGAGCTTTTGGTCCTATACTTAGTTGCTCATCTATAGTAAACCAGGTTGTCTAGGAAGATGAGGTGTTCCAACTACAGGTCTGAGCTGCCCGTTGATCATTGTTCCTTTCACCTGTGCCCCTCTCTAGGCAGCCTCTCTGTTTCTTCTACTAGAGATTCATATTGCCAACATGGTCTCGGCTGTCTCTCTTAGAGAGTGGTGGCCACAATTGCATGGACATCAGCCAAAACAAAAGTCTTGGACAGTCCAAGCTGCCTCTGTAACTCGGAATTCCTGATAGGGCTAACTGACAATGAGGCAGGATTCACAGACATCTGTCCGCCAATTCTGTGAAAAGAAGCAATGAACCAGTCTACTAGCCTGAGAGTGGTTAGTGTATCTCAGAACATTATTCCAGGTTCTTTGTCCTCTGACGTCTGAATTGAGTTCATTGCAGCCTAACTCCTAATTCTGAGGCCAATCCTTTTGCTAGAAGATGATTGGCAGCAGGTGAAGCCCAAGGAGCTCATTAAATTCAAACCCTGAAAGGGCTCTATGCGCAAGATATAGGAGGAAGATGATGTCTGACCATCCAAAGAGGCTGTGTAATGCCTCTCCCTAGTCTCTCCAGCATAAACACACGCCAGCCTCAAGAGAGCTTCCAGTTTGTTTAAGATGCAGAAATTATAGGTTTGTGTGTGAAATGCAATGCTGACTTTTTTTAAAGTAAAACATGCTTGCCCACCATGTTAGTTTCCTGTTATTACTATAACAAATCACCACAAACTTAGCTGTTCTAAACAACACCAATAGATTTGCTTACAGTTCTATAGGTCACACGTCTAAGTATCTCACCCTACTGAAGCCAAGCTGAAGGTTGGGCTATATTCCTCTGGAGGCTGCAGCAGATATCTGGTTTCTTTGCTTTTTCCTGTTTCTGTGGCTGCCTACAGTCCTTGGCTAAGGGCCTATTCTTTGCTCAAAGCCAGCAGTAATGTCTTTTGGACTCCAACTGACTGACATTCTGATTCTTTCCTTATTAGGAAATTTGTGAATGAATTGGGCCTAACTGAATATCAATCGATATCCCCATCTTAACTATCTTCACTGCATCTGCAAAAACCTTTTTTTCTATATTTACAAATTTGGGGGATTCAGGCACAGATATTGTATGGATGAGTATCTGCCTGCCAAGATATGGCTTTAAAAACATTCTAGGCTTTTTAAAGTACCTGGAGGCTTCACTTCTGTGCCAGCTAGATACAAAAGTCAACGTGGCAGTTGGAGAAACATTTGTGAAGAACTGGTAGTTAGAGCAGCCCCAGAGCAACCCTATAGAAGATTATCTAATCAATATAACATGGGAGGACCCAGGCCATGGTGGGTGGGGCCATTGTTTGGGCAAGTGAATAAGATGGAGAGAATTGGTTCAATGTTTTGACATACAGGCATAAGGCTATACTGGCAATTGAGAAAGTAGGTCACTGTCTCAGCCTTTTCTGTAGTTATGGTCTGGCAAGTTTCCTAAGTTTCTAATGTTACTATGAATTATTCTGCCATGATGATGAACTGTAACAAGAACCATAAGAATAACCCCCTAAATTGTTTTGGCATGTATTTATATCAGCAGCATGAAGAGCAGCTGGAATGACCTCCTTTCAGCTTTGAATGGACGCTCAGATGCTGTATTCATTGATGATACTCTAGTACCTATCACCACATCTCTGCTCCCAGAGATCACCATATCTCTGCTTCAAACCTTGTCTCATTTAAAAGGCCATTCAGAGATGGTCTTGACCCAGTGTGTGGGTTGAATGTTCAGGAAGCAAACTGGCTTCCATTTTTCCAGTCATTACCACACGGACTCTTCCATATTGCCACAATCACCTGAAGACCCTGTCTGCCCTCTTTGCTGAGTGATTCCCCACCCCCCACCACCACCAATTCTAGGAATTATAGCTTTACTCATTTGAGTTCTGAGGGGTGCTGCCCTCATCTTCACAGCTTTGAAATGATCAATGTCTTGTGAAAGTTTATATCTTTATGTTGGTTATGTCTTTATATTTATTGTTTATCAGCAATCATTTGATCACAAGATGCAATTCTGGGCCCAAGTGGTTGTAAAAAGTTGGAGGAATGGGAGACTCAGAGTTGAGATAAGAAATCCTTGGGGAGCTTTTTAACACATTGACTAAGGAAGTGTTCTTAGAATGAAACTATTATACCAAGGTATTCATTGAGAAATGTCTCTCTTTAAAGTAATCTAGGACCTCATTTGGATCTTCTTGCTTATAGCAAAACACCCATCTCACAAAAGTATTTTTTTGGGGGGGGCTATTCAGTTAGTCAAGGACCAGGTTCCTACAAGGGCCCAGAGAGGAGAGTGAATCTTGCTAATTTGTAGTTTTATTTTCCTTCCCAGTGATAATGAGCTTAGAGATTGAAGCCCAGGGCCATAATGGTTAATTGAAGGGAGAGAATTAGATTTCCAGGCCTGATCAAGCCACAAGAGAATTAACCTTTCGCCTAGTGGGAGCCGGTAGGTTGCTTTTCCACACAAAGGCAGCAGGTCACAGGGACTGCCTTGAGACTGTCACACCTTTCCTCTCTGCCACTTCCTCCCCATTGACTCATCTGCCTCTGCCTTTCCTGGTTCTCTTCCCCTGAAACTTCCACTGTCCTGTCCTCTGCACAAGAGATGAAGCACTTCAGTTACAAAGAATATGCACATTTTCACCATCTAAAATTCAGTTGTTAGGATTTTGTCGTGCAGAACAAAACACCAGATTTTGTCTGGTGTTTAGAACATAGCTTTACTTTCACGGTTGAACCCATTGAGTAATTTTTTTCACTGTACGTAGCCACAGAGATGAGAGACCAAGCCACAGAATGCTGGACCCAGTGCCATGTCTGTTTTATTGATCTCATTTGCTGTAATGTTTTATGTAGCTGTCCATGTTTTAATAATCAAGATAGGACTAGAGAGAGGTCTCATTAAAAAAGGTACTTGCCATGCAAATATGAGTACTGGAGATGGCATTCCCCAAATCACAACATCCCAGCGTTGGGGAGGCCTAGAAAAGCTCTTCTGAGGGAAGTTTCGGATAAACATATTAGACAATTGATGAATTCCAAGTTCAAATGAGGATTCTGTCTCAATAAACGCAAACCAATTGAGGAAGACACCTGATGTCAACTTCAGTTCCCCACACATACATACACATTCTTGCATAATATGCCCCAAACACGTGATCACACACCACACACACACACACACACACACACACAAAGTACATTACACATATACACACAAATAGTAAATAAAACAAAAAGACATTCCCCAAGAAAATTCAAGCAATCATTTGTGGTTTGAAAATATGGGATCCATCATGCCTGGGTCTAATTTTTGAACCTAATCGTTTCAACCTAAGTTTCTGAAAGTTGTATTAAAATCTCTGGTATGAGAACAAATCCTGTTTCCACACAGCAGAAGACTCTCCACACAGCTGACCGGTGAGTTCTAAACACACAGCTGACCATGAGTTCTTTGCAATTGCCTTGTCATCTACAGAGTAGTGTGTGGAAATGCCTTTTCTTTCCAATTCTATTTATTATTTCTGGACCATCTCCAATGTTCCATGATGCAGCACTGTGAGTGGGCTGTTGCTTTCCCTGCTTGTAGTTGCAAACTCATCACTGGCCGAGATGATCATTTGATGCTGAAGGGTACAATGACAGAGCCAGGTCTTCTCACTCGCTCCACTCCTGGGAGTCTATTCCATTTTGGGACACTAGTAAATGTTCAATATCACTTCCAATGCAGGTGTAAGAGAAACATCTCAGTAACTGGTAGACCTTTAATATATTTTCCTAAATGTTCTCAAGAGTCTATTCACTAAACATTTTGCTTTAGGGATGCACATGAAATGTTTGTTTTATCAATTTGAAACAAATGTAATTGACCTTTTAAACAGAGAACCTGATTTAGTGAAAAGATAGAGAAATACCTGAACCTAATCCTATTAGATGAATAACAATGACAAATCTTCTGTAAGATCTTCAGCTAATAAAAGCAGCATGTCCCTATTAATGGTTATTAAAAGACTGGGTCTATAGCACTAGGAAGATGGACGAGTCAGTAGCAGCAATCCAGTTACTGCATCCCAGAGCAAGACCATGAGAGAAGCATGACATCGCTAGGCAACACTGTGCAGTTAAACAAGTTTTCACTGTCTCCGTGATGTCATAAGCAGGAAGCAACACTTAAGAAAAACAAAAGGAAAAAAAGATACAATTATTTATTTTAATAGGATATAGATATACTACTTAGTCACAGCCAAAATTTCAGGATACAAAATGTGAGTTCTAGAAAGAATTGAAATTCTAGAAAATCTTAACCATTCCTTTCACAAAATTAAAGATTTCTTAAAAGAAATATAGGGACTTACAGGTATTAAGCAGATAAGATAGATCAGAGTAGGAGTAATTACACTATTCTATAAGTGAGCAACAAAGTTTGAGATGTGCTTGAAAGTGCGGAGGACTAGGTAATAGAAACAAAACAAGCTAGAATTTGAACATGCTCAAGTGTGTCCACAATACAAGGTTCTCTCATTATTCCAGGCTGGAGTTAATTCATTTAAGAAGAATGTGACTAATTAGATTCTATGACGTTTCAAGGTTTCCAACAAAGCAACAGATTTTTCTCAGGGAAACGCATTGGGATCAATAGCCAATTCATGAATTTGGTCTACAAATACTACCTCATCTCTTCAAGCACTATGTCAGGTAGAGTTGCTGAAGGAGTGAAAGGAGCTTCTTGCCCTGTGGAACCTCATGCTCTCTTGGGAACTGGGCTGGCTAGCAATATGTACGTGCAAACAGATTACATTATTCTAAGTGGAGATGGGTTTTCTAAAGAAAGATAGCATGAGGCAGGCAGGGAGAGGGGCCAAGCAAAACACACAGGTGGGCTTCTCTGCCACAGTCCCAGCTAACGATTCTCTCAGCACTCCTCAAAAACCGAATGTACAATCTTTTTTTTAATTTTTTTTATTCAATTGCGTGTGTGTGTGTGTGTGTGTGTGTGTGTGTGTGTGTGTGTGTGTGTAGAACCACGGTAGAATTCAGGAACCACCATGGACGCCTCCATCTCCTCCTTGTTTCCTCTGCCATGGGATTTACAGGCTCCGCCCACCAGGACCAGAAACGCAGGCTGTCCCTGCTTCCGCCTGGCGTCTATAGCGTGGGGTCTAAGATCCGAACTCAGGACCTTCCGCCCGCAAGGCAGAGGTTTAACCCCTGAGCCACCTCTCCAGCCCCACAATCTTAAACATAGAATATGCTCAATGTTTCCTCTCAAATACAAAAATGAATGTGGTGAGAAGATTGCAGTGAGCAACTTTCTTTACATGATCTGGGTAAATTTGTTTCTATGGTCAGTCTCAGCTTTCTTATTCCCCCATGTGGAGAAAGCTTCACTTACACATTTCTGGTAAATTACCCTTTAACATTGTAAGCAATAACATCAGCACCATACAAATAATTGAGAGCTTTTCATTCCCGTGTCTTCCGTGTGTGTGTGTGTGTGTGTGTGTGTGTGTGTGTGTGTATAAATATATATACATAAGGGAATATGCTGGATGTGTAATGTATCTAATGTCACATAGACTATATTTCTTTTTGTGAATTGTTAAAGTATACTAATCTTAAACATAAACAACAAATGAATATTTTACTGCAAAGATTAAATAGTAGACCCCAGTATTCTTGAGGATGAAGCAAGAGGATAATTAATTAAAGGCATTCCTGGACTTCAAGGTAACACTTGGCTTAAAAGAAAAGATAAATATTCACAAATACCATTAATTTACTCATTGGTAAAGGAAAAATCGTGGAGGAAATTTCAAAGCAGTTTAAGCAGAATGGCAGCAATGTGTGGTAGCTAACGCAGTGCACAGACAAAAAATGTCTTTGAATACATTAGCCAGGAAAGAGCAAGGAAACAAGCAAGATATTAAAAATGGATGTCGCCTGATGCTGAAAAGGGGCCATGAAGGGAAGAGTAAGCTATGCAGAACAATTAGCATTCATGAGCATCCTGTATGTCATGTGAAGGCTGGAAAGTAGGTGGTCATTTACTTTCTTGCTGAAAAAAAGATACTTTTCAGAGAAAAGGTCCTCCCAAATAGGGCTCTGGTGTGCATTTCTGAGAGCAAAGCTAGGAGCCCTATGTTGGAGCAAATCTCTCCATTCAGTAAGCAGTCCAGTGACAAAGTCTCACTAGAGATTCTGATGGAGGGAGAAATCACCATCAATGCTTTGCAAAATACCATGAACATCTAAACAACAGGGCTCAACTACATGAGAAATTTTAAATTAAGTGATCAAATTTCCGGAAAATGGAATAAAACTGTTAACACAGACATAAAAAAAAAAACAGAGTCCATGACTACATTAAAGAAATTATGGTAATAACAAAAAACACTTATCTCCTTCTTTCATCAAAACCCAAAATATTTCAGTCTTGGATAATGACACGGATGAAGTCATTAAACTCTAAAGGAATACAAAAGCATCTTATTCAACTGGTTCTAGAAAATGTAAAGACAATAAAAGTTAGTAAATTCATTTTAAAAATTAATATGAATTCACATTAAAAGCTTACTATAAATTCCATATTATTATCAGATAAGTGCTGGAGAGATGGCTCAGGGGTTAAGATTCTCCCTCACAAACAGGAGATCCTGAGTTTGGATCCTAAGTCCCAAGCAAAATTGCCAGGCCAAAATGGCAACTGCCTATACTTCTGGCCCTGGCTGAGCAGTCTAGGGAATACCAGAGCAAAAGAAAAAAGAGGTAGAAGCAATCCAGGATGATTTCCGAAGTCATCCTTTGTCCTCCACAGGGAAAAACAGTACCCTTCTGTACCACACACACACACACACACGCATGCACACACGCACACAAACATATGAAGTTTTTAATATCAGATAAGATCATAATGGAGAAAGGATATTCGTAAGGACTTCATTTATAAAGAATGCAAGAATTCCCTGGGATAACTAACTAACTAGGACAGCATACTTCTAAAAATAATTCAAAAAGTAAGATTTATTCCAGAAATTCCTGGATGGCTCAGTATCAATCAAACAACATAATTCAGCATATTAGCATGAAAGATGGAGTTCCAGATGGCCATTCCAGAAAGACAGAAGAATCACTTGATGAAATTCATGCATTTTGACTTTTAAAAATCTTAGAAACAAGGCATCAGAAGAAATTGTTAAATTGATTGAAAAATGATGACGATAATTGCTTAATATAATCCCTGAAGAAAATCATTCTTAAAACTGAAGTTTTAAAGAATCTTGTCAGATTGGGGTGAAGGAAGTGTGGGTCATCATTTTGTTTGATGTGGAACTGGATATCCTGAACAACACTGAAGATAGAATAGGTGAGAGAGAGGAAAACATCTAGAAAAGGAAGATGTTTGAAGTGATATGAAGGATTCATAGGCAATCCATAAATAACAAAAATGAGGTCAACAGTAAATAGCTCATAATTCCCACTCACTTCACGGTGTACATAAAAACTAAACTTGAAATGGATGAGAGACCCACATGGTTAAAAGAAAAAGGTAAAATGACAAAAATGATAAAACTTTATATGAAAATAATTTTGCTTTTATTGTTTTTTTTTGTCATTTTCTTGCTTAACTTTGAAGGTAGGAAAAGATTTCTTTAAAAGTTGTATAAATTCAGAGGCCTCAAACAGGAAAGCCGTGAAGATACGTAGTAATATGATATCTCTTCAATGAGCACTATTCTCAAAGTTATGAGATGAGTAATAGACAGAAGACGTTTGCAATATTAAAAATGTGACAAGAATTTAATATACCAAACTTATCAAGAATTCCAGAAATACTAGCAAGAAAGAGGCAGGAGAATCTATTGAAATGGTCACAATTTAGGGGTCATCGAGATGGCTCAATAGGTGAGAGACCGGTCTGCTCACAAACCCGGAAACCTGACTCCATCCTGAAGTCCACATGGTAGAAGGAGAACCTTAATTTTTCAAAAACTGTCCTCGCACCTCTAACTGTGTGTCATATATGGTGTGTATGTATATACCTTCTCTTCTACATTCTCTCATCAATTCTCTTAGAAATAAAGATGAATAAATATAGATGATAAACATGAATTATTTTTAAGTGATCAAATCATAAGGCTACATAATCCACAGGTAGTTGAGTGATTAAGTGAATAGGCTGTCAATCTCCCTATCCCTTAGGAGAATTCTGAATGAAGTGATAAGTCCTTTCCTCTTGCCAGCCTTGCTGATGAGAATATCATGGATTATAATGTGGCAATCTGGCCTCATATCATGGATTATAAGGTGGCAATCTGCCTCTTAAGTATATAGGCAACAGAATTTGTACAAACTTCTGCGAAAAGATATATACAAACATGATAATACCTGTGACCCCTACCTTATACCTTGACCAAGAAGACTGACATTTTTTCCAACAATGCTAAGGACCACCATAGTTCATAACAAAGATAAATCAATGCTGGGCTCATTCTTACAGACTAAATTCTCTCAAGATGCTGTCAAGTAAGATAATTTTTCAATTCATAGTCATGACATCACTTTCTGTACTAATAGAAATAGAATAGGTTTTTCTGTAGTAACAAACATTGCCCAAATCCTAATGAAAGTTCATTTTTTAATTGTGCTTAAAGTGTAACATTATGGCACTGTTGCTTGCATTATAATTATACTGACCTCAAATCTAGATATGAAAAAGTAGAAATTATCTGAAAAAGTGTTGATCACAGAGATCTAAGCAAAACACAAGCTACAGATATGTTCATGCAAAAGTAACATGTTCTGCTAATGTTTTACCAAGCAAAATAATTCATGTCATTATTTCTAAGTTAAACTTGGTAAAGAATTTGTAACTTCCACAAAAGGGACCAATTGATATAGATGAATAGTTATAGACTACCTCAATGAATGTTTATTTTAGCCTTGTTTATAACAGCAAAAATTTAGTTGGCTTATGCATCTGTTGAGAAGGAGGAAAATGAATAAAATGTGGCATGCATGCCTATTGCTTCATGGAATAGTCAGAAGAACGTTATAACATTTCAAGATATGTAAGACAGATCTAACTAATATCAAGCATTTGGAAAATAAGAAATTAAATTTATGATATATTGCTTTGTGTTTTCAAGAAACATCACAGAATGAATAATCTTTTTCAATAACACAATATTTCCAAACAAAAATTCTGAAGGCCAGTTAGAGAAAATACAATAAATTTTTAGATTGAATTAGATATTCATAAATGACAATGAGATCAAATGGACATGAACAATACAAATAAAATAATCAAAAATAAAATAATGTATTGCTATGATTGATAATAGTGTTCAGGTACTGAGTACAATTAACTCAGTCTCTACAAGAAAGATAAATGAAGAAGAGTTTTCTAAATCAAATATGTGGTTTGAGAAACCAGATCTATTATGACACTATCTCACATACATATATCTTCTACAATGAATTGTCAGACGTCCTTGTGGCACCATCAGACTCAAAGAAATGAAGTATCACATCAATTGCAATGTACATTTTTTTATAGGAGGTAGGAATGTCAGGAGAGTGTCTGGCCTGAGGCAGGTATTTAATAAGTGATATCAGTCTTGTCAGAGTTAGTGCTTTACTATAAATGTTATCTTAGTGATTCATCATAACAAAGTGAAGATTTTAATTGATTTATACATAAAGTAATTAATAAAAGATGATAGTGATACCTTTCAGGTTTTTACTGACAGGAAGAAGTCAAGTGATAATAGAAATCCTCACCTTGTAAATTTTTGTTTATTCTTCATTTGACCTATAACACTCAGTCTGATAAAATTCTTTGCATTTTAGGAAAACATGGTTTGAGTGTGGTATTTCAAGAGCCTCTTAAAGCTTTCAATAGACTTTTTGCTATCAACTTTTCTCTTACTTATCTGAAAGACCTTCTGCTACTGTAACCTGTGAAATAGAGCTGGAAGGCATAGAAACAACTTGTTCCATGTTTATTCTTCTATAATCTGTTACAAGAGGCATGGAACAACATAGTCACGTAGCTTACATAGTTGAAATACTGTTACATCTTCACAGGGAAGCAAAAGAACATCGTACAGACTTTTCAAAGCTGCACGGTCAAGCTCTTTCAACATATCCAAAGAAATAACATTTGGAAGGGGTGGCATCTGTATTGCGTGGAATAAAAAGGAAAACAAAGTATGCAAAGTTAAGACAAAAGTAAGAGGTCATGTTTATTGGTGCATCAGACAAACCTGCATTATGAAGACACAAGAAAATAGGGCCCAGTGAATCATAAGTTCACTATGGTGAAGGACCAAAAACAAAAGATGTGATTTGATCCCTTGAAATGTCTACCAAAATCTTTAGTGTTGAAAATAAATGTTTTGAAATCAATTTTCTGGAACAGAGATTAAAAAACTATAGTCCATAGACTGCTGTAGAAGGCCTGAAAGCTTTCAAAGTTTTCTTTCTTCCTAAGAGCTGTTAAACCAAACAAAATGGCAGAACATGAAGAAAAGAAGGAATCATGGTAGACAACATGAGACTCCCAATATTCAGTCTCTAAATGAACATTTTTACTGAACATCTGGCTTTTGCTCAAGATCAAGAAATGACTTCTTTATATATTGTCCAAGAAAATGTGAACCCCATTATACCTCTATAGGATCTTCTTGGCCCTCAAAACAGGACAAATTAATGAGACCTTACTATATGACACGATAACATAGTCACACTCACTGGTTTGCATATTGCTGTGTGTGTGTGTGTGTGTGTGTGTGTGTGTGTATGTCTGTGTGTATGTGTGTATGTGTAGTGTGTGTGTGTTGAGCTAAGACAACAGAGTCAACTAAAGTATTTACTATTTGTTCATTTATGTAGAGCTTCCTTACTTTGCACTAAAGCATACTAACAAAACATTTGCTACTTATTATGTGATATTGTAAGGAGACTCAGGTTCTACTAAAACTTTTTGTTCAAGGTGACAATACTTCAGTGGTTTTCTCCTAGCTCAGTACTTCATTATGTTGCTGTGTAATATACTAGAAATGTTATTTAATTACAAGGTCAAAATTCCTGTTGATATGGATACCAGACTGATTAATGACATGTTGGTAAAAATCAACCAGAGTTTGATAGAGCTATCTTAGATAAGAACTGTTAAAAATTAATTAGCTGAAACATTATGTGAATAGAAATAGTCTTCTAGATTTGTTATATATAATATTATTTATACTATACTGTATCATTACATAAAATATTTGGGACTGTTTCTCAGATTTGGTACTTGAGAGTTTTACTGTGCAGATGATATGACATAATAGTTAATAATGCTCTTTATGTATTTATTGTCTCTAAGATCTAAATGTACTCTTCATTGGCTGCTCCATGAAACAAATCTGGGTCCCTTTCAGTATGTTTCTTTTGGTAGCTCCAACCTTGCTAAACCTTGTCAACCTAGGACAATGGAAGAGCAGGAGGAAAGCAGGGTTTTATCTTCTGCTTCCTGTGTGTTCTCTCACTGGCTCCTAGGAACACTTTTCTTCAGGAAACAGCTCTTGCAAAGCTCAGGGCTTCATTAGCACCAAACCTCTGCAGCATCTTAGCTTCTCTAGTGCATGGCATGGAGAAGAAGGCACAGACCAGCAGCTTCCCACATAGCTACCACTAATAGCTAATTGCAGTGTCTGAAATGAATTAAAAGAGAATTGATCCCTTCTTTGATATTCATTAAAAGATATTCCTTGACCACAACTAACCACTCATGTCATCAACTAAGGGACCAGAAACGAACTCTTTAGATAGAATCAACAGTAGCTGCTGAATTTAATCTAACCAGCTATTCAAAAATTGAAGTATCTGAGAGGACTTGGAAAGAGTTTCATGCAGTAAATGTGCTAGAAAGACGATAATAGATAAACATAAATTTATGGATAGATAGATGGATGGATAGATAGATGACAGGAAGATGATAGCTATATTATAGATAGATGTAGATAGATAGATAACAGATAGATAATATATGTAGATATTAGATGGATGATAAAAGAAAATATTAATTACAAGTATATTATAGATAAATGATAGAAAGATGATATATAGCAGATAAGTAAGTATAGATAGATAGATGATAAATATATACTCATCACTAATAAATGGATGTAGGTTAATAGATGACAGTTAAAGATGATAGCTGAAAGAAATATTAGTGATAGATACATAGATACATATAGATAGATAGATGTAGATAAACAGACAGATAGATAAATAGACAGACAGACAGACAGACAGACAGACAGACAGACAGACAGACAGACAGACAGACAGATAGATAGATAGATAGATAGATAGATAGATAGATAGATAGATAGATAGGTAGATAGATAGATAGATAGGTAGATAGGTAGATAGGTAGATAGGTAGATAGGTAGATAGGTAGATAGGTAGATAGACCAGAGTTATATTCAACATGGGTATCAAAAAGTAGAGAGTTGCAGCTTACAGAAGCCCAGGACCATCTGTCATGGAGGCAATGACATGTGAGCAAATTCACCTGAAGGGAAACATAATGGGGTGAAGGAGTAGCCATGGAAATTGCTGTTAACATGTACTGATGAATTATAAAGGTAGTAAGATTTTAAAACAAAGAGAAATGGTAATTTGAAAATGTAATCAGAACCTACTCTTCTTTAAGGAGTTTTATTTTTATAATCACTTTGGTGTTGAGAATAGGGGCATAGACTTATGCATATATAAATTAATCGCTTCATGAAACTGGAGGTGTCTTACAGAGTTCCGCAAGATTCCTTTTACAAAAAGTAAAGTTACCTTCAAAGTTGGATGAGAAGCACTAATGCAGCTAAAACTCAGGAATTTGATTTGTGAATTTTCTATTTAACATCTACATGAGACAAAGAGTTTAGTGATTTACCATCTAGGAAAGTTTAATTACAGGAAGAATTTTTATAAGCCCATGACACCTCTTTGGTCTTGCTAGTCTTCCCCTATCATTTTTCTCCCCAATTGTATATTGATCTGTTCATTCTATTTTAAAGTTTTCCAAGATTCCATAAATGCAGCAAATATGGAAACATTGCACAGATTACTACATATTGTGTGATCTATGGGACATGTGTTACAGTTTCTGTTACAAATAATTTCTTCCATCAACAACGTTTACCTGTGTTTTCCATTTCTTATTAAAACAATATATTCATGGCCCAAACTGCAAAAGTTACAAAGGAAAAATATTACACTTACTGGGTGGCATGCCAAGGCTTACTTGCATTGGTTTATAAAGATCACCGGTGAGTTCTTCTGCATGTTCAGAGATGTTCTGTGGTAGTGAAATCATTCATGATGATGTTTTTATACCATGGTCATGGGCAAACATTACCAAGTACTACCAATTGGAACCAGCTGTTATACATTTATAACTTTATCACAGCCCATTGCTCTAAAGCTTCATCAACTTCATATACTTTAAATTATGTTGCAGTCCTTCTAGCAAGTCAAAATTTGAGGGAGATTCAAAATAATAGATAGGTAGTCTGCATTCAACTTTTAATGTGTCATCCTCAAAGGAAACAAAAGAAGGAGGAGAAGGAAGAATTGGAGAAAGAGGAGGAAGAGGAGAGGGAGGAAAAGAAGGAAGAAGAAGAAGAAGAAGAAGAAGAAGAAGAAGAAGAAGAAGAAGAAGAAGAAGAAGAAGAAGAAGAAGAAGAAGAAGAAGAAGAAGAAGAAGAAGAAGAAGAAGAAGAAGAAGAAGAAGAAGAAGAAGAAGAAGGTGGTGAAAAATACCTCAATAAAAGGCTTGGTGCACTGGATTAGGTTATTTACATTCTAGAGTCTTATTTAGTCTTTAGCTTGATTTTAGAATTTTCATTGCTAAATGATAATTGTCATTGATCTTTAGAGACCTTCCCTGTGCCCAAGTTGTTTCATGAGTGTCTCGTTTTTAATGAGAACATTACTGATCTCTGTAGATGACCAAAAGCAGGATTGTTGGCCTTTCCCTTCGGCGTTTGAGTTTGCCGTTCAGGATCTTGATTAGGGAGCATTCAAGGACATTCTTCTGGTGGCAAGTAGGACCCGCCATGCCATCCCAGCTTGCTTTTTATTTTACGAAATTCTTCTCTGCTGTCACCACCTTAGAACTAACATCAGGAACTGATTTTTTTCCTAGGGATTTGTTAAGCTCAATGAAGACGTTTGAAACGTAAGACTTATTTTTTCCATGGTTGCCCATGTTCAGTCAATATGCACAAGCATAAAACTGGTATTTCGTCCACCAGAGGGCACTCATATTGTTCCAAGTGTAGAGCTAAGGATTATGGAGATGTGAGAGACTTAAGAGTTAGAGAATGAGAGAACCAACCCCAAGACTACTCACATCTTTACTGCATGCCAAACAGAATTAAAACACATTTATTTTATTCCATTTTATGCCTTCTCATCACTCTACCCCTAACATATACAATAGCATCTACTCAAGTGTATTCAAGAAGGAGTGGATCGAGGTGGAGACAGTGGGGGAAATTCCGAGTTTCACATTTTTTAAGAGGCAGCCCTGAGAGAGGCTGTATTTATTTCCTCAAAATGTAGAAATGTGGAGACATTAAAGAATAACAAGAAATTGGTTTGCATGAAGTTACATCTTTTGGTGATTTAAGACAAAGCAGTCAAGTTGTTTTCCCCATCATGAAGTTGGACGAATTGCATACTTCAGCTGTGAGGGCTTCTGCCCTTCTCTTGGAACTTTACACTTTCCAAGTACTTAGGAAAACCAGAGGCCACTGAAGACTGCGGTCTAGCTTGTTGACAGCATCAGCCACAAGTTATTCCAACTTCTCACAAAAGCAAAATAAACTTGTGATTTCTGAGACATGATGTGTGGCTCATTAGTGGTCTGAATTAAGTGCTGTGTCGATCCTAAAGTCTCTCCTCTACACAAGTTCACCTGTGTTTTCTTCTCTCCCAAACATTTCAACACTGTGAATCTATCAGTGAGACCCCTATAATTTCAGCCAGTAAGTGAGAGACAAGGACTCTACCTCCATTACAAATTGGAAAGAAAAAAGTGACAGCCAAAAAAATAACTCTTTCTCTTTCAAAATATTCATCAAGTAAATCTCAATATCATTTCTATTGTAGAGACTGTTTTGTTTGACAACCCCCCAAATGACCTGAAATCCAGGTCGTTGACATCTATATAACAATGACAACAACAAAATATGCCACAAATACTCCACAAGATGAATTAAAAATGAAATCATTTCAACATTTTGGTCCATTTTGACAATAGTGATAAAGTAATTATGAGAGAATTGCTATTGAGACTCATAAAATTGACTATCACAGCATAACCCAAAAATTTTCCAGGTACTGTAAATCTTTGGAAAAAAAAATTTTGTCTGTCGACACTGCCAAGATCAAATGCAAAATTGGCCCACCTTCCCAATCCACATCTGGGTTCAGTTTGTTCTCAGTAAGAGGAGCTTAACCAGTCATGCCCACTTGATCTCTGTTCAGATGCGAAAGGAGCAAGAAAAGGAATGGAGAATACCTCTTTAAGTCCTTCCTGGAGGGGGAATGGTGTTTTATTATACTTGAACAGTTTTTACCCAATTTCCTGGTATTAGGGAATGAGCTGGTTTGCTGCCCCACAGTGCCTAGCAGTCTCAGACTATATCTTTCAGAGATAAAGTAGACAGTGTTCAGATAATAAAATAAAGTACATTTCTTACAAGATTTTTAAGGTGGGTAGGATTAGACTGGAGAGAATTAATTCTCTTTTATTATATGAAATATTATACACATGGTAATCTGAGAAATGTAATATATGAAAAGGTAATTATTTAATATATGATAAAGTGGGAAATGAGTAAGATTAGATATAATTCTCAGAAATGTGATAGTTGGCCATCATTTTAGAGTCAGAATTTTTGTGGATATATCAACCTCAAGGATGTTTTATTGCAAAGAAAATTATGAGATGAGGCTACACCTTTACTGCATAGATGTTTTTCCATTTATTAAATAATGATAATAAAGCATGTATGATGGCTCATGCTGTTGTCCTGCCAAAAGTCTCTCCAAGACCAATTAATTTTTTTTCCTTTTGTCAGATCTCAGTTTGAATGACCATGTCCCTGAGAAAGATGACTTCTTGGTTAGGGCAAGTCCCAACATGAAATGCTTTCAAAGCGTTTCTTTCTTTGGGAATTAGCAAAATTGAAATTTTGCATTTATGTTGTACTTATTTGATAAATACCCATCTTCCACTAATATTTAAATTTCATGTAGTAATACAGTGTGACTAGTCTCACTGCTCATCAAACTTCCAACATACAGGACTGAAATAGAGGTGCTCAATGCCTATTTATTCATGTAATTATGAATGAGTGTCAATTTGAGGCAATCGTGATATAGATACAATATTATAAAGTAGAGCAAAATCTCAGAAAGTGATAGCTATCCATAGATAGCACAACTGTATGGTAACAGAACTGGGTAGTACTCAACTCATTATCTGTTTTTTTAAACCTCCAATGTGTCTTACTATGAACTGAAGAATAATGGGCTCAAAACAGTAAGAAAGAAAGAGGGAAAGAAAGAGAGAAAGAAAGAAAGAAAGAAAGGAAGGAAGGAAGGAAGGAAGGAAGGAAGGAAGGAAGGAAGGAAGGAAGGAAGGAAGGAAAAAGAGAGAGAGAAAAGAATTAAATAAGGTTTTCAACTAAAGTAGTAAAGAGGATATTGCTTACTACTGGCTTGTGCTGTCAGTAACATTCTAGACAAGTGTTTATTTAAATAGCATATAATCTAATGAAAATATCTCCTCATATGTGTGTGTGTGTGTGTTTGTATAAAGAAATGAGAAAATTTCATGAAGAAAATTTGCATTTGTTTGAAATAGTTTTAGAAAAAAACTAGAAACTTCTGAACTAAACATATGAGTTAGCTAAGCAAAAATGAAGTTTTGGATTCTTGTTGCTCCTTTTTAAATAGCATACACACTTAATTTTTGTGACCGACATAACATTTAGCAGAGGAGAAAAATCACAAAGCCCTCCCAGATAGAATTAATTGTGTGAGGTCTGTGTCAAAGCTGACATTGGTATTCTTAGCATGCTGTTAAAAATGTAACAAGTATTTGTTGTAAGTGCTTTAAACAAAAGAAATTAATTCACTCACAGTTCTAGAGGCTAGACATCCAAGATGAAGATGGAGACAGGGTTTATTTAATGTGAGTGTTTTTCCTTGAATGCAGAAGGCTTTATGCTCCCTGTATATTTGTGGAGTCATTCCTCTGTATGTGAAAGAATCTAGAAAATAGCATACTAAGGAAGCCCAACAAGACCAACAGCTGACTTCTCATCAGAATCTATGGAGAACAGAAAGCAGTGGGATGATCTGCTCTGCCTCCTAAAAGAAAATAATCATGTTAAAACGTTATTAGCAAAGTTGTACACCACCAAATGCAGTTATCTAAGTGAAGTGGACAAAATTTTAGACAAGAAAAAAATTTCATACAAATAAAAACTGAGGGGCTAGAGAGGTGGCTCAGGGGTTAAGCCTCTGCCTTGCAGGCGGAAGGTCCTGAGTTCGGATCCTAGACCCCATGTATAGACGCCGGGCGGAGCCTGTGAATCCTGGGGCAGAGGAAACAAGGAGGAGGTGGTTCCCGAATTCGTCCGTGGTTCTACACACACACACACACACACACACACACGCACACGCACACACACTCACAATTGAATAAAAATAAAAAAAATAAAAACTGAACTCTTCATTGCTTTTCATTATCATTTACTTATCTAGCATGTTTTATCAATCCTTCTTTTAATTTACAACATATGTCTACAACATACTCTTATTAAGTTTCTAGCACCAGTGGTTAAACAGCATTCTGTTCTACCTCCACACTGCTTTGCTCTGGGTTTTCCCAAGCTCCGGCTTCCAAGACAAAGTACATGCCACCATTTCTGTACAGTGTTTTGACATGGGATCTTGGATTTGAACTTGGGTCCTTTTGATTGTGAGGCAAAGGCTTTAACCTCTGAGACATCTTTCCAGCTCCTTTCTTCTCATTTTTAAGGATTATTTATGTGCTGTTTTCAAAACCCCTAATAATAAGGAATTACTCACTAAGGTAATATCACAGTCCACTAATGAAGTAATATAAGTAATAAGTAAAGCAATGAAAAAAAATTCTTTCACAATACTTTTCTCTAAAATAATTAGTGAACCATTTGCTTGGCTTCTGATACAGTTTCTAAGTAGCTTTTTTTCATCTGATCACTCCAAAGTTGTTTTATAAGTAAAGTTCTTAAACCTGTATAGGTCTTTCCTTCCTAGTGGCTGACACAATATCTTTTGGATAAATTGAAGGTATCATGAAGTCAGCTAAAATATAAACTCAGATGCAAAATCTACACATCTCTATATAACTCTTTATTCCAAACATTAAGCAAGCTGTTATCATGAAAGGCTCTTTAAATTTCATCTATTAAGGTCTGGGAGGTCTTGAAACAGTACTTTTAAATAAAAGCACATTTATCAGTATTCCCTCATTGCTTAATAGTTATTCATTTGCTTCTGAATTAACTTTAGTCTTCTTGTAACATTGGAAAGCAGAAATGAATGGCAATTTATGTGATCATTCAAAAATCATTCTAGGTACATTCATTAGAAAGAGTTTATCAGCCCCAGAATCACTGACATTTTTAGATGGAATGACCTATGTTCTTTGTGGAGTGGTTATTAGCATGCCTAGACTCTATCCACCAAGATCCTATAATAGAACCACCAATCCTAGCCATATCAAGAAACAATGTCTCCTGACATTTCCATGTATTTCCTGCAAGAAATCCCAATTATAAATTAAAAATTTAAATTCAACAGAACCATTTTTCCTACCAAGTTATCAGAGGCAATATCTTTATCAAATATCAGGTCCACCTCATAGCATAAACCAATGTTTTCCCAACTCCAGTTTCCTTGCTATGTACTTATTACTTATATGTCAATATCATCTATTTTATTTATGCATTATAGACAGCATGACATTTCAAATTTAAATGGAATCATAATTTAAGAACTAGCTTTCCTAATCTTGATTGCAATTCTAATTTCAAAATAAATAGCCTCATTTCTGTGGTTAAATCCAAAATAATTCATCCACATGCAGCAGTCATATGCTAGGGCTGGGTTTTTGTGGTGTGTCAGAGACCATACTGTTTCCAGTGTGTGACTCTGCCACTTTCAACACACACTTCAAGAATCACTGCATTTATGTGCTTTGAATGAGAGTTTGATGACCTACATTGGGAAATAAAATGTGATTTCTACTAATATTGTATCGACTTAAACTCAATTATATTGCTCATCCAATTACTAGGAAACATAAACAAATTTTGTGCTCAAGAGTATGAGCAAATAGATCTAAGCAGACCTCAGTGTCTGTTACTTTTACTTTCTGTATTCACTCATGCTGTCACATGTGTTTGCTTCATGACATTTGTTGGAGTTATAATCCAGCAACTATTTGAAGAATTGTTGGTTTATGATGCATTCTGTCTCTAAGGAAGCATATTCCAAAAAGGTCCAAACCATATTCATATTATTAAATGCTATATAACGCAAAGTACAAATATTCTTGGTATTTATTATTCTCTCAATAAAGATTTTAAAAAATGAAAGAATAAGTAAATAGATGAATGAATAAGTTATATATTTGGTCCTTAGCATTAACATAATCTGGAAAATCTTTATAATGACTCATTTATCCTTTGCCAGGTATGAATCTTGTCATCCATCAATAATGATGATGATGATATTTTCATTGCCAATGCCCGAGTGGAGAAGCATGTAAGGACAGGGAGGTAAGCAGAAGGTCAAACCCAATGCCACTCTAATGCCCAGAGTGCTCACCTTACTTGGAACGCTGACAGTTGCTTCTGTCCTCCTTCCTAGCTAGCTTCTCTAGTGCAGCATCTCTTGATGGTGCAAAGTTTCTTGATCTTCTTGTCTTAGCAAACTCTACATGATACCCAGGTGTGTGATGGGCAGAGGCATCATTCTGGATGTTTCTGGGAAGTTTTTCTGGATAAGATTAATATCTAAGTTGGGAGATATTGAATAATGCTGCTTGTTCTTACAATATAGGTAGGCCTCACCTGATTAGGTGCACACCTCAATAGACCAAAAATCAGATCTTTCCTCTGCAAGGCAAAATGCTGCAGTAGATAACTGTCTAATATTAACTCAATATCATCTCTTCTTTGAGTTTATATCCTGCCACATAACCCTTCAAATTTTGTGCTTGTCTGACTCCATATTAACATGTCTATCTATCTATTATTTCTATCTATATGTAATCTATTATTTTCCACCTATTTGTCCATCATCCATTCTATTCAATTATTTTAAAAAATATTAACTGGTATACTGCTCATACATTGATATTAATTTCAAACTTTTTAAATATCAATATTGTTTTTATATTTTATATGAAAATTATTGTCACTTGTATATGCTGCATTTATATATGGATTAAAAAGAGATTTCTAAATCTGTAGAGGCTAAGCCACATACATATAGATTTAGTTATTGTTGGATTCTATAGAGACAGATTTAGTTATTGCTGGATTCAATTCCTTCAGAGGAAAATATTGTATAATATCCTTTTCAGTATCTTCAACATCTAGTTCTTAATAAGAAATTAAAATAAAATCTGTGTTGAATGAATGAATGGCTCAATAACTTACCTGATAACATACAGGAGACCATCCTACACTATTCTTTCCAACTGGCTCAAAGTAAGGTAAATCCTGGCATGAACAATCCCTAACTATTTCCATTTTGCCAAAGTCTGATGGCATTTAATATGTTGTGAACACAGAGAAACCATGGGATACAAGCTCAGCCTGTCAGATGCACAGGGCCTAGGATTTCTCCTATATCAGCACTGTAGAAGGCTTCAATATTGGGTAAACAAAGCTCATGTTCAAGCTCTACCACTTCTAGTTAAGAAAGCCATAGTTTCACCATTTGTAAGATGTAGATGATGACAATAACACCTATATCATAATGTTGCAATGTGAAATATATTAGGTCATAAATATAAAGCATTTACCAAAATGCCAAGCCATGGCAAAAATACAATAAATGTTCATTATTAATGGTTGTCATTGTGTTCAGAAGAGGAACCGATGTCAAAGATAAGACCATTAGTTGTAATTGCCATCAACAAAACAATAAAGTAATAAGCAGAGTATACTACAATGGTTAGAATAAGGGTATATGGAATTAAGAACCTGTGGAAACAGGAACCAAGTATGTAGCAGGCACGTTGAAAATAATCTGAACAAGTTATGAAAACAGAGCAACATTGTCAGAGGGACTTGGATATTTTAATCTAGAGTGTCCTTATTTCAAAAAAACAGTTTATATGAATAAGCCAAAGCTGGGTAGATTATGATAGCCCTCTAACCACATCCAACAAGTCACTGGGATTGATAGGCCCAGAGAACATAAATTTTAATATCAATTTCATAGCCTTTGACTTCCTCCAGAAAAATTCTCCCTCTTGATGGTCTTAGTTTCTGACCAAACTGTTAGTGATTCAACATTCATTTCATTGACTCATTATTACACACCTGTATCACCAGAGTGCCAGCAAGAAACAGATGGCACATTCAAACACGCAAAATTAAGGCAAGTTTAATACAAAGGATTCTTGCTACGGTGGTTGACAGCACACAGAGAAACCACAAGGGAGAGTACACTGTCTCAAGCAAGTGACTCAGAATCATCTCCGCTCTGAAGAGGCAAGAGAGAACGCAGAAAGACAGCTACATAGGGGTGATCTGGCAACTGGCAGGTTTGACTTTCATTTAAGGGAAGCACTGGGACCTAAGGTGTGAGAAGAACTAGAATAGTTATGCCCAGATCCATTCTGCTTCCTTCTGTATGCATCCTGTTAATGCCACCACTAAAATTAACCAGAAGACAGAAGCCAAGAGAGGTCATGGTTAACTCTGGGATTCTGAGCAGGTCGTGGACAGATGTCAGAGATGTCACCTGGGAAGGTCACAGATGTCAGTTCATTATTTGATCCACCTTCCTTGAGCACTTTGCCAAAAGGAAGAGGTTACTCCAAGACCAAGTTCCTACTTTGTTTGCAAAGAAGAGTCCATCATCCCCCATAAATACAACCAACCTTCTCTCATCAAGGAGAACCCCACTATATCTCGTAGGCTACTGCTGTTAACGGCTTTTTCTTTCCCCAACTACCTTCTTTGTGACAAATCAGTATGTTTATCCTTCTAGGACTTAGAACAGGCCCCAACATGTCAAAATTAGCTATATATGTTCATGTTTGGCGCACCAAGCCATTAAAATACAGTAAGATGTACTTTGTACTAAAAAAAAACTGATTGCACTAGAATGTTCCTTTGATGATTTAAACACATTAGGATTGTACAGGAACTCAGGTCAGGATTCTGAGTGTCCATAGTTATTTTAAAAAATGAAAAAATACATTTCTACTTACTTTAAGAATTTGATTGCATCTTAGATAAACATTACTTCCTTGCATGTTCCATGTTAACCACTTCTAAAGACTAAAGCAAAAATGTTTGATAGTTTCATAAACCAGGTTTGAAATTCTTAGTTCTCGAAATGGGCCAAGAGCCAAAATGGAAAATGAGAACAAAGGAAAGGAAGTATTTTCCTAAGTCAGAATTCAGAAGCATCATAATTCATAAGGGAGGTTGGAAAACATCTTCAGACTAGTTTCACAATCCTGTTTGCCTGGTTAATTGATCTCACCACCCAAATTTGTTTTGCCTGGGCTTTGAAGACATGACATTCACTTCCTCAGGGAATACAATTCCACACTTCCATGAAGAATGCTAAATGTTTCCTTCACTGCTATTAAACTGAGCTGAAATTCTACACTGTGTTGGAAATCCCAAAGCCAAAAACTGAAGAAGCACCTTGAAGCCATCAATTACCAGATAAAACTCAAAGAAAAGATTCTTGCATGAACAAAAGAACTCACAGGGTGGCCCCAGCCATTGTCAGCAGACCATCTTGGAGGCACTGTCTCTTGGGTGGCAGGGCTGGCATCACACAGCAAAGCTGTTTCTGTCACACGACCTCCTGTCGCCTCTGTGTTGCTTCAGTCAAGGACCCAGAGTTGCCTTCACCCAGTTTAAAAGTTCTTCAGCAAGAGAGAACTTCCTGAGGTGACTGAGAAAACAGAAATACTGTTTCTATCTTCCTTCTCAGACAATATGCTATTTTTAGCTCCAATATGTGGGCTTTGGGTAAAATCAGCCATTTTGGAAGAAAAGTTTGTAAAAAAAAATAATAATAATAATAACGTCAGAAGTGGGATTCTTAACTCTGGCCTTAGATTCTTTTGTTGCACCATGGAGGCATCAAATGGTGTTGATGACTTCCATGCTATGTTCTTTTTAGCTTTCAGTTGACTGAAATTTCATGTATAGAAGTCCAACATGCAAAACAAAGAAAAACAACAGAGTTGCAAGGGTTGGAAGGGAACATGTTTTCTGCCAGCCTCTCACCGTCACACTTCAGGTATTTTAAAATTTGATGACCATTGGAAACATGATTTTCGGCCCATGCATGTGGCTCATTGCTATTAAAAAACAGACTCTAAGCTGTTCTCTAAAGGTCGAAATCAACCTTTTTTAGAAAGTTCTGGAATCCATATTTACACATGCAGATCAAATGAGTTTCATATTCAAAATACTAAACCACAGCAAAACACTTTGCATAACACAACACCATGTATTTCTGAGGTCTCTCTACTCAATCATTCTAATCATGGATCTTAGCATTCAAAATGGACCAAGCCTCTCTGAACGCTAATGATAGAAATGAATCATCTCTCTGGAAAAAATGAGATAGTCACACGTACACACACACACACACACACACACACACACACACACACACACACATTCATTTATAGACACATATAGGAAACTTTCCTAGAATTTCAGGTAGCTCATTATTATACACGTGATATTCATACTTGAATCCATAGTTAAAAATCCTTACTGTACTGAATACTTGTGAGGATATTGCAGAGTGATGATACTGATTTAAATTTACAAGAGACCTTCTGATATAAAATCTCATTATCTCAGATGCTAATATTACACTAAACCTAAAGTCATTCCAATTTAGGATCTCTACCTGCATTTTAAATTGTTTATGGTATTTGGTATTTCCTGCTTATTTGTTTGTTTTGAATGAGCAGGCTAGTGTTATCCTGAACAGATACTTGATAGAGATTGATTGCAGGCATAAGGATGAAATGTTAAATCCCAGGAGACCACTGACTCTTTCTCTAAGGACTCTCCAGTTCCCAAAGGGGCCCACTTCTCAAATTAGTTCTGTAGACATTCCTGCCCTTGGAACAGAAGCTCATGTCTCTTTGGAAGAATGATGTGGCCATCCTTGCTCCAATCCAGACATTCCTTTCTGAGGACCCAGGAGTGGGCTCGGAACTAGCTTTCAATCTGTCGAACAATAAAACCGTGTGGTGGCGCCAGGCATCCCCGTAAACTGTTGTTCCATAAATATTCATGGACCATGACAAGGACCAAGATGGACTTTTCCCAAGAGTCTGCCTTCCAGTTTTTCACAACACTACCCAGATGTGCTTGCCATGTGGACTGGGAGCTGGAGCTTACAGCAGAGGTGGGGTGCAGACCACCTAGATAGCCGCTTTAAGCTTTTTATTTTTTCTTTCTCTAGCAATCTGAGAGACATTGGCTTTCATTTCACTGTTGGGCCCTCTCAGTCAGCTCCCCCACCTACTCGCTCCCAGTCAATGGGAAAACCACTTAAATCAAGGAACATTAACTAATTTGAAGTTTGCTTTTCATCCAGTCCTAATAGGAGAGGAGGAATGTGTTTGTGTTTGCAAGTTTTCCATGTGGGTTAAGTAAAGATTGTTTGCTCAAGTTTGAAGCTTGGAAGAGAAAGAAAAAACAAGGCCCATGCCTCATCTTGTCCCTTGGAGGTAGGCAGACAAGCCATTGTTCCGCAGAGCAGCTGAAACTTGTGGGAGCCTCATCTCTAAGGCTTCCGAATTCCTCACAGATTTGTCAACAACCGTGGCGGTGTCTGGATTTCTCCTTTCATGACTTATTTATTGCCAAGGCAAATGGCAAAGACAGTTGAGGATGGACGTGTAGGTGCTCTTGAAGGAAGGCGTGGTGATATAAGAACCTAATATAAGAATAAAGTGGAGCAGCTAAAAAGGAAAAGGAGGCCCTTCTTCAAGAACCCAGAATACCTTTCCTGGTCCAGCCAGGCTGGACAGAAAACAGAACTACCTTTAAAGGCAGAGACGAAATACAATCATGATTCATCCAAAGAGCCAAGGTGTATGCTGACTCTTTCCACAAAGAAATAATGTAGGCAAATCAGGATTCAGAACTGTGGGAAGAACTAGGTTTCAAAGTAAAAAAGAAAAAAATAGAGTTTTTACTACTGAAATGAAAGCATTAGAAAGGGGAAAAATGAAGCAACCTTCCATAATCTCAAGCAAATAAAATTGCTGTGACATGATCTCAGCTTCTTGAGCTACATGATGCCCCAGCAGCTATGTACCTGAGTGTCAGGCAGGGATTATTGGAGGTTGAGTGGGCGATCTTGCTTTCTTTGCTTACTGTAATGTGAGGCATCTTCTCCACACACCATAGTGTTTGTGACAAGTTAGGAGCCTGTATTCTGAAAAACCCAACTTTGGACCATTTGCACAGAAAAGGTCACTACAAAGAGAAAGTTTCCCCTTTACTAGGAAGGACTCTGAAGATCAATCCTTAATAGCAATGTGACCCTTGTTTCTTATTCAGCTTCATGTCCTGATATTTTGTCCCTTGAAACTTCTGTTCCTACAATTTCAGACACTTTAGTTTCTTCCAAGTCCCTCCACTGATCCAGGCTTTTCTGAATTTCCCATGACATTCTCCCTCCCTGAGCAACCCTTCTCTTACCTCCCTTTCTCCTATTCCTCCTATTTAGCTAGCAAGACATAACTCAGTGTTATTAATCCAGAAAGTCATTGTCAATACTACAAACCACTTCTTCACAAGGAGCCAGACACCTGACATTCTTAAGAAAATTACCAGTTTTATTAAAGTTCTTATTTCTGTGTTTATTTCCATTATTTATTCTGTGTTTATTTCCACTAAAGCATATGTTTCTCAAAGACAAATATGATGTCCCCTTTATCTCCTCCACCATGAAGTAAAACAAAAGCTGTTGATTGAATTTCTCCAAAGAAGTGAAGAATAGTGTAAGTAGAGGAAAACACACTGAATTTTAATCACAATCTCTGGTAGGCAGGTCTGTCTCACCCCCTCAACTTGCTACCTGAGACTCTTTTCATTGGTAACCACATAGTACTCTCTGGTTTCCAGCAGAGTTCTCTAGTTGGCCTCATAGCATCACCAGGAACCTGGCTTTCAAGATCGGTGAAATTCCAGTTCTGACAGTATCTGCTCCAAGTCACTCAAGCTTAGCAAATTCACTCTCCCGTCTCACCTGCCCACCTCAAAACAGTCAATACTTGATGTCTATGGCTGAAACAAACCAAGAATCACTCACCACAAGATCATTATGCCTCCATAGTCAATCTAGATGACTTTAGTTTGAGCTTCTTTTCCAAACACATAGCAAACCCGCATGTGATGGTTTCTCTTGTTTGACTAAATCTTACTTATCTTCCCACTTCAGACATTAACATAGAATCTAAACTGTAAGATATACTTAACTTAATGAATAGAAATTAATAAATGATTGATCCTATGATTTCTTTCAAGCAGTCAGATTTTGTGAAGATATTTTGTGACAGGAACAGACAAGTATCTACCAAAATGTGCATTATTCACTTCTTGATGCTGAAATTTTATAGAAAGAGCCTTCTTAATTAGAAAGCACTTCACTGGTATCTCTCATTACTATTGTGGCCATTTGACCAGTTTTTGTCAATGAAATGCAAATAGAAAAATAAGTGTGTATGCTCTTGTTCAAGGCTTTATAGAATTTCACCTTCTCCAGGGTTTTAATTGAGCGCCGTGAATGTTGGGTCAGTGCAGATAGGAAAAGGACCCTAGAGCAAAGGAATGGCAAAACTTTCTGCATAAAATCTATTTTACACTCTGTCACCATATGATTTTTACCACAGTAGCCCAATTGTCCTCACAGTGCAGGCATCCATGAATAATGCATACACAAGCATGTGAGGCTGTAGTCTAATAAAATTATTTACTAAATTTATAATTATCATGGAGATACACATCTGGATAATGCCTGTGAATATATTTTCAGAAACACTTAACTGAGAAGAGAGGCCCATTTCATGGATTGAATGAAAAGGAAAAAATCCAAGCTGAATATCAGTGCTCATCTTTCTGTTTTCTGACTGCGGATGCAATATAACCAATTGTTTCACTCTTCTGCTGCTATGATTTCCTCACCATGATGTTCTTCAGCCTGCCAGAAGAAACACTTCCTTCTTTAACTTGCTTTGTATATCTTGTCATGGCAAAAAGAAGTGACTACAGCAGTGTGAAAGGTTGACTATAGCCACCGGGATGTAACTACCAACTCCTGCCTTAACGGATAGCAGAGCGTGACATAGACACTCCTGGTTCTCCGTGTCCTACATGGAGTAAAGCCAGCAACACTAACCTGCCTGGCCTTGCTAGTTAAGAGCCAACTGCTGTTCTATTAGAGCACTAGGATTTGGAGCTAATGTATTAAGTTAGCATTACTTGTCCTAACTAATGACCCTACTACAAAACAATCAGGGACTGAATACATAGAGTTTAAAGGGCCCCCAAGAAAAGCATCAGGCAGCAAACAATATGGTTTATGGCTTTTGCTTCCCTGATCCGTTCTGGCTTCACCATCATTTGTTCTCACTTATGTAAATTTCTCTTCATTTATTTCTTTGTTGCCTTACTCTTCAGTTGAATCCCGTGATTTAGGGGAGCAAGGCAATTATTCATGCTTACACTTTCAGGTTACAATCCACTGTTCCAGAAGAATGGTACTAGTATCAGGAGCCAAGGGGACTGACTGTACCTATGGGAAGAGCTGAGAGAGAAGCATACTCACCAGCTGGCCAGGCTGCCAAATTCCAACCAGATCTGCACCTGCCTAATCCAGATGTCTGAAGAACAGCCCTACCCACTATGGGTTGGATCTCCCATATCAATTAGGTCATTTCCTACTCTCAGAACTTGCCTTCACTAAATAATTCTTCACAGATGTACCTAAAGGCCCAGCTCTAACTCATTTAAGTTGGCATCTATAACCAACTGCCAGCATGGTCAAAGTAGTAAAGCATGCTAAATTTTATTCCACAGTCCTGTTTTATAAACATACTAGCTACACTTACCGTCATAGTTAGGCACAGGTGTCAACTTGACAGTTGAGGGTTAGAGCTCTGGGCACATTTGTAGAGAATTAATGGTTAAGTTAAGCCAAGAGCAAACCTGCAAGAGATTGTCTAGGTGATGGGGAAGGTCCAGCCCATGGTGTTTGAGACTAGGCCCTGGAATAAAATACCGAGAGCTGATTGAGAAAGTTGGCATCCTTGTGTACATTTGGCCAGAGATGCTGGTCTGGCAAGTAAGGATCTCTCTCAGCCATTAAGTAGAGATGGTGTGGTCTGTTCCCTCAGCCCTGGTGTTGGTGCATGCTTTCCCATCAAGCTGGACTACAAACTGTAATCAGACTATCACAAGAAAATAAACCACTTGTTCCCTTAAGCTGTTTGATGGTCATTTATCAGCAACTACACAGGTGAACTGCAACACTTACTCTGTGCACAGATTTATCCTTTAACTCAGTAGCAAGGGACCCTAGATGGCCTGGTAAAGGAAACCAGCCACTGTATGCCACTCACAAATGTGGCTTTCTTTTATAGCAGAAATTAATTGGAGTTCTGTGGGGAAAGTAAGGTCTTTGTCCTTCTTTGGTGCTGGCATCTTCTACAGAACATGAAGTTTCAGAGTATAGAAAACAATATTTAAATTCAAATTACAAAACTATATCAGCTTAAGCATCAGGCATGTCTGAAGTTTAGTGAGTTTGAAAAAAGATACACTGGAAACTCATTATCATTCTCATTTTGCAACAACAGAAAAGCCCTACATGGCTAGCCTTTCTTAGGCTGCTTTCTTTTGCAAGTAATCCTAAATTCAAAATCCAAACCCACTGGTTTACTTCTTGATTTTTCAGACCATGCTGGTCTCAAACTTGTGACTTTCCCTACCTCAGTCTCCCAAGTACTGAGATTGCAGTTATGCATTCATTACCATGGCCTAGTCTGACAACTGATTTTAAAAACGGACAGAAAAAAAATTAACAATTCATTAAAATAGGCAAAAAAGCTAGAGTGGGTTTAGAGATGATGTCAGTTTAGAGATGATATATATATTTTGCATGTGATATATCATATACCTATGTGATAGATATCTCAAAGGAATTCTTATGCAGTTATAGAAGAATCATATTGTGCAAATGTGAATCACCCCTCAGGATACTGATTGATGGCTTTTGTCAGTTATGGCAGGTACGGAAAGGTGTAATTCTTGCTTGTGCCTGATACAATTTCCTCTCAAGGGGGATGAAAGAATGCTGACTAGCTTTCATTGATTAAATCAACCCACTCTCCACTTTTACCATGCTACATGAAGAGTACGTGGATCTAGGAAGATGATCTCCACATCCATTTTGCTAAGTGAAAGTCAGTGCATATTTCCAGGTGTCTCTCTAAGAAAAGACTTCAGGTCTTTTCTTCCATGGCACTACTCTACCCCACCAACTCTTCAGACAGCTATGCAACAATGTGAAAAATGATACCTACTTTGCTATTGAGGAAACCCAGGACGTAAGATGCTACAGTTGCTTGGTGGCTTAGTGCCAACACAGCTCCACCTGACTTGATCCCATGTTCTTCTGACTACTGTGAGGTCTCCTACCCCTCAATGTGGCCAAAGTTAGGATATATTATCACCTCGGTGTGGCATGCATGGTAGAGAGGTCACAATTTTCCATAAGCTCCATCTGGCCAATGGTTTCTGATCAGTGTTCTAAAATGCAATGTTTATTGTGAGTTCAGAGCCTGTGGTCTGTGTTGGGAAAAAAATATTTAGTGGACTCATGTAATAATTTCAATTCGTAAGCATAATTTTTTGGTTAAGGAGATAGCTTGGTGGTTAAAGCCCTCACCTCATAAGCAAAAGGAACTGAGTTTGTATCTCCAATCCCGTGAAAAAATGGCTGGCGGATATTCCAAAGTTGGAAATTGGAGTCTGGTAATCCCCAAAGCAAGCCGGCTAGCCTGACTAGTCTAAATGGCGTGTTCTGAGTTTAATTAGACCCTGACTCAAGAAAGTAAGGTAGGAAGGAAAGCAAACGAGGATGGTTTGCAATACTACTCTTGAGCTTTCTTGGGCACACACACCCAAGTGCCTTTGTGTAACATTCACACTTACACATAACTACATGAAAACACACGCACGCACACACACACACACACACACACACACACACACACACACACATACAAAAACACACACATAGCCCATACACACATACATTAAAGGAAAAAATTTTAAAAACAGAAGCATAATTCTTGAATTGAGAGATTTTTACACTTGTGCATATAAGAGTGTATGTACACTTTAAAATTTTAAAAAAGTAAACCCACTTGTGTTCTCTTTAATGAACAGAGAGACACTCTTTAAACTCTATGAAACACAGCTAGCTTTCCTTCACGAGATTTCCTATGTGTCTCACAAAATCATCCAGGGGTGTTACACAGCATAATACTGATCAGTTTGATCCAACTTTTCATTTACAGTGTCCAAGCAGACATATACTAAAAGTGTAATGCTTGAAGAAGGTTGAGGTTCTGACCCTGAAACCCTTCCCGGTTCTTTACTATATCACTCCCAATGATCTGAGCTATGGTCTGTTGTGCCTGTTGCACATTAGTCCAGTATTCTAAGTGCAAGAGGTGAAATCATTCTGAGTCTGTTATTTGATTTGCTTACTTCACGTGAAGTTTCCAAACTTCCATTTGTCTTACCTACGAAATTTGCAATAATAATATCAACTCCATGTGGTTGTTATGTATATAATCTCTGAGACATAGAAGGCTTCAACAAATGTCCACTGCTTCTGTCACTACCAAAAATAACATTTTTATATTTATTACAGTTGTGATGATCAGTCACATTAGTATTTTACTCAGATAGCTAAATTTATTCAATTTCTTCACTGTTGAATATTAACTGGAAATAATTTTCATCTGCTTAATATGTTGCCTATGGGAACCTAAGCTTTAATTTAGACAAAGGACTATTTTGCTCTTTCATATAAAAAGAAAATAAACAAACAGATGCAAAATGTCTTTTTAATATCTTGGCTATTTACTTTTTGATTTATGTTATCTGGCGCTATGCTTAAAGTTCTCATTTTGCTTCTTTTTTGTTAGCTAAAGTAGCAGATCTTCCTAAAATTGCCTTTAGTAATTACTTTTGACACTTAGGAAAACCAAGAAACTAAGGTGCAAGCCTTTGAAAGAAAATACCATCGCTGCTGAGTCAATAGGGCTGGGTTTTGATGGGCTTAACCTGAGGCTCTGGTCTGCACTGTGCTTGGATGCTACCTCCCAGGGGCCTCAAAGTTAATGAAACATGTTACAATCCTAATATCTACTTAAGAAAATGGAATGTGGTCACATTCCAGGAAAATTACTCCGTTGTCATAGTAACTCCTTTACTACTTAGGTCAAGAAAAATGGGAAAAAAATGGCTGCAACTTTACAATTTAAAGTAAAGTCATGGGAGACATAAAACAGACACAAATGAGGAGTTAAAGTGATAGAAGGCAAATACCAGAGATGTCCTAGGCCACAGGAGGCATAAACTTCCTCAGCAGACCCAGATACATGAAGGTCAGCAGTAGACTTAAAGAAAGGGAAGCATGGAAGAGTCCTCAAGAGGTCTATATTGAGCTCTCTGTTTTACAAATAAAGAAATAGAAGTCCTGAAAATCAGACCCCAGGTCCCAGGTAAATCAACTCACATAATTTCACATACCCAGCTGTGGCTCACACAGAAGCAATGTCGCCAGCTTCCCTCCCATGGGCTTTTCCATCTTATCATTCCATCCTTGCAATATAAAGACAAAAGTAGCACCCAGATGACCTTTTGAGAGCTTTTTTTTTTTTCAAGCTATAAAATGATGCCTGGACCCAGTAAGAAAAAGAGACAGGAATAATTTTAAACTGGTCCAAAGAGTGGGCAATTTTTTACTAAGTTGGAGAGATCTCCCTCATCTTTTGTCAAGTGAGATGAAGCTCTAGACGTCCATCAAATGCTAAGGTCACTCACAGTTTATAAAAGTAGAGCACCTTATGTTTATTCTAAGAGCCAAGAATCTGCAAATCTGTCTCCAATGATTTATTCTCCATTTCACAAAGTTTGGAACATATGGCAAAGTTATGGTATTACCTAGCAACAGCCCAGCCTTATTTTAAGTCTATGAAGCTTTGAAGAGTAAGGGAGGGTAGGATTGCAATACAAGTGTCAATTATCATCAAATGCAAAGAAAGATGATAGTTGGAAAAGAAGAGGCCCAAGACATTGAGTACGAATATAGCATAGTTGAGTGACTGCCTCCTGCATGCGCAACACACATAAAATGTGTTTCTAGGTGATAATTTCTATACAATATCCATCTTGGCCATATGCCAACCCATTTGATTTGCTGGATGAGGATCAAGCAATCTGATCTTGCCCAAATGGTGTTTCTTGTCTTTTTGATCCAACTCTGGTTCCCACTGCCTGCAAGAAAGCAAATGGCATTATCATTCTCAGAGTGGCATCGTCCCTAGATTCAACAGACACCTGATGATTATCTGGACTTTAACCCATTGGGACTATCCAGGGTTAGTGAGAACCTATTTGTCAATGTGCACAAAACGAAATGACCAAAGAACAAAGAAATCCATAGGAACATACAAACATTAGTCTATTCACAGTGAGATGTAGCCCTGCATAGTACTCTGTAGTAGACTGTTTATCCAGACCGACTAGCAATAAGTGTCTTTTTACTGGATGGACAGGGAGGTAGTTAAATAAGAACAAAGTCATGGTTAAAAAGTGTCAATGGATGGGCTGGAGAGATGGCTCAGGGATTAAGACTTGGCCTCGAAAACTGAAAGTCTTGAGTTCAGACCCCAGGTCCCACGTAAAAATGTAAGACAGAAACAACAACATCCTGCACTTCCAGCCCTAGTAGGTGGAGCCTGGGAAATCCCAGAGCAAAACAAAAAGGAGATAGAAGCA
This sequence comes from Typhlomys cinereus, assembly GCA_023101885.1. Taxonomy (NCBI): domain Eukaryota; kingdom Metazoa; phylum Chordata; class Mammalia; order Rodentia; family Platacanthomyidae; genus Typhlomys; species Typhlomys cinereus. Next base: position 1,283,529 of record JALPQD010000429.1, read on the forward strand.
ATCTAGGAGGATTCCTAAGTCATCCTTGATCCTCTGCAGGGTTGCACAATGTTCTCTCTCTCTCTCTCTCTCTCTCTCTCTCTCTCTCTCTCTCTCTCTCTCACACACACACACACACACACACAGAGTCACACTAAATAAATAAATAGTTTTTTAAAAAGTATCAATGATGACAAATCTTATACAAATGGAAATATTCATACAGCTACTCATCAGTAATGGGATAGATATTTGCTGGATAGCAACTATGTACCAGTCCCTTCTATTTGCTACACTTAATCACTGCAAGCATGTCAAGGTCCCTTCATTCATTTACCTTGAAGTCCACTTACAAGAAAATAAGCACAAGGACTGACAAAAGAAAAAACATTTGATGATAAATTCTATGAAAAATGAAGCAGACTGATAGGGTACAATATGATGAGGGTAAATGTAATGACATAATTGACGATGTTTTTTCTGAAAACATGGCAGCTGGGTGGGCATTGGGAAGGAAATGAGCTTGCAGATTTGGAAACAAAAGGGCAATCAGTGTACAACTGAATCAGAGGTCAGGAAAGCATAATAGCCAGGCATTACCCAGAGACTGGGCATTTAAAGTTTGTTATCGCAGATTAAGAAAACATTAGAAGACTGTAAGGATCCTATTTACATATTGTATATTACATATATAATCTTATATACATATTATAAACTTTCTTTGCTTGATTGGAACATATTAGGCAGAATTAGTGTGGCGTTAGTAAGAGATATGGGGAAGAGTTCGGGGTAATCCAGGTTAGTTGTGATGACATCAGAGGCTGCGGAATAACAGAATTAGGAGAAGTGTGAGGAGGAATCAGCCAGATTTGTTGGTGACCTGGATATTAAACCAATAATAATTCAAACACCATTTATAAGATCAGCAAAACTGAGTTAAGTCATGATTTTCATTCTGAGATAGTAAAGAAAAGAGAAATTTTTGAGGTAGAAATCAAGAATTCTGTATGGGAGTAATTAGGTTTAGCAAGTGTGCTTATTTTAACCAATGAAGTCATACTGGTGACTAGATGAATCTATGACCAGAACTCAAGGTAATGGTAAGCTTCAAAGGTAGGAAATTAGATGCTAGAAATGTTCTCCATGATTTGCGAGCTTTCACTGTGAAAGAATCATGAAGTAGTGGATGAAATTACTCAAGTGCATGCTATGTTGTATGTTTAGCAACACAGGCACCAAAAATACGATGATTTGGGCAATTTGCAGAACAGAAGAGATACATCATTGTTACTAGTAGAACGTCATTTGTCAACACAAAATGCCAATGAAAATTTCATATAGGAAGACATAAATTAAGATCTTAGTTCAAGGCCAGGCTTCAGAGAAAAGAAATCCATTACGGGCAGAATATGAACAACAGTTATTGCTTAAGTATTTACTTTGTACCATTTGCACTACAGCTTCATTTCCTGTTCATGATCAGCTTAAAGAATAACTATTATTTACTTTGCTTTACAGGTAGTTAACTGAGGACTTAAGCAAGCAAGTTTATATGTTTATAAGGCTAGACGATGGTGGGTGACATTGTATCCCAGGAAAAGAATGAGTACCACATCAGAAGAGAGAAAGAGCCCATAAGATGAACTTAAATAACTGAACATCAAAGTAATAAGACCTTCCAGGGAGGGAGACCCTGGGCTCATTTGAATGACAGAAACAAAAGGAGAGCACATACTAAAAACATATTTTCATTCACCTTTGTCATCAAGATTCTCACAAACAGAAATATGATGAGGAGAAAAATCTAAACCAACACTGAGTCTAACAGTCAGGAGAGCATGTGGAGGTGGGAGGAAGATAAGGGATCTTGCAACCGAAGGGAACAGGACATTCTACCAGAGCAGATGAGTTTCATTGCCCTCATCACCCTTTAGCTTTTCATCCAAAACTTGCACTCTCCTCCCTAGCGTTTCTCCAAGCAAACTATAGGAGTTCAGGAATATCCATTCCGTCAGCACTACACCATGGAGCTACGCTCCTGCACCAGCTGATCCACAGATACACATACACAGCAAAATTTAATGAGGCAAATATTAAATTGAATATCTAACATATGTGAACAACTGTTATTTTCTGATGAATATGACATCCATGCTGCCTTTATGGGATTACTGTTCTGTAAAGAAATGATATGTGTATTAGTCTGGGTTCCTGAAGAAACAGAATCTATAGAATGTAATATATATAAATAAGTTTATTAAAATAATAGTGTCCTTCAAAATAGCCACCTTCAGCCGCCTTACTCCTGACCCGGAATGTTCCACAAAGCCGAAAGATCCCATGAAAGTCTCAAGCCTTTACTTCTCTGGAGGGTCAAAAATGCTGGGCTCCAACATTGGTGAAGAACAGCTGGGCTCTGACATCAGCGATGAACAGCGAACAGCAGCAAGGCCTAGAGACCAGGCTCCAAAGGCAGCAGGAACAGCAACAACATGATGGAAAAGATGAAGCTCCAAGTCAGCCAAGGACAAAGGCAGCAGCAGCAGCAAAAAAGAAGGCCACGATGCTCAAAACGTGAACAATGCTCCCAGAGTGAACTCCACAGCAAATCAACACAGGATAAGGGAAGAGCAAGTCCCTCCTCCTTGCAACTCTTATTATCTGGTCCACCACTGAAAAGTACCCACTGTGGGCTGGGTTCTCCACAGCAATCAGCCAAGTACCTGCAGACTTGTTCAAAGGCCATTCCAAACAACTTTCCACAGCTGTGCCCCAAACAGTCTGCATCTGTCAAGCTGACACCAAAATGCAACCACAACATCATATACACACACACACACACACAAACACACACACACACACACATACACACACACACAAATTCTTTTAAGAGAATATAAAAAGCAGAAAACAACACAGAAAATGTTCTCTAAGGGATCATAAACATTCTGTGAGGATTATGAAGTGCTTTGTAAATTTGTTTGGTTGTTTTAATAGAGGGAATTGGCTAGACAGTAACAATAAAAAAAAAACCCTGATTAAAGTTAAAGGAAATGACCAGTTACATATGGGTCAGCCAGCTTTTGTTTTCAATGTTAGTCAAGGAAAACGGTCTAGGTTAAAAGGAGCGATTTCCACATATTCTGTGATTATTTTTCAGACTGGTAGTTTTAAGGGGGCATATTTCAGAAGTAGCAAACCCTAATTTAAAAATTTAAATGTTCTTTGCCAGAGGAAAACATCCCTAGGTAAGAAAGCGTCAACCCACTCTCTTTTCAGGAAAAGTCATATCCACCAGGCCTGTCTGGGCTCTTCAAAGTAGAAGTCAGTGTGACCAGCTTTAACTGAAACTGAGACTAATGCTCTTTCCATTTGCTCAGTTGTAATTAACACATATCACAGCTCCAAGTTGCTTAGACTGGTGGTGCAGCATACCTTGAACTGGTATGACTTGAGTCAATGTCTCCGTAGAAGGCTTTCCAGTGAGTGGCCATAGTGCCACACCAACTGAAGAAAAACTTAGTGTGGGGTGGCAGCAGCCTGCAAATGAAAAATCACTCCATATACAAGCATTCAAACAAGCTCAAAAGATGTACCCAAAACTCCATCCTCAATGCACACCTTCCAAAGAATGATGGTCATTTCAGTTTGGTGACTCGACTTTGCTACTGTAGCTTGCTGCTTAGCAGCAAGGTCGTGTGCATAAAGCCAAGGACAATCTAAGTAAACAGATTACTCTCCATTTAGTGGTTTCCCCTAACAAGCTGGGTGAGGCTTCCCAGAATACCTCCTTAAGCAAAATTTTGGTGAGTGAGGCATATTTGATGTATTGGTTTAATTGATTTCTCTATAACTTTTCAAAATCTCAGATTCTCTTAGCATTTGGAGCCAAGAGATAACACATAAAAATTCACATTGTTGAAGGCATTCTAAAATTCTAGAGATCTGACAATAATGGGTCCACTGGACATATTTTCATAGTGTAATCATCAGTTTAAGATGATTTGTACCTGCCCCCTTTTTAAAGAGTAGGAGGTGTCTAATTTGCCACAGCCCTGACAACCTAAATTGTGCTATAACCAATGTGCTTCATGAATTTCTATTACCTACCTGACCCCTGAATGCATGAATTTGGAATCCCTAATCCAAACACCTAAACCATAAATTATCACAGCAGTATGATGCAGTATTGAGAACTATAAGCTGTGTCTTTATCATCTAATAAGTCAAAATAATTTCTCCGGATGATTTCTGAGTCAGGATAAAAGACATATTTATTTCAATGCTAATTATATCCTCACCTAGAAATAGTAGTTAAAGTATATTTCATTAATATTTTGATCAATGATCTTTTTTTCTCTCTGGAGAAAGATTAGAGTTCACGATATGACTGATTTTGTCTAATGAAATGTGAGTGGCAGTAAGATATATTGCTTCCTTGGGAATTTTTAAAGCTTCTTTATATTTTCCCACACTCTTTCTCTACACCCTATCTATAATTGATGTGGATCCAGATTCTGGTCCATTCCACACCCAAGTCCTGGAGGGTATGATACCTTAACTTCTTTTGCTTTACTGTTGACATTTCAGAGTGGTTTATCACTATAGGGCAACTGCACCCAACCTACGTGATGTCATAGTTGTAACCATCATTGTTCCACTACTGTGTTACAATTGTGACTGTTATCTAATAGATCACCTTTGAAGCTTCCCCAGAAATGCTGGCAAAGAGAGCACAAGACTCCAAAAGAGAACAAAAGATCCCAAAGTTTCATTCTTATTCCTCCTTTCTGGTGTGTCAAGGACTCTGAGCTTGTCTGTGACTCATGACTCACCGTCTTCAGCATTTCAGGGATCACATGATTTGGGGAAGAGGAATGATAAAATCTTTCCACTAAGATTGCTTGCCGTCTCTCACGATTTTATTCACATTTCAAAGGGTGTACAAAGAAAATGCCACCTAGTTCTACTCTAATTTTTGCTTTTTTTCAAAACTTTCATGTAGCATGGAGGGATAGTCACCATTCCTTTGTTTAAATAAAGTTTTATTGCAGTACAATTATATTAATTTACTTACATATTTTATGGACATGTTTGTTTTGAATGCCTAGCTGAATGGTTGCAATAAGGTTATAATTGTAATGGTCTAGAAAGGAAGACCCCACTCTTGTGTGATGTGATGAAACTGTGTGCAGTGTGCTATAGAAAATATGTTGTGGAAAAATTTTGACCTTAGACTAACTGCTTTTTGGCTTCCGTAAACTGCTTACACATAAAGATAGTCACTGCTTACACATGCAGAGAGACAAAACTTGGTCTCGCTATCTGCTGCCCACTGGTTTCGTAGTTACAGCTTTGGGTCAGGAGGACCACCACTCAAGGTTTCCACCCCTCCTCTCACCCCTATCTTAGTTTCCAGCTGCAACCACTATCTGAAACTGCCAGCTTGAGTCACTAGCTGGGCAGCATGTACCAACTTGGGTCACTAGCTAGATGGCATGTGCTATAAAGAACTGCCCCTCTGCACTTACTCAGGGCTCCAACAAGAGGTCCCGAACTCTGATGGAACAGTGCTTGTAGTCAAGCTCAGAACCTTTCCCATTCTAGACAAATATTCTACTGCTGAGGTATATCCTCTGTCTCATGTATAGCTCTTTGTGAAAAAGTTTGCTGGTTAACATTTAAAACAACAGAATCGAAAACCTGCTCTTCAAGCAGATGATCACTTTATTTTGAAAACAAACACTTTCAGAACTGTCTTTTCATTAATCTCTTCTGCAAGATCTCATCCTGTTTTAAAGAAAGTGAGGAGGAGAATGCTGAGAGCGCGTGTGATACCCTCTGCATTCATGCCCCCATCCATGGTGGTTAGGATGGATGATGTAATGAACTGATCGCCATTGGCACAGACTGCTCTTGCTGGTGACTGTGCTGTTTACATTTAGTGCTGAAGTTCACAGCTGTTGACATGCATGCATAGTCTATTGTCTTTGCCTGGCTGTGATCTGATCTACACTTTTTTAAATGACTTAGCTGCAGAAGATTCTGCAGATTCCACTGAGGGCCAGTTGCAAAATGCACTAAGTCTGCAACTATAGGACTACTTTTCTCTGTGCCAGGAAGTCTTCTGGCAAATTCTCCAAATAACCCTCATAGCCAGTCTCAAAGCACATGGATCGGCCTGAGGGTTATATTCGGGATCTCTTTTAGCAAATATAATGCCAAGTTTTGAGTGGGATAGATAACCTATAAGCAAATCATCTTCTAGATTCTTGAGCAGAAATACTATGAAAATTGCATCATTTAATGTTTCCTTCAAATTCCTCCAAAATCCTTACTGTCTGGTTCCAAATTTTGGAAAGTAGGGCATCGGGAGACAGGACTATACTGCTCCTGCCCCACATCCCTCTCATTTAGATCAGTATTTTTACTTCATTCTTCCTATATTTTAGGATGTTTATTACTAAGACTTTGTAATTGAACCTACCCAAAAATCTTAATATGTTGAAAACATGAGGACTATATGGAGAATTTGAAACTTTGGTGTGCTAGTTTTCCTCAATAAGCCTGGGCTTGAAGACAATTATATTGTTGCAGTTTTGAAAAACTAAAACAGTGGCATCAAAAGCCAAAATCTTACCTTTTTATTTACTCCTGCTTGAAGCATGTAAGTGATGTAGCTCTTTGGGTTTACTAAGAAGAAAGTTATATACATTGAAGACTAGAAACAAAGACCATATTAAAACCACGCAAAAAATACTGCTCACAAATCATGTACAGGAGAAAATCCTTTCAAAACAACCATGAACCCATGAAAAACATATGCCATGAGAACGCCTGTTAAACTCCTATCAGTTTAAGTTGTTAGATCTGCTCACCAGATATGGAGTAGGCCTTTTACAAAATCAGATTTTTCGATTTGTGCAAAAGGGTTTTTTTTAAATCCTCCTCTCTTGAATATGAAGTGTTTTGACTGGAAGCTAACTGAAGTCACTCTTAAAGAGAACTTTAGAAAGAGGCAGTGTCACAGAACAGTATCCATTGTTTGACAATCTTAGAATTCAGTCTTTAGAATTAAGGACCTCATCTTGTATTGGATAATTTTCCTCCATTCAGATCACATTGTTGGCTTGCCAAAGGCAAAAAAAAAAAAAAGGCAATCACAACCACTTGTTCTTTACTAAACAAAGAAAGCATGCATTACTTATAGCTAAAAGAACAATTGCCCTCCCCAGAAGACGACATGCATCAGCAATATCTGAGTCTCATTGGCAAACTGTAAGAATCTATCGAATGCTCCTTTCTTTCTATTCCCTTACGACTGTTGAAGGTCCCGTCTTGACCCCACGCTTTGTGCCACAGAAGTAAATCAGAAACAGGATGTTTTAAGGATTTGAATATCTGAATCCTTATTGAGATTCTCAACTACTCTTCGGGACAATTCTATAATTTCTTCAAGTGGAGAACTTCTCCTCATTCAGTGGTCACTCTAAGAAATTTTTGTGAATTGCTATCAAATTGGAAAGTTAAATATTCACCAAAATTCAAGTCATGGGGAGAATGTAGGACTGGTCACAATTTTGGATGGCAGCAGATGTTGATATGAGACTTGAAATGACCAATCGAGTATAAAGAATAAGAGTAGAAGAACACGTGCTTCTAGAGGCACCACACGTGTGGCTGCTGTGTCCCATGTGAGTCAGATGATGGCAGAGAGGAGATGAGACTATTTCTACATTCAGTGTTCTGAGCTGTGGACAGTTGAATGATTAACAGCCTGACATATCACACTCCCTACCAAATTCCATATTCACATACTTACAACATGAAGGTCTTCGTGGGGTAGGCTCCAAGTGCACACAATGTGGATGGCCTCCCTGATTTGGGGCTCTGTATACGCACAAGATGGATGGCTTCCTGTATGTTCACAAATGGGATGATTTCTGGTGGGCTGAGCTTCCGTGGGGACACAACTTCCCATGGACCAGGGCTCTATGTGCTCACATCAAAATAGTCTCACAGAAGATGGACAGAACTGCTATTCTTCAGCTTTATCATGTGTTCTTAACCATGTGGACCTGGGAGACCAATCATAACTATCTACATCCTTAATGTATTTTCTTTTATTACTTACAATTTATTTTATAGCATCAAATTAAAAAAAATTAGGACAAAAAGGCAAAAGGCAGACATACTAGGAAAATGTCCAGGAGAATCAGAAGGGACATAGGGGTAGCTATGATCAAAATGCATTGTCTACATGTATGAGATTGTAAGAGCATAAAAACAAAAACAAAATTAATTAAAAAAATAAATACAATATAAAAAGACAAAGAAAAAGAATAGAAGAACAATATGTCTGCTGTGTAACTTTTGTGATAGCTTTTCTAATATTCCTTAGATGAGTACCTTCACCGTTTCCCTTGTTAGTTACAAAGAACTTATCATTAATGAAAAGGAAAAGAGGCGGTGCCATGCCCTTAGGCTATAGCCTCAATTATGGTGTGAGTGTCCAACTACTTGCAGCATTCCCTAAGGACTAATGTCTTTGAGACCTAAGGAAAGTAAAAGGTTGGAGAATTTTAATCATATTAGAAGTGGTCCAGGGGGCTGGAGAGGTGGCTCAGGAGTTAAGCCTCTGCCTTGCATGCAAAAGGTCCTGAGTTCAGATCCTAGACCCCATATATAGATGCCAGGTGGAAGCGGGGGTGGCCTGCATTTCTGGTCCTGGTAGGGCAGAGCCTGTGAATCCCGGGGCAGAGTAAACAAGGAGGAGGTCGAGGTGGTCCATGGTGGTTCCTGAATTCACTTGTGTTTCTACACACACACACACACACACATGCGCACACACCCACACATGCACAATTGAATAAATTTTTTAAAAATTTTTAAAAAAAGTAGAAGTGGTCCAGTAGGCAAGACAACACTAAGCAGGTACACTTGAGACTATAGCATCCATGACACAGACATTACGCTAGACAAGGAAAAGCCAGCGGTAGACAAAGGAAAGAAATAAAAGGTAGAAATAAGATGTACCATTTTTCTTTCCCTACTCAGCCAATCCTGTAGACATCAGTAGTCACTTTCCCAAGAAGAGCCACAAGGTAAAAACTAACCAGGTAGATTTCAGACCTTCTTTTCTCTAAATGTGCCTTCCATCTCTTGTGCACAGAATATAAAATTCTAATGGGATAATAAGTAGCTGAGGTCAGAACAAGTTAAGAAGTAGTTAAAAATTTTAAGAAAAAATAGTACAGAACATGAAGAGCACTAATGAGTTTACTTGCCTAGATGAACTTGTTACACCATGAAAAACTGGAAATGTATCAGTAATTGAATGCCATGAATTCAATAGATCATTGGCCAGGGACTGACTGACTTTAATCAAAGACACCAGCAAGACGTCAGTACTTACAGAAAGGGATGAATCTCTAAATAATGGAGATGCATGTACCAATGTGGAAGCTTAGTAAAATCAAGGCAAGATGGCTAATGAAAATTAAGAAGACTTGGGGAATTTGGGGAAAAAGTTCCATTTTTGACAATAACAAACAAAGTTGCTCATTTTTTTCCTACACAGATGCAGATAATTTAACAAATATTATTGACAACTTAACTGGAAAGTCAGACCTCTGAGTGCAGAAGTTCAAAACAAATACCTGTCACAATAGTATTTGGCTAAAATTCCAGCCATCCAAATGTAGGGACATGAGAATCCCAAGGTCAAGGATAACTTAGGCTACATAGCAAGTTTGAGGATAACTTCAGTTACTTAACAAGATGCTGTCTAAAACAAAAGCAAGGTGAAGTGAATAAATAAGTCCAAAATAAGATTAATTTGAAATAAAAATAAAGAAATGTTAGCTCATCGCTGAAGGCGCAGATATTAATGTGCTGAGATTCGGTCCTCACCAAGGTGGTATTAAAAGTTGGAACATAGACTCTCATTATTCATTTTGATGATTTAAATGAGAAAGCTCTTATCTCTGGCCCCAAACAATACACACACACACACACACACACACACACACACACACACACCACAAACACAAATACATATAACAAAAGGACAGGACCAAGTCACAAGTGCAACAGGAAAAGATATAAAAAGGATAAATGTTGTGCCCTAAGGGATGAATTAATGTCCTGGTAAGAGACTTTGGATAGAGTTCACCTCTCTTGCTGTCTTGTTTTTCCTCTCCCTATGTGAAGACACAGCGGCAAAACACAGCATAAAGTAGTATCTTAATATATGCTACACCTGCTCATGCCTTGATCTTGAACTTCCAGCCTCCACAACTATGAGAAACAAATTCCTGTTGTTTATAAATGACTCAGGCTGTGGAATTCTGTTAGAGCCACACAAATAAACTAAGGTGCCCCTGCTCTTGAAAAGTTTATGAGCCAGAAGACACATAATGACGGAGAAAGCGTCTGTATTTGCTTTTCATTGAAAAGGGATATGGGAAAGGTTATTTGAAATGTTCAGAATATCATTCTTCCTCTTTAGGTGGGTGAGCACTGATTGAAACTAAGCTTCTTTTACCTCAATACATATTCTTATAGTTTCCATGGGGATTGAGAATCCACGTCATATGATAAAGTGTAAGTAACAAACAATAATATTTACATGCATTGCAGTCCCCACGAGGTTTCCATGAGGGGCGAAACTAAAGAAAAAAATGAGTAATGTTTCACTCTGCTCCACGACAGTTTGTCCTTTTTCTGAACTCCAAAGCATGAGTAACCCTTTATTATAGTGTCTGTTTACTAATACCCAGTTGTTAAGTTGCTCTCCTTTATCCTGAAGCGAGTTCACAAAATCCAAGAGTAAAGACTGGATCTTCAGCTCCTGTATACTGCCCTCCATCTCCCCCTGAATGTCAGACACAGGCAGAGCCTTACAGAACCTCCTTGAGTTGACCGCCAGCTAAATGGGAAGAATCTCAATCAAGGGAGAGAAAGGAAGTCTCAAGGCAGCTAGCAGGGAAATACTGGGATGAGATTTTGCCTTTTAAATCGCATGGTCCAATGTTTGTGAAAGATGTGGGTTTGGGGAAGCACGTAGAGCTCATACATGGAAACCACATTCAAGGTAAGTCAGAGAATCAGGGGACTGGTTGAACCTGGGATTCATGCTTACATTGTAGTTTGCTATAGTTTCCTTTCACACCATTTCACTGCAGCAACTATCAACACAGAAGGGAAAGAAGCAAGAAATTTAAGTACTCACTAAATATTCACTGAGCCTTTCAGTTGTCCAACAAGGCACTCCTGATCATGTGACATAAAGCTTTCTGGTGGCCACAAAAAGCAGTAGAAGCCCCAATCCCTGTCCTTATGAAATATCTATGATGTACAGGTGCTTCAAATAGTCACCAGGATACTCACCCAAGTCTTCACCTCTGTCCTTCTCATTGGTTCATCTCTTTCATTTTTATGACACATTGCCAAGAGTCTGTTTTTGCCAAAATTGAGAGTTGTGTCACAAAACTAAATAACATCAATAAAACGTTTGGACCTGCCCACATGCATGCAGAATGCCTGAAGAATTTAACGAGCCATAATAGAAGAATCCAAAGGATTGAGGGTTACTGTATTTGGGCTCATTTCAAAACATGAAGCCATTTCATCCCTATGTTCTTCTGCTCTAGACTTCCAGCACAGTTTTCATCTGGTCTGTATGATGCTGTTTTGCCTTCTACCTGAAAAGGGCAGAGATTGTTGTCTGAGGCCTCACTGGGCTAGCAGAAAAGCATCTTGACTGGGTTTAATTGTTTTCAGAAAAGACTGTGGATCTTTTAGCTTTTTCTCCTGCACTCTTTTTTTCCCACTAAAGATTTATTTTAAGAATGTCCAAAATCCCTATGTTACATAAATAACTAAAACATATAAACATATATAAACCATTAGGCTTGACCTGGAAAAAGATACGTGTCATAATTTTCACAGTTGGATGGAAGACACCAGGAATGATGTGGAGTTGGGGTAGAGATGGTTGTGAACACAAGATTACTTACAGGTTCAGAGTGTACTTCTGGGGTTATCTTATGAGATCCATAGAACATCACTCGGTAAAATTCAAAACTGGACAGTAATTGTCTTCCTTTTCCCTGTGATCTTCCTCCTACCTTTCCTCTTGCTTTTTTGACTCACCAAAAGGTTCCTAGGCATTTTTAAGATGGTCTGGCTCATCAATTCTTCTCTCTCCTACTAGTCTATGGCATTTATGAGGGTGAGTCCGTGTATACCACTTTGAATCTACAGACGTTATTGCAGACCTGTCATTAATTCATTTTCTATTAGTAAAACAAAATGCTGGAGACAGTAAATTTTGAAGAAAAAAAAATTCAGCTTACCTGTTCTGGAGATTAAAGGGCTTGGCACCGACAGTGCCTCAGCGGTGGTAAGGACGATATGCATGGCAAATGGCATCATACTGGCAAGAATTCCTGCCAGAAGAAGGGAGCTTAAAGCAATATGGGGTGTGAGACCAAAACCGAACACCCAAGGTAGCTTCAGAACCATAAGGACCTTCCTAAACCCCGCCTCTTAATTATCCTACCATCTCATCATATCTCCACACTTTGGTCCAAGATCTCAAACTCTTGCAGTTATCCTGCATGTTTCTGATCAAATCACGGCAAAACAGCTTAAGAGAACAAAGGGTTTATTTTCTTTTATCATTCCTGGTTAAAGTTCATAGTCCAGTTTCACAAGAGAACACACACCAGCAGCAAAGGTAAAGGGAACCAGCCACATCATATCCACAAAGCAGCTGGGAGAAGGACAACTCTCACTCGCCAGATGAGCATGTCTGACCAAGACATACTCAATTAATAACCATAATCGATGTTCAGTAGATGTGCAATAGATGTGTCATAAATTAATTTATGCCAAATAGTATTTACCCACCAATTACTGTTACGTTCCGATAAATGTTTCATACACATTAATTACTTTAATCCTTATATAATATTATTAAGAAAAAAGCATTATATTCTCTATCTCACTGTCTTCTCTGGGATTGTGTTCCTTCATTTTAAAAGAGGAAAGATGAAAGGACCCATAGAGAAGAGGACAGTAGAGTGACTTACATGGCTTACAAAGTGAGGAACTAAAACTGGGTCATTTGAATGTAAGCTTCTGCTTAGCACAGTACACTGAATGAATAAGAGGGCTCAAACATGCTCTACAGTCTTGGGGTTTTCCATGAATAAACTCAAAAAGACGTACTTAAAAAATCAACAGTGAATATTTGGATGAAATATTTTCAATGTGATTTGACATTTAGAAACACAGAATCTCAGAATGAAGAAAAAAGCTGGAAAGTATATTGATCTGAAGTTTTCAAACTCTCTTAGAGCAGCAGGTTCATTTCTTCCTGGAAATATATTAGCGGGCACTCCCATAGCAGTAGGTTGCGTTAGTAATAAGGACCGTGATTGTACAGTCCTCTTCCATCCTTTGTGGGGCCCCTGATTCATTTCACTAGATACAGAAGACTTTGGTTTGCTATTATTGCTCTAACCCAGGCCACTTTGAAAAGGTTGGAGGTTTAATGTCCTAAATTATGAGGCATGTGATAAATACAGGACACCATTTGCCCAAGGACACAGATAGCAAGTAGCAGAAACCAGATCTTCTGACTCTTAGAAGAGTGCCCTTCTCACTGTATCATGGCCGCAGAATTGATTATGAACCCTGTTTTCATGGCTTAGAGGTTGTCCTACTTACACTGCAAAAGATACAGCAAAATTGCCGAAGTAAAAGTTAAACTTTACTTTTTAAAGAAAATCTAATTCCATTGTTGTGGTGTCAGTGATTGGAGGGAGGGTCAAACTCAATAGAATCGAATGATAATAAGATAATGTCAGGACTAAGACATTGCAAATCTAAAAGCAGTTGAAGCCTACTATGCAAACCATACCCACATATTCAGATTCCGACCTTGAGCAACTAACCCTTAGGAAATCCACAATCCATTAGTATCAAGCAGTTGTCTGTGGTGGGAAGAACAAGTGAGTCCCTGGTTTCCAAAACAAGATAATGAAAACCCCATGTGTGCTGTACTAACATGGGCTCCTCAGCCCAGAAATTTTTGAATTTTAATAATAAACCAGCGTCAATGTTTAATTTAAAGCTAGAGCACATTGGTTAAGAAACTGCTAAAAATAATCTTCTTCATATTGATGGCTTTGGCTCTGTTGACTCATAAAATGTCAGGGTTAGAGAAAAATAACTAACGGAAGCTTCAGCTGCGATTGTACCTTTAATTATTGATGCTCCATTCTTAGTCTTCACACCCAGCAGCTAAGATGTGATGAAACAGAACAGAGATTGTGTGTCGTACTGAGTGTGAGGAGGTTAACTCTTGATTCTGTGAAAAAGACGTCTATGTTTCGTAGAAAAACTCCAGGGTCCAATATTAGTTGACTTCCAGGTTTCTTTAATATGAGGTGGTAAGAAAATGGAGAGGCAAGCACATTAATGAACAAATCCAGAAAGTAGAGAAGATGGGGAGATATCCAAAAAGTAGAAAAGATGGAGAGATGCCTGTGTCCTCCACACTATCATACACATGAGGGTCTGTGCTTGTGAATTTACACAAATACTTCCTAAAGATTCCTCTCATGCAAAACAAAGACTTCAGAATCAGTAATTTCAAGAGGCCTCACCATCAAGATGGCTTAAGTGGGGATTTAAAAACCAGAAGAACTGAGTTGTTCTCTTGATTGTGCCAACTACATAAGCCTGACATTCTCCCTTTCACTGTATACCAGCCCCACACTGCCTGCATCTGATAACGGTAAATCCTGGTTACCTTCAGCCACTATTCCCTAAAGCTGGGAACCAGGCTTGGGATCCCACATTCATTAAACAGTTCTGTTCTATAGTCACTTACAGCTCTCACATTTTTATCTTTTTCTTTAGACAATGCCAGTCAACTCCACAGACCCTGCACTTGTGCTCATAAAGGGAACAGCCAGAATTGGTTTTTGAAAAATCACAGACGGAGACACGACACAGGCTTCCAGGAGGTATCGCCGTGCAGGTGAATCACACATTGCTCATGACAATGGGAATAAGTCAGCATTCAAGGTTAGGTTTTCTTTTCCTCCCCAGTTGCTTTTTCTAAAATTTCTCAATTTCTGACATTTTTCACACAGCAAGAACACAAAGTCAAAGGAAACCTGTGCACTCGCCACGCCCCACAGGATCTGATTCAATGGCTCACAGCTTTGAGGTGCAGCAGGCAGACAGAGCCTTGGATGTCTCAACAGCACCTGTGTCTCTCAACTCTGCTGGCCTAATAACCCAACCCCAGACCCACCATAGGGTGGGAAGGGAACACAAGCTGCTATATTGTGCTTCTAGAAAATGAGAATGGAGAGGGAAGTTCTAGGGAACAAAGCTTAGACCAGCCCTAGAAATATTTTCATGTAACGCCAGCATCAACTGCACATGGAATTGCTTTTCTCAAAGCAAGAAAGTTTCTTCTGAATCATCTACAGTGTATGTTCAATATATGTATTGCTTTGGTCATCCACTCAATTAACTTTTCTGACAGACTATTCGAACCAGGATATTACTAACAAAAGGGTGGTAATGGTACTAAGTCCCATGTGAACATAGAAGGAAAAGAGTAAGACAGAGAGAACTCCCAAACGAGTTCACTAAATTTGGAATAGAAGGCTTATAGTTATATTTGAATTTCAAAACCACAGAAAACAGGGTTTTTTTTAATTTGTTTTTATTTTCCAGCACAGGTATTTGTGATCAAAATGAGACGCAGTGTGGTAGAGAAGACAGTTTAGTGGTTAAAATAACTTGCTATGAGATTGTAAGAACCTAAAGATGGGGAGGATACACAAGTTAGGGCTGCAGCAGCCGGGATTGGACTTTGCCTAACCTGCACAATGGCTGATATGTCAATGACCCCCAAAGTCTAGCATGGATCACAGGGGAGAAAGCTTCAGGCAGTAGGATCCTTAGAGGCAAGGGATTAAACAGTCATAACAGTTCCCATACTAACGGGACTCCAAGAAGGGGTTCAGGCTCACTAGGGTGCAAGATTCAGAGGGAGATTTAGCATTCACACAAAAAGATACTCCAGGGGATGGGAAGGAGGAAGAGGGAGACACTGGGAGAGACAGAGGGAGGGGTTGAAAGGAAAGGGGAAGAGAGAGTGCAAGGGGGACGACTAGGGAGGGGAGGGCAGAGGGAGAGGACAGGGGTACCTATTAAGTTTGTATGATTAGGAAAAAAATAAAAATGTATAAAAATGAATAAATAAATAAAAATAACTTGTCATGCAAACAGAGGACCTGAGTTCAGATTGTTAATGCCCACATGAAAGGCCGAGAACAGCCATATACATCTATAACCATAGCACTTGGGAGACGAAGGCCAGAGAAAGGAGGATTAAATGCAGCTTGGTGGTCAGACAGCTTCACTATAAAGTGGTGAAATCCAGGCTGGGTAGATGGCTCAGGGGTTAAAGCTTTTGTTTCACAAGCAAAAGGACCTGAGTTCAGATCCCAGATCCCACATAAGAGCACTAGATTAAAATGGAGGCAACCTGAATGACTGGTCCCGGAAGACAGAGCCTGGGAAACCCCAGAGCAAAGCAAGAAAGAGGTAGAACAATCCAGGATGATTCCCAAAGTCATGCTTGGGTCTCAGCAGGCACACATATTCAAGTGTCCTCTTCTATACACACACACACACTTTAAAAAAAAAAAACAGTGAAATCCAGGTTCAGTAAGAGTTGATTTAGAATTAACATGACAGAGGAGGATACCTAATGTTCTCCTCTGTCTTCTGCAGACACACACACACACACACACACACACACACACACACACACACACACCAGACAGCATACACAATAGGAAATAATCATCCTTCAAAACGTATATGTGTACTTGAATTAAAGCTTAACTGGTGTCCCCTATTATATCTAGTAAACTTCCTTCCCAGGATGGTCACCAGGAAAGGTATTATTTTCAAAAAAGGTGATTTACTCTAAGACTCATTTTTTTTACAGTTGCTTCCTGACTGCACAAAGAATGGCAACTGATTGGGTTGCATTGCATCTGTGTTTATCAGAGAAGCCTTGGCACCAGCTCTCTGTTGGTACTGTCCTTGTTAAGCACTTGGAAGACCAGCATAAGATTGGTAGAATCTTACATATTGTATGAATGAGTGATGGTCCCAGTTATTAGCTGGACTTTTTGTTCATTCATATGGAGAATTCCTACCCTGTCTGTTTCAGTAAGAGTACTAAGCACAAAACATTGTGTGAACACCAGTGATTCAGTCAGCATCATAGAAAGACCAGATGGGGACAAAACTTAACTTATCTTTACTTCTTAAACAGTGCCTTCTACTCTCTGGCCTTTGTTTTACTCCTTGGTAAAGTTAAACTTAAATAAATAGATAATATAGGGCTGGGGAGATGACTCAATGGTTAAAGTCTTTGTCTCCCAAGCAAAAAGACCTGAGATCTGATCCCTAGATCTCATGTAAAAATGCTTGGCACACATGATGACAGGCTATAATTCTAGCTCTGTACGGGAAGTGTCTGGGAAACCCCACAGCAAAGCAAGAGTTAGAGCAATCCAGGATGACTCCCGATGTCACCATGGAAACTCTACAGGCACACATGCTGAAGTGCCCTCTGGTACACACAAACACACACACACACACACACACACACACACACACACACACACACCCCATAAAATAGATGATCTAGCTCTCCTTTTAAGGCAAGTTAAAGTGTTTTGCCAGTGCATACAACCAGAGCTTGCCCTATATTTTTAAAAGATCATAAAACCCTTCTATTTCTTTTTTAAGAAAGCCAAGACTTAATGTGTAAAGATAATATTGAACCGAGCCTCTTTGGGAAATTACTTTTGCTAAACTTAGACAATGTTTTTGTTTCATAATTCAACACAAATCCTTCTAAATATCTAATCCTGGGACCAGCTTCAAGTTCTTGGAACTTCTCTACACAATACTTTAAACAATAAGCCAAACGTTTTTGATGAAAATTGCCTATTTATGCATAACCTTGACATGAATGTCACCCTTTGGCCTAGATATTTTAAAATATTTATCTCCAACAAATAAGAACCTATTCTTCTTTAGTTTTCTTCCATGTTTTTAATATGGTGCAATTAATAGGCAAATTATGACTGAGTTTTTCTTCTGAGAATATGTTCAATTAAATTAGTGATGCTAGACCCTTACTGCCCCCCAAGAATCACCAGGGAAACTTTTAAAGTGACCCAGGCCTGGGCCTCAGTCGAGATAAATTAAATCAAAATCCTGAGGGATTTAACCCTGACTTACAAGCAATTCTAATTTGCAGTCAGAATTGAGATCTACTGAATTAAGCCACCAAACTTGTTTCCATGGTATCAGGTCTTTATATTGTCCTTGCCGGATATGCGAGGCCAGCAGTAGGTCACGCAGTCTGGGAGTATTATGAAGAGATGGATTCAGGGAAAACCACTAACGCAGAGATGACTCTGACGGTTAAGGTACATGGGGCATCTAGCTGTCATGCTTACTGAATACAGCTAACTTGTGCTGAGACTTCTTGGTGTTCATGAAGACTCCATTTCTAAAACCACAATTCCTGTTAATGCCACAAGAAAATGCGAGCCAGGGAAGCTGATATACATTTCTTCATATGGACCAGATTGCAGACCTTTTCTGAAAACCTGTAAGGATGATGAAATAGGTCAGTGAGTAGAAACCTGAGGTGCAAGGTTAGTACTGACTTCTGAAGATTGTCCTGTGACTTCCACCTGTACACCATAGCATGCAAGTGTTCACCTCCTCCCCCTCTCAAATAAACCATATATATATATACATATACATATATACATATACATAATTTTAAAAAGCCTTATATAGTGGCATGTCTCTAATCCCAGCACTCCTACTCAGAAGAGATGAAAGGCAGAGGCAGAAACAGAAGAATCACCCAGAAATTTGACTACATAACAGGCAGAAAACAAAAGAAAGATTCTGCATCAAAAGCGAGGTGAAACCAGAAAGATCCTTCTCTGACTTCCACATATGTACAACGTGGCATGCACACATAATAAATAAATACTTGAGGGGGAAAAAATCTTGTAACCATGAAATTTCAACCATTGCACAGCACTTCTTCCTCGCTGCTCATCTATTCCGTTTCCTTGTACTTCCTGCCTTCCTTCCGTCTCATCTTCCATGTGTCAACACAGATGTTGCTTCTAATGGGAAACATGTACCAATAGAAGAAAAGGCAGGAACAGCCTCTGCTGCATAGAATCTGGAAAACTGAGCTTCTCTACATTTCCTTGTTTTCATCTACTCCTTGCTGCAATTCTTTGCAGAGTTTTAATATTACTCCTACTTTATTACTAAGGAATCTCAGACTTAGAGAGGCAGGGGAGCATATGCAGAGCCCCAGACCTGCTAATCAGAAGAGTCAACATGCACCTTGATTGTTGTTTCATCCATGATCCACATTCCTACCACGGATCAAATCGACATCTCCTGGGCTGGCGAGATGGCTCAGTAGGTAAATGCTTGCATTGCAAGCCTGAACAATTGAGTTTGGGTTTCTGCTTCCCACGTAAAAAAAAAAAAAATAGTGGTATAAGTGTCTGTGATCCCAGTGCACTGATGAAAAATGGAAATTAGAGACCTAAGACTCTCCAGAAACTCCCAGGGCAGATAGCTTGGCAGCAAAAATGAAGAGACCATTCTCAAATAAGGTGGTAAGGCAAGGAATGACACCCAAAAGATATCCTTTGACCTCGACATATGTGTTATGGGACCTGCCCCCCCCCACGGCATCACTCTCTGGACTTCCTCAAGACTCAGTATCCTGTTCTAAATCACATATTCCTGTTTTACATTGAAGTCATTAATAGTCTCTGTCAGTGTTGCACTTTCCAGAAAGTACTGACTATATCCTGTTAATTTGTGGTCCCTACTGAGCCATCATGCTGCTTAGCTGACATGTCTAATCATTTACAGGTAAGAGCCATATGGAATTGGGGAAGAGTGTTTAGCCCGTAACTGGAAATTTCGCCTAACAAATCATGCTCTGAAATATCAAAGTAGCTTTCAAATCAAGAAGTTAGGGGCTGGAGAGATGGATCGGGAGTTAAAAGTCTACCACACAAGCAGACGGACCTGAGTTTGGATCCTGAATCCCATATAAAAATGGGAAGTAGAGGCTACTGCCTATACTTCCAGCTCTGGAAGGTGGAGCCTGGGAAATTCCATAGGAAAGCAAAGAGGAAGTAATCCAAAGTCACCTTTGGCCCTCCACAAGGACACAGTGCTCTCTGAAATACACACACACACACACACACACACACAAATAAATTTTTAAATATAAAGGAGTTACAGTCTAGAAGCTCTATTTGGAACTGCAAGTTTGATTCATCAAAAATACCTGGACTTAGACTTCTTTACCAAATACGTTACGGTGGGAAGAAGATTTTTTACTGAAAACAGTTATTAAGAAAAATGCTAAAACATTAGTCCACAAATGACCATTGAGTTTGTCTCATGCATTTCATCTGCTGCATAGGTGGTGAGAATTGAAGAGCTCCAAGGAAAACAAGCAGAGGCTCTATTTGGGCTCAGCAGGCAGCATCTCTTGCTGATTAGAAACATCAGTTATGGCTGGAGAAAGTGGAGAGAGGGTAGAGCCACACAGTTTTTGCTTCTAGCCTCATTCATATACACATCTGTTAGTTAAGTCTTGTTGGTATTTGATTCTTGATGGATACAAAAACTGAATCTCAAACCCGAAGGATGAGAGTCGGGTACACAGAAGCAAAATATGAGAAAAGCAGAATGTAGGATCTATAGATTTCAGGATATTCAGAAGAGTCACCTGGTAAAGTCAGTGATTTAGACTCAGTTGACTTACCTAGGTGGACATGATTGATTTGAAGGTCAGGAAGCAGAGTAGGTAAGAAGACAGGTTCATCAAAGCACCAAGCCTAGCACACCCTGATCAGGAAACAAGCTGTCTCTATCTCAGATTTGCAAGACTTTCTCAGAATGGAGAATTCAACTCTCCATTAGGATAAGCAGTGCAGCATCAGGGATGATCTAATGAAATTAGTCCAGTTAACTTTAGTGGCATAAATAGATTAGATCCTGTGGAGAGCCAGGCTAATATTCATTTAAATTAATTCTCGATGAGAAAATAGAAGTGACAGAAAACAACATCACACTCTCGTTGCAAAATTAAGTTGTGTGGTCCTTTAGGGGCTCAAAGATACTTTTAAATACATGTTAAGTATTGGAAGAGTCAGCAGGAGAATTCAAACAATTTGCTATCACCTGTCTGAGGTGCAGATAAGTACACATAAACTCGTGAAATTGCATAATTTAAAATTTATTTTTTCAAAGATAAAAATCTTAATAAAGTACAATTTTGCTTACATTGAAATTGTGATCTCACAATACATTAAAAATTCTTCCTAATATAACTCATTTCAAGAATATTAGTAAGATAAACAGATTATCACTGCTGAGCCCAAGGATCAATAATGTGTAGGGATACCAGTCAGAAGAGAAGTATCATTTATGCCATTCATTGTCCTTACTGTGAACATTCACCAAAGTTCAGATGTAAATCATGGCTCTTCATGACACTCAATGGAGTTAAAAATGATGATAAAGATAGTTTTTCCTATTTCTTGGTTTTATTTTCTTAATGAATCTGTTTTTATTTAGGTTCCAATATATATACAATAACCAATATTTCAAGAAAGATAATCCAATACTTCAAGAAAGGTAATGATGAGTGCTCAGAGTTGGGTGGAGGGGTAGAAGACAGGAAGAAAGGAGAGGATAGGGTCAGTGTGGTAGGTCCTCTTCGGTGGTCTTTTTCAACTTCCAAAAGACTATTTCTTTCTATAAATTTTTAACATTATAATGTTGAGAGTTGTTTGTTTTAGGGAAAAAAAATCAATAAAGGTGTAGGAAGCAGAGCTAAGAGATAGGTCAATTGGAAAATGTGTGCATTGAAAGCAAGATGATCTGATGTCAATCCCCAGCACTGACATCAAAATATTCAAGCATGATGACACTTGCTTGTAATTCCTGAGCTAGGGAGACAGAGAACAAGGATTGTTGTTGGGTCTTATTAGCCAACCAGGCTAACCTAAAAATAGCCAGCAACAAACTTAATGAGAAACAGAATCTCAAAAAGGTGGATGTAAGGCTCCTGATTAACACTCCCAAAGCTGACCTTTGGTCCTCCTCAAATACATGAACACTATGCAAATGTATACATGTAAACACATGCACACACATTAATAAATTAATTAAGATAGAAGAAGGCAAAGAAAAAATGCAATCATATGCTATATATACTACTAGTGAACAACTTAAGTCTGTAACTTTCAGAATTTAAACATATCTAATATATTCAGTACATATAAGTTAGTTGCATGTAATGACAAAAAAATTGATTCACTTTTAACTTAGAATATATTACTATAAGTATTTTTCTGTATCATCAGAAATTTAATAAATGACATCCTCATGTAGATATACCTTAAGACAAATTATGTGACTCAGTTGTTACTACCCTTTACTTCAATTTTCAGTTTTAAATGCCATCCTTTAGGGCACTATTAACAAAATAATTAACAAAATAATTGTGCAAATATTTTCTTAGAATAGACTTTCTTAGAATAGACTTAGAAAAGTAAATTAACTTTCTATAAAGGGAATGTGCTCTTTGAGACCTTCCTTATGTGTTTATTTATTGGTTTATTATTATTATTATTATTATTATTTCGCATATGTGTGTATTAGAGGGCACTGTGTGTCCCTGTGGAGCACCAAGAGTGACTTCCAGAATCATCCTAGATTGCTCTATCTCCTTTTTCCTTTGTTCTGGGATTTTCCAGGTTCTGCCCACCAGGGATAGAAGTGCAGGCCCCTGCTGTTTCCACCTGGTACTTTTGCATGGGACCTGGGTTCTGAACTCAGGACTTTCTGCTTGTGAGGTATAAACTTAACCCCTAAACCATCTCTCCAGACCCCCTTTGAGACTTTGAAATCATAATGCTGTATTTCTCTCTGGAAAGACCACGTAAATAAATTTAGTGAGCCTTTCACTATGATCATTCCCAAAATCAGCATTTTGGTGATGTTAAAAAACTTTTGTGAACCTAAGTAAAAGAAAATGGCAGTGTCTATTTTCTCAATTTGTATTTGACACACACCTCTTCTAGATCTATTTGCTGGAGATCTATTCTGGTTTCCCCATGCCTGCCTGTCTCCGTCTAGCACTGAAGATTACAGCTAAGGCTGACCTCACTGGGTGCTTTCGCATCCTCCTCTCCACTGCAAGAGCCGATTTTTCCCGACAAGGGGAACATTGTCCATGCTCCTATTTCCAAGCTGACTGGATATGAAAAGATGAGAATCTGCTCATGATATTCCCAGTGCAGTGAGCAAAACACCCTAAAGGTATACCGTGGAACTGACAGTCCAGATGGTGAAAGGTTCCTGTCACAAAGGCTTCTGATTGCATCTTTTGCTATAGACAACAGGTTACTTCCGGTAGTCTGAGAAAATGACCTCCACTGCCATCAGAGAGGTGTGGGTTTCATGAACCATCCTTGCAGTATCAGCCTAAGAGGAATGTTGAATGGCTCATTCATATTGGCATAGGTTAGTTCAAATCACAGAAGTCTTGTTCAGGATCTTTAGACCCTGCCAATTTCTTTACAAACTGAAAGAAAATGTACTGAATCAATCTTTGAGCAGAAGGCAGTGCAAAGGAAAGAGAAGCTATCTTTGTCATCTGGAAACAATGCCCATCTAGGGAAGATTAGCATTCGGGTCAATCCTGGTGGCCCAACTTGGTCCTGTGGACCAGCAGGAATTCACACTCAACTTTTCTGCAATGTCCCCATTTGTAAAGTGGCCTCAGATGGTAGGAAGTCCAGGCAGGAGAAAGAGCTTCTGAATTTAAACTGTACTTCTCTAAATCCTAGATTTAGGACATGGACAAGCTATTATCTACTCTAAATATTAATTTTCTCAACTGTCAATTGAAAGTATTAATGCCTTTCTCATAGTATTTATTGCGGGCTACATTGTGTTCTCTGCAAAATTCATATATTAGATCCCTAACTTTCAGTGTAATTATATTTTGGAGATAGGGGTTCATTAGACGGGGTTCTTAAGAGGAGTATAACCAACAGAATGGGCAAATGGAGATGCATATATATATACATATTCATAAAGATATGATAGAGAGAGAGAATTTGTTAGATTGACTTTACAAAATAAAATCTAAGTAATAGCTGTCTGTGACTGATTAGCTCAGGAGATGAACAGCTCCACAGTCCCAGTCTGTTGGTGAAGGCTGGAAGAGGCACGGAGAATCTCCTAGATGTCCCAGGTGTGATTCTAAGAAAGTCCCCAAACCTCAGTCACTTTGGAGGGCTGAAGAGGCTAGCCTCCAATGTCAGCAAAGAACAACAACGATGCAGCTGTGCAAAGAACATCACTACACAGCAGCACAGCACTGAGGAAGAATGGGAATAGTAGCAACCAACAAGGATCTTGTCCACACAGGTCAAGAGAAGGGTCAGACTTAGAAGGTACCACCCACTGTGGACTGGGTCTTCTATATCTGCAAAGCTTATTCAAGGCCTTATCTAACTTATCAATGACTCTCAATACTCCAAAGCCAGGCTTGCAATTGTCAAGCTGATACCTGTATCTTAACTATCACAGGGCTTTCAGGAATGTGAAATGTGAATGTAAATGAATGAATGGGAGAGCACGGCTGTTCTTTGTGTTGCTGATAATGACTGCTTGGCCAAACAACTGGAAGGAACAGAGGAGCTTCATTCTTGCTCACTCTTCTCCATTACAATTCATAGTACACCTTGGTAGGAGCAAAGGGAACTAACTACACCGTAGCCATAGGAATTGTTGAGAAAGGGGCATGCTGTCTTATTTGTCAGACTGAGTCTGTCAAAATATGCTTAAGTTTATGCCTACTTCTGACCTATCTCTTAGAATCTTCTCCATCTGCCCAAGGAATGGTCCCACCAACCATTGGTTGGGTTTTTTTCTTATCACTTAAATAATCTCCTGCGAGCTTACTTAAGGCTTACCTCAACTACCAATTCTTTACAGACATGCTTAAAGGCTCAGCCTTCAGTTATGAAGTTTATACATGTATCTAACTGGCACACCCAGGAAAAAAACCAGTCAGAAGTTTGATCATGAAATTCCCAGCCTCCAGAACTGTGAAAAAAAAGTTGTTGCTTAATCTGCCCTGTCTATGGTACTTTGTGATGACAACCAAAGACAACTGAGAGAGCATTTTTTAGGACACATGTGCACCAAAAATTAAGTGCCCAAAATTACTTTTTCCCATCTATACCCTCACAGCTATGTAATGCTCACCCAGATTATTTTTCTCACTGTGTCCCTGACTTTCCAATAATATAATCTATTATATTTATCTATAACTAGTGAAAATTTCTTAATGTTCCTTCGTCTTAGCCATTTGGCTTATACATTCTCTGTTGAATTGCACTTGATCTTGACAATGAATTTGTTGTTGATAAGAAAAGACTTCCGGTACCTTAGAAAATTGCCCAGCTCAAAGTGAACCTTGCAAATATAGTTCTTGTCATTATTGTTTTTCAAGGTCCTTAGACTTTGTAACTAAACTACTTCTTTTTAGTATTCACTAAGAGATTCCAAGATTGATCCTATTTCTCTCCAAATTAACAGCTGAAAGAATGATATTCATACCTGTTATGGTCCTGTGACATATGGTGGCAAGGCTAGATAAAAAGGTATTTGTTTTGGATGGTAGAGTGTCATAAACCACTAAAACTTTAAGTATCAGGAGTCCAGCTACATAGCAAATAAAATTCTGGAAAGAAATCAAGAATAAGATCCAATATTACTCTCCATTTGCTTGGAAGTGATAGAAAAGCCATCAGATATACCTAAACTTCATGAACACACAAAACAGTAATCTGCAACAACACCAATAGAAGTCAGGCCATAAAGTGCTGGAGTGGCACTATCCCACTTTAGAAATTCCTTGACAGGTATATGAGAGAGATCCTACGCAATTCAGGGTGATCAGTCTTTAATTTTTTTGTCTCTCCTGTCTGTGCTCCGAATTACTGAAAATTAAGAAAAGGAGATGTTTCTTGTGAAGAAGTGTGTTGATGGGAGCCAGCATAGGCTGCTCAAGTTATTGTGAGAATAGCTGAGGTATCTTCAAATGAAGGAATTTAGAGCCAGGATGTAGAATCAGAAACATATACTTATAACAGCTAACTGGATGGTCTATATGGAGAATTTAATGGAGAGTTGGAGAAGGGAGACACCATAGGAGATGGCAACTCCAAGCAGCACATCACATGTGGGTCAGAGTTGATAACCTCATTCTTCTCAGTATTATCAGCATGCTGCATTAGGGGATTCTTGTCAGTATTATCAGCATGCTGCATTAGGGAAGTAGCACTGACAAATGGTCAGTCATATTCCAGTCATGAAACCTAGAGGTGTGTTACCTTAGACACGTTACTTATGTTCTACACCTTGATTTCTTTGTATGTAAAGGTGGGGAAAGAGTTGGGCATGGATCACACACCTGTAATCCTGACACTCATAAGACTGAGGCAGAAATATTACAGATGTGATGCCAATTTGAATTATCTACCAAGACCGTGCCTCAAAAATCCAAAAGTAAACAAATAAAATAAGTAAATATGGACAAAAACTAGTCAGTAACAACAAGGTTGTTTGTAAAAATCGGGTAAGGAAATATATACTTAGAATAAGTCCATATTTACTGTAAGCTCTTTTTAGTATCATCAGTTATTATATGAGCATTGCTTTGTTCTATATGCACATGCATCTATCTCCTAACATGAAGGAGTACTTAATTAAAAACAAATTTAAGACTTTTGTGATTTATGATTGTAGCAGTTACTCTTCTCTGTGCTCTAAGATAACACTCACACTCAAGCAACTAAAGTGCAGAAAAGAAGATTTATTTAACTTACAGTTCCTGAGAGAAGAAACAGTCTTTTAGGGCAGAAAAGGCAAGGTTGACTGGCAGCATCTGGAGACAGCTTAAGTCATATCCATCATGGAGAACTGCTGTAAACTGCAAGAGCAGACTCCTCACAGAAGCAGGTTGAGACTATTTAATCTCAAGTCTTGCCTCCTGTGATGTGGCATCCTCTAGTAAGACACCACCGACTAAAGATGGTGTGACCATCCCAAACAACACCTAGTTTCAAACACATGCGCCTTCAGGGGCTCATATCTAAACCATGACTGTGATGTCTGCCTTGTTATCTGACTGTCACTTTAAAATTATGTAGCAATGTTCCATTTTGATATAGTTTACAAAATATCAAATATTGCCCCAACAAGGTGGCTCAGCAGATAAAGGTGCTTGCCACACACCTTTATGATGACCTGAATTTGATCCCGAGAGTCCACATAAAAGTAGAAGAAAACTAAATCTCCGAAGTTATCCGCTGAATTAAACAAGCAAGCAGCAAGCCCACACATACACACATCACATACTCTCCATAATAACAATGAAATAAAACGAAAATTTACCAAAGTAAATCCTAATTATATAATATCTGCTTTGTAGTAGGTACTAGGTATGTGTGCATATGACGCATGCTTTTTCTAATAAATCCAGAACAAAATCTAGTTGTCATTTCCTTTAGAGCAGAGGTCAGAAAACTACAAATTATCATCCCAACCCAGTCCACAAACATGGCTGGCCTTTGACCTGCTTCTTCTAATAAATATAGCTAACAAATTACAAAAGAGGAGGCTGCGGTAATGAAGTTGTTCATGTATTTAGTAATAAAGAGAATCAGAGTTTCCTAATATTCAGGTATGTGCAAGGTACAGTGGTAGGCAAGTCACACATTGTCTATGATTTTCATTAGAAACCCACAAAGGATATATGGTCACCACTTAACAAATACCCAGGAATGCCTGAGACCTTGTACAAGGTCCATAGTTAGGAAGTATAAGAACTGCAAGTCCAACCATTATTTGATCCAGACTAAGTCTTACAATTCTCAATTAGGTATAATGAATCTGCTAGCTCTACCTGCAATTGCTTGAGTGGTTACTCATATCCAGAACACAGGAAAAGTTGGGGCTCCTTTTGCACATGGGGGCCACAGACTCCAGCCATTAGAGAGCTAGAGATGCCTTCCTGTGCTTGCCCTTTGCTGCTGATGCTACTGATGAAGTGCTTGAGACCATGATTACCCACTCTAGAAAGCAATCATTTCATTCTTCATCCTTCAGTGGCCTGCGCCGGGATGCCTAGGGCTGATAGAGCCTGCAGCCAAGGGTGAAAAATACTTTCAAAATCCGGGGAGCTCAGATGAACACCCCTTGAGAAAATGTCTTTCTGAATTAAGCGTCTAAGACAGGTTTTTCTTCCTGTAACAGTAACAGGCTGGGGAAGCGAGTGCTAAAGCAGGAGGAAGCTCACAGCGACCCTCACCAATCACAGGAAATTATCTATTGTTTCCCAAAGTGGTATTTGAGCTCAGCGGGCAGCACTTAAGCTGTGACTGGATAATGGCTGTGTGGCACACCCCTCTAATGGAGTTGTAGCACAGATATTAGCAAGCAGCAGACTGAGCTGCAGTTTCTAGGACATTCCGTCACTGCTTGGCTTGCGTCCTGCTACCTTGGATAAGGATGGAAAGAGCTCCTTTTTGCTGGGATTTTGAGGAATGTTTTTCTTAGGTGCCAAAGAAGGTCTGGATACGTGGGAGATTCAGAGAACAAAGGCCAACTAAGGTCGCCATATGCAGAGACAAGAGACTGGGTCCCTTTGGGGGACATACACTGTACTCTTAACAATAGCAGCAAATGGGAAACAGCACGACCACAATTGCCTGCTGCTTATGCTGCTTATGTCTGAATCCTTGCAGAGGAAAAGAAGGCTTTGTCCTGGTTTCTAACAAATGACCACAAACTCAGTGTTTCCAGACAAAACATTTGCTGTCTTAAGTTCAGAAGGTCAGAAGCATTAAAACAGTTTCACTGGATTAATATCAAGGCATTCACAAGGTTGTGTTCCTTCTGGAGTGATTATACACATGGATACAAGTTTAAGAATCTCCATAAATTTTGCTAAAGTTCCATGTGGTAGGTGAGATGGATAATGTTTTATATGCATTTAGTTGGGTAGGTGCCATGCCTCAAATTGGTACAGTTAAAGCATTTTCAGATAGGACTTGGTGAGCAGAGAGGACTCTTCCCCAAATGGGAAGGCTAAATAAAAAGAGGACTTATGGAAAAGTGCTTGGTTGCCAACTTTTGATTCTTGTTAGCAAGTTTACTGCTGCTAGTGCTGCTGCTGCTGCTGCTGTAGTCTTTA
Source organism: Typhlomys cinereus (assembly GCA_023101885.1). Lineage (NCBI taxonomy): Eukaryota > Metazoa > Chordata > Mammalia > Rodentia > Platacanthomyidae > Typhlomys > Typhlomys cinereus. Next base: position 1,312,975 of record JALPQD010000429.1, read on the forward strand.
CTGACATAAGAGCCAATGTCTTAAGCCTTCCAATGTGGACTCCGCAGGAATCCTCCAGGTCTTCAGCACCAGATCAGAAATACAGAGGCATTCAGCTTCATGGATGGAGCTGTTATTATTTCTCAGTCACTTCAGTACATAGATCAGACTTGCTTGGGTTCCCTTGGTAGTCCATGGTAGTCCTTGATTGGGTTGGTAGTCCATGGTTGGACTATCCAGCTCCTATTCTGTAAACAAACCTAAAATTGGATCTGTTCCTCTGGAGAACCTGGCTAACAGTATTGTGGTAGCCTTAGTTGACATCTGGGATCTAGTTAGATCGGTAATGTGACACTCACTCATTAAGGCAATTCATTGACTAGGATATTTCTATCATTTTTCAAATAGTCTGAACCTGAGAATTATGCCTACCTCTTCCTATCACCTCTTCTTATCTAAATCTTTCCTCCATAACTAAGCAAATGTGCCCTCCTTGTATATTATGACCTCTGATTTTTTTCACGTAAAAGGAGCAAAGCTTCAAGGGTTCAAGATCTATGGGTCAGGAAGCAACAACTGTACTTATGACCCAGAGTCTCCTTTCTGAAGCTACAGCAAGAAAAACACTTACACCCAAAGAATTTGTATGCAAAGTCTGCACAGTCTTCAAATTCAAGCTATTCATTACCTACAAATTAGCATTTTAAACTCTCAAAAATCTCACAACAAGGATGTAGATATGAAACAAAAATATATGATAACCAAGCTTCACTCTTTCTGAAGTAGTTTTAGACATCTTGCTCTAGAGTGTTAAAATCCCAGATCAGAGTTGAGGATGTAGTTCAGCTGGTTGATTGCTTACCCACCATGCTCAAAGGTAAAGATTCCACTTCTAGAACCACGTAGCCCAGGTGTCATGGTACATATCTATAATCCTAGTACTCAGGAGGTAAAGGCAAAAGGATCAGAAGTTCAAGGTCATCCTCACTGAACTATGTGAGACACTGTCTCAAAAATAAAGTATTCTATCCAAATTAAGTCTGCAGGTGTGTCATTAAATATACTGGAAGTGGTAAGCTGGTTGATAGTCTCATTATTAAAATCTATACTGTATAAATTTAGATTTAGATAAGCTGCAATAAAAACAGACAAAAATTAAGTAAAACATATCATTGCTAATGATTTTACACATTCTAATACTACACATGCTACTGAACCTCAAAGGTGTACATAGGTTCACTCTGAATGCAGCAATATGCTAATGGTTTAAATTCAATCACAGTGGGAGTATTTACATCATTGGAATAGGCAACAGATATAAACAAGACTTGTATTTATTTATTTGTTTGTTTATTTATTTTGTGTGTGTGTATGTGTATTAGAAGGCATTGTGTGTCCTTATGGAAGACTGAGGATGATTTCAGGAATCACCCTGGATTGTTTCTACCTCCTTTTTGCTTTGCTCTGGGATTTCTCAGACTCTGCCCACCAAGGCTGAAGTGCAGGCAGCTGCTGTTTCTTCCTGGCATTTTTATGTGGGACCTGGGATCTGAACTCGGGACCTTCTGCTTGCAAGGCAGAGTCTTAACCTTTGAGCAGTGTCTCCAGCTTGATTTTTTTTTTAAGAGCTGGACTTCAGAATGAGAGGAATAGAGTATCAGAAATGTACACTTTACCTTTAAAACAAGATATGTCTAAGAAAATAATCTTTTAGTATTCTAATGCTATTATTGAATTCAGCAAACAAGCTGTATGCATCAGTGATAAACAAGAAAAGCTCAAACATGGGATTCCATTTCTATACAAGCAGCATTCATGTTGCAGCTATGCTCATTCATCAGCCATAACAGTAGGTCAGGTAAGAATAAAAGAGTCAAGTGACAGCAAATAAAAGCATTTTGAGAGATAGGGTTGAGACTATATCATTTATTGTAAGGAGTATTGCATGTGTTATTGTTTCATACAGAGGATATATTTTGTCAGTAAAATTTTAGCAAATGTATAAGCATGAAAATGCTTGTATCTGTGCATCTGCACATCTTTTATACAGCCAGTAGTTACACACTCATTGTCATATTACTGATTATGTTCTTCAGAAGAAAGAACTTGCTAGTATGGGAAGATAGCTCAGTGAGTAGCATGCTTGCTATATAAGCATGAAGACTTGAGTTCAGATCCCTAGAATATTCACAAAGAACCAGGCACTGTGACCTGTGCCTATTTTCCTAGTATTGGGGAAGCAGACACAAGAGGATTACTGAAACTTGCTAACCAATTAGTCCATCAATGAGCTCTGGGTTCAATAATAGATGCTGTCTCAAAAAAAAAAATGTGAAGGGCATCCCAGGTTCTCAGGAAACATTACTCATGCCAGGTAGGAGATGCAGTCCCTGTGTGGGCCTAGGAGAGGTATATCCACATGCCCCAGGCTCCCGGGAAACACCACCAATGTCAAGTGTGGAAATCCCATCTGCCCCAGACCCCCACCTGGTATGGACCCAGAATCAGGGGAATGCCATATTAAACAACAAGAAAATCCTACCAAAATTTAGAGAATTTTTAAAGTCAGACAGCTTCATCTGACTCAGGAGATCCAAAAACATCTACCAAAGAAAACAGTCACAGACTTAATAGAAGATTCCCAAGTCACATCATTAAACCACAAAATGCACTAAGTACCAGGAAAACATATCTTTTACGAAAAAATACCAACACCTATGATGGATTCAAATCAGAATTGTCTCATGGATACCAGTCAAGAAAACAACAGGGCAATGTCTTCCAAAGAAATGTTATTGATTTGATTAACAAGCTTAGAGAAGATCTATAAAAGGAATTTGAAGAATGAAAAAAAGAACATGAAGAACTTAGAGAGGAAATGAGTAAGTATATGACCTTATATGAACAGGAAAATAATAAAGAATTATCTGAAATGGAAAAATAAAAAAAAGGAAGCAAGAACAAGGTTAGAACAGGTGAAAAAACTTCAAATTGAAATTCAGTTGTAATTCAAAACTGAATTTGAAGTTGAAAACCCAACAGAGAGTTTCACTCACAGAATGGATCAAACAGAAGATAGACTAGTAGATCTGGAAGATAAACTGACAGAGCAGGAACATTCAACTAAAGAAGTTGAAAAACTAAAGCAAAAAACAAGTGAAAGGAATATTCAAGAACTGTGGGATATAGGGGATCACGCTTCAGTAGAGAAAATAGGCCACGATCAAGTATTACATGTACAGCTGACTCTCACTTTCCTTCCTGATCACTTGCAACTGCACAGGCTTGTTCTCACCAATCAGGGAGGATATAGGGGCTGGAAGAAAGATGGTAACCATCATCCAAATAGGACACTGACACCCCCCACACACACACACACTGCTGCGTCCTGCTCCTTCTATTTACCTTTGAGTCTCCTCCTGTATTTAGATCTTCATTTAAACAGTCTTTTATCTTTGGTTAGGAGGTGACCTTCGATACCAATCAGGATGCCGCCAAGGGTGATGCAGGAAAAGTAAAACTGAAAACAACAACAAAGCATAATTCAGAACACCAAAGACCCTACATTAATCACCTGGAACCAGACCAGCAAATAAGGATCATTATGGAAGAGGGGACGGCAGGATTGTAAGAGCCTAAAGATGGGGAGGACCAATGATATGCATGATATTCCACACAAGTTAGGGCTGCAGCAGGCAGGACTAGACTTTGCCTGACCTGCACAATGGCTGACATGTCTGTCAATGACCCTCCCCCCAAAGTCTAGCACAGATCATAAAGAAGGCTTCAGGTAGTAGGATCATTAGAGACAAGGGATTAAAAGTTCTCATAGGGAAGCCCAAGAATGTAGAGTCCACTCACCCATGGCGGGGCGTGTTTCAGCCCACTCACACACTCATTCACACGACTGCGCAGCCTGCTGCAGTGACGAAGAAAGGTGAGGTCAGCTGTCCCCGCCTCCGCCTCAGTTTCTCAGAGACTGGGCAACAGGACAGGGAGTTTGTCTGAGGCAAATCTCGGTCTATTGGGGGAAACAAAGGAGCTTATATAGACAAAAACCAAAAGCTGCCAAACGGGCAGGCCAATTGTGTCAAAGGTCAAAACAACCTACAGGTACCACAGGTGAAGTCCAATGTCAATCAGCACAAGAGGCAAGTCAATACCTGAAAGCCAATTAGGGGGTCCCTGTAATGTGATCAGGGTAGCCCAAAACACTAGCTCTCAGCGCCTTCTTTAGTCCCGTGTACTCGGTCATGCCTTGAGGCAAATCCTGGGTGGGCCCAACACAAGAAGGGGTTCTGGACTATGCCATTGAACCTGAATCCTGACTAGTATGGAGGACTCAGAGGGAGATTTGGTGTTCACACAAAAGGATGCTCCAGGGATGGGAGGGAGGAAGGGGGTGGCACGGGGAGAGGGGGAGGAAGGGAGGAAAAGAAGGGGAGAAGGGGAGAAAGTGCAAGGGCAAGGAGGGATGGAGAGGACAGGGGTACCTATTAAGCTTGTATGATTAGGAAAAAAATAAAATGGGGAGAAAAAAAAAGTACTATGGAATACCATGAAGAAGTTAAACTTATGTGTGGCACTACCCATTCAGGAAGGCCCTAGCCCAGCTCCTGAACCCAGAAGGTCCAAGGTCCACCCACAGACAAGTCTGCACAAACTGGGACATGCCCTGACATGTCCCAATAGAGGAACCATGCAGGTGGAGGGATGAACAACCAATGGGAAGCGGCCATCTAACCTGCCCCTGCAATGGACATGTAGTAAACAGATAAATGATTGGTGGCTGTCCCCCAGAGCAAGGGATGGCAACACCTGATTGGACCCCTGACCCTATATAAGCTCAAACACTTCCTTGAATAATAAACTCATCCATTGCTCGTTTCTCACCTGACTCCTGGGGTCTCTGGTGACTTCACAGCCTCTCAACCCCCTCAAGCTTCAAGCTCCGAGGCTCCAGCTGACTTTCCCCCTCCTTTCTCCTGCTGGCAGGTTGGAGATTCAGCAACACCTATGCTTTCATGAAATCCCAGAAACCCAACAAAACGCTCCAGCTCAGATTTTTAAATAAGTCATAAATGAGAACTTCCCACATCTGAGGAAATAGGAGCACGACAAGGCAAACAATGACAGCATTTCTGTCAGGATAAAGAGCATGTTCTGCGAGCTTTAAGAGAGAAAGATAAAGTCACATGTAAAGGCATGTCTATTAGAATAACAGCTGATTTTTCAATGGAAACAGCAAAAATCAGAAAAGCTTGGAAAGGCATTCTTCCAAACAAAATCACAAATGTCAACCCAGGTTGCTATATCCAGCCAAACTATCAGTCATATTTGAAGGGGAAAGAAAAATATTCCTCCGCCCTCCCAAAAAAAAAACCTTAAAGTCCTTCTTATCTACCAAACTAGGTCTGCAGAAGATACTAGGAAAAATTCTCAAGACAGATGAAACTGATCAATGGAAGATAATGGAAGGAAAAAATAAAAATCCATGAAGCTATCGATCAGAGATCTATCAACACGATAACTCAGTAAACTCAAAAAATGACAGAAATCAACAAAAACTTAATTATAACTTTAAACACCAATGAGATTAACTCCTCGATCAAGAGACTAAGGTTAACAGTGTAGATTAAAAGACAAAACCCATCTATATACGACTTCTAAGAAACACACTTCACTTTGAAAGACAGGCACAATCTCAGGATCAAAAGATGGTGGAAAACACTCTAAACACAATTAAAAAACAAGCAGGAGTAGTTATCTTAATCTATGACAAAATAGTCTTCAAACCAAAATAAATTATAAAGGATACAGAAGGACACTACATACTCATCAAAAGAGCACTACATCAAGAATAATTCATAATTCTAAACAAGTGTTCCAAGCATAGGCTCATCCATAGTCGTTAAACAAACACTACAATGCATAAAACAACAAATCAACCCAAACGTGATAATATAGGTGATTTCAATACCCTACTCTCACTGTTAGACAGGTGAACAGGCCAAAAACTGAACAGAGACACAAAGGAACTAAACCTAACCATAAATCAAATGGATCTGATAGACATCTACCGAGCATTCCATGCTAACACCAAGGAATATACATTCTTTTCAGCAGCCCATAGAACCTTTTCCAAAATAGACCACATACTAGGTTACAAAGCAAATCTCCACAAATACAAAAGAAAATTGAAATCATCATCTATACTCTATCTGACCACCAGGTAATAAAGGTGGACATAGATAACAAGGCAAACTTAGCAATATACTGCTAAATGAGAAATGGGTCCCGACGGAAGTAAAAACGGAAATTTAAAAATTCCTAGAACTCCATGATAAAATATATTATATCAAAACCTTTGAGATATGATGAAGGTGGTCCTAAGAGGGAAATTCATAGCCCTCAATGCCTACATAAAAAATGTAAACATCACAAATGAACAACCTAACAATGTAGTTTAAAGCTTTAGAAAAACAAGAACAAACCAACACCAAAAGAAATAGATGAGCAGATTAGTAGGCTCACAGGAGAACTAATGGAAATTGAGACAAAGAAAAAAAAATACAAAGTCTCAATCAAATGAAAGTCTGGTTCTTTGAAAAGCTTAACAAAATTGACAAACCCTTAGCCAAATTAGCCAAAACTGAAAGAGAGAAAATCCAAATAAGTAAAATTAGAGATGAAAATGGAGCTATCAGAATACATATTAAGGAAATTCAGAGAATCATAAGGTCATATTTAAAAATTTATACACCCACAAAATTTGATAATCACAACAAAATGGATGAATTTTTGAGTGTATGCAATACACTAAAGTTAAACCACGAGGAACTGAATTATTTAAATAATCCTGTAATGAGGGACAAGGTTGAAGTAGTAATAATGAATATCTCTACCAAGAAAAGCCCAGGACCAGATGGATTCAGTGCAGAATTCTACCAGATATTTAAAGAACAATTAACAACAATTCTCCTTAAATTATCCCACAAAATAGAAAAGGAAGAAACACCTCCAAACTCTTTCTATGAAGCCAATATTACACTGATCCTAAAATCAAATAAAGACACAAGAACAAAAAAAGAAAAATATAGGCTAATTTCATTTGTGAATACAGGTGCAAAGATTCTCAACAAAATTATAGCAAATCAGATGCAAAAAAAAATATTAAAAAGATCAACTGCACATGATCACATTGGGTTTATTCCAGATACACAAGGTTAGTTCAATATGCATAAATCTATAAATATAATTCACCATATAAACAAATGAAAAGACCAAAACCTCACGATTCTGTCAACTGATGCTGAAAAAGCTTTTGACAAAGTCCAGCACTCCTTTATGATAAAGACCCTGGAGAAAATAGGGTTGGAAGGAACATTTATCAACATAATAAAGGCCATATACAACAAGCCTATGGAAAAAATCATCCTAAATGGTGAAAAACTGGAAGCATTTCCACTCAGATTAGGAACTAGACAAGGCTAGCTATTCTCATCACTTATATTCAACACTGTACTTGAAGTCTTAGCTAGAGCCATAAGACAAGAGAGGGAGATAAAAAGGGATACAACTTGGAAAAGAAGAAATCAAGTTATCCCTATTCACAGATGACATGATCCTGTACTTCAAGGACCCTAAAGATTCTCCCAGGAAACTCTAGGAACTAATATATAAGCTCAGTAGAGTGGTGGGATATAAAATTGATGTTCAAATATCAGTGCTTTTAGTACACACCAAGGATAAAGAAAGCAAGAAAGACCTGAGAGAAACAATAACATTTGCCTTTGTCTCAAAAAAATGAAATAACTTGAGATAAACATAACTAAGGATGTGAAAAATCTATAAAACAGAAACTTTAAAAACCCTAAAAAAAAGATTACAGAAGACACTGGAACATGGAAAGACCTCCCATGCTCCTGGATCTGCAGAACTAACATTGTCAAAATGACCATTCCACCAAAAGCAATATGCAGATTCAGTGTAATACCAATCAAAATTCCAAACCAATTCTTGACAGAAATTGGTAAAACAATCTCAGATTTCATATGGAAACATAAAAGACCCAGGACAGCAAAAGCAATACTGAGTAATAAAAACCTTGTGGGCGATAGCACCATACCAAACCTTAACCTATACTATAAAGCCTTAGCAATAAAAACAGCATGGTATTAGCTCCAAAAAAGAGATATAAATCAATGGATTATAATTAAGACCCAAACATAAGTGCACTCACCTACCTACAGTAGGTGTCTTGACATAGGTGTCAAGAAAGCCCATTGGAAAAGGGATAGCATCTTCAACAAATGGTGCTAGCAAAAATAAGATATCTACATGCATAAGAATGAAATTGGACCCTTATTTGTCTCCCTGCATGAAAATCAACTCCAAATGGATCAAAGACCTCAATGTTAGATCAGAGAATATAAAACTCCTAGGGAATACCCTCAAACCGATTGACCTTGGCCAGCATTTTTTCAATAGGACCCCAAAGGCACAGAGAATAAGTCCAACACTGAACAAGGAAGACTATATAAAATTAAAAAGCTCTTGCTCAGCAAGAGATATTATGTTAATCGAGCAAAAAGGCATCTTACAGAATGGGAGAGCATGTTTACCAACCACATTCCAGTAGAGTATATACTATCTAGAGTACACATAGAACTTCAAAAATTAAATACCGGGCTGGAGAGGTGGCTCAGGGATTAAGCCTCTGCCTTGCAGGTGGAAGGTCCTGAGTTCGGATCCTAGATGCCACGTATAGACGCCGGGCAGAAGCGTGAGCGGCCTGCGTTTCTGGTCCTGGTAGGGCAGAGCCTGTGAATCCCCGGGCAGAGTAAAACAAAGAGGAGGTAGAGGTGGTCCATGGTGGTTCTGGAATTCGTCCCTGGTTCTACACACACACACACACACACACACACACACACACACACGCACACACAATTGAATAAATAAAAAATAAAAAATATATATATTTAAAAAAAATTAAATACCAAGGAAATGAACAATCCCATTAAAAATGGGCTACAGAACTAAAAAAGAAAGTTCTCACAAATGTTCTACCTCCCTAGTCATAGGGAAATGCAAATTAAAACCATCAGTGAAAATGGCTGATGTCCAAAACACAAACAACAGCAAATGCTGGCATGGATGCAGTGAGACGCAGACCCTTATATATTGCTGGTGGTATTGTGAACTCATACAACCCCTTTGGAGATCAATTTGAAGGTTCCTAAAAAGGATAAATATTAAATTCCATATGACCCAGCTATACCACTCCTGGGAATAATATTCCCAAAGAGCACTGCAGCCTGCAGCAGTCACCTGTATCACCATGTTCATAGCAACTCTTTTCACAATAGAAAAGAAATAGAACCAACATAGGTGTTCAACAGTTGATGAATGATCAATGAATATGTAATATATATATATATACAATGGAATAGTGTTCATGTACCAGGAAAGATGAACTAATGAAATTTGCCAGTACATGGATGAAACTGGAAATCATACTGAGCAAAACATCTCAGGTGCAGAAAGACAGAGTCATACGTTAGAGGCCAGAGCTAGAGAAGTTAAGGAGAATACGCTTATCAGTGGTTCTACCCAAGGAAGGACCACATAAAAATCTGCAACAAAGGCCTGAGACACAACTGAAGAGAAACCTGTGGCCCACATAAGTGAACAGACAAAAGGATGGTAAAGAGAAGGATGAATTGGTGAAGGGAGAATAAAGTAGGAGAGGAAGTGGGGAAGAGAGAAGAGAAGGAGGGACAATCACGCATGCTTAAAAAACTAGAAAAAGAAAAAATAATCTAAAAATATGATGTGGAGCATTAGAAGATGACATTGATCTCTGACCTTCAAAGCATATACATACACATGTGCCAGAATATATACACATGTACCCATATGGATTAGCACTAGTTGCAATTTGTTTTTTTATTATTATTATTTATTCAATTGTGCATGTGTGCACATGTGTGTATGTATGTGTGTGTGTGTGTGTGTAGAACTACAAGCAAATTCTGGAACCACCATGGACTGCCTCCACCTCCTCCTTGTTTACTCTGCCCCGGGATTCACAGGCTCCGCCCTACCAGGACCAGAAACTAGGCTGACCCCGCTTCTGCCTGGCGTCTATTCGTGAGGTCTAGGATCCAAACTCAGGACCCTCCGCCTGCAAGGCAGAGGCTTAACCCCTGAGCCACCTCTCCAGCCCCACTAGTTGCAATTTGAAAAGAACAAAATCATGTCTAACTGAGGCTCAGAAGCCTTGATTTGGGAAGAAATTACAGGGAACCTGCACTTAACTTCCCTCAGGCTTGCTACGACGTACTGCTCATGAAAACAGGAAAAGTCCAAAACTACAATGGATTCTGGAGGCCAAAATAAGAAAGACAAATTTTATGTATTTTTTTATTTTACTATCACTTGTTTGAGAAAAGTACCAAACGGAGCTAAGATCAAGTACTAAAACTTCTCAGGTGTCACGCCCTTCTTTGTAATCCATCACTTTTACTTTTTGATGATTTACTTATTTTGTCCCCATGGTACAGTCTTTCCCATCTCTTCTGTCCTACAGAAGTTTTATATGGCAAATCACATGACAGTGAGAGTTATGCCTGTCCCACCCATCCTGTCAACTTTAGATAGAACCTAGCACATTTATACCATAAAATACTCAATAAATATTTACTTCAAGAATCAGTACACAGACTGGAAATGAAGTCATGACCCATTCCTTTATTCTTATTTCAAATGACCATGACTGGAATTGTGCAGATATTAAAAGGCAAAAGAAATATGAATAAACTATACTAAGCACACGTTTACGTTCTTCCAGATGATGATAGTAATGTCTTCAAGACACAAGGCTTCTGTTTTCATAAACCATGTCATAACCTTGCTGACTTCCTTGAATGCAGTGCTATATTATTTTTTCCTTTCTGGAAGCTAATATAAATTCAACCTTTTGCAGGTTGAAACCAAATCACATCTAAAACTCTTTTCTGTGTTGAATCACTTATAGCCGGTGGTTGTCAAAACTTGTAGAGTAGCAAGAAGAGCAGATTGATCTTGTTGAATTGTCAGTTTCACTTGCCTCTTTGTGGTTTGTTTTGCTTATTTGTTCCTGGAGGATTTGGTTGGAAACAATGATAAAAGAACTGGGAGGTGGATAGAAACTGAAAGCCAGCAGACTTATGACCAGGAACTTAATAGAGATAAGAACATAAGGTGGCCCTTTCACTCCACCCGGCTCCGCCAGTCGGGATGCGCACGCGGTCCAGCCGGGCCTCACCCCGCGACTCTAGGTAAGCCCCGGCCGCGCCCGCCTACCAGAACCCCAAGTCAGCCCAAAAGGACCCGGCTCCAACTCCCGCCATCCAGCCGGAGCCTGGCGCAGGGCTTAGGGACAAGGAGGACCTCCCCCTGCACCCCGGCCCCGCCCCAGCTGCCCTCGGGTTAAATAGACATACCACCAGGAACTTAATAGAGATAAGAACATAAGGTGGCTCTTTCACTCCACCCCACTCCTCCGGTCCGGACACAGGCGCAGTCCAGCCAGGCCAAACCCATGACCTAGGTAAGCGTCTTCCCTGCCCACCCCCAGAATCCCAGGCCAAATAATTCAGTTTAAGAGTTAAAACGACAATGCCCAAGTCAAAGTGCAAATCCATGAGAAGCAACACTCAAGTAAACAAATTTCCCACTGAAGAAATTAATCCCATAATGTTAGACTCCAACCAGAACAAACCCGCGGAAAAAGGCCAAGAAAGCCTCACCCAGGATAACGACTTTCAAAATATGATCATTACCATGTTCAATACTATGAAAGAGGAAATCAGGGAGGAATTACATAATCGAATCAATTGCTTTGAAGAGGAACACAACAGACATTTGGAGAAGATGAGAAAAACAGTGCAAGAAACAAAAACTGGCATAGAGCAGTTAAAACAGACTCAAGCAGAGTTTAAAACTGAGCTACAAGACAAGTTATCTTCAACCCAGAACTCTACAGAGAGTCTTATCAACAGAACTAACAAAGCAGAAAACAGAATTTCAGACCTTGAAGATAAAGTGGGAGTACTAACCAGCTCAATGGAAGAGGTTGTTAAAGCCAAAAAGATACTTGAGAGAAATATCCAAGAGATATGGGACACCCTGAAGAAGCCTAACATGCGTATTCATGGAATACCAGAGCAAGAATCTCAAAATACCACCCCTGAGGAAATTTTTCAAACGATCATCAAGGAAAACTTTCCTCATATAAGAAAAGAGAGGCCCATTCATATACAAGAGGCATTCTGCACCCCAAACAGATACGACCAAAACAGAAGCACCCCACGGCAAATAATAGTTAAAACACTCCACATTCAAGATAAAGAACTGGTGCTGAGAGCTTCAAGGGAGAAAAAACAAGTCACTTTTAAAAGTAAACCTATTAAAATAACAAATGACTTGTCAGTCGAAACAGTAAAAGCAAGAAGAGCTTGGAGAGACATACTTCCAGTATTGAATGAGCAAAAATGTCAACCCAGGCTGATTTACCCTGCAAAACTATCAGTCATGATCGAGGGAGAAAGAAAAACTTTTCAACACAAAGACAACTTGAAGGGATACATGTCCACCAAACCAGGCCTTCAAAAAATGCTAGAAATGATACTCAAGCATGAAGAAAAAAACAGGCATATCCAGGAGAACAGAAGGCAAATATAACACCATTAAAAGTGAAGCAATATACTTATAAAAACTACTAAACATAATAAATGTCTAGAATTAAAAATAGTTTCTCCATTATAACACTAAATGTTAATGGAATTAATTCACCGATCAAGACACACAGATTACAAATTTGGATTAAAAATCACAATCCATCAATCTGCTGCCTGCAGGAAACCCATCTCACCACAAAAGATAGGCACGCTCTAAAAATAAAAGGCTGGTCAACAATTCTACAAGCTAATGGAAGCAGAAAACAGGCAGGGGTAGCCATTATGCTATCAGACAAAGTGGATTTCAAACCAGAGAAAATTATAAGAGACACGGATGGATACTACATCTTAGTCACAGGTACAATTCACCAGGAAGACTTTACATTACTGAACATATATATATGCACCCATACGGGCCCCTCCACATTCATTAAGAAAACCCTACAGCGTCTAAAGCAAGAAATCAACCCCCAAACGATAATTCTTGGGGACTTCAACACTGCCCTCTCAACATGGGATAGATCAACAGGTCAAAAGCTTAACAGAGACACTTTGGAACTTAATCAAATCCTTAAAGAAATGGACCTTACAGATCTCTATCGACCTTTTCACCCACGTACCAAAGAATACACATTTTTCTCAGCAGCACACGGAACTTTCTCCAAAATAGATCACATATTGGGCCACAAAACGAATCTACACATATACAAAAAAGTTGAAATTCTAACCTGTGCCCTATCAGACCATCACAGCATAAAGCTGGACATCCACAACACATCAAACAAGAGAAAATACACTAGCTCCTGGAAACTTAACACTATGATGCTGAATGAGAACTGGATTCAGGAAGAAATTAAAAAGGAAATTCAAGATTTCCTGAAAGTGAATGATAACGAAAATACAACTTACCAAAATCTCTGGGACACAATGAAAGCTGTTCTAAGAGGTAAGTTCATAGCTCTTAATGCCTATATCAAAAAAATGGAAACATCAGAAATAAACAACTTAACAATGCAGCTTAAAGCTTTAGAAAAACTAGAGCAATCTGATCCCAAAAGTAGTAGAAGAGAGGAGATTAGCAAAATAAGGGGAGAAATATCTGAAATTGAGATAAAGAAAACGAAGAAAAAATCAACCACTCAAAAAGCTGGTTCTTTGAAAAAATCAATAAGATTGATACACCCCTAGCTAAATTAACCAAAAGCAAGAGAGAAAAAACCCAAATTAACAAAATTAGAAATGAACATGGAGTTATCACTACGGATACCCAAGAAATCCAGAGAATTATAACATCGTATTTCAAAAACTTGTACTCTGTGAAGTTTGACAACACAAAAGAGATGGATGAATTTCTAAGTAAACACAACCTACCTAAATTGAATCAGGAAGTTGTGAATTATTTAAATAGTCCTATAACATACAAGGAAATTGAAGAAGTAATCTCGAATCTTCCCACCAAAAAATGTCCTGGGCTAGATGGATTCAGCACAGAATTCTACCAAATATTTAAGGAGTTAATAACACCAATACTCCTTAAACTGTTCCATCAAATAGCAAAGGAAGGAACATTACCAAATTCCTTCGATGAAGCTAATATCATCTTAATCCCAAAACCTAATAAAGATTCACTTAAAAAAAAAAACTATAGGCCGATCTCTCTGATGAACACAGATGCAAAGATTCTCAACAAAGTCTTAGCAAATTGGATTCAAAAACATATCAAAAAGATCATTCACGGGGACCAAGTAGGCTTCATCCCCAGCACACAAGGTTGGTTCGACATACGCAAATCAATAAATGTAATTCATCATGTAAACCAGTCCAAAGTCTAAGACCACATGATACTCTCGATAGATGCAGAAAAAGCCTTTGACAAAATCCAACAGCCTTTTATGATCAAAACGCTAGGGACTGTAAGAATGAAAGGAAGCTTTATCAATATAATAAAAGCTGTATACAACAAGCCCACAGCAAGGATTATGCTCAATGGGGAACAATTGGAAGCATTCCCACTTCGATCAGGACCTAGACAAGGCTGTCCACTCTCACCACTTCTATTCAATATTGTGCTTGAAGTCTTAGCTGAAGCCATAAGACAAGAAAGGGACATAAGAGGGATTCAAATCGGCAAGGAAGAAGTCAAGCTATCCCTATTTGCAGATGACATGATCTTATACCTGAGTGATCCCAAAAACTCCACCAGGAAGCTCCTGGAACTAATTGAGAAGTTCAGCAGGGTGGCAGGATACAAAATAAATGTGCAAAAATCAGAGGCCTTCCTATATGCCCAGAATGAAAGAAGTGAAAAAGCCTTGAGAGAAACAATCCCATTTACTATAGCCCCTAAAAAAATGAAATATCTTGGTATAAACCTAACCAAGAAGGTAAAAGACCTTTACAATGAAAACTTTAAAACCCTAAAGAAAGAAATACCAGAAGACAACAGAAGGTGGAAAGACCTCCCATGTTCCTGGATTGGTAGAATCAACATTGTAAAAATGACCATCTTACCAAAGGCAATATACAGATTCAATGCTATACCAATTAAAATCCCAAAGCCATTCTTTAAAGAAGTTGACCAAACAATCTCAAAATTCATATGGCGGCACAAAAGACCCAGGATAGCAAAGACAATCCTGAGTAAAAAAAACACTGCTGGAGGTATTACCATACCAAACCTTAGTCTATACTACAAATCCATAGTTATAAAAACTGCCTGGTACTGGCTCCAAAATAGACACACAGATCAATGGATAAGGGTTGAAGACCCAGATATAAGTCCACAAAAATACAGCCATTTGGTCTTTGACAAAGGGGCCCAAAGAATCCAATGGAAAAAGAACAGCATCTTCAACAAATGGTGCTGGCAAAACTGGATCTCCACATGCAGAAGATTAAAGCTGGACCCATACTTGTCACCATGTACAAGACTTAATTCCAAATGGATCAAGGACCTTGATTTAAGGCCAGAGACTTTAAAAACCATAGTTGAAAGGATAGGGAACTCCCTCAAGCTGACATCCAATAGCATAGTCACTGCTACCAACTCTCAACTGTTGGGATCTTGTGAAATTAAAGAGCTTCTGTTAGGTAAAGAGATTGTAACATGAGCTCAAAGGCAACCCACAGAATGGGAGAAAATCTTCACTAACCACATATCTGACAGAACTCTACTTACCAGAGTGCACAAAGAACTTAGAAAATTAAACACCAAGGAAACCAATGGCCCAATTAAAAAAATGGGCCCTGGAACTTAAGAGAAACTTTACCAGGGATGAAATTAAAATGTCTAACAAATATTTGAAAAAAATGCTCCACTTCCTTAGCCATCAGGGAAATGCAAATCAAAACTTCTCTGAGATATCATCTCACCCCAGTCAGGATGGCAAAAATCCACAATACTAAGAAAGACAAATGCTGGAGAGGATGTGGAGAGAGGGGAACTCTCCTACATTGCTGGTGGGAATACAGGCTCATACAGCCACTCTGGAGATTCTTCAAGAAATTAAAGATTGAAATGCCATATGACCCTGCTATCCCACTTTTGGGAATAACCCCCCCATGCAGCAGAGGTTTGCCTCGATAGCACAAGCACGACCATGTTCATAGCGGCACTGTTTACAATAGCAAAGTCATGGAATCAACCTAAATGTCCAACAGTTGACGAGTGGATAAGGAAACAGTGGTACATCTATACAATGGAGTACTACTCAGCCATCAAAAATGATGAATTACTGGAATTTGCTGGGAAATGGATGTCATTAGAAACAATTTTATTAAGTGAAGTATCCCAAACCCAGAAAATTAAGTGCCGTATGTACTCCCTAATAGGTGGCTCCTAGTACCAAACTCACCCAGCCCACATTGAGACACTCAAAATTAAACCTATGTAACACAGTAATTGCAAGGATTATGAACAAGAGAGATGGGGTAGGAGGGCCACACCAGAAACAAGGAGAGAGAGGACCATGTTACAGCAGAGAAAATAGGCCTCCATCAAGGTCTGCAAGTAAGTAATGAGAAACCTGGTTAAGTTCACAGACGTTCTTTCCTGATCTCACCAGAAGGGGAGGGCATATAGTCTAGCAGATAAAAAGTAATCATTTTGCAATGGGTGATGGACCCCTCCCTCAGTGAGGTTTCCTACTTTTATTACATCTACCCTTGAATGTGCTATTATAACAAGACTCCAGTTTAACAGCTTTTTGTCTCTGGCCAGGGGGTGACATACAGTGCCCAGCAGGATGAAGTGAAGGGCATTGCAGGAGCAACAAAACTGCAAAAGAAAATCAACAAACCACAATCCAGAACTTCAGACTCTCTATCAATCTCATAGAACTAGGCCAGCCTAATCTCTCCCCATCCTGGAGCTCAGGGACATTTGCGGAAGAGGGGGCGGTAAGATTGTAAGAGCAAAAGGATGGGAGGAGCAATGATTTGCAAGATTCTCAACAATAGTTGGGGCCAAAGCAATCATAATGGGACTTTGCATGCCCTGCGCAATGTCCAGCGCACTGTTGCCCTCATAAAGTCTAGCATCTGTTAAGGGCACCGAGACCCCTGGACACAAGGGAGTGACAGCCATAGTAGTGATCTTATGCTTAAGGGGAACAAGAGAAAGGGCTTATGGAAATGCCACTGGGTCCTTATATGTCATCGGAGAGGAGGACCCAGTGGAGAGTCAGGCGTACACAATAAAGGACTCTCTGGGAATTGGGGGGAGGCACTGGGGGATGGGGAGGGGGGAGGGAGGGAACTGGTAAAAAATTTTAAAATGTATAATTACATTTTTAATAAAAAAAACATAAAAAAAGAACATAAGGTGGAAACCTTGGAGACTAAAGCTGTATGAGTGAAGGGGAATGTCCCTATTGGTGGGGTGGCCTAAAGAGAGGCCAATCGGTATGCCACAAGAGGCCTGAACTCCCACAAGTGTAGACAAACTAGAGGGGACCCTGGGGTCCAAGAAGCAGATAGGCAGGAGGGCCAGAGGGACTGGATTGGTGAAGGGAAGGGAGGGAAATGGGAGGGAGGGGGATAGAGGAAATCAAGGATAAATAATATGCTTGTAAAACTAGAAAAATAAAAAAAAGAGCAGAGAGACATAGTAACTGATGCCACAGATTTTATTAATATAAGCTATGCTAAAGTTTGCCTATGTTCTTAAACAAGTAAAAGATAAAAGGGCTCAGATCTATGATCTAATCATAGTACACAGTTGATCAAGACCACAGGACATCCAGTGCAGCATATTATAGAAATAATGACCAAGGGATGAGTTCTAAAGTGAAAAGCTAAACAAAAGGTTAAAAACACCTTAAGTTTATTCTCAATATGCGCTATAAAGAAGAATTAAAATAAATGAATAAACTTTGAAGATGGGTTCAATGATAAGGCTCCCAAAATAGACATGTGTTTTTCTGTGTCTTATGTCAGTCTTACGTGTCTTTAAGCACAGTGTATAGAAATTTCAGGGAGGCTATGTGGGCTTCTTGTGTTGGGTAAAACAGGAAATTAAAGATTCTTTATTATGCCAGTTGCAAGAGTAATTCCTGTATGTTACATGATAATTTGGGTAATAAAATAGAGAAATAATTACCAGATGACCAAGAACAGAAATTGCAAATTCTTGGTCATCTGGTAATTATTTCTATTGGTAAGACACTGGAAGATGTGGTTATTCTGTAGTTGTTGAAGTTTTGGGGACTTCAGAATCAGGCAGGCTATCATTAATTAATGTGGCTAAGCACGAAGCTATTCTCACGACCTGATGTTCCTTCTATCTTTTGCCTCTCTCATTACAATCTGCTTTTCTTTCCAACCCCCCTTCTGCTTCTAGTCCAGACTTACTCCTAACTTTGCACTCATTTTTGCAATGGTCTTTTGTTAGTTCACAGCTTCCGTAGGATGTGCTCTATACTATAAGAAAGTGCAATATAAAAAGGAACTGAGGATCCCACAAAAGCCACAGTTTGTTTGTGCTTTTAACACTAAGATCTAAGACGAACTATCTTCTGGCTCAAGGTTTGCCTGCGTTGGGCCAGATCCTCACGTCTGCTCTCAATAGCCATGTAAGATCCACAGCCCATGACAAAGGACGCAGCATCTTAGAGTTGTCACTTCCGTGTTTTCTCCAAGCAATATACCTTTATTTATGGAGGAAAAGTGGATGAGTCAATTAATCTTTTTACAACAGCAAACAGAAATAACATAGGATATGCACACTTACATGGAATATTTCAATACTCAGTCTATAATTCAGCAAAAAGTTGGTGTGCAAAGATGATATGTAAAACACCCTACAGTCAAGCTCAGAAGGGAAACACATAGATAACATCAAGCAAGAATTTTTGCAGTCTTGTTAAAGGCACCACTGTTACCTACCCTCCATCTGGGCCATTTTGATGATATTTTCCATAAATTATAGAAAACATTCCCTATTCCCAGGGACCAAAATATAAAGGCACTAACCAAACGGAAACCCTGGTATTTCTATCCGGGTAATATCTCAGACAGTGTGAAGAAGGGGGCAGTGGGCTGGACTTGGCACATGTTCTCATGCTGAGACTGCAAGCCAAGAATGTTTTTCCTAGAAAGCAACCCAGTGGGGAACCTCTGGGAGAGAGTGAAAATATAAATTATTCATTTTCTGTTCTTTGTCTACTACTTCAGTAAGCCTGCTTCTGCAGAGACAAACAACACACAAGTTACTGTGACGGAGCTCAATGCACTCACAGCTGAGGGTCACTGCCAGGACTGTAGGCAACCTGGGTGGTGACAGGAGAAAATGATTTGAATAAGATGCCAGTTCACAAATTTGACATTGCTTGGGCACATAATGGAGTGGGCAAATTTATCAGTTTTGTGGAGCTCAGTTTTATTAGCTACTAAAAGATTGTAAACCAGTGTTAGGGAGATGGCTCAGTGGATAAAGTACTGTTGCACAAGTGGGAGGCAAAGAATTAGTATCCCCAGCACCCACATAAAAGCCAGAAAGGCATGACAGCCCACCTATAATCCAAACACTCAGGAAGCAGAGATGGGAATTTTGCAGCAAATTGGCTAGTTGGACTAAATGAATTGATGCACTCCAGGTTCAGCGAGATACCTTCCTTGCCTCGGTAAATAGAAAAAAACAATGAAAGAAGATATCTAATGTCAACCTCTAGCTCTACTCACAAGCAAACACATTTGTGCACGTGCACCTGTTACACATATGCCCATGTGCCCACAGACGTTCATGTAGGTACACACACAACACTGTTGTTGAGCATAGTTCTCTGAAATAACAGCCACTATGATTGTCTGATCCATTGTAACTACTTACAAGAGATCATCAAAATCAAACTCCCTCAGAGTTTGATCCTCCCTCAGAGAGAGAAAGTGGGGTGGGTTATTGAGCCCTCCCTGGAGATGCTGGTTCATCCCTCATGCACCTCCCAATCACTTGTAAGCAATCCTGCCCTAATTGCATGTAGAATAGCCTCCAAATCTGATAAGAGCCTGAAGCCATTGGACTGAGAAAGGTCCACTGACAGATGAATTCCATCATACAGCTATGGAGAAGTCATCCTTCATTCTGGGGGTGAGACTTGCCAGTGTGGTTGCTTTGAGTTTCCCTACACTTCTAGAAGTAACCCCCACCCATAATCCAGTAAGAAACCTCCGTAAACAAATTGGCTCCCTGTAAGATTTTCGTGTAATCATCACTTCAGTCTCTGTCAGTAGAGTCTTATCTGGGGTGCATAGACATCTGTGTAGTATCTCTTCAGAAAAAAAGTCACACAACCACCACATATATGCATGTGAATAAGTGGAAATCTGAGATTATCCTAGAGAAGCTGGTTCTGGACAAGGAAATAATCAGGTTGCCATTATTCTCTCCTAGTCAGAGGATGTTTCTATGAGACCAGAACTCTAACCCTTGAGCTATGAAACTCTCAGTCCACTGAAATGCTTTTAAAACAAATAAGCAAAAAAATCAACTGAAGACCTGCAATCTCCCTTTTTCCACCCGCCTGGGACGCCCACAGTCCAGCTAGGACTCATGGCGACCTAGGTAAACTCGCCCCCCACCCCCAAACCCCAGGCAGCCCATTGGTCCCAGCTCTTCCCACCAGCCTGCTGGAGCCAGCCAGCGCTGCGCCTGGCCAGGGAGGACCCCCTGGGCCACACCCCAGCTCCCCAGCTTAAATAGAGCCCTGCCACCGCCACCTCCTCCCTTTCCCCACCCGCCTGGGATGCACGCAGTCAGCTGGGACTCACTGGGGATCTAGGTAAGCTCCCCCCCTACCCCTCCCAAACCCCAGGCAGCCCACTGGTCCCAGTTCCTCCTACCAGCCAGGTGGAGCAGGAGCTGCTCTAGGCTAAATAATTCAGTTCAGTGAAAAACGCACAGAAATTGAAAGAAGGTCTTAAGAGTCAAAACGAAAATGCCCAAGTCAAAGTGCAAATCCATGAGAAACAACACCCAAGTAAACACATCTCCCACTGAAGGAATTAATCCCATAATGTTAGACTACAACCACAACAAACCCACGGAAAATGACAAAGAAAGCCTGACCCAGGAAAACGACTTTCAAAACATGATCATTACCATGTTCAATACTATGAAAGAGAAATCCAGAAGGAATTAAATAACCACATCAATAACTTTGAAGAGGAACACAACAGACACTTGGAGGAGTTGAGAAAAACAGTTTAAGAAACAAAAACAGGCATAAAGCAAACAGACTCAAGCAGAGTTTAAAACTGAACTAAAGGACAAGTTATCTTCAACCCAGAACTCAATAGAGAGTCTTATCAGCAGAACTAACCAAGCAGAAAACAGACCTTGAAGACAAAGTGGGAATATTAACCAGCTCAATGGAAGAGTTTGTTAAAGCCAAAAAGATACGCAAGGAAATATTGAAGAGATATGGGACACCCTGAAGAAGCCTAACATGTGTATTCATGGAACAGCAGCCCACAAATCCCGAAATGCCACACCTGAGGAAATTTTTCAAACTATCATCAAGGAAAACTTTCCTCATCTAAAAAAAGAGAGGCCCATCCATATACAAGAGGCATTCCACACCCCAAAAAGATATGACCAAAATAGAAACTCGCCAGGGCAAATAATAGTTAAAACACATCACATTCAAGATAAAGAAATGGTGCTGAGAGTTTCAAGGGAGAAAAAAAAAGTTACTTTTAAAGGTAAACCTATTAAAATAACAAATGACTTCTCAGTCGAAACAGTAAAAGCAAGAAGAGCTTGGAGAGACATACTTCAAGTATTGAATGAGCAAAAATGTCAACCCAGGCTGATTTACCCCACAAAACTATCCGTCATGATTGAAGGAGAAAGAAAAATTTTCCAGCACAATGACAACTTGAAGGGACACATGTCCACCAAACCAGGCCTTCAAAAAATGCTAGAAATGATACTCAAGCTTGAAGAAAAAATAAACAGGCATATCCAAGAGAAGCGAAGGGAAGTATAATACCACCAAAACCTAAAAGCGAAGCAATATACTTATAAAAACTACTAAACATAATAAATGTCTAGAATTCACCAGGAAGACTTCATAATACTGAACATATATGCACCCAATACGGGCCCCTCCCCACATTCATTAAACAAACTCTACAACAACTTAAGCGAGAAATCAATCCCAAAATGATAATTCTTGGGGATTTCAACACCGCCCTCTCAACATGAGGTAGTTCAACAGATATAAAACTTAACAGAGACACTTTGGAGCTTAATCAAACCCTTACTGAAATGGACCTTACAGATCTCTATCGAACTTTTCATCCACACACCAAAGAATACACATTTTTCTCAGCAGCACATGGAACTTTCTCCAAAATAGAACACATATTGGGCCACAAAGTGAATCTCCACATATACAGGAAAGTTGAAATTGTAGCCTGTACCTTATCAGACCACCAAGGCCTAAAGTTTGACATCCACAACACAATAAGGAAAAGAAAATACACTAACTCCTGGAAACTTAACACTATGATGCTGAATGAGAAGTGGATTCAGGAAGAAATTAAAAAGGAAATTCAAGATTTTCTGAAAGTGAATGATAATGAAAATATAACTTACCAAAATCTCTGGGACACAATGAAAGCTGTCCTAAGAGGTAAGTTCATAGCTCTTGATGCCTACATCAAAAAATGGAAATATCAGAAATTAACAACCTAACAATGCAGCTTAAAGCTTTAGAGACCCTAGAGCAATCTGATCCTAAAAGCAGTAGAAGGAGGAGATTAGCAAAATAAGGGGAGAAATATCTGAAATCGAGATTAGGAAAACGATACAGAAAATCAACCAGTCAAAAAGCTGGTTCTTTGAAAAAATCAATAAGATTGATACACCCCCCAGCCAAATTAACCAAAAACAAGAGAGAGAAAGCCCAAATTAACAAAATTAGAAATGAAAATGGAGGTATCACTATTGATACCCAAGAAATCCAGAGAATTATAATGTCATACTTCAAAAACTTATACTCGGTGAAATTTGACAACACAAAAGAGATGGATGAATTTCTAAGTAAACACAACTTACCTAAATTGAATCAGGAAGTTGTGAATTATTTAAATAGTCCTATAACATATGAGGAAATTGAGTAATCTCAAATCTTTCCACCAAAAAATGTTCTGGACCAGATGGATTCAGCACAGAGTTCTACCAGAAATTTAAGGAGCTAATAACACCAATACTCCTTAAAGTGTTCCATCAAATAGCAAAGGAAGGAACACTACCTAATTTCTTCTATGAAGCTAATATTGTCTTAATCCCAAAACCTAATAAAGATACACTTAAAAAAGAAAACTACAGGCCAGTCTCTGTGATGAACACACTACCAGGAAACTCCACCAGGAAGCTCTTGGAACTAATACAGAAGTTCAGCAGGGTGGCAGGATACAAAATAAATGTACCAAAATCAGTGGCCTTCCTATATGCCCAGAATGAAAGAAGTGAAAAAGCCCTGAGAGAAACAATCCCATTTATTATAGCCCCTAAAAAAATGAAATACCTTGGTATAAACCTAACCAAGGAAGTAAGAGACCTTTATAATGAAAACTTTAAAAGCGCTAAAGAAAGAAATTGCAGACGACACCAGAAGGGGAAAAGACCTCCCATGTTCCTGGACTGGCAGAATCAACATCGTAAAAATGACCATCCTACCAAAGGCAATATACAGATTCAATGCTATACCAATTAAAATCCCAAAGCAATTCTTTAAAGCAGTTGATCAATCTCAAAATTCATATGGTGCCACAAAAGACCCAGGATAGCAAAAGCAATCGTGAGTAACAAAAACACGACTGGAGGTATTACCATACCAAACCTTAGTCTATACTACAAATCCATTGTTGTAATAACAGCCTGGTATTGGCTTCAAAATAGATATACAGATCAATAAATAAGGGTTGAAGACCCAGATATAAGCCCACAAAAATACAGCCATTTGATCTTTGACAAAGGGACCCAAAAAATCCAATGGAAAAAGAATAGCGTCTTCAACAAATGGTGCTGGCAAAACTGGATATCCACATGCAAAGATTAAAACTGGACCTGTACTTGTCACCATGTACAAGAATTAATTCCAAATAGGTCAAGAACCTCGATATAAGACCAGAGACTATAAAAACCATAGTTGAAAGAGTAGGGAACTCCCTCCAGCTGATTGGGCTAGGGCAACAGTTCCTAAACAGACATCCAATAGCACGGTCACTACAACCAACACTCAACATGGGATCTTGTGAAATTAAAGAGCTTCTGTTCAGATAAAGAGATTGTAACTGGAGCTCAAAGGCAACCCACAGAATGGGAGAAAATCTTCACTAACCACATATCTGACAGAGCTCTACTGTCCAGAGTGCACAAAGAACTTAGAAAACTAAACACCAAGGAAACAAATGCGCCAATTAAAAAATGGGCCTTGGAACTTAAAGAAACTTTACCAAGGATGAAATTAAAATGTCTAACAAATATCTTAAAAAATGCTCCATATCTTTAGCCATCAGGAAAATGCAAATCAAAACTTCCCTGAGATACCATCTCACCCCTGTCAGCATGGCAAAAATCCACAATAGAAACAACACCAAGTGCTGGAGAGGATGTGGACAGAGGGGAACTCTCCTACATTGCTGGTGGGAATGCAGGCTCATACAACCACTCTTGCAAGCCATCTGGCGATTCTTGAAGAAATTAAAGATTAAAATACCACTTTTGGGAATAACTCCCCATACAGCAGAGGTTCACCTCGATAGCACAAGCATGACCATGTTCATAGCAGCACTGTTTACGATAGCAAAATCATGGAATCAACCCAAATGTCCATCAGTTGACGAGTAGATAAGGAAACTGTTGTACATCTATACAATGCAGTACTACTCAGCCATCAAAAATGATGAATTAATGCAATTCGCCGGGAAATGGACGGAATTAGAAACAATTATATTGAGTGAAGTATCTCAGAGACGGAAAATTAAGCACCATATGTACTCCCTAAAAGGTGGATCCTAGTACCAAACCCACTTAGAGACACACTCAAAGATAAATCTCTGTAATACCTACAGTAATTTTAAAGATTATAAACAGGAGGGATGGGAAAGGAGGGCCCCACTAGAAACAAGGAGAGAGAGGACCATGTTACAGCAGAGAAAATAGGCCACCATCAAGGACTGCAAGTAAGTAATGAGACTTCTGGTTAAGTTTACAGGCTTTCCTTCCTGATCATTTGCAACTGATGAGGTATAATCTCACAAGAAGAGGAGGGCATATAGGCTGCCAGATAGAACGTAACCATTTTCAAATGGGTGATTGACCCCTCTTCAATGCGGTCTCCTACTTTTATTCCATCTACCTTTGAATATACTCTTATAGCAAGACTCTAATTTAACAGGTTTTTTATCTCTGGCCAGGGGGTGGCATCCAATACCCATCAGGATCGAGCCAAGAGCATTGCAGGAGCAGCAAAACTAAAAAAAAAAAAAAAAAAAAAAAAAAAAAAAAAAAATCAACAAACCATAGTTCAGAACATCAGAGACTCTAGATCAACCACCTGGAACTGGGCCAGCTTAATCTCTCCCCATCCTAGGGGCTAGAGAGGTGGCTCAGGGGTTAAGCTTCCGCTTTGCAGGTGGAAGGTCCTGGGTTCAGATCCCAGATCCCACGTATAGACGCCAGGCGGAAGCGGGGGCGGCCTGCGCTTCTGGTCCTGGTAGGGCGGAGCCTGTGAATCCCGGGGCAGAAGGAGGTGGAGGCGTCCATGGTGGTTCGCGAATTCGTCCGTGGTTCTACACACACACACAACATACACACATGCACGCACATACATACACACACGTACAATTGAATAAATAATAATAATAATAAAAAATTTTTAAAAATTAAAAAAAAAATCTCTCCCCATCCTAAAGCTCAGGGACATTTGCGGAAGAGGGGGCGGTAAGATTGTAAAAGCACAAGGATGGGAGGAGCAATGATATGCAAGATACTCCACACAGGTTAGGGCCGAAGCAATCATAATAGGACTTTGCATGCCCTGTGCAATGTCCAACACATTATTGACCCCACAAAGTCTAGCATGGATAATGGCACTACGATCCTTGGAGGCTAGGGACTGACAGTCACAGTAGTGTTCCTAAACTTAAGGGGAACACAGAAAAGGGTTCTGGGAAATACCGCTGGGTCCTTGCACCTCATCAGAGAGGAGGACCCAGAGGAGAGTTTGGCGTGCACACTAAAGGATGCTCCGGGGATGGGGGGGGGAACTGTGAGATGGGGAGGGAGGGAGGAGGGGAGGGGAGAGTAGGGGTGTCGGGAGGAGGTGGAGGGAGGGAGGGGACTGGTGTACCTGTTAAGTTTGTATGAGCGGAAATAATAATAAAAAAAATGGTTTGAAATTCTAAAAAAAAAGAAAAAAAAGACCTGCAACCTCAGGAGCAGGTGAAATTCTCACAGAGTAGCTGCTGACTGTGAAAGAAATCTGAACCAGAAACAACCTCACAGTGGTACTACAGAATGGCGATCTGCACATGAAAGCCATTCTCTAACAGCAATGTGTGGCCAGAACAGAGTCACCACAGGTGGAACTCAGGAGACTCACTCATCACTTTCCTAGCTTTCTGTTCTGTGGTTCAAAACGTGGAAACGTTAGACCAAGAAAGCACGATTACAGGTGGAAGTCTTAAATTCAGTGATTTATCTGTAAATTTTCAAAATGATCTTTATTCTCACATCAAATTGGTGAGCAGGAGCATGAAAGTTTCTCTTGGTATTTCAGAGTCTCAACCAAGGCTATTTCATGGCTTCTGCCTACTCAGAAAGCATCAAGATGTTTCTCAGATCATTATACCTTCCGTAGCTTCACTCTAGTAGGGCTGCCTCCCGTGTCTATCAAGACTCTGTTCAAATAAACTTTGACCCAGTGAGTACACATGCTAACTGACCCAAAGACCTCTTGCCAACCCAGCTCAAGTCCAAATAACCACCTCTGAGTAACCAAATAGTCTGGTTAAATAAGGCAGAGGGAGGATATCAAAGAGACCTCTGCCCCTTAGCCACATGTGTCACAAGTGAGTCATGTTAGTTTTATGGCCCTCTGTGTTGACCATAAGATGCTTGCTTTTCCTGAGGCCCAGAGAGGCCAGTGATGGAATACAACCAATAGCGCCTAAGTGTTTAAAGCAAAACCTTTAGCCTCCCTTGCCTTTTTCATGTGAGTTCATCTCTCTTTGCCTGACTAAATCTTGTATATAGGAGACTTTTGTGTGTCCAACATTTTCAAAACAAATATGGACTTTTCTTACAAAACTGTACTGCTGAGCTCTTGCATTACCTCATCTCTTTTCAGCGGTGGTCTGAGACACTCGCTTCTTGGATTAGAGAATCATTGTTAGAACTCTTAAATTAATGTATAATTAGTACACAAGGAAGGGATATGAAGAAAGGAAAACAAATGCATCCCTAATAGTAGAAAAGTAGAGAACAATTGTGTTAATTTATATATTCAATATGAACTAAATACATATATATGTATATGCATATATATGAATATGCATGTGGTAGCATGATAGGACTTCCCTGAATACAAACATACCAGACCAAGAGCCTTAGCGGTTACCAAGATATAAAACTTTGACACCTACTTAGGATTATCAGAACACTCATTGATTCTTCCAAAATAACTAAGGTCACTTTCAGGTAACTTTAAGACTCACTTGTTCATATACATTCATGTGTTCACATTCATGAATATTTATTTCTGCAATATTTTGAGTGGTTTTGCCTCTGGTTTTAAAACTCTAAGTAAGTCATTTACACAAAGGATATTTATTATTTCTTAGATATAAAAGAGGAGATTTATGATTGGCAACTCTAAACTATGTTTCCTGGTAATAAAAATTACAAGATAAGAAAAAACAGAAACAGAAATAAGCATCCATAATAATAAAAAGCATATAAAATGATGCTGATAATGTATAAGTGTATCTCTATTTAAGCATTGTGCATACTTGCATATGTCACTCTCTGCTGCCTACTGAACAGATAGGGCAATGAGTAACATACTAAAAGTCTTCTAGAGTCTTCTTTGGAAATGGAGATGCCAGTCTGACCCAGAGTATGGTGATGGGGAAAGAAAGGGTATGTCACCGAAACTTAAGGGGAAGTGGTACAGAATACAGAAGAATATACTGATTCTCACTGCGTGGACAGAGGTGGAAAGCCAACACTGTTCCAGGTTCAAGACTGTAGGTGCCTCAGCAGATTTTGATGGGCAGGAAGGAAAGGTCAAGGAGAGAGACAAGATTGCCAAAGCTCTCATAGGATTCTTGGTCTTTCAAGGAGAACTTTGCATTCAATGTGGGGAACATCTTATTCTGACTGGCCCTGCTGTCTGCTTCAAATTACTTGAGGGATTACAATGACTGTTCCATGTTCTGAAGGAAGAGAGCCATGATATCCCATGTTATGGTTATGTGTAAGTCTGCCATCAAAGCAGGCACAGAACGTATACCACATCTGTCCACTATTGACCATTGCAGCTGCAAGAGGCTCGGCATGTAACAAATATTCTTTGATGGAGTGGCAAGGAACCAGCATCAGTGGAATTGTTTGCCCTGGAAACATGAAAGTCTAAATAGCCAGGATTGATTTTATATGCAGCATCTGTGGCTGTAATTTTAAGTGCATTCCCTCAGGTAATTAGCTTTCCTGATTTTTGTTGGTGATACTCCCTTGTTTTCCCTGGAACTCATGGGAATCAAAATGCAGTGTTCGCTCTAGAAAAGCCTATTATGATATTAAATGGAAAGAAATGTTCTTTATATCACATACACTAAACAATGGTGTTTATGTCCATGCAGACATGAGTACTACAGAAACACTTCAGCTGTAGAATTCCAATCACATTACCCTTATCCATTCGTAACCACTGCTTTTCCTGGGGGACATGCATTGTGCTTCTTACTAATTTAGACCTCAGAGCATCCATGTTAACTTGCATACCTCCTTCACCCATTTACACAAGACTCTATGATAGTCTTGGTAAATACAATTGCATCTAGCCCTCTTGGAGCTCAGATTTGAAAGAGAAAAGCAAAATTTCTACCAGGAATTGTGTTTCATCCTGAAAGTCAAGTCTCCAGACTCCTCTAAGGCCCCGTGTTTACAACAGCTTCCCAAGGATTTTGTTTCTTTTTCTTCCAGCCACAAGAGAGCTCATTTCATTTCGCTGGCAGATTTTTGTTTTCTCTCCTCTTAGTTCTGCAATATCATCTTGGCTTGTTAGACTTGAAAGTGACATCTACTGTCTCCTTGAGAGTCTTACCCAGCTAGTATTCTGGCGGACTGTGTCTATATGCTTTGTAATACTACAGACCTGATATAGATAGATGTCAAGTCCAATCCACACACATGCTTTCATCTTCTCCTTAGCCCTCTTGGACTAGACATTTGCCTTTGATATTTATGAAATTCTCTGTTTGAATCTGCTTTAGATCTATCCCAACTAACATTGCTGGCTTCCTAATACCCCAGGTAGAAGGCCTCAGTCAGCATGCCCCTTGAAGTAAGACAGTGCTGCAGCCTGCCTCCATCTCCACAGGGAAAAAATGAGCTAAATTACATCTTTACTATAAGATAGCAAAGGGACAAGAAAAGATAACAGGAAGATGAATATGATCAAAATATACTAAGTGCATGTATGTAAAAAGTCATAATGAAGTCTGTCATTATGTCCAATTAACAAACTTTTTAAATTAGTAATAATTTTAATAAGTATTTTCTGAATGATTATGGGTATTTGCCAATAGCAAGCTTCTAGACATGCCTGGCCTCTAGACCTAAGGGCCAAAGGTAAGTGAACAAAACCTTATGACAATTCTATGGTTAAGTTGTGCCCAACTCCCCATTGTGCTAATTATAAGAACCACTTCTTTCATTCATTCTTTCAGCTTAAATTGTTTTACTTTCTTTAGAGAACTTGTACTTCAAAAAGACTATGTTTTCCCAGTTTCTATTGCCAGCTTGTGACCAGCAGGAATGTCAGCTGGGCATTCAGCCTTTTTCAACTTCTTAGCCTCTTTCACCAGATTTGATCTACCTCTCCTGAGCTCAATTTTGCGTCATTCAGAAAAATCATTCAAATAGCTTTTACTTCAAAGTGGTTCAATGAGAGAGTTTTTTAGATTCTATTAGCATAGAATCCAGCCAGTTCTTTTTCTGTGATCAAGGACAATTTTTTTTCTACCTATGTCAAGAGGTTTAGAATTTACCGACTGGAAATATTTCATCTCAAAACAATGTGCAAGTCTACAGGGGTGGAGGTTATAAAGAAACATCTAGCACTTCCTCAGAAAAAGCTTATACTATATCCAGATCTTGATTCAGCATGTGTTCTGTTCTATTCTAGAGATGACAAAGGCTTTTGCAGGAAGGCAACCTTGCATGATGCGGGAGCTGGGAATCCATAACTTAGATGAAGAGAGGGCTGCAAGTAGAAGAATACAAATTCAGTTCTTTGAACCACCTTGTCTAAACCTTGACGCACAACTCAGACATAACAAACATTTGTTCTAGTGATTCCTATCACAAAGAAAACCTGGACTTTTCCTGGGCCAAAAAATAGGGGATTAGTTTGGACATTTTATGGGGGGGTGGGGGTGAGGGACAGATAGAAGGGATGCTAGGCAGCTGAACGGGATAAGAAAGTCCAGAACACACCTTGACCTCAGGGCTCAGGATCCTTTTTAAGTTTGTTTTCTATTCTTGCTTGTGGTCAAACCTGCTTTCCTTTCAGTTTTAACATCTTTTAAGGCCTGACTTTGCTTAAGTTCAGCAGCATCTGGCTCAGCTGGCATAAGGCCAATCAAGGTCAGGGTTGTAAAACAGCTATAAAGGGGGTGTGGCTTCTGAGAGAGGTTAAAGACAAGATACCATCACATCTTCACAGCACCTCAGGTTCTGAGCCCTCCTCTACCACAAAAGGAGCTTTGATGCTTGCTTAAAAATAAAGCTTTGAAACTACTCTTCTTTCTGTGACTCAATTCCTGTCTCTGCTTGGGGCAGGCAATTCTCCTCCCACTTCAGGGGGTGAACTCAGAGGTACTATAGTCATCAGAACATACTTTGCTACAGCCGCGGTGGAGTGTGGGGGTGTTGCTTGTTGTAGCAGCTAGTCTTTTAAGATGGTCCACATTCAATTACATTTCCCCTATGTATGTTTTGGTAATATCTCTGATTGAAAGTGGGTTAGAATTTGAATTTGCTTGAAGCTAAGAGGGCACAGTGTGAGTGATAATGTGTGTCCCGAAGCTGGGTCAGAAGAGATCTGGAAGCTTCCATCATGATCACTGGTATGCTTACTGTGAAGTAAAACATTCTCATGAAACAAGTGTGACTTGGGATGAAGAAATGATACTGCGTGTCTAGCTCAGTTGGGTCCCTTGGGGCTCCTTCTTCAGGAGACATCTGCAGCACATGACAGGAATCAGCAAGAACAACCCTGTGAAGTGAGATGACACCAAAGGATGATAAGATCATAAATTGCTTTAATTCTTCCCTCCCTTACTCTTCCCTCCCCTCCCTTTTCTTAGAGTCTGGGAGGGGTGGATGTGGTAAAGAAAATGAAAGGAAAAAGAGGGGGTGATGGGATCAGAGGTTAAAACCTTTGCCAAAAGGACTTGAGTTTGAATCCCAGATCTCACATAAAAATGCTGGGCAGAAATGGCTGCAGCTTGCCCTTCTGAATCTGGAAGTTGGAGCCTGGGAATCCCTAGAGCAAAACAACAAGGCTGTGGGCTTCCACAGGCACCCATAGTGCCATCTTCTATACACACGCCCAAAAGAGGAGTGGGAGGAAGAATGCGAACCACAAAATCCATCTGGCGTCAACCCTGAATTTTACAGGAATGCTTAGCTGGAGATGTCAGAGTAAACAATTAGGCTGAGGAGACGACTCAGAGTTTAAAGTGCTTGCTGCCCAAGCGAGAGAACTTGAGTTCAAATCGCAAGAAGCCACATAAATGGTCCACCTGTAATTCCAGCCTCAGAAGACAGTAGTAAGAATTCCTAGAGCGAGCTGCATGGTGGGAGTATCCCTATCAGTGAGCTCTGAGTCTTATTCAAGTTTCTGTCTTAAAGGAATAAGGTAGAAGGGTGGTAGAGTATTATTCCCACATATATGTGCACATGCACCCCTACACACATACACGTGCGCATGTGCCCACTTACATTCATCACCCACAACATGTGCATGGAAACAGCAAAAAATAAAATGAAATAAACATATTATGTTACACAGTTAAAAGAAATTGTTGCTTCAGAGAACTAAAAATTCTAGTTTGCAAAAGAGTCCATCGTTAATTCAATCTAAACCCTGAAAGCAGTGAAACCGAGATGAGACAGATCCCTCTTCTTTACTTCTACTCTCTCCAGCAGCCTATTGCCTATGAGAACTAGTGGTTGCCAGTAGCAGTAAGCTTAAAGTTTAAGGCTGTAATGTAAAAGCAGGGTTTCTTTCTCAGAAGTCCCTAAAATGCATGCTATTAGAGTAGATTAGCCTAGTTTTAGTCCCAAGCCTATTCCCCAGCTAAAAATGAAATCAATATATTTTCTAAAATACATGAACTAATGATAGTATAAAGCTATCACCTAATGAATGTAATGTGCTATACTTTTCATTGCCAGGACAATGTACGTGACAAACACAAGAAAGGGAGGGTTTATTTTGGCTTGTGACTTCAGAGGCTTCAGTCCACAGTCACTACATCTTTGTTTCTGAGCTGCGGTGACGTGACGCTTCATGCCAGGGAATGCATGCAGAAGCAAAGTTGGTTCATCTTATGGTCACCAGGAAGCAGAGACAGACGGGAACCACAGATCACTCGTAACCTTCGAAGGCCCATATCTTGTGGCTGACTTTGTCTAAAATTTCCACCCTGTCCCACCATTGCACCACAAGCTGATACGGTGGCTAATCATAACTGTTGGCCTGATGAGGTCAAGAATCACGTGGGAGATGAACCTCTTGCACTGCCTCTTAGGGAATATCAGGTTGACTGAAGTGGGAGGACCCACCAGCTGGGAGTCTTAGACTGTATAAATTAAGACAGCGATCTGAGCATTCGCATAGATTCTTCACTCCCGGCTTCCCTAGTGCGGATGAGATGTGCCCATCTGCTTTGAGCTCCAGCTGCTTCGTTTCCCTACACTAGAACTGTGGGTCAGAATAAACCCTTTCTCCCTTTAGCTTCTTTTGTCAGAGTGTGTTACCATGGCAACAGGAAATCTAACTGTCATAGTTCAGCACAGGGGTCAACTTGACTGTTGAGGGTTTGAGCTCTGGGCACAGTTGTAGAGAGTTGATGGTTGAGTTAAGCCCAGAGCAAACCTGAAGGAGATTGTCTAGCTAATAATCTGTTCACTTGGCTAAACATGTTGGTCTGACAAGTAAGGATCATCCATCTCTCAGCTGTTATGTGGTGATGGTGTGGCCAGTTCCCTCGGCCCTGGTGACCGTGCATGCTCTCCTATCAAGCTGGACTAAGAACTGTAAACTGGACTGTCATAAGGAAATAAACCCCTTGTTCCCTTAAGCTGTTTGATGGTCATTTGTCAGCAATGTTGCAGGCTGACTGCAACATTAACTAAAAAATTAAGGAACCAAGTAAGCCAAGCATGATCCTGTGAGGGATATTTCATATTCAAACCATAATAACTTATACCTAAATTAGCTGTGATGTCACTTCCCTTTCAGGAATAGAAGCCAAAAATTAGAAATGTCTTACAAATAAGTAATTTCTTTCTTACATGCAAGCTCAAGCAAGGCAGCATTTCTCTATTAAGGCTTCAGAAATTCAGGATTCATTGACCTTATTGCTTTGTCATTAAAAAATCTGAAGGGCTTTAAATGGCTGCTGTAATTCCACGTATCACACACCCAGGCACTCTCCCACAGGAAGGGAGAAAAGGAGATGAAGAAAAAATTTTCTTTCTCTTTACATGAAAGACAATGATTCACTCATATAACTTTGGCTCACATATACCTTGGTATAATTGAATGAATCATTTGACCATGAAAGTCAGAGAAATATTATCTTATTGAGAGCCTTGTGCTTCTCAGAAACATCTGTTTCTTTGTAAGATTTCTGGAAGACAATTAACAACCTCCTATGTATGGACCTACTACTCAGTAAGGATGCAGCAGATTTGGAAAAAAAGCCATTTAACACAAACAAAATTTTATAATTCCAATATAATTTTGGACATTGCATAAATGGTTTTTCCTTAAGAATTTTTAAAAGTGATAATACTAGTGCTAATGATCCTCCATTTTTTTCTAATAAAAGTATCTGCAGGTTGATTAGCTTTTGTTTTATCTCATTTCTTTGATGTTACTAGTTTGATCATGAATTTTTAATTAAAAAGCAGAAGATATAATAGGTGAGTTAAAATATGTTCTTGTTCCTGACAGTGAGAATTAGTATGTTCTTACATTTTGATAGAGATCATAAAACTTTTCTCTTATTCTTTTAGAAAGTGAAGTTTAACCTTAGGAGACAGAGACAGAAGGATGACTTGAATCTAGAAGTTGCAATCAGCTAGAATAACACACGAAGACTCATTTCAAGAGCAAAAAGAAAAGGTCACATGTTAAGGGAAAATCAGCAATATAACAGATTATATTCCTCTTCTCCATCCAAGTTCATTTGTGCCTTTTGTGTTATAAATGGATATTATGATACTTTTTGACTATGATAGTACCACCAATAAGCATGGTGCTTTTAATGAGTCAGAACTCAGCTAATTGTTCTGCAACTATTCCATTTAATGCCAATGGTAACCACGTGGTAGGTGGTATTGTCATCATCACCTGTGCAAAGACAAACTTTTGAAGCCTGTATAACCTGGAAATGCAGGCCAAGGTGATCTGCCTGCAGGTAGAGTACATGCTTTTGAACATCACTAATACAAACTGCCATTTGAAGATATGCCTCAAGAACAGAAGTGACATTGTTCTTGTTTTTGTTCTTATTAATTTCTGTAAGCATCAACATATGTATTGTCTGAAGTGTTATTCTGAATCTCATATTTATTCTTGTTGACGGATATGTAATGTTTTAATTTTAACAGCTACTACAATATTTCATTGAATAGCTGTAAGTATATATTCTCCAAGCTAATTTTTCAAAAGTTGTTGTAAAAGAAAATAATAAAAGATTATATAAATATTTTAAAGAAGGTTTGGTTAATATTAGCTGTATTCAAATGCATGTGCTACCAAAATCTTCAGTTTTTAATGAAGGAAAAACATTTCTATCTACTGTCCAAATTAAAAAAAAAATCAAGTGGGGCTGGAGACATGAATCAGGGTTTAAGACTCTGCCTGGAGAGCAGAAGTTCCTGATTTCAGATCCCAGATCCTATACGAAAAATGCCAGGCCAAAAGGACTGTGACTTGCACTTGCGCC
Source organism: Typhlomys cinereus (assembly GCA_023101885.1). Classification (NCBI taxonomy): domain Eukaryota; kingdom Metazoa; phylum Chordata; class Mammalia; order Rodentia; family Platacanthomyidae; genus Typhlomys; species Typhlomys cinereus. The sequence continues at coordinate 1,348,653 of JALPQD010000429.1, forward strand.
CTAGTGGGTACAGACTGGAAAATCCCAGAGCAAAGCAAAAAGGAAGTAGAAACAATGCAGGATGATTCCTAAAGTCACCCTTGGTCCTCCACAGGAACGCTCAGTGTCCTCTGATACACAAACATACCCCTCCACACACACACTAAATAGATAAAAATTTTGAAAAAATCAAGTGTATGGACTCATAAACATCTAGAAAACAGACACTTAATATCTTTCCTAAAAATATGATTATATCCAACACAGTGGACATTTTCCCAATTAGATACTAATTATTAAGTACTTTTTAATAACATTTATACACTCAAAATGTTTTCATGCAATTTTTTCTTTATTAGAATGCTGAAGTTATAACATTTTAATAGATTTGAATGGTTTTGACTGTATATGTATGACTTGTCTTTGTGTAGATGTTGTTATTGTGGTTCTTTTCCTTCCTTTTGAGTAGAGGGAAAGGTGTTTTTTTTATAGGAATACATTTCATTAAGAGGTGAAAGAATCATGCCCTAAATATTATAAAGTATTGGTGTAAGAAACTGAAGGAGAACAAATAAATTGAGAGAGACACAATTTCATGAAAAGAATTAATATTATTAGATGTCTGTACTACCCAAAGAAACTTACAGATTCGATAAAATCCTCATCAAAATTTCGATGATTTTTTCCCAAGAAATTAGCTAGAGAGAGAGAGTTATTCAGAGGATAAAAAGTTTAGCTTATTACCACAAGCAACTGGTTCAGTCGGGAAAGGTGTTTACTGAGACTCTAACATGAAAGTGGAAGACCATCACCTCAAGAGATGTGTAAATTTCAGTGCAGAAGCAAAAGAAATATGTAAAACAAGGCATTTTTCTCTTTTCTAAAAAATGGTAACTTTTGAGTAACTAGAATCAAATACATTTAAGTGTTTGAAATGTTTGACAAATAATTCCAAAAATTGATTTTTAATATGATCATTGACTTCAAGGATGATGGAAACAAACAACTGCATAGATGAAAGATGCCAATATAGGCTCTGAAAGAGTGGTTTATTGAAGAGAGTTTTAAGTAGAATCACAGATTCTTTCACAAAAATGAAAAGCTCATAAGTCAAATTTAAAATGTTTCCTTGGCTCTTTGACTAAATAAAATGTAAGTCAAGTTTTAAAAATTCAGTTGAAAACCTCACTAACAGCCTGTATCAATTAGAACAAAGAATACTAGGACTTTATAGACAAAGATGGTGTGATTAGTTCTCCCAACACTGGTGTTGGTGTGAGCTCTCCTGCAAAGCCAGATGAGGAACTGTAACAAGTCTATCATAAGAGAATAAACCTCTTGTTCCCTTAAGTTGTTTTGCCATGATTTTTGTCAGCAACCATGCAGGTGAACTGCTACTTAATTTGGTACCGTTAGTTGGGTGTTGCTGATAAATGTGACTGTGGGTTTTGAGCAATTTTGTTGGGCAAAGTCTGAAATGTTTGAAGATGTTGAGTCTAAGGATTACAAATACCTTTCTGCAAAGTTTAATTGGCCAGTTGGATAATGGAAATACTGAGAGAGTTGTGGATTGTTTGGGTCCAGTTTGTTATGTAAGGAACAAGGATTTTGACAGACTTGAATTTTAAAAATGATGGACTAGTTTGCTCGATAGAGGAGAGCTGTGTTGATGGCCATAAAGGTATGGATGTGGAAAGGGCAAGCAGCAGAATAGCTGCCGTTGTTGGAGAAATAAACATCACTGAAGGAAAAACCTAGTGATTTGCATAGGGACAGAGGAAGACAGGGATAATAGCATATGGTAATTTCATGGTTTGAAACCCAGATTCCTTCATAGGCCAAAAGCCAAAACTGAGGTTGTTTCTTGCCCTTTGGAAGTTTTGGTCACCTGAAAAGGGCCTTTCTTCCAGAGTCAGCACTCAAAAGTTGTTAGAGCTGTGGTTCAAGTGAACCAAGCTATGTTTCACTTTCATTGCAGAGTTTGTCAGCATTGCCCAGGAGGTACTGGTTTTGATGCACAATTAAGGGGTTCATGAGAAGTGGCAAAAGCTTGGCACCAAATAGCAGGTTTGGAGTTTCCACAAGGGAAGGTGAAGTTTATAGCTGCAGAAGCAAAGCGAGAGTGTTGGAGATGTCAGAACCATGGGATATTTTTAATTCTAAAGATGGCTGAAAGTAGAGATTCAACCTCGTTCAGAGAAATACTCCTTGTGCAACTTTGAACTGTGAAGAGGGACTGGGATTGGGTAGAATCTTTGAGCCACAGTGACTACATAAAGAGCAGCCGAAGATGGATGTAGAAGTGCAGGATGTGGTATATTTGATTTTCTGGACTTTGGTCTTAATTTGATGTTTTCTTGTTATCATCATACTCTGTTTTCATGTTTTATCTGTGATAAAGTATTTAAACCTATTTTGATTTAATAGTCTCTTAAGGTTAAGAAACTGTACTTTTAAAATGTTAGAACTGAAGTTTTAATGAGGAAACATTTTAACATTTATCAATGAAAACTTTTAGAGTTTCAGATTTAATAAAATTAAATGTATTTATATTATAAGATAAAGTTAACATTTGTGGCACAAGGTGAAGATTACAGTGTAAAAGTAATATGTTTTTGTGTCAAGTTGACAAGGGATGGAGTGTCATAGTTAGGTACAGATGTCAATTTGACTTGATGGTTGAGGGTTTGAGCTCTGGGCACATTTATAGATAGTTAGTAGTTAAGCTCAGAGCAAACCTGCAGGAGTTTTTCTAGCTGATGGCAAAGGTCCATACCATGGTGGGTGGAACCAAACTCTGAGTAAGTGAATAAAATACAGAAAGCTAGTTGAGGAAGTGGGCATCCTTCTATACACTTGGTCAGACATACTGGCCTGGCAAGTAAGGATTGTCCCTCTCTCAGCCATTATATGAAGATGGTGTGGGTAGTTCCCTGGGCACTGGTGTTTGTATGAGCTCTCCTGCAAGTTGGACAAGAAATTGTAATCATAAGAAAATAAACTCCTTGTTTTCTTAAGTTGTTTTGCCATGATTTTATCAGCAACCATGCAGGTGAACTGATATACTAATATTCTTTCTTTCATTCCTAACTTTTCATCAAACTTGACTGTCCTTATGTCTCGGTCTTATCATTTCTATTTTCTATGTTCTGAAACATCTGTTCTTCCTTTTGCAAAAACTTTTCTTCATTATTTCATAGCATGTGTTTTGAAGACACTTAATACATGGTGTCTAATAATAATTAGTAGTTATTAAGTTTGTGTGGCAAGGAAATACGAATAAGCCATTTCTGAGCCAGAAACATCACTTACCAAATGAGTTTTAAAATGTTTAAATATATATTTTCCCACATCTTTATTGTTATAATTTGTCCTCATGGTGCCGATAAAGTCACAACCAAACAACTGAAGGAAGCAAGTTAGGGGTTCATTCTTACTTATGATTCTTGGTTTAGCAGGAGAATTTTACTAACACCAGGAGCCCAGGGAACTTGTAATCCATACCATATCCACAGGAATTGCTGAGAGAGGGATAAACCTCCTCACTTGCCAGATTGCAAGCCTACAAAATGATGTCAAAACATGCCAAAGTACTGAATAAGCCCTTTCCGCCTTATCCTTCTGCACAGGGAATTGTCCCGCACACTATAGGCTGGGCCTTCCCACGTTAATTTGAAATTTTCCTGCAGGCTTGCTTAGGACTTGACTCAGCTAGTAATTCTTCAAATTCCAGCTTTCAAGTATCAAGTTGGCACCTATATCTAACTAGCACAGGTACATATAGGCTGAAGAATAAGTCAGGTTAAAGAAACTTGCCTCCATTACTGGTGTCATGTTTATTGGTCTATTAGCAAAACTTATTTGATGGTAAGCATAGGATAGTTTCTAAATTCTAGATTGTGTTAACTGAATTAAGAAATTTATAAAGTAAAATTTATAGTACATAGGTTAATACAGGGTATGTAAGGGTAAATTGCAAGGTGAGGCCTGGAAAAGCTATGCCAGTTGCATGCTGACATGCTGTCTGCATGGTCCCAACACAACACATATTCTGTAGAACTCTAGACTCCAAGAGTTATTCCTTTTCATCCTCTCTCATCTCAGGGAACCTACTCTAGGGGCGCTGAAAGAAATTGGAGTGCTTTGGCACCTTATGTCTACTTATATCTTAGGATACTTTTTTCGTGGAAATAAGATTTCTTCACAGATTTACAAACAATCCCTCAGTCTCTTAAAATCCTCAGTCTCTGGGCTGGAGAGATGGCTCAGGGGTTAAGACTTTGTCTTACAAACAGAAGGTCCTAAGTTTGGATCTCAGGTCCCACATTAAACAAACAAACAAACAAAAAGCCAGCTGGAAATAGTGGTGGCCTACACTTCCTGCCTTGGTGGCTAGAGTCTAAGAAATCCCAGAGTGAAGCAAGAAGGAGGTAAAAGCAATCCAGGATGATTCCCAAAGTCACCGTTGATCCTCCACAGGGACACAGTGCCCTCTGACACACACACGTATACACACACACACACACACACACACACACACATACATACACACACATAAAATAAATTAATTTTTTAAAAGACATGCTCTATATTCAGGGAAAAAATAAAGTCCTTTCTTTTAAAAAAAATTGCCATACTCTAGAGACTAATTAACATTTATTACATAAAACAGCTTAGATTAGGTGACCCTGAAATGCTTTACCGTTCCAAATTTGGTGTGCTTGCACTACGTGGTTTTGGTTTTACTGTTGTTGACAGATGCACTAGAAAGAGTTTGATTCTTTTCTCCTGATTCTTTTTTCCTTCTTGGTGCTCTTTTAAAGGTATTATTCTCACCCCCTCAAGGAACATCCTAGTTATAAAATTTGGGATTAGAAAAATACATGCAGTTTAATATCTTTATCTTACTGATTTCAAAAATCAAGATGTCGGGGAGATAAGGGTTTTTCCAGAGTTTTCAGTGGCTGTGAGAGTCTGGAAAGCAAACCCCTTGGAGCATTAGGATGATGTGGCCTTAGACTTACCCAAAGTTTTATGCTGACATTTTCATGTTCGAGCATTTGTGGTGAGGATCCCTTGCAGTCTGAGCTAAGCAGTCCAGGAGCAAGATAACCATTTCCTGGCTCTCAATTAATTCAGACAGGGAAGTATGACAAATAAGCACCTGCATTTTCCAGGAAAATTCACATCACACCAAGTTACAGCTAATGTAACAATATCAGCCCTTCAAATAACTTTTCTTTGGTCAAAATACTGAGATACTAACACTGTTCTATTGCCTTCTTTCTCTCATAGTTCATGTTATACCCACAACTTTATTTGTTGATTATTCTCTTCTGCCCCACCCCATCATTGGAACAAACAGTTAGACTTTTAATTTATTTTCTAATCACCGAAGTCTGATGGCCAATCAGTCAGAGACACTTGGTACCTGAGTGGGAGCTTAATTCAGATAACACAGAATAGACCTGAGCAACACCACCACAGGGTAGTTTGTAAAGTGGAAAACCACTGAGCAGGCCCTTCTGATACAGGGCGAAGATGTAACGGAATGTGAACACGAGAGACAAGGTGACAGAACACTGGAGACAGTCTTGGAGGACTGCAACATGCACACTGAAGGAGATGGCTGTTTGGTACCTAGGGCTGGAAAGCTGACCAACCTCTTCTGGAGTTAGTCCATGGAGGTGATGTGCAACTCCATCTTTGCTTAGGCTGAGAATAAAAAATGTTTCTGCAAAATCCAAACAATTTTTTTCAAAGATTGATACTATACTCCACGCATACCTGCCCCCACCTCACTGCTGTCATATTATCATAAGAACTGCTCACCTCCCTTCCCCCACTCGGCCGCCGGGACGCCCTCCGGGTCCAGCCAGGCCTCACCACGACCTAGGTAAGCCCCGCCCCCGCCCACCAGAACCCCAGGCAGCCCAAGGGACCCAGCTCCTCCCACCATCCAGTCGGAGCCGAGCAGGGCGTGGGAGGAGGACACCCCCTCTGCGACCTGGGCCCCGCCCCAGCTACCCCCAGGTTAAATAGCGCTCCCCGCTTATGCCCCATCCTCCCTTCCCCCACTCCGCCCCCCCCCGGGACATGCACGGTCCAGCCGGGCCTCACCGCGACCTAGGTAAGCTCCGTCCCTGCCCACCCCCAGAACCTCAGGCCAAATAATTCAGTTTAGTGAAAATCGCACAGAAATTGAAAGAAGATCTTAAGAGTTAAAACGACAATGCCCAAGTCAAAGTGCAAATCCATGAGAAACAAGACTCAAGTAAACAAATCTCCCACTGAAGAAATTAATCCCAAAATGTTAGACTCCAACCAGAACAAACCCACGGAAAATGGCCATGAAAGCCTGACCCAGGATAATGACTTTCAAAACATGATCATTACCATGTTCAATGCTATGAAAGAGGAAATCCAGGAGGAATTAAATAACCACATCAATAACTTTGAAGAGTAACACAACAGACACTTGGAGGAGTTTAGAAAAACAGTGCAAGAAACAAAAACTGGCATAGAGCAGTTAAAACAGACTCAAGCAGAGTTTAAAACTGCTTTAGAACTCCACAGAGAATCTTATCAGCAGAAACTAACAAGCAGAAAACAGAATTTCAGACCTTGAAGACAAAGTGGGAATATTAACCAGCTCAATGGAAGAGGTTGTTAAAGCCAAAAAGATATTTGAGAGAAATATCCAAGAGATATGGGACACCTTGAAGAAGCCTAACATGCGTATTCATGGAATACCAGAGCAAGAATCTCAAAATACCACCTCTGAGGAAATTTTTCAAACGATCATCAAGGAAAACTTTCCTCATATAAGAAAAGAGAGGCCCATCCATATACAAGAGGCATTCCTCACCCCAAACAGATATGACCAAAACAGAAGCTCGCCACGGCAAATAATAGTTAAAACACTCCACATTCAAGATAAAGAACTGGTGTTGAGAGCTTCAAGGGAGAAAAAACAAGTCACTTTTAAAGGTAAACCTATTAAAATAACAAATGACTTGTCAGTCGAAACAGTAAAAGCAAGAAGAGCTTGGAGAGACATACTTCAAGTATTGAATGAGCAAAAATGTCAACCCAGGCTGATTTACCCTGCAAAACTATCCGTCATGATCGAGGGAGAAAGAAAAGTCTTCCAGCACAAAGACAACTTGAAGGAATACATGTCCACCAAACCAGGCCTTCAAAAAATACTAGAAATGATACAAAAGCTTGAAGAAAAAAACAGGCATATCCAGGAGAACAGAAGGCAAGTATAACACCATCAACAGCGAAGCAATATACTTATAAAAACCACTAAACACAATAAATGTCTGGAATTAAAAATAGTTTCTCCATTATAACATTAAATGTTAATGGAATTAACTCACCGATCAAGAGACACAGATTACAAATTTGTTATTATTATTATTTATTCAACTGTGTGTATGTGCGCGCGCGTGTCTGTGTGTGTGTGTATGTGTGTGTCTGTGTATATGTAGAACCACGGACGAATTCGGGAACCACCATGGACGCCTCCACCTCCTTCTGCCCCAGGATTCACAGGCTCGACCCTACCAGGACCAGAAGTGCAGGCCGCCCCCGCTTCCGTCTGGCATCTATACGTGGGATCTGGGATCCGAACTCGGGACCTTCCACCTGCAAGGCGGAGGCTTAACCCCTGAGCCACCTCTCCAGCCCCAGATTACAAATTTGGATTAAAAATCACAATCCATCAATCTGCTGCCTGCAGGAAACCCATCTCACCACAAAAGATAGGCATGCCCTAAAAATAAAAGGCTGATCAACAATTCTACAAGGTAATAGAAGCAGAAAACAGGCAGGGGTAGCCATTATGCTGTCAGACAAAGTGGACTTCAAACCAAAGAAAATCATAAGAGACACGGATGGATACTACATTTTAGTCACAGGTACAATTCACCAGGAAGACTTCACAATACTGAACATATATGCACCCAATACGGGCCCCTCCACATTCATTAAGAAAACCCTGCAGCATCTAAAGCAAGAAATCAACCCACAAACGATAATTCTTGGGGACTTCAACACCGCCCTCTCAACATGGTAGATAGATTAACAGATCAAAAGCTTAACAGAGACACTTTGGACCTTAATCAAACCCTGAAAGAAATGGACCTTACAGATCTCTATCGAACTTTTCACCCACACACCAAAGAATACACATTTTTCTCAGCAGCACACGAAACTTTCTCCAAAATAGATCACATATTGGGCCACAAAACGAATCTACACATATACAAAAAAGTTGAAATTCTAACCTGTGCCCTATCTGACCACTACGGCCTAAAGCTGGACATCCACAACACAACAAACAAAAGAAAATACACTAGCTCCTGGAAACTTAACAATATGATGCTGAATGAGAACTGGATTCAGGAAGAAATTAAAAAGGAAATTCAAGATTTCCTGAAAGTGAATGATAACAAAAATACAACTTACCAAAATCTCTGGGACACAATGAAAGCTGTTGTAAGAGGTAAGTTCATAGCTCTTAATGCCTACGTCAAAAAAATGGAAACATCAGAAATAAACAACTTAACAATGCAGCTTAAAGCTTTAGAGAAACTAGAGCAATCTGATCCCAAAAGTAGTAGAAGAGAGGAGATTAGCAAAATAAGGGGAGAAATATCTGAAATCAAGATTAAGAAAACTATAGAAAAAAAATCAACCAGTCAAAAAGCTGGTTCTTTGAAAAAATCAATAAGATTGATACACCTCCTAGCTAAATTAACCAAAAGCAAGAGAGAGAAAACCCAAATTAACAAAATTAGAAATGAGCATGGAATATCACTACTGCTACCCAAGAAATCCAGAGAATTATAACGTCATACTTCAAAAACTTATACTCTGTGAAGTTTGACAACACAAAAGAGATGGATGAATTTCTAAGTAAACCCAACTTACCTAAATTGAATCAGGAAGTTGTGAATTATTTAAATAGTCCTATAACATATAAGGAAATTGAAGAAGTAATCTTGAATCTTCCCACCAAAAATGTCCTGGACCAGATGAATTCAGCACAGAGTTCTACCAGACATTTCAGGAATCAATAACACCAATACTCCTTAAACTGTTCCATCAAATAGCAAAGGAAGGAACACTACCAAATTCCTTCTATGAAGCTAATATGGTTTTAATCCCAAAACCTAATAAAGATTCAATTAAAAAAGAAAACTATAGGCCGATCTCTCTGATGAACACAGATGCAAAGATTCTCAACAAAGGCTTAGCAAATCGAATTCAAAAACATATTAAAAAGATCATTCACAGGGACAAAGTAGGCTTCATCCCCGGCACACAAGGTTAGTTCAAGATACACAAATCAATAAATGTAATTCATCATGTAAACCAGTCCAAAGTCCAAGAACACATGATACTCTCAATAGATGCATAAAAAGCTTTTGACAAGATCCAACAACCTTTATGATCAAAACGCTAGAGACAGTAGGAATGGAAGGAACCTTTATCAATATAATAAAAGCTGTATACAACAAGCCCACAGCAAGGATTATGCTCAATGGGGAACAATTGGAAGCATTCCCACTTCGATCAGGAACTAGACAAGGCTAGTTCGCCACTTCTATTCAATATTGTACTTGAAGTCTTAGCTGAAGCCATAAGACAAGAAAGGGACATAAGAGGGATTCAAATCGGCAAGGAAGAAGTCAAGCTATCCCTATTTGCAGATGACATGATCTTATACCTGAGGGATCCCAAAAACTCCATCAGGAAGCTCCTGGAACTAATTGAGAAGTTCAGCAGGGTGGCAGGATACAAAATAAATGTGCAAAAATCAGAGGCCTTCTTATATGCCCAGAATGAAAGAAGTGAAAAAGCCTTGAGAGAAACAATCCCATTTACTATAGCCCCTAAAAAAATGAAATACCTTGGTATAAACCTAACCAAGGAGGTAAAAGACCTTTACAATGAAAACTTTAAAACCCTCAAGAAAGAAATAGCAGAAGACACCAGAAGGTGGAAAGACCTCCCATGTTCCTGGATTGGCAGAATCAACATCGTAAAAAATGACCATCCTACCAAAGGCAATATACAAATTCAATGCTATACCAATTAAAATCCCAAAGCAATTCTTCAAAGAAGTTGACCAAACAATCTCAAAATTCATATGGAGGCACAAAAGACCCAGGATAGCAAAGACAATCCTGAGTAACAAAAACACTGCTGGAGGTATTACCATACCAAAACTAAGTCTATACTACAAATCCATAGTTATAAAAACAGCCTGGTACTGGCTCCAAAATAGACACACAGATCTATGGATAAGGATTGAAGACCCAGATATAAGCCCACAAAATTACAGCCATTTGGTCTTTGACAAAGGGGCCCAAAGAATCCAATGGAAAAAGAACTGCATCTTCAACAAATGGTGCTGGCAAAACTGGATCTCCACATGCAGAAGATTAAAGCTGGACCCGTACTTGTCACCATGTACAAGACTTATGCCCCTTTCTTGTCTTATGGCTTCAGCTAAGACTTCAAGTACGATATTGAATAGAAGTGGTGAACTAGCCTTGTCTAGTTCCTGATCGAAGTGGGAATGCTTCCAATTGTTCCCCATTGAGCATAATCCTTGCTGTGGGCTTGTTGTATACAGCTTTTATTATATTGATAAAGGTTCCTTCCATTCCTACTGTCTCTAGCGTTTTGATCATAAAGGTTGTTAGATCTTGTCAAAAGCTTTTTCTGCATCTATTGAGAGTATCATGTCACCATGATCAAGGACCTTGATGTAAGGCCAGAGACTATTAAAACCATAGTTGAAAGGATAGGGAACTCCCTCGAGCTGATTGGGCTAGGCCAACAGTTCCTAAACAGACATCCAATGGCACAGTCACTGCTACCAACTCTCAACAGTTGGGATCTTGTGAAATTAAAGAGCTTCTGTTCAGATAAAGAGATTGTAACACGAGCTCAAAGGCAACCCACAGAATGGGAGAAAATCTTCACTAACCACATATCTGATAGAGCTCTACTGTCCAGAGTGCACAAAGAACTTAGAAAACTAAACACCAAGGAAACCAATGGCCCAATTAAAAAATGGGCCCTGGAACTTAAAAGAACTTTACCAGGGATGAAATTAAAATGTCTAACAAATATCTTAAAAAATGCTCCACTTCTTTAGCCATCAGAGAAATGCAAATCAAAACTTCCCTGAGATATCATCTCACCCCAGTCAGGATGGCAAAAATCCACAACACAAACAACACCAAATTCTGGAGAGGATGTGGAGAGAAGGGAACTCTCCTACATTGCTGGTGGGAATGCAGGCTCATACAGCCACTCTGGCGAGCCGTCTGGAGATTCTTAAAGAAATTAAAGATTGAAATGCCATATGACCCTGCTATTCCACTTTTGGGAATAACCCCCATACAGCAGAGGTTCACCTTGATAGCACAAACACGACCATGTTCACAGCAGCACTGTTTTCAATAACAAAGTCATGGAATCAACCCAAATGTCCAACAGTTGACGAGTGGATAAGGAAACAGTGGTACATCTATACAATGGAATACTACTCAGCCATCAAAAATCATGAATTACTGGAGTTTGCTGGGAAATGGATGTCATTAGAAACAATTATATTAAGTGAAGTATCTCAAACCCAGAAAATTAAGCACCGTATGTACTCCCTAATAGGTGGCTCCTAGTACCAAACTCACCCAGCCCACATTGAGACACTCAAAGGTAAACCTATGTAATACAGTAATTGCAAGGATTATGAACAGGAGGGATGGCGTGGGAGGGCCACACCAGAAACAAGGAGAGAAGTGACCATGTTACAGTAGAGAAAGTAGGCCTCCATCAAGGAATGCAAGTAAGTAATGTGACACCTGGTTAAGTTCACAGACGTTTGTTCCTGATCATTTACAACTAAGGGGGTATGATCTCACCAAAAGGGGAGGGCATATAGTCTGGCAGATAAAAAGTAACCAGTTTGCAAGTGGGTGATAGATCCCTCCCTCAATGAGGTTTCCTACTTTTATTACATCTACCCTTGAATGTGCTCTTATAATAAGATTCCAGTTTAACAGTTTTTTGTCTCTGGCCAGGGGGTGACATATAGTGCCCAGCAGGATGGAGTGAAGGGCATTGCAGAAGCAGCAAAACTGCAAAAGAAAATCAACAAACCACAATCCAGAACATCAGAGACTCTATATCAACCACCTAGAACTAGGCCAGCCTAATCTCTCCCCATCCTGAAGCTCAGGGAAATTTGCGGTAGAGGGGGCGGTAAGAGTGTAAGAGCAAAAGGATGGGAGGAGTAATGATTTGCAAGATACTCCACACAAGTTAGAGCCGAAACAATCATAATTGGACTTTGCATGCCCTGCACAATGTTCAACACACTATTGACCTCACAAAGTCTAGCATTAGCTAAAGGCACCAAGATCCTTGGAGGCAAGGGATTGACAGCCACAGTAGTGTTCCTATGTTTAAGGGAACACAGGAAAGGGTTCAGGGAAATGCCACTGGGTCCTTGTACGTCATCGGAGAGGAGGGCCCAGAGGAGAGTCAGGGATGCACATTAAAGGACTCTCTGGGAATTGGAGCGGGTGGCACTGGGGGATGGGGAGGGAGGAGTGAGGGGAGGGGGAGCAGGGGGTTCAGGGGGAGGAGGAGGGAGGGAGGGAACCGGTGTACCTATTAAGTTTTTATGAGCGGAAATAATAATAAAAAATGTTAAAAAAAAAAAAAGAACTGCTCAGGCCAGATCAGAGAGAAGATGACTTCTTTCCAAGTGTTTCTCCATCAGATACCACCCGGAGTGGGAAGAACAATTAGCTGGTGCTGCCTGCCATTAATAAAATGACGTAGAGCTGGGGATAGCGGTAGTTTAGGGGTTAAAGCCTTTGCCTGGAAAACAAAAGGACTTGAATTTGGATCCCCAGATCCCAGGTAAAAATGCTGGGCAGCAGATATGGCTTGGCCTGCAATTCTAGACCTGGAAGGTGGAGCCTGGGAAACCCCAGAGCAAACAATAAGGAGGTAGAGCAATCCAGGATGACTCTGAATGTTATCCTTGGACCTCACACAGATACACATATAAACACATAGACACACACAGACACACACACATGCATACTCATGCAGATAAATAGATAGATTGATTGATAGACAGATGTTAGATAGATAAATAGATGATAGATAGATGATGATAGATAGATAGATAGATAGATAGATAGATAGATAGATAGATAGATAGATAGATAGATGATAGATAGATCTGGAGACAGCTTTAAAGACAGCATGCCAGAATCTGAATCCAGGAAAGGAAAGGTTTTTCACTGAGTCTTGAGAGAATAAACTCATGTATCCTTTTCCTTAAAGCAACTGCAGGTTTTTAAACCTCCCTCATGCAGAAAGAGTATGTGCCATGGGAGGTTTCTATGTCCCCTCCTCTTCAGCAGACAAAAGGCTCCACACATGTTGCCTTAACTTAAGCCACTGTAACTGAACCACCAAGCCCACATGCTTCTGTTTTGCCATTTCTAACTGCATGCATTCCTCCACAGCAGATTTCCTAAATGCATCAATTAAACCCTGTGGCAGAATAGAAAGGTAACAATTTGCACGTAGCTGAGAGTGAAGGAGACTCTGGAGTTGTTACAAGATGTAAACAAACAAAGGCTCTGCAAGGTGCAGGACATCCACAACACCACAGCCAGACAAAAATACAGGAGAGTGAGATTGGATCTACACTGATTTGAGGAGACAAAATTGAATAGTTACTGGAGACAATGCTTCCTAGCCCACGAGCATTGCACTCCCATACCCCACACATCCCAAGGAAGCTGGCAGAACAGCACTGAGGCCACGAACTTTGTGTTTGCTCACTGATACTCAAAGGATTAAAGGATGATTTACTTTACTTAAGAAGCCATTCTACTCCCAGATATTTTAAGAAGGATTCTTTTTTTTTCATGGGTTTATCTCGAAAAAGGATTTTGGTGGGTATCTGTCAGGCACCTTATTTTTCAGAGTTCTGCAGTGTCCCCCTTTCTCCATCTACCCATGTGATTCCTGCATCTGTTGCAATGCTTAGGTCATAACATTTAATCTAATACATTGTTCTTGCCTCTCAGCAGCTTAAAATCCAGTAGGAAACACAACTCATGCCCATAGTGGGGGGAAAAAGCCAGGAAAGAGATACCCCAACCAAGATATTAAGAAGAAATAGATATCAGTGGTGATTGGAGCTTTTAGCAAAGCTACCGTACCTGAAGAGGAAACAGAATGCAGTGTAAAGACATTATCAGAGGGAGAAGAGCAGAGGAAAAAGCACAAATGTGCAGCTTTGTTTGAGGAACACAAAGTAATCCACCTTGGCTGAAGCACAGAGGTAGATATGCCCAGGATTAAGGTATCATTTGCTTCATGATTTTGAAGAAGCATTTGGAAACCCTTAGGGTTTCCCAGAAGTGACCGCAAGTAAGATTCTAGAACAAAGGATGGTAACACACTGTCCCTTTTTGATGAAGGGAGGGCACAAGATGCCCACCAGCTATTTTTGTCAGTCCTGTTTTAGTGGCATTTATTAGTCCCATTTATTGCCTGCTGTCACGCTTGTTGATGGCGAAGAATTGAGACAGGAACTATAGGGCTCAGAGAGCGTTTGCTCTCCGACTTTTCAGGAAAGGTTTTACAACGTCTGCTCTCAGCAGCAGAAGTTTTGTTGTTGTTGTTCATGTGATAAAATCCCCAGTTTAACTGTGTAGTACTTTTTAAAAATGTGTTATAGTCAGTTTTGTGAAGACCCATAATATTAGTGTTACATGAACCAAAGCTTTCTATACCTTAATACTGATAAATGTAGTGAATGCCTTATGTTCTTTTTATCCTGTTAGAATAGAGTACAGACACAATTTAACATCACCAATATGACTCTTGTGCTGCTGCAAATTTTACTTATCTTTCTAGCCTGTTGCCTGGAAATAACATGCAGAAAAGTCTCCCACATATGAATTCACTGTGATTCCAGAATGAACCAGGAGGTTTCTTCCTACCCAGTGACAGAAGCATGTGTGTGTACTTCTATATGGCAGACCACTTAATCCTGCAAGGAAAGCCTGTAAAAATAATTTTCCTACATGACATTCAGCAATGGAAGTATCAGATTCAGGTGTGCAATGCTGGCCTAATATAATGAACTTTCATGTGTGGCAAATGGACTTTAGGAGTCACCAAGACTAGAAGTAACTCTGCATGAGAAAGTCTTTTTATGCTATTAAGTCTCTGAGCTTTTGTTATTTTTTAAGTTGCATCCTGACCAATATATATCAGTATTTGGAATTTGATCTGCATAAGAATATTGCCTCCATGCTGCGTAATGCTAGACCTGGGTTCCTTAGAATTTTATCTCTTTAGTTCTGCTCTGTTTCTTACAATATTGGAGATCAAACCAAGAACCTTGTTCACATGACATGAGTATTCTATTAGTCAGTGTTGCAGTCCGCCTGCATAGTTGCTGATAAATGACCGGAACACAGCTTAAGGGAACAAGGAGTTTACTTTCTTACGATAGTCTGGTTACAGTTCATAGTCCAGCTTGACGGGAGAGCACGCACCAACACCAGGGCTGAGGGAACTGGCCACCATAACGGCTGAGAGACGGACAATCCTTACTTGCCAGACCAGCATGTCTGGCCAAGTATACAGAAGGATGCCCACTCTCTCAACCAGCTCTCTGTGATTTATCCAGGGCCTAATCCCACCCACCATGGGCTGGGTCTTCCCCAGCAGCCAGACAATCTCCTTCAGGTTTGCTCTGGGCTTAACTCAACCATCAACTCTCTACACCTGTGCCCAGAGCTCAAACCCTCAAGAGTCAAGTTGACACCTGTGCTTAACTATGACACTCCACCCCTTGTCAACTTGACACAAAAACAATAGCACTTTTAAACTGTAACCTTTCCTTGTCCCCACAGATGTTAAAATATAAATACGTTCCATGGACAAATTTAAAATGTTCTCTCACTAAAACTTCATTTCCAATGTTTTAAAAGTTTAAAACAGATAAAACATTAAAACAGAAGGATCTTAATAAGAAAACATTAAAAAGAACAAAGTCCAGCAAATCACCGCATCCTGTACTTCAATGTCCATCTTCTGCTGCTCATCACGTAGTCAAGGCGGCTCAAAGATTCAAGGAATTCCCAGTCCCCGTTTGCAGCTTAATGTTGTAAAAGCAGAGTTCCTCTGAACCAGGCTGAATCTCCACTCGCAGTTGTCCTCAGCAGCAGTCCCACAGTTCTGGCATCTCCAACACAATTCTGGGTTCTCCTCTGCAGCTTTAAGCTTCACCATCTCTTGCAGGAACTCTACGCCTGCCACTCGGTGCCAAGCTTTTGCTGCTTTCCATGAACCCCTCAGTAGTTTGCCCAAACCAGTATCACCTGAGGGACGCTGCCAGATTCCGAAGCGAGGTTGAAACGCAGCTTAGTCCACTGGAGCCACAGCTGCACCAACTTCAACGTGCTGACGCTGGCAAAGCCTCTCTTCTAGGCAACCAAACTTGCAAAGGGCAAGAAACAGCTTTAACTTGGGCTTTCGCCCCTGAAGGAAATTGAGTTTCCAAACCAGGAACTTGCCATACGGTGGTTTTCACGTCCTCCACCGTCTCAGTGCAAGTCACTAGGTTTTCCTTCACTGATACTCATTTGTCCAACAGCAGCAGATATTCTGCTGCCTGCCCTTTGCACATTCAAACCTTTATGGCTGCCAACACAGCTCTCCTCTGTCAAGCAAACCAGTCCATCGTCCTTATATTCAGTTTTACCAAAGTCCTTGTTTCCCTCATCACAAATTGGGCCCAAACAATGTCTCTCAGCAATTGGCCCACTAAACACTGAAGAACGGTATTTGTAAATCCACAAAGTGAAAATTCTCAAGCATTTTCAACTTTGTCCAGCGAAACCGTTCAAAAGACACAAAATCCACATAGTCAGATTTATCAGCAACACCCCACTTCCTGGGTACCAAATTCTGTTGCAGTCCGCCTGCATAGTTGCTGATAAATGACCGGAACACAGCTTAAGGGAACAAGGAGTTTACTTTCTTACGATAGTCTGGTTACAGTTCATAGTCCAGCTTGACGGGAGAGCACACACCAACACCAGGGCTGAGGGAACTGGCCACCATAACGGCTGAGAGACGGACAATCCTTACTTGCCAGACCAGCATGTCTGGCCAAGTATACAGAAGGATGCCCACTCTCTCAACCAGCTCTCTGTGATTTATCCAGGGCCTAATCCCACCCACCATGGGCTGGGTCTTCCCCAGCAGCCAGACAATCTCCTTCAGGTTTGCTCTGGGCTTAACTCAACCATCAACTCTCTACACCTGTGCCCAGAGCTCAAACCCTCAAGAGTCAAGTTGACACCTGTGCTTAACTATGACATACTGAATAGTCATGTCATGTGAACAAGGTTCTTGGTTTGATCTCCAATATTGTAAGAAACAGAGCAGAACTAAAGAGATAAAATTCTAAGGAACCCAGGTCTAGCATTACGCAGCATGGAGGCAATATTCTTATGCAGATCAAATTCCAAATACTGATATATATTGGTCAGGATGCAACTTAAAAAATAACAAAAGCTCAGAGACTTAATAGCATAAAAAGACTTTCTCATGCAGAGTTACTTCTAGTCTTGGTGACTCCTAAAGTCCATTTGCCACACATGAAAGTTCATTATATTAGGCCAGCATATAAATGTAGTGAATGCCTTATGTTCTTTTTATCCTGTTAGAATAGAGTACAGACACAATTTAACATCACCAATATGACTCTTGTGCTGCTGCAAATTTTACTTATCTTTCTAGCCTGTTGCCTGGAAATAACATGCAGAAAAGTCTCCCACATATGAATTCACTGTGATTCCAGAATGAACCAGGAGGTTTCTTCCTACCCAGTGACAGAAGCATGTGTGTGTACTTCTATATGGCAGACCACTTAATCCTGCAAGGAAAGCCTGTAAAAATAATTTTCCTACATGACATTCAGCAATGGAAGTATCAGATTCAGGTGTGCAATGCTGGCCTAATATAATGAACTTTCATGTGTGGCAAATGGACTTTAGGAGTCACCAAGACTAGAAGTAACTCTGCATGAGAAAGTCTTTTTATGCTATTAAGTCTCTGAGCTTTTGTTATTTTTTAAGTTGCATCCTGACCAATATATATCAGTATTTGGAATTTGATCTGCATAAGAATATTGCCTCCATGCTGCGTAATGCTAGACCTGGGTTCCTTAGAATTTTATCTCTTTAGTTCTGCTCTGTTTCTTACAATATTGGAGATCAAACCAAGAACCTTGTTCACATGACATGAGTATTCTATTAGTCAGGAACCTCCCATACCCTTAAGTCTCTACAATGTTTGAGTCTTTGTAATCTCTTTTTCTCCAGTATCAGGCTGCCAATTGAAGCAATTGTCAGAAAGTATCAGTTGTCACATTCATGGAAGTCTTCTGATCTAATTAAAAAAAGAAATTAATTAAGGAAAGTGAGCCAAGAAAGCTTAAAAAGCTAATGGTAAACATTTCTAGGGAATGTTTTTGATGTAAGTTACTTGTGATTAAAATATTTTGGTTGTATGGATGGTAGATCATTCATTTTAATCCCTTCATGGCTTTTGTTTCTTTCCACTTTTGTGTGGCATTCTCAATCAGAGAGGATATTGAAAAGTATTTTTGAATAAGAAATGTATAGAATATTGTGTATAATAAAATTATCTAGACTGTCTCAGGCTGTTCTAGACAAGAGTTATTTGTAGGTAGATCTGCTATATATGTATCATTCATATCCATGATGCATTTTCACCCTACAAAATTGTCAGGCTTCTCAAAATAGACTCATCACTCACCTCTGACATCTGTCTCAATTAGTTGTCACTATCCATGTATTCATATGAAGCAAAATTTAGCTGTCTTGTTCATTACTTTAGTGTTTCATACATGAATTTATTGAGTTTCTGATATTTTCACACCTTAATTCCCAGTCCCATCCCCTCCTCTTCCTATCACAATCCTCTGCCACTCTCCCTCCTATTTGCATGCCTTTCCACATAAGTGACCCACTGAGTTTCATCAGGGTTGATTTTGATAGCATGTACCAGACCACTTGCTGGAACATGAACCGTGTATCAGTAAATTTACCACTAAGGAAAGCTTCTTCCCTCCTCTCCATCAACATTAACCATGATCAGTCTCTCAAAAAGATGTGGAGTCTTTTGAGATCTTTCCCTTCCATGATGAAATGTTGATAGGACAAATCCTGTGCAAGTCTAGTGGAAATATATATAACTGCAGTGAATTCATAAATACAATGACACTGTCATGTCCAAAAGAGTGTGTCTGGCTGCACCCTTATCTGGCCCCCTCAGGCTCTTAAAAACTTACTGCTCCCTCTTCCACAATGTTCCCTGAGTGAGGAAATGACTTAGATGTTCTGTTTAGGGCTAAGAAGTCTGGCTTCACTTATATTTTGCACTTTGTGCGCAGTCTATGGGCATAATGGCCACTGTTTAAAAGGCAGTTTGATATAATGCCTTTTAGCTAAACCTTAGTAGTTTGCACTCCTTATGGCCTACATGTCCTCCCTTTTCATAGGTTCTTGCTCTGGTTTACATTACCGGGAATATGATTCCTGCTGAAATGTGAACCTTAAATCTAATCAGAAAGATATTGGTTGCTCCCTTGACATTCATGCCACTTTGTACTGATGGTCATTTCTGGTCAGAGCGATTGTTACTCCAACTTCTACCTTTCTCAGATTGATAAGACTATTGATTGTTTTTCTCCCCCAGCAACTTACATAGTACTTTCTGGTACTATGAAAACTGTCTAACAAGAAGGACATTTCTAGATCTTGTTCCAGTTGGTGGTTTTTTATCCATTTCCTGTGATCAACATGTGCTGTGTTTTCAGAAATAGAGGCATGCTGTCCATTTCTGGAGGATACCCAAGAGCAATGGTAAAAGACTATACTGTTTGAGGACCTTTAAGACATCTCTGACCAATAATATATTTTAACTTTATTTTTATTTAGTGTATGTGTGTGCATGCATCAAAGGGCATTGTGTGTCCCTGTGGAAGACCAAAGTTGACTTCGGAAATCATCCTGGGATTGCTTCTACCACCTTTTTGCTTTGCTTTGGGATTTCCTAGGCTCCACCTGCCAAGGTCAGAAGTGCAGGTCACTGCCATCTCTCCCTGGCATTTCTATGTGGGACCTAGGATCCAAACTCAGGACCTTATGCTTGCAAGACAGACTTTTAACCCCTGAGCCATTTCTCCAGTCCTCTGACCAATAACATTTTAGGACAATCATATAGCTGGTACCTGGAATTTTGTTTAATTTCCTATTGGTACTAATTAGAAGATTATGGGGCATTGTTTTGGTTATTCTCTATCTTCCTTTCTCTGTGTTCCATTATATAGAGTGTGTCACTCTTTTTGAAACAAAAATGTTTTGGATATATTAACAATGTAAGATGTTTCTATCCAGTTGTATTTTAAATCTTGATGCTATTTTTTTATTCCTGCACCCTATCCCTTCATTTCTCCTGCTTAAGCATTTCCTACCATTATCACACTTTTCACCTTGTTGCTTGTGGTCTTTTAAGACTTTCCCTATCCTTCACTTGCAACCCGATTAATAATGTTTTTTTCAAGTTTTCTGGCTAGAAATTCCAAGTTAAGTGCATCAACAAAAAGTTCACCAATATCATTTGTATATAGGAAAGAACATGTGGCATTTGTCTTTCTGTGTCTGAGATACCTCAATCAATATATTTTCTATATTTCTATTTACAAAGCAAAACTTATCATTTTATTTTTCTTGATGGTTGAATAATATTTCATTGTGGATATGTATCACATTTTCATTACCCATTCCTCTATTGACTGGGCATATAGGCTGATTCCATTTCCTTGCTATTGTGAATAGGGCTGTAAGAACATAAATATACAAGTATCTCTGTAATATAATGTAGAGTAATTTGGGAATATTGCCAGAAGTGGTATGGCTAGGTAATATGATAGTTCCATTTTCATCTTTCTGAGGAAACTCCATACTGACTGCAAATTGTCATAGCAGTTTATAATCCCACTAACAGTGAATATGTGTTCCCTTTTCTCCACATCTTCACCAGAATTCATCATTGTCTCTGTTCTTAATCTTAGCCATTCTGACTGGGTACAATGACATCTCACAGTAGTTTTAATTTGTATTTCCTTGATGACCAGGGAAGTTTTTAAGATAGTTCTTTGATATTTTATTTCTTTTTGTGAAAAGTCTCTTTAGTTCCAAGGCCCATTTTTAATTGGGTTGTTTGGTTTCTTGATATTTAATTTTCTGAGTTCTTTGTGTACTTCAGAGATTAATCCTCTGTCAAATACATAGCTAGGAAAAATTTTCTCCCATTCTGTGGGTTGCCCTTCTAAAATAATATTCAAAGTCTCAGTTTACAAATAAAAAGTCTCTACTTGATGCTTCTATAGACATTTGCCATATGTTCCTATATAGTTGTGAATCTCTCAGTATTATTCCATCAAACTGATAAGGTTGTCTATAAAGGGAGTCTGTACTTTGAAAGACAAGTCCAGGTTAGATTAATCAGAATTTGACTCACTGAACATTGAACCTTGGGAATATTCATCAACATTATTTATCTGATGTGGACACCTGAAGTGATTACCATTAGTTTCCAGCAGTCCCAGTTCCTGTTTCTTGAATTCAGGCTCTTATGTAGTTCCCAAATCTTGGTTATAACACTTGTGCTGGAAACTGTGCAATAAACTGTGCAAGTGCTTGTGAATGTGTGTGTGCATTCATGTTAAATTTGTTTCTGTTGTAACTACAAAATACTAACTGATTCTCTATCTTCCATCTTTCTTCAGTTATTACTCTTCAGAGCTGAAATTGTAAGAAAAAAGTGTTTCTATAACTTGCCTAATACCTCTGTTCTTCAACTCATACTGTTCCCTATTTATACTTCATCTTGTTTTCTCATTCATGGAAAATTCCAGTTTGTCCTTCAATGGACATGGAGGTATTGTATTTCAAACACTTCCTCTGCCATAATACACAAAATCAAGAAACTTTGTCTTCATGTACTCAAAGCACAGAGTACATCATTTCAGCAACATGGTATCATGATTGGTGATTCACATGTGCAACTCTTCCAGGAATTGCTGAGATTTTCAAGGACACACAGGCAAAGTTCAACAAATTCAAGTGTTTGCTGAATTGAATACCCTGAATCACATTTAGAGAGAATAAAGAATAAGACTTTTTTTCAAAAAATGGATCTTCCTTTTGGCCTTCTATATTTTATGTTTCCTAATCTTGTGTTTCTTTTGAAAATTGTATCCCATTAACATTTCATAGAGTTAAGACTTAATAACTGGTGAGAAGTAAAAAGCAAAAATAGTTGTCCCACTTCTGTGGTTCTCCGCTTCTCCATTTTCCACTGACACATCACATTTGGATGCCATTTTTTTTCTTCCTTCCAGGCTCCCATGGCCTCTCTCTTTGCAGGAATATGCAATGACCCATTATGCAATGAGCTACATTGTATAACACACAGGATTTCCCTCCTCCCCTGAGACCTTCTGCAGAAAGAAACAAACGTGATCCTTAATAATATTGCTATGAGTGAAGGACAGGATGCAATCCCTTAGGAAATTCTGGAGATGGAAACAGTTTGGCTACTTCTGGTAAATTACTTGTGAATTATTTCACAAAAACAAAAGAAAAAATGCCAAGTTTTCTATCTATCTTCCTGGAAAAAAAAATGGATCCAAAGACCCATCTTGCAGTTATTCAAATGAATGAGCATTCATCAGAGAAACAAAATGCTAATCAAAATGAGAAGGAAATAGGTAGAATGGACTCTCTTTGTATGAGTAAATGATACCTGCCCTGATCCACCTGCTCCTTTTCTCATTGTCCAGAAACTGAACAAATAGTTCATTGGAATTATCTGTTCCCATTCTTGAAAGAAAATAAAAATGACCTTTCTCACCTGATCTCTTGATCTCTTTATCTTTACTTCCCCTCTACTTGTTAAGTCAACACTAAACATTCTTGCCTTAGCACACACAAGACAGCCTACCATCCTTTGAGTCACCAACCCATCTTCTCTGAGACTTTCTCTCTCACTCTAATACAAAAGCTATTCAATATTCTGAGATTCTCAGGTTATCCAAATGCCCATTGGTCTTTACACCTTCGTGGCTATTGCACTCCTTGACTGAAAAGTCTATTCCCCTCTGTCTACCAGGATCATCTTCTTCCCTATTGGCTCATTTCAAAGACTTAACCCTACCTTCCCCTGAGGCCCACCTACCATCTTCATCACTACAGAGATATAAATGAATAATCATATTGTGTGTAATTGTAATAGTTATTCTTATCTGTTGCTATAAGAGAGCATTCAAAGTCAAGCACTTTAAGGGAGATTTATTCAGCATACAGTTCTAGAGGAGAGAAACAGTCTTTCATGGTGGAGGCAAGATGGCTGATGGGTGAATCTGGAAACAGGCTAAGTCACTGCAAACATCCTCGAGACTCGGAGCTGCTCAGTCCAGTTGGCCAGTGGGTGACAGATGAAAACTGGAGGATTCCTGGAGAGTTGAAGAAGCAGATAGTCTCTCTTTAAAGTTTTCTGTTCTATGGTTCCTTTTATGGTCTGCTACTGGGAGGTTCCAATCAGATCTAGAGCTTGTCTTTGTACTGTAAATGTATCGATTTGAAAAATCTCTTCAAGTAATCTGACAGCTGATTTTAGTTAATACCAGATGTGGTCAATCCTGGGTTGACACCCAGGATTAATTATCACAGTAATTAATCTTTTGATCCATTTTTTCCCACTAAACTCTTTGAGAGTGAGGAGTATATTCCAACCTCAGTTCCCAAATAATGTTTATGGAATGGAGCAACGACTACACTTTCCCCTGGGGAAGAAAGAAAACACAAATAAGAATTGCTACAGAAGAAGTAAAGGCTTGGTAAGTTTATTCTTCTGCCTCAGAATGTTAAAGGGAAACTTAAGGCAAAAAAAAAAAAAAGAATGTAAATGACTAGGTCCCAGGCAGACGTTCTTCTGCATGCAATATCAATCTTGAATGTTCACAGTCCAAATGTTACAAAATAATAATGGGGTTAAAGTTATTTATTTAAACATTTTTACTGTAGGAAAACAAATTTCCCATTTTCAAAATACTTCAATGACATGAACAAGTGAGCACCACAGAGCCAAAGAGAATTCATGGTCTTCACTGTGCTAAATGTCAATCTTGGCATCTGAAAATTATCAGGACAAAAGCCAAAGGGACTTTCTCCAGCACATGTAAGAACATAGAAAGGGCTAATCCATATAACTATTCAGGACAACAACAACAAATGACAAGGAACAAACATATTGTCTCCAACTGGTTCTGTTTAGGGCAAGGGGAAAAAAATGAGGTCAATGATTTCACAGAAAAAGCTATTCTAGGTTAAGCCTGTCTAACATGAACATAGATAGAAATTTTTTTTTTCAGCCCAGATTCCAACAGCTTTAAAGAGCTTTTCTCTTTGGAAAGTAAAATTCATTGAAGGGATCTTTCAACCCACACAATTTCCCAATTCCTAAAATGGATCATAAGAGTAACTTTTTTTGTTGTTTTGGATTTCTTTTTTTTTTAAGGGACAGATTTTACTTGACTGGCCTACTACTCACTATGTAGCCAAGGCTAGCCTCAAACTCAAGGCAATTCCACTACATCTAGCTTCACAGGAGTAGCTTGATCCCAAAAGGAGAAAACACTTCAACAATGATGGTAGAATCGTTAAAGAGGAATTTGCTGCATGTTTTTATACTGATCCTGCTTGATGGACTAGGAAATATCTGTAGGTTTTAGAGAAACACAGATGCTAGTCCTCGCTTTGTCTC
This sequence comes from Typhlomys cinereus, assembly GCA_023101885.1. Taxonomy (NCBI): domain Eukaryota; kingdom Metazoa; phylum Chordata; class Mammalia; order Rodentia; family Platacanthomyidae; genus Typhlomys; species Typhlomys cinereus. The sequence goes on from JALPQD010000429.1 coordinate 1,373,625, forward strand.
TTCCTTTAACTTTTTGCCCAAAGATACTAAGTCTATACCATTGATCAGCTCAGCATCTGTAAAACTGAGAGTGCAAATTTTCTACTTTATAAAGCTTTGTAAAGATATAGATGATATTTTAAGAGAGCTAGCCAATGCATACATATAAACGCATATCAGCACTGCACACCCATTTTTTTAAAAAATACTATCATTTAATTAAAATTAGTCTATTTTTACCATTAAGAATTTGGATAAGAAACTTTAGAATATATTGGAAACATTTGTGTTTTCTGATCTGGAGCCAAGGTAGAGAAAAAGATAGGAAAGGACAAAGAGAGAATGAGTAAGGGTAGACTCCCTACCCATGGGAGTTAATTAAAATGATAGATTGGTGAAAATGATGTCTCTTTTAAGGAGAACACACACAGAGGCAGCATGAAGGAATAAATTTCAGAACACTTGACCTTTTGCTCTACCAGTGAATGTCTTTCCTTTCCTAGTAATCTACCACTCTATAATAACAGTGATATAATTGAAGATATTACTTTGTAGTCAATGATATGACAAAGAATGGATATGGCTAGGATATGGCTAGGCTTCATGGTATGTTAAAAGATATCAAAGGAGTGGCACAGACATCAACTTTTGGACCCAGTGATCCCATGCAAGGTCTTGGTACCTATTTCAAGAAGAGCGCATGCACCACAAACTTTCCTAACTTAAAAAAGATGCTCTCTGAGCAATGTTCTGAAGTTATGGGTTCAAATTCTTCCCACTCTTGCCACATGGAAGCCACAAAATAGTGGATAGTCTTTTAACATATCCAAGTCATGATTAAATGAATCCAGAGTTATCGAAGTTAGTTAGCATACAATGTAAGTTGCTGATCATGCACCCATCAAATACATGGAAAGCCATAAGTGATAGCCGTGGTTTTATGTGGAAGAAGGAAATGGCCATCTGTCCATTCTTGTAATTGATACTAAAACAATTCTGCAAAAGGCTAACTAGCACTAGAAAAAAAGACTAAACTGATGCCTCCAACTGCAACCAAGTCAGTGTATACTAATAAGGACAAAGGATGCCTTTCCTGCAGAGGCCATGAGACTGGAGGAGTGTTACTGGGCATATTCTTGAAAGTCACCCCATTTCTCCTGGGAGATGCACTCAGGTGTGATGCCATGCTTCCGCGCATGCAGGATGAAGTTCTGCCAGCTGTGGGAAGCCCTGAGTGATATTCTCAACAACATCACTGTGGAATTCCAGCATAATTGACATGCATATTCACAAAGGCTGTCACCTGGAACTGACAACCAGATTGAGTGCAAATTCATATTGTGCCAGCAGCCCACCTCACTTCACACTGTGTTTTAATGATTGGGCATGACACTTGCCAATCTCTGAACAGCTGTGCAGCGATGCTCAGGCTGTAGGTGCACGCAGACTACCAAGTCCTCCTTCCAGCAGCTGAGAAGGGCAAAGGTGTGACAGGCCTGATAAGGGCCTCGTGGCCTCCACAATCAGCACTGTCGCCATCTTCTTACATGTCTAAAAGCATGCCCGAAAGCTCATGCACGTATGCATATGATATATATGATATACATTGCATACATATAGTATATATTATGTATGTATGTATGTGTAATAGATATTATTAAAAGAAGAGGACAAGATAAAAGTAAGGGTGGAATACATTTATTTTAGCTCACTTAAAATATCTCCACTAAATAACTGTTGTAGTTCTCAACAGTTGGGATCTTGTGAAATTAAAGAGCTTCTGTTCAGATAAAGAGATTGTCACACGAGCTCAAAGGGAACCCACAGAATGGGAGAAAATCTTCACTAACCACATATCTGACAGAGCTCTACTGTCCAGAGTGCACGAAGAACTTAGAAAATTAAACTCCAAGGAAAACACTGGCCCAATTAAAAAATGGGCCCTGGAACTTCAAAGAAACTTTACCAGGGATGAAATTAAAATGTCTAACAATTATCTTAAAAAATGCTCCACTTCCTTCGCCATCAGGGAAATGCAAATCAAAACTTCCCTGAGATATCATCTCACCCCGGTCAAGATGGCAAAAATCCACAATACAAACAACGACAAATGCTGGAGAGGATGTGGAGAGAGGGGAACTCTCCTACATTGTTGGTGGGAATGCAGGCTCATACAGCCACTCTGGCGAGCCGTCTGGAGATTCTTAAAGAAATTAAAGATTGAAATGCCATATGACCCTGCTATCCCACTTTTGGGAATAACCCCCCATGCAGCAGAGGTTCGCCTCGATAGCACAAGCTTGACCATGTTCATAGCAGCACTGTTTACAATAGCAAAGTCATGGAATCAACCTAAATGTCCAACAGTTGACGAGTGGATAAGGAAACTGTGGTACATCTATACAATGGAGTACTACTCAGCCATCAAAAATGATGAATTACTGGAATTTGCTGGGAAATGGATGTCATTAGAAAGAATTATATTAAGTGAAGTATCCCAAACCCAGAAAATTAAGCGTCGTATGTACTCCCTAATAGGTGGCTCCTAGTACCAAACTCACCCAGCCCACATTGAGACACTCAAAAGTAAACCTATGTAACACAGTAATTGCAAGGATTATGAACAAGAGAGATGGGTTAGGAGGGCCACACCAGAAACAAGGAGAGAGGAGACCATGTTACAGCAGAGAAAATAGGCCTCCATCAAGGTCTGCAAGTAAGTAATGAGAAATCTGGTTAAGTTCACAGACGTTCTTTCCTGATCTCACCAGAAGGGGAGGGCATATAGTCTAGCAGATAAAAAGTAATCATTTTGCAAATGGGTGATGGACCCCTCCCTCAGTGAGGTTTCCTACTCTTATTACATCTACCCTTGAATGTGCTATTACAACAAGACTCCAGTTTAACAGCTTTTTGTCTCTGGCCAGGGGGTGACATACAGTGCCCAGCAGAATGGAGTGAAGGGAATTGCAGGAGCAGCAAAACTGCAAAAGAAAATCAACAAACCACAATCCAGAACTTCAGAGACTCTATATCAATCACATAGAACTAGGCCAGCCTAATCTCTCCCCATCCTGGAGCTCAGGGACATTTGCAGAAGAGGGGGCGGTAAGATTGTAAGAGCAAAAGGATGGGAGGAGCAACGATTTGCAAGATTCTCAACAATAGTTGGGGCCAAAGCAATCATAATGGGATTTTGCATGCCCTGCGCAATGTCCAGTGCACTGTTGCCCTCATAAAGTCTAGCATCTGTTAAGGGCACCGAGACCCCTGGAAGCAAGGGATTGACAGCCATAGTAGTGATCTTATGCTTAAGGGGAACAAGAGAAAGAGCTTATGGAAATGCCACTGGGTCCTTATATGTCATCGGAGAGGAGGACCCAGTGGAGAGTTAGGCGTACACAATAAAGGACTCTCTGGGAATTGGGGGGAGGCACTGGGGGAAGGGAGGGGGACGAGGGGGGAGGGAGGGAACTGGTAAAATATTTTAAAATGTATAATTAAATTTTTAATAAAAAAAATAAAATTATAAAAAAAAATAACTGTTGTAGTGAACTTACATCTCAGACATTTGTTTCTGAAGGAGCAGTGACTTGAGTTTGAAAATTCCTATTATAATAACATGTTGTTTACTTCAAAACAACTCAGGAGTTGAAGTTAGATAGGCAGCTCACATTTTTTGGTCATACTTATGTTTCTTCTGATATCTGCCTTCATGTTTGAGTATACTAATGTATAGTTGAGAGTGCATGATAGTGTGGGATATTAAATGTATTTTCAGATGGCCACCATTTGAATTCATACTATTATATGGAAGCTCATTTTTTACATTTGTTTATTTCATGTGTGAGGGAAGACGGTGGTACATGTATGTGCCATGTCACACATATGAATGTCAAAGGACAGAATTCAGGAGTCTGCTCTCTCTTTTGACCACATGGGCTCCAGAGATCAATAATAGGTTGTCAAACTGAGTCATAAGCACCTTTACCCACTGAGCTATCTCGCTGACTTTCTATAATTTATTTTAATACCTTCCTCATGTGTTATATAACATGTGCGTGCCTCACCAAAATGACATGCATATGGTACATAATTAGCTAACCCATCAAATATTAACTAACCCAGAAAATGCAGTTCTACTTAAGTCAAGAGGTTCATTCTCCCACATAACACTGCTACCATATTTTCATCAATGGCAGGTCTTTGCAGACATGGCGTGGCAACAAGGTGCCTGTGTAATTGGTGACTCTGGGAGCACAGAATAAACTGTTAGCTATGGGAAGATCAGGGAATCCCATTGCTGTGCTTACAGTACAGTATGGATGGCATAAATGTTTAAGGGTTGAAAAAGTGAATGAGTTTTCATGGATGATTACCATGAGCTAGACCACTTCTCTGTCTTGTTTTGTTTCCTTCTGAGATAAAGCAAATTGATCTATGGGGCATTAAGTTCTATACAGTAAGTTGAACACATTTCCTTTCCAGGACTCTTGTATGTCTAGTACCCAGCAAGAAGTAGAGTGCTGAAAGTTACAATGGGAACTTTCAGAGAAATCAATAGTACCTTTGATTTCCAAGCTCTACTAATAATAGAATAATGGCTACATTATTATGTTTGTGTGTGTGCGTGCGTGCGTGCGTGTGTGTGTGTGTGTGTGTGTGCGTGTGTGTGTGTGTGTGTGTGTGTGTGTGTGTGTGTGTGTGTAGGTGAATGTGTGTGCATAAAAGTTCATAGATAGGCTAAAGAATAATTTTTGGTTTTGTTTCTCAGTCACCAGCCATATTATGTTAGTTACTACTTTGATTTAAAATGCTAATGAAAGGGTGACAGCTCAACTGGTAAAATGCATTTCTGGTAAGAAGGACATGAGTTCAATATTCGGAATCCATGCCAGGCATAGTGGTACACATTTGTAATCCCAATGCTGAGGGCTCAATGTAAGTCAGTCCATAATATCTGGCGACAGAAAATATTTGGTGACTGAGGAACAAAACTGAAAATTATTCTCTAGTCTATATAACTTGCACGCTCACACATTCACCTACACACACGCACACATTCCTAACCCATGTCACTTGCCCTTGTTCAAGTTTTATACATTGTCTAGAACATGGAAATAAGAAATAAAAATTCTTGTTTCTTGAATAATAAGGCCTAACAATTATAAGCTAAATCAGGACAGAGCTAAAACTCTCATAGATCTGTCATGTGAATATGAAAAAAATAAAATCAAAATGACCTCTGTGAAAATGTTTGATGAAATATTATATTCAATTGTGTACAATTGTATATGAACTATATATATTATGCACAACTCACAATAGCCAAGATATGAAGTCAGTTTACTTACCTGTCAGTGGAAGAATGGATAAAGAAAACATGGCAGATAAATACATGGAATATAAATAGATTGCATGCAATGTGGTGCCAGTTACATAAAATTGTGTCACCTTGACAGTTGAGTGTTCAATCTTTAGGCTCACCTCTTAGGAGTTATCTAATTGAAAACTGTGTGAGATTTTTTTAACTGATGTGGAAAGAACCACAGTGGGTGAGACCACTCCCTGGGTAGCTAGATAAAGTGGAGTGGGAATTAATAGGCTTTGGCAGAATGGCAAGCTGGGAAGCATGCCCGTCTCTCAGCTCTTCCTGTGCCTGTGATATGTCAAGTTCCCTCCTCTCGTGAAGTTGGTCTGAACTTTCCTGCCATATTGATTAAGTGTAATCAGAATTGCAAACTACAATAAAGACCTTGTTCCCCTAAACGGCTTGGGTCCTGCATGTATAGCAGCCACTGAAGAGAAACTAGAATACATAGATACATAGGTCTGTGTATGAATAAAACCTCCTTTTATAAAACTAACATCCTCAGTTCAAACCCTAAGTTTTCATTTTCTTTATCTATTAATGCCAAACTTAGCTAGATGAAAACAGCTCTCAGTCAAATAGGTCGGGAACTTGGGAAGGCCTCAGCTGCAGGGTTTCTCTCTAAACCACTCAGCGGCAGGTAGGCAGAGAGACTGGAAGACCTTCTACAAGTAGACTTCTTCACACTTGCTTCTACCTGGGCACTAGACACTTCACCTTAGGTGGGCTCCACACCTTCCCTGTGAGCGGTTTTCCCCTATATGAGAGCTTCTCTATGTCTCTCCAGCAGAGCATCCAGTATTTGCTCTTCTTACACAGAAGAAGCAAAGCTTTCCAGTCACCTCAGATCTGTATCTAGAATAGAAGCAGTACCTCCTCTACCAAATTGCGCTCATGGAAACCATCACAGGCTGGCCCTGTCATACAAGAAGTCAGGAAATAGATCCCATTTCAGTGGGAAGATTACCAAAGAATATTCAGCTGCTTTTTGTCTACAGACATTTCCTTCACCAAGACAGAAAGTTGATAAAAATGGAACTATGGAGTTGCCCTGGTTGCCACCCTTGATCATCCTGTCCTCACGGAATAAGTTTCATTTCCCGAATATCAGTAAATAATTCTATAAAGCCTTAGATTAAAATTCAATGAAGCTCGGATGCATAGCTGAATTAATTTCCATGCTTCAGTGCATACGTCTCAGGGGTAACAGAGGAGTGTTTGTGTTCTAGTTATTTAAGGTAATTCAAACTTCTCCAAATCTAGTGGGATCAAGCAGCCCAAAATATCATTACGGCTAAAAATTTACTCGACAGGAAAGTGTCATTACAAATCAGCCCTGCGCTCTCTACCTCCTGGGCACGTAAAAACCTCGGCCCTGCCTCTTTCAGTATATTTTCACATCTCAACAGGGAGCACGGTTAAGTAAGAACTAAAATAGCATTGTGAGGCCAGAAAGCACACAGAAGACAGAAAATACAAATAGTACAGACAAACACAGGGCATCTCGGACAAGCCCAAGGAGAGTGATCATTTATTCTTAATACTAATGTCAGGCGCCTCCACATTTAAGGGGATTTTATTTTTCTGAACTTTGGCTATTATCACTCAAAGTTCAAATGAGTTCTACAGATGACATGATTCTTCATTGCATCATGATCTCAATAGATACTCATCACAAAGCATTATGTACCCATCTAGTTTATTATCTATTAGCTGGACAAAAAACTGGAGCTGGCTGGATATGTCACAGGTGGATGACTTTGGCTCCTGGGAATTTTCCATATAGGGCTAAGCATGCTGGAAAAGAAAAGACTAAATTTGTCTGTAATTTAAGTAGATTTAGACAAAGCAAAGGAGAGAATAAATAAATATGACCTCGACAGAGGCGGCAAATGTTAACTTGAGAAAAGGTAGCTGGAATGCAGCTTACGGTCTGATGGAATTCAATGGTCCTAGCCTCCACTCCATGTCATTTACCTCCTCCACGGATGGCAAGGACTCTCTCTGTCCACTGTTATAGATACCTAGAGCAGCATTGGGTACATAATAAGCACATGATAAATATTCATCAGTTTTTAACCAATAAAGTCCGTGAGCACCAACTAAAGAGAATCCAGGAGGCTCACTGAATGTGAGTGCAGTTACTAGAGACCTTCTATCTTTGGTAGAAGACAGAATGGAAATACTAATAATACCTGGAAAATTCTGCCATCCCTGATTCAACAGGCAGTGGATAACAAAAGACTTGGAGTCAGGCGCACATGAGAGGAAACAAGCCAAACAGAAAAGCCAATTCCATGTTAAGAAAGAAAGAGAGCAATTGTACAATGCAGCAACTCTGGAAGATAAGCACTCAGATCCTAAGCCTGAGGGGCAGAAAAGTCTATGGGGAGAGGGTAGGAGGGATAAAGCAGAGGGCAGAATGGGAGAAAAGTAGGACATACAGGCATCATGGGTGGCATCCTTCCCAATTCACCAGTCTCACAGAAACAAGTTCTCTAAAGAGCACTGTGGTTTATGCTTCTCCACTGGACTCACTCAGAAGTTGGCCGAAGGAACGGGAGCGCATATGCAAGAGAAAGAAGCAAGGAACAAGAAAGACCCATCGTGTGCGCCACAGCAAGGCAATCCACAGTCTCCTGCTGCCTGAGATATTTTGTCTCTGAGAAGTTCTTTTTTTAAAACAAGAAACTATACAAGAGCCAGCCTCTGAACTTCTAAACTCATCAAGGAGAACTGCTTTGAAGAATTATCCATGGTAAGTTTTACTTAAAAAGACTCATAATATAAAACACGAGGATTAAAAAAAGTCAAACCCAAGTAGACCGCATGCTAATTAGATTTAGTCTCTGGTTTTTGTGGCTTGCACACACATAACACACACACACACACACACACACACACACACACACACACAGTGAGAGACAATCATACAATCACCACCATCACCAAACAATGCACAAATAAAAATTAGTCACAGCCCATACTCGTATTGTTTAATGCCTCACCTACAGTTCTAACAGTAGAGGTTGACTTCCCACAATGAGTAACCCTTAGTACTTTGTGAGTTAACAGATCCTGTGCTGGCTTTTAGAGTTATGGCACCTGTTGGATTGCTGGATACCTTGCTTTCTGGTTCTAATCCTGACTCTCCTTCCCATGACTATATTCTTCCTACTGGATTCTGACAATCAACTTCATGAGAGAGCTACATTCAGTTGGGCTCAACTTTAGAAGGACAGTATTAACAGATGTGGGCTGAGGAGATGGCTTAATCAGTGAAGCACTAGCCACACAAGCATGAATGAGGAACTAAATTTGGATCACCAGCATCCATGTAAAAAGTTGGAAATGTACCTGTAATCCCAGTACTAGACAGGTGGAGACAGGAAGATCTTTGGGTCTTGCTAGCCAACCAATGTATCTGAATCAGCAAGCTCCAGCTTCAGCAAGAGACACTGTCTCAGACAGTAAGGCAGAAAGCAATAGATGAAGACACCAAGGTAATCTCTTACCTCCGAAACACAAACACGTGCACACACGTGTGCATATGTAAACATGGCACATGCAAATAAAACAATTTTTAAAAGAAGAGACATGGTCATATTTTGAATGAGGTTGTCTGAGATAATTACCAAATATTAAAGAGATGAATAATGGACTTATAAGTAGTTTTAAAAAAAAATTCCTTTATTTTGTATTTTCACACAGCATATATTATTTTTATTCTCCAGAAAATACCATTGCATTGAAATACATATGAACCTCATTTTAATTTCTGTAGAAAGAAATGTACATGTATATGTGCTTGTGTTTATATAGGAAAAGATCTGAAAGTCCAGGACTAAGTTTTGCAGAACATGGAACAGAAAAGAGGAAAGAAAAGTTTAGCTCCTGCAATTCCTTTTTTAAAGTTTTTTCCTGGTTTTGCTCTCTCTCACTTGTGTGTATGTGTGTGTATGCTTGTGTGTATGCCTGTGAGTGTGTGTGTGTGTGTGCCAGAGGGCACTTGAGTCAATTTGTCTGTGAAGGTACAAGGGTGACACTGAGAATCATTCTGGATTTCTCTAACTCCTTAGTGCTTTGATCTGGCTTTGATCACCTTCCAGGGCCAGAACTGCAGGCCACCACCATTTCTGCCAAGCATTTTTACTTGGTATCTAGGGATCTGAACTCAGTTCCTTTTAAAGGCAAACGTTTTTAACTGTTGAACCATCGCTCCAGCTCCAACTTCTTCAATTTTTAAATAATGATTGAATTTGTATTTTACAGTAAATATTCTAGTAGAAAAGATTTTGTAAATTTCTCCCTTAGCAGTTATATCTGTAACAAATGGATTTGGTGCTAAAATAAAAAACAAATACATATATGTAAACAAATAGAAATAAAATGAATATTGCTATGACACTATGTAGTATAGCTTTAGTAATCAAATGTTGCTTTCTTGTTTATCATTGTTAACATTATAACTATACTTTGCATTTGTATTTGTTCAACTCTTTTTCTAAATTAGGTGAGGCTAAAGAAAAGGAAGATGAGTCTTAGGTGCCTTAATGTAATTCTCTAGATAGAAGGAAATGCTTGTAGTACACACACCCAAGTCTCCCCTAAATGCAGGCCTGTCCTTTAAGGATGTTATTTGAGCTACAGGAAGCCCACGCACACAGGGAACACAAGTGCACCAGTGTGGAAGCTACACATGAAATTACTTTCCCTGGAGGACTTTAAAAATAGGCTGGCGTGTCTGGAAGGTGGAAATGCATTCTGCTGAAGGCCAAGCAGATGGACTTGGTGACCCCTGAAGGTCCCTTCCAGCTGGGTGATCTCCAGCTTACACCTCTGGTTCAGGCACAAGAATCCTATTCCCTGCATACAGGACCTTCAGCTGCATTTACTGATTGCTTAGTTTGCAGGCTACAGATATTTCCCTGTCTAGCTACATAGAGAATCCTTGAGCAGTTCACATCTGCAGTGAGCGCCTGAAAGCTCTCTTTCATAGGAAGCACATGTCTCCTGCCAGAGGTAAAGCATTAGTTCAACGAAGCCCAAGTTGTGGGACACCACGTAAAACAACTAACTTGTAATTTCCAAAATTGTCAGTATCATGCAAAGCCGAGATACATTTCAGGTTGAAGGAGACTAAAAGGTTATGATAGCTAATGCAATCTGCACTCTTGGATTGGACTGGGTCAGACTGTGGAAAGCAATGCCATCAAAGCAAATATTAAGTTAATTAATAAGATTGGACTGTGCATCGTACATTAAAGCATTGTATCAGCATTTGATTATTCTTTATCTATATTATTATTACATATAAGAAAACCTTTGCACTTAGGAAACCCAAGACTAAAATATTGAAAGTCAAACACATACACTCTATGGGTCAAATAAAAAATGTTCAAAATTGATGAATCTGAGAAGTCATCTACAGACATTCGTATAGAACTGATTTATGTAATATGTCACTTAATTTTCATGACATTTCTGCATGGTGACTTTTATTCTCCCTGATTCATGCCTAAAGCCCAAAAGATTAGCTGAAGTTGCTCAAATTCATGACTGCTAAGGATTTAAACTAGCACGATAGCTCAGGAGTGAACACCTTTGCCTCATAAGCAAAAGAACCTGAATTTATTGCCACATTCCATATTTAAAAATGGAGGATGGATATGATTGTGATCTATAATTTTAGCCCTGGAAGGCAGAGCCTGGGAATCCCTAGAGCAAAGCATTAAGGAGCTAGGGCAATCAAGATGCCATCCTTGTGCTTTCACAAGCACACACACACAAGTGCCCACTTGCACACATGCCTACGCCCATATGTACACACATGCACACATACATTCACACACACAACACACAAAGACAAAAGAGGGTTTTGTCACGTTCTTACAACCTTTCTATAAGTTAGAAACCATTTAAAATTAAATAATAAAAAGTAGACTCTAATACTATATCATAACTCGGGGTTCCCACTCTCAGAATTGCCCTTCCCATCATCCCTAGCTTCACGTGCCTACTCTCCTTCATCTCCTGATCGTTGTTTTGGTTCCAGGTCTGCCCCTCAGCTGGCCTCCCTTATTTCCCCTTCACATCTTAACCCCAGCCCATCAGGATCAAAACTCTCCCAGTTCCCACGAGGCATTCCTGACTGAAGCTGCTCACTTCCTGACAACTAGTTCGTTAACTGTCCCTGAGCAAAGTAAAATGTATAAACTCCTGTGTTCACAGGAGTTCAGGAAGCCCGGAGAGAAATGGCCTGTTGACAATGGATTTCTGTGGATGTTAGGGTAGGAGGATCAACCTCACAAAGGAAATGACTTAGGAAGGGAAGATAAGAAGTAACATTCAGGAGTGTTTGTCTTGTCCTAAGTGATTTATGTAAGATCTCATTCAATCTTCGTGACATTTCTACATGGTGGAATTTATTCTGTTTCATACTTGAAGCTCAGAAGGTTAGCTGACTTGCTCAAACTTATGATTGCTAAGTAATTTGAGCATCAATCCAATACATAAACCTGTGTGTTTGAAACCAAACCAGTGGTTAAGCAACTTCATTTAGTGTTTCAGTAACTTCATTTCTTACCTCACATTCTGCATGGACATAAGCAACAATAATAAAATGAGTCTGATTATTCATCTTGCTAAACTCTAATAAACTTGAATCACTTTGGATTACTCTTTTATTTTTTGAGTTGATTATTTGAAGGGGGAAAAAGTGCATGGTGGCAGACCAGAGAACAATGTTTGAACGTCAAGTGCTCCTTCTACCCGGTAGGCTTCTGGGGACCACACAGAAGCCACCAGATTGAGAAGAGTCTCCTTCCCACTGAGCTCCTCAATAGCCCCAATCTTTTATTTTCTATTCCTAAAATGTTGGTAATAAAGTTCAGCCTATCTACGCCAAAATGCTCATTTACTTTGCTGACAGGACTATAACCTAATCCAGTCCAGTTGAAAGGTGACTTAGCAACACTACAGTACAATCTCAAAGTGTGTATATTGTTTGATTAGAAATCATTGCTTATCTATCTAGCATTAAACATAGAGTGGGTGGTTTTGTGTACTAAAATGCTCCTTGCAGCATTATTAACAGCAATTAAAATATGGCTTAAATGTCCTATACAACAATAGATTAGTGAGTTACAATTTAGGTTGACAAGAAGTTTATAATGTTACAAAAGATTCTTTATTTCAAGATCAGGTGAGAAAATCAAAATATAAAATCAAATATTAAGAATGACTGCTCCTGGGAAGAAACTTTTAATATTTAAGAAGAGTGGGCCAATCTCATGCGTGAAGAATATAAAGTGGTAAGTCTACACAGTGTTGTAGCTGTAGAAGCCATTTCATTAGTCTGAGAGAACAACGAAGCAGAAATGGATGCAGATGTTTGTGTGGGTAACAGAAAGGGTCTCAAGATTCTCCTGTAACCTCTACTGTGACAATGTAAGGATTTCCTGATAGTTTTGTATTGTGGTATGAAAAAGTAGAATCGAATGTCCTTGGTCTTTTGTTTTAAACACTGGTAAATGTCATTTCTCTGAGGAGGATCTTTTTTTATTTTTTTTTATTATTTATTCAATTGTGCATGTGGTGTGCTCGTGTATGTATGTGTGAGTATGTATATGTGTGTGTGTAGAACCATGGACAAATTTGGGAACCACCATGGACACCTCCACCTCCTCCGTGTTGACTCTGCCCCCTGGATTCACAGGCTCCGCCCTATCAGGGCCAGAAGCGCAGGCCGCCCCCGCTTCTGCCCGGCGTCTATACGTGGGGTCTAGGATCTGAACTCAGGACCTTCTGCCTGCAAGGCGGAGGCTTAACTCCTGAGCCACCTCTCCAGCCCCCTCTGAGGAGGATCTTGAGGAGTATTTTTGGGAACAGGAACACCAAGGCTTAGTTAGATACTGAGTGTATTAACTGAAAGTTGCCAGCTAGACATTTATGTGAGATTCAGGGCTAAAGTTTATAGAAGAGATGAGACCACTATGAGAGTAGACAGAGAAATGAAGAGAGTCATGCATTAACCTCACATGGATCAATGGTAGGAAACTGAGGAGACCAGAACATTGGAGAGAATGAAGTATCAGCCAGGCAGGTCAGAGGAATAATAAGAGGTCTGTGCTCAGAAGACAAACCAAGGTGGGACGCAGAAGAAAGAAGAACCAGTGGGCTCAGAAGCTGCCGAGGTTAAGTAATTACTCTTAGTAAGTAATAGGGGAGAAGGCCAAAAGAGTCATGAGCGGGGCATTCCAAATTCATGATCCTCTTCCCTCAACCTCCTGAGCACTGCGATTACAGGATCATGCCACCACACCTAGCTAGCGCTTGGCGTTGAGTACACTTAATTTATATAATGCAAAACTTTTATACATGATATTGCACGTGTGTGTGTGTGTGTGTGTGTGTGTGTGTGTGTGTGTGTTTGTGTACACACAAGAGGCACATAAATGTATGTGCCTATAGAGGCACAAGGGGGACATAGGAAACATCCTGGATTGCTCTTCCTCCTTATTGCTTTGCTCTGGGGTTTCCCAAGCTCCACCTTTTAGGGCCAGAATTGCACATCACTGTCATTTCAGCCCAGCATGAGGAATCTGGGGTCCAAACTCAGGACCTTTTTCTTGTGAGGCAAAGACTTTTACCTCTGAATCATTTCTCCAGCCTTAAATTTTATATTGTTGATAGAAATTAGCACAATTGTTTCTGAAGCTGAGAAGAGGGAGATGGAGAAATCAGGCTGATGGTCTATATCATGACTACAGTATCAGCACATAAGGAAATACATTATTGAAAACTCTTCAGTCCGTACACTTAAGATCCCCACATTTCACGAAGAATGCAAATTGCACTTTAATAAAAATAAGTTCTAATTTGTCATTTTTGCATTTTTCCAATATTACTGTAATAAACAGTAACTACTGCTATAATAAAAAATAAACACTTAGAAATGAAGGTCGGATTACTGAATATGTCAAACTTCTTTGAATTGTAAAGGTAAGAATTAGCAAAATAATATTTTTTTCCTCAAATGAAACCAAGGTAAATAATAGTTTAAAAATGTGCGCTGTGAAACCTTTGCCAGGGATTTCCCAGGAAAACTTATCTTCACAAGTTAAAAAATTAATTTTTTCAGATAAATCAGGAAAAATCACAAGTCAAGAATGACTTTTGCAATCAGCAAATACAAAGCAGCAGAAACAGCACCAAAATAAATATTGGAAACTACCAACAAAATACAGTTTAGTTTTGTTGAAAATGTCAGCCCAATTCCTGGTCCGGAACTTCTCCAAAATGGCAATAATATGTCTAGTGTCTAGTTCTGAGATTGTTCTGTGAACTAACACCCAGGAAAGTTTTGAGAAATCATAAAGAACCCCACACATGCAAAGCCTCAGAAGCAATACAACTAGAGGCCATGGACAATTCCATTTATGCCTGTCGCTCTCCAGGGACTATGTCCTTTGAAGGGAGACATTAAAAAGTCCTTCTTTCCTGGAAAAATAGCCCAGAGCCAATTCTCAAATAACTATGAGCCTGAAGCATCATCTTTGTACAGTCAGTGAGTTTTGTAGTATAGTCAGAGGCTCTTGAGCAATTGTAAAATAACCCCCTACAACTCCAATCTCCTTTTTCTGTGACTCTTCCTCCTCTTGATTTTCTTTAGACTAAGACTCTTATCTTCTTCAGGTAAGTTAGTCAAGAAGAAAGTTTTGATTTATCTAAAAGGTGTATCAACTTCTAGATATAAAAATGCAATCTCTTCCTCCTATCCCAACCTTCAAACACTAGTCATTTTCTTTCAGCATATTGTATGTTTTGAGAAGCCATGCATATAGAATAGGATTAAATTGTATTTTTTTTCTAGAATAGGAAACAGGATCAAGAAATGACAGAAAAGGCCAGAATGATCATTTGGGTTGGTAAAAAAGACTTCCAAATACCAAATCAAAGGGCACAGATTTTTATCAAATGAGAAAATAGGTGTTATTGATGGTATCTGAAAATAATCATGCATATTTTAAGTAATGCTTTAATCAGGTTAATTTGAACGGAATGAATTGAATGGGATATAAATGAATAGATGCACTCACTGATAATCTCCTGATTTTTTTCCTTGCATGATGAGTCTGTGTTTGTATGTATCAGAGGGCACTGTGTATGCCTTTGGAGGCTCAAGGATTAGTTCTGGAGTCATGTTGAATTACTTCTATCTACTTTTTACTTTGCTCTGGGATTTCTCAAGCTCTACCTTCCAAAGCTGAAAGTGTAGGTCTAAACCTAGTGTTTTTATGTGGGGTCTAGGATCAAAGCACAGATCCACACTCACGTCCTTTTGCTCTTAACCCTTGAGCCATCTCTCCAGCCTCTGCTGATGTGCTTTAGTCACGTGGTGGAGAAATCAATGAGAACAATGAAACTGACAGAGAATTAGGGAACTCATGAATGACACACGTGCTTGTTTTTGGACAGAGTGATATTTTTAAGGTATTGATGGGAACCATACAGAATGTCAGACAGGTGTGACAGAAAACAACAGAAAGTGGGTTAGAGAAGGGAAGGAAAGCACAATGGCTTCCGGGTTGTAATAGAAAAGGGGGTAGATAGGGTTGGGGATTGAGATATGAAAATATCACTTCACAGTATTCATGTGTGAAACTCTAAAAGAATGAAAATTAAATTGAAAATAACAGCTTTCCAGCACCACCTTGGGAATGCTTGTGTCTTGTTCTTGCTTTTGTCAAAGAATTGTAGTTAATATATAGTTAATAATTTTATGTAGTTAATAACCTATGGATCAGAACTACTATTTCAAATGAGTGCATTGAGTTTATATAATGAATAACCTATAAATCAGAAATACTATTTCAACATGTAGAAATTCTAGAATTACTGAAATATTTTACATTATTTTATTATGTTATTTAAATTTCTTTTCTGTAGTCTTCAAAACACAATGTGATTTTTTTTTTCATCATAGGACATCTTGGCTTATCCTAGTCACTTTACAAGTGCTGAGTAACCACCTCTGTGGTCATGACACAGGTCAGTACAGTTCTAGATGGCACCTGCCCTTCTCTCACTGATGATCATTATTGGTAGAGGAAGAGAAAAAAAATGTGGTTACCAGGGCAAGCAATGGAAAAAGTACATAAAAGTGTATCTGTATGTATGTTACTATATGTAAGCACATTTACAATAAATTATAGAGCTTTTCTTATGTGCTAAGTATTAATTTATCACTTCAGTTATATTAATTTCTTAAGTAACAGAAATAACTATGGGTCAGTACTATGAATATTATTTCAATTTCATAAGGCAAAAATAAACTCAGTAAGAAGATTAAGCAGATTGTTTTCAAAATTATGTAGGAATTAAAGTGACATTGAAGTAACTGAACCTGTTTCTGTAAGACCATAATAATTCCGTACATAAAAAGCAATACAAATGATTCTTGATCTCTTTTTAGAAATTTCTTTTTCTTTATTATCATTGTGCATGTGTGTGTGTGTGTGTGTGTGTGTGTGTGTGTGTGTGTGTGTGTGATATTGGTGTGAGGGACATGCAGTCCACCACATAAGTGCAGATGTCAGAGGACAATAGTTGGGAGTCAGGTCTCTCCTCTCACCTCGTTGAGGCCAGGTCTGTCTTATTTCTGCGGTTCTGCATATTCTACCTGGCCCAGGAACTTTCAGATGATTCTCCTGTCTCCATCTTCGATCTTGACTTAAGAGTGCTGGAATTACAAGATGCAAGTCACTACATCCATCTCTTTATGTAGGTTCTTAGAATCAAACTCCAGTCATCAGGCTTATGTGACAAACACTTTGATTGTGTGAATCATCTTGCTGGCTCAAACCTATAATCTTTTTACACTTAGCTCATGTAACATTTACTCTTCTCTGCTTTCGTGAGACACCACTCAGGTTTAAAACAATTTAAATGAAGAAAAGGATATTCGTTTGGTTTACAGTTGCAGAGGGGAAATTCAGTACATTATGGTGGAAAAGGTAGAAGCTGGAAGTGACCTAAGTCACGCCGAGAGCTACAAAACTGCAAACTGTGAAAACCCTAAAGCTGGGTGGGGCAAATCAACCTCAAGACCCACTCCCTGTGATATACCTTCCTCCAGCAAGGCTCCACCTTCTAAAGGTGTCATAGCTTTCCCAAACAAATATTCAAATACATAAGCCTATGGGGGAACAACTCAGATTTCAAACCATGACAGCTCATCTGTGTGTAAACTTGTTGTGCTGATTTAGTTTATTTCTTCTTACACTTTCATGTATAGGTGTGGGGGGGTATTGCATGTTTATATGCATGACCACATGTATTTGACTACACATGTGTGTGCAGGTGCATGTGCATGTGTGTGTAGACCCACGGTTGATATCTGGAATTGTCTTCAGTCTCCCTTCCACCTCATTCTTTTTGAGATAGTGTCTATTATGAAACCTAGAGTTTGCCCATAGGCACAGTGTGGCTAACCAGCTTACTTTGGGGATTCCCAGTCTCTACTTTATGAGGCTATTATTACCCAGGATATTTGGAACCTAAATTCTAGTCTTTTATTTGCAGCATAAGTGCATCAACACCAAGACATTTCTCCAACTCCTTAACCTACTTTTATGACAAAAATTAAATTTTATAGCTATCTTTATGTAATAACTCACTGTGAACAATTTTTCAACTTCCAAAGCAGTGGCAACAATTGTGATGATTTCACACTAAATATTACATATATATACAATCTCTCCACTTTAGTTTCCTCTACACAGCTGGGACCTTTGCATTTGGTAAAACAAATAACTGACTTACTGATTGATTTAGGAATAAGAAATGATACAATAAACTCCATATTGTCATTTTGCTTCCCAGGCAAAATGGCCATAGCACTCCACGTCTCCTCATGCCAACTGCCAGAATCAGGGTCTTAGCCCAGACATCTAAGCACATTGGCCTCCATTTCTGCCCAACGTAAGCACTTAACAAATACAGAACTCCAGGAGCAGCCCTGAAGACAGATATGCCGACTAAATGCCAAAAAATGATGCCAAGTCAGAACATTCTCTTGAATCTGTCGACTCCACAGGTGGGCAATGAACTGACATGCTCCACTAACATGTGGCAAGTTTCCAAACCCAAGGCATCTCCTCCAATTGAGAACCAATTAGGCTGAAACTACTTAACGATTAAATCCCTCCTCTAGGTATGTCCACAGCTCTGTAAAATTCCAACAGATAATTGCAGTAGGAGTAAGAGATCAAACTTAACAGTGCTTCTAAAACACACTTCCAATGGCCTAAGGCTCTGTGATGCTAGTTGGATTATTAAGTGCACACTAAACACCTTTTTATCTTTACCCCCCATTGTTCCCACTACAGGGATAATGGGGGAAGACAAACTTAGAGCTGTAAATGAAGCACTGCACCATCAAATTCAAGTTTAGGCACATCAACTAACAGTCAAAATCAGTCTAAATTTCTTTCATTGCTGACTTGGGAACTGAGCTTTCCTGGGATCTGGAAGAGAACATCTGTCTCATGTAACCCTCATCACTGTTGTCCACATCCTGGGTACATGCCCAGCATAGTGAATTCTCATTATCCGTGTGCTGCAACCAAGTTAGTGGGAAGATTCTCAGAAATACCTAACACATACTGAGCACCTCCTGGGATTTTCTAAGGAAGAAATAGCCTTACAAAATCATCAAGCTTCATAAATGACCTAGTCCCTTTAGCAGACTTTAGTCATTCCTTCTGGATCCTAAAACTATAACCAATAATTACAAAGAAGGAAATACTCACCAAGCCAATATGCTAAACAAAAGTATAAGCTTATCATAGGTGTCTTGCAAATGAAGGCAACTTTTCTTCTCATACCTTCAATAAACCTTACATTTCCTACAGAACTTTTTTCTTCAAATACTATGAAAACATACACAAACACGCATACACAAGATAATTAGTCTGAAAGCCACAAGACTGGAAACTATATACTGCCAATATGATAAGTCAAGATATACCAATAGAAAGTTCTCTTATGCTCCTGAATCTGTACAATTAACATCATAAGAAATGACCAATCTGCCAGAAGCAATATATAGATTCAATACAATGCCAATCAAAATTCTAAGACAATTCTTTACAGAAATTGACAAACCAATATCAAAAGTCATATGAAAACAAAAGTATCAGGATAGCAAAGACAATCCTGAGCAATAAAAACTCTGTTGGATGTATCATTATACCAGACCTTAATCTATACTACAAATTCAAAATAGACACATAGATCAATGGATAAGAATTGAAGACCTCAACATACAGTGCCCATCATGATGGAGTGAAGGGCATTACAGGAGCAACAAAACTGCAAAAGAAAATCAACAAACCACTATCCAGAACTTCAGAGACTCTATATCAACCACCTAGAACTAGGCCAGACTAATCTCTCCCCATCCTGAAGCTCAGGGACATTTGCAATGTTCAACACACTATTGACCTCACAAAGTCTAGCATCAGCTAAAGGCACCAAGATCCTTGGAGGCAAGGGATT
Organism: Typhlomys cinereus; assembly: GCA_023101885.1. Taxonomy (NCBI): domain Eukaryota; kingdom Metazoa; phylum Chordata; class Mammalia; order Rodentia; family Platacanthomyidae; genus Typhlomys; species Typhlomys cinereus. The sequence goes on from JALPQD010000429.1 coordinate 1,393,537, forward strand.
GACAGCCACAGTAGTGTTCCTATACTTAAGGGGAACACAGGAAAGGGTTTAGGGAAAGGCCACTGGGTCTTGTACGTCATCGGAGAGGAGGGCCCAGAGGAGAGTCAGGCATGCACAAGAAAGGACTCTGGGAATTGGGGTGGGAGGCACGGGGGGATGGGGAAGGGTAAAGGGAGGGGGAGCAGGGGTTCAGGGGGAGGAAGAGGGAGGGAGGGAACTGGTGTACCTATTAAGTTTGTATGAGCTGAAATAATAATAAAAAATATATTATATAAAAAAAAGAATTGAAGACCTCAGTATAAGCTTATGCACCTACAATCAACTGATTTTTGATATAGGTGCTCAGGAAAAAAAATTGCAAAAGGGACAGCATCTTCAAAAACTGGTGCTGGCAAAACTGGATATCTACATGCTAAAGATTGAAACCAAACGCTTACTCATCACCCTTGATGAATATCAGCTCCAAATGTATTAAGGACCTTAATATTAGACCAGAGACTATAAAACCCTGGAAGAAAGAGTAGGGAATTCCCTCGAACTGATTGGCCTAGGCTGCTATTTTCTAAACAGTACCCTAATTGCACAGGAAATAAGAAAACACTCAACAAGTGAGATTTCATGAAATTAAAGAGCTTCTATTCAGCAAAAGATATTGTTAACCGAGCAAAAAGACAACTTATACAATGGGAGAAAATCTTCACTAACTACACATCTGATGGAGGACTCATATCAAGAGTACAAAAAGAACTCAAAAAATTAAATATCAAGGAGATAAACAGCCCAATTAGAAAACAGACCTTGGAACTTAAAAAAAAAAAAAAAAAAAAAAAAAAAACTTTTCCCAGAATGAAATTAAAATGGTCTAACAAATAACTTTAAAAATGTCCCACCTACCTAGCCATTAGTTAAATGAAAATCAAAACCTCCCTGAGATATCACCTCATCCTAGTCAGAACGGCTAAAATTCAATAGCAAATGCTGGATGTGTGGAGAAGGTAACCCTCATACATTGCTGGTAGGAATGCAAACTTGTACAACTGCTCTGGAGATCAGTATGACAATTCCTAAAAAAATTAAAAATGGAAATGCTATGTGACCTAGCTTTACCACACCTGGAAATATTCCCAAAGAATGCATGTGTATATCCATGTTCATTGCAGCTCTATTCAAAATAACAAAGTCATGGAATCCGCCTACAATGGATAACAAATGGATAGGAAAAGGTAGTACATACACAAAATGGAAATTCGGCTATCAAGAAAAATGAATTAGACAGAGGTACCTATTATGTTTGTATGAGCGGAAAAATAAATTAAAAAAAGAAAAATGAATTAATGAAATTTGCTGGTAAATGGATAGAGTTGGAAGAAGTTATACTGAGCAAAGTATCCCAGACACGGAAAGACAGATGTCGCATGTTCTCCCTTATAAGCAGAATCTAGTACTAAGTTCTCAAAATGATACATTCAAGGATAAATTTCTATAATATCCACTATAACTGCAAAGGAGCATAACATGGGAGATAGAGGAAAGAAGACCCCAAGACAGTAGAGACAAAGGAACACCGGTAAACAGATAAATAAGGTCACTATGGAAAAAAAAAAAAAAAAAAACCTTAAGGGAGGAGATGTAAGGTGATAGGTCATAATAAGGGGTAAAGGAGGAAAAAAAAAAAGAGGAAAGTGTCTCAGGAGAAAAAGAGAGATCAAGGGCTAACCCATTAGTGAATGCTATAAATCATTACAGCTCCAGTAAGAAGAATCTATGGGAACAACAGAGTCCTGTAAGACCCATGGGAAAGCAACTACTCTCTGAATAGGTTCTAATCCCCTTAATGGCAGATAAATCATGCCCGGTACTGTAAACCTGTCCAAATAACAGTAGAAGTAAATGGACATGAACAGTTATTCTCATGTTAACTATAAAAGCAGAAAACCACATCAGACCATAGTACAGAATATCAGTGACCCTGGAATACTTCAACCTAATAAGTACATCAAAATCTTATCCCATACCAAGATCCAGAGAATATCAAGGAAGAGGGGGCAGTAAGATTGTAAGGTATGAGGTTCTCCTGGTCAACACACTCCAGGCCAAAACAGGGCTGCTGTACCTAGAAGCTTCTACACCACATGGCTATACAATGACTGACTTGTCAACATTTCTCCAAGGACTAACCAGGATCTTAAAACCTGGTTGCTCTCAGAGAGTCTCAGGGACAGGTTCTGGAAAAGGGAAGTGTAACATAAAGCTCAATAGAAATCTGACTCCCTTACCAATACAGGCACCCCAAAGGTAGTCTTGTGATCCATACGAGCAGAGGAATGGGGGGGCAGTTGAACAGAGTGAGCTGGATAAAGGGATGGGAAGTGGGGCAAGAGTGGGAGAGGAGGGAAGTGGGGTGGGAGGAGAATCATAAAGACATAAATCAAGTTTGTAAGTAAATAAATTTTTAGAAGATTTATAGACTTGACTATGTAAAAATAAAATTGTTCATACCTCTGAAAAATCACAGTGATAACTAAAACCCCAAAACCTGAGGGAAGCATTTGGACTTTAGAATACAATGAATCTGCTTCTTGGAAAAAAAGAATTTTGAAATGGTAGTTTTGAAACCTATAGTCTATCAATGCAGGAATCATGCAAATGATATAGGATAAAGTGCTGAGATGTTATCTATAACTTTAACAATCTAGGTGTGTATGGGGGTGAGGGTACTCAGATCCTTAGAGCCAATTATTGGTCAATCAATCTAACAAAATTGATGAACTCTAGGTTCAAGGAATAAGTTGGAGAGGACACTCAATGTATACTTCTGGGCTCCATACATATACACACAAGTGCACATGCACCTATATGCTCACATGCACACAACTAATGAACATATACAGCACACACACACGCATGAGCGAATGTATACACACATACTAATCATGATAAAGTAATAGATAAAATATACTTTCCGGGGCCCATATTATGATATCTAAACTAGAATATCTTTGGGAAGGAAATGGGATTCAGTTAGTCAAGTTCAACATCCAGTTCCTTAAACCCTAATTGTTTCATACACAGGGAATATGACTAAACAAAGGAAGAGATAATAGGGCTAAAGAAAAGACATTTGGCATCTAACACAGGTACTGGTCCTTTCTGCCTACATGTAATAGCCCAGCACATTATCCTGAAAATACTCCAATGTTGCATTTGTCTTATTAGAAACTTGGAAATATTTTTAAAAAGAAGAAACTCAGAAATATTTCACTTATGAAACTCCTGGCCACCATTGTGCACAATTTCCCTTTCTCAACCATCACAAAAAGGTCTTTGGATAAGAATGAAAACCAAGATAATAATAGATTCGAATTCCTGGGATGTTCTGAGGAATCACTATTAAAACCAATATTAAAATCATTAATACAATGTAGTGTGAAGTTTCTTAAAACAGGAATCATGACTCTGGATTTGATTCATTTCAATTTATTAATTAATTAATTTATTTATTCATCTTCCACCCAGAAAATATTTACTGCATAACCAATGTTTGCTAGGCACTAGCCTAATAACTAAAAATAAGCAACATACACAAAGTCTCTGCTCTTCTATTATGTGGCATAAATTTGTTTCATCAATTCAGTCATTCATTGATTCATTCATTTACATAAGAAATCTAGTGGCTATGCTATTTGTAAGAAAATAAGCTGTATAGACAAATGCTTTGTAGACAAGTATTCAAGCAGTTATCAAAATCTTAAGGTTCCCAAGATCAAAAAGTTTTATTTCTAGTAGTAGGCAAATTAGAATGAACAACAAAATCACAAGAATGAAATCACATTGGGTTGAGTTGAAACTGTCAAAAAAGAACTTAATTTCTCTGAGAAAAATTGTAAATGAAGAAAAATTCTGACTTCTGCATATTAAAAGAGTGTTTTATAAAAAAGAGGAATATATAAATATTCCCATCTTATTTGAGAAATTGCAGATGCATACCTACATAGGGAAAAGCATATGAACAGGCTGAAAATTATTTGACTGAAGATTTGGTCCATGTTATATCTCTGTATTTCCATTCATTTGAATATGAGTGTCAAACATTTATTTTGTACCTAATAGGGTCTCTACCATTATAGATCTCAGAAAACAGGAAAGAAATGGTGAAGACACAGCATATGCACTACCTCTTCTATCTCCCTCACTTATGACTGAAGTCTAATTAACACAATACCTTTTCCTAGTAGGTTTTAAAATATTCAGTATCCTATTCTGGCATTTCTGAAACATCAAATTCTCTGATAAGAGAAATATGGAAGAAACTGAGACTTCCTGACCAAGGCCAGCCTGGGCTGAAAACAGATAACAAAAATATGGGCACTAATGCAGTGGGCTCAGCACAGCTCTCTGCAATCTTCAACCAAACAAAAAACTTGTGAGGAGCAGCATATAGTTAGCATTTAAGCCATCAAGTATTGGAGTACTTGATCATTGCATAGGCTGTACAATAGAACATCAATAAAGAATTTTGTAATGGGCATGTGTTTGGTCACATAACTCAGTAAATGAGACATTACCTTTGTGTCCAATCATTCAGCAAAAGATAGAAAAGTGTTGAAATTGTTGGGAAATCTTGATCAATTTTCTATAATGTATAGCCACCAGAAAAATTGCACAAACACTGGTCCTTTCTGCCTACAAGTAATATCCCAGCACATTATCTTGAAAAGACTACAATGTTGCATTTGTCTTATTAGAAACTAGGGGCATATGAATATACTACTACTAAACTTTAGATATGGATTAAAGTGCAAGAGCTGACTGTTTCTTATTAGCTATACCAGTTAGATACAGGTAGCAACTTGGTAACTGACAGCTTGGGCACCTTTGTGAAAAATTAGTAGTTAAAGCAAACCCTGAAAGAACTCTGCAGGAGAGTGTTTAATTAATGTGGGAAAAGCCCGCCAATGGAAGGTGGGACCATTACCTGAGCAAGTAGATAAGATGGAGAAAGCTACAGGCCAGAGGGAGCCTTGGAGCCCATAGAAGCAGACAAGCAAAAGGATGGGAGGGATGGGAGGGAAGGAGGGAAGGGAAGAAGGGAAAAAAGATAAGTACTCAGTATGCTTGTAAAACTAGAAACAATTAAAAATATTTTAAAAGATGGAGAGGGCTTGTTCACTACCTTGGGATATGACTGTATATGTAGAGCATACTTGTAGTAAAACATGTGCTCATCTAACAGTTCTCGTGTGAGTATGGTGTAATCAGTTCCCTCATCTTTTCATATTCATATGAATTGTTCTGCCAAGCTAAACTATGGACCGTAACCAGAATCAGGAGCAATAATGTGTTCCTTTTCCCTATGAGTTGTTTCAGCTGCGTATTTATATCAGCAACCAAAGAGAAACTGGAACATTGACTGTATTTGAGGTATTACTGTAAGAAGATGGTTTAAAGGAAATAAAGCTCTCAAGCTTATCAAGGACATAAAAAAAGAGATAGGGTTCATGATTTTCCAAAAGGAACATAAACTGTTTTCATCTCTAGCTCCTCTGAGGAGGAAAGAAACCACTCAAAAATATAGTGAGGGACAGAAATCAAATTACAGGTGTGGCTGTAAGATACTCATAAGGCTCTCTGAAAGAGCTGAGCAAAGGGCTGACAGAACTTCCCCCTTGTACAAAAGAAATAATGAGCTTACAAATGGAGAAAATAATTGAATCAAGGAAATCCATGTTCTTATTTTAGCTGGGTTGGCCAAAATGGGCTGAAAAAATGAGACTGAAGAAAAAGTATTTTGTGGTATCCCAGTTTTCTATATGCCACAGGTGGCAATATTTTTCAAAATCTTATTTGGATGTGGCAAACAGAGTGTCAGAAATGAATTCTTTTGACCAAAGAGAAACATAAACATACCTAAGAAGTCATGAAAGGAACAGAGACAATACTAGGACAGATAATCAAGAGATGTTTTAGAAAATAGATATATAAAATAGCAGTTATAAATGAATATTTTCTATAATAATATTGAATATTAATGGTCTCTGTTCCTCAGTAAGAAGACATAGACTAGCAAATTGGATTAAAAAAAAAGGATCAACTTTCTGCTACCTTCAGTAAACAGACCTCATCACCAAATATAAGACACATCATCATAACAAAATGCATTCCAGGAAAATGGAACTAAGAAACAAGCAGGTTTTGTTATTCTGATATCTGAAAAATATATACTTTTAAAGTAAAAACTAGTTAAAAGAGGTAAAGGAAGTCACTTCATACTCCTTAGGAGAATAATTCACCAAGTAGGTTCTAAAGTATACATACCAAAACATGGGAGCACCCAAATTCATAAAACAAATACTAATAGATCTACATCTACAAGTTAAGTCCAATGTGGTGGCATAAAAAAAAGAATAGAAAAACAAAGGAGTCAAATGAAGCCATACACCAAATAGACCTAAAAATCATCTACAGAATATGTCAACCAAACACTAAAGAATATACATACTCCTCAGCAGCAAATAAAATTTTCTCTATCATATTAATTCCCATACATGTGCCATGACATTCATATTCACACACACATGCTCTTACCCATGACACACACAAATACACACATACACACACACATACCATACATCATACATATATATCAGAACATAAACCATACATAAAACACGCACACACAGCAAAAGGAAAAGAACAGCTTGCTCAAAGCCACAGAAGCAGAAAAATCACCATTTTTACAAGTTATTGAAATAAGGGAGAGATAGCTTGTGATTCTGAGAAGTGGAAAGAAAACCACTTACGATTATGCAGGGCCAAGAAGGCCACACACAACGGTCACTTGTATATTTTAGGAGACAGATTCTGGCTTCTGCATGGAAAGAACAGATAGATGGGTGAATAGAAGGAATAAGAGTGGGATAGATTGGGCAGAGGCAATCAAGCTTGCTCTTCCTACTTCATGAAATAGACTCCTATGGATGTCATTGTTCCTATAAGCTAGTCTGCCCTTCTGTCTTTATTAGGGCCTCTTTCCCAAAAGGTAGCCAAAGAGACCAAGTCTCCAGCAGAAACAGATCACATGGGAACAATGACTGAATAATGACTGTTTTGCGTTTTACGGTGGTTTCCTTTCATGCTCTGCATGGCCTCTCACGCTCTCATCCCAGCCAGGCAGCCTCCACTGGCTTCTGAAGCTGCATACCCAGCTTTTATAGCTCCCACAAGTCAACCACCAACAAGCATTGCCTCTAAATAACTACAAACATATGTCTTCTGTTCACCCTGCATCCTTGTAGTCCATCCACAGGTTGCGGCTCACCGCAGAAGAAAAAGAGCGGAGAGATGTCTGGACTGGTGGTGTAATAGCTGCCACACAAAAGGTCCTGGCCTCGAGTGATAAATCATACCTTTCACATCTGTCAACGAGAGAATGGAAAGGAAATGTATCCTCTCATCTGCCTGTGGCCGAATGCCGCTCTCCCAGTCCTAGACAAGCAAGCACATTTGAAACTGGCAGACTGGCAGAAGTCGCTTCATTCACATCACACGTATTTCAACAACCCAGGTGCTGTGTAACTAACAAGAAACAGCTTTGAAGACCTTGTAGTCATTCTTTTCTAAAGGCATTCTGTCTGGAAATCTCTCCTTTCATTGACTGTGTGCCACCTTCTGGCTTTCTTCCCATCCATCTTTGTTAGGTATGCATGCCCTCTTTACCCTTTTATACCCATATGAAAGGAACTAAGACCAGGAAGAGGATTCTCAGAGTGACCCACTGGGGCTGGAGAGATGGCTCAGTGAGCGGGGTGCGTGGCCTGCGAGTCCGAGGGTAGGGGTCACATTCCCTGAACCCAAATAAACAGCCAGATGAGCGACGACCTCTTCTGTAGTCCCAATGTAGGAAAGCCCTGGAAACAGTGGAGGGGCCAGATTAGCTGAGTTTGCCAGCTCCAGGTTCAGTGAAAGACCCCCACCTCTAAGACGGAAGACACTTACTGTCACTTTTGGAACCAGCAAACCAAATAAATTGGGATGATTTTGGGTCTTTTTCATAAAACCGTGTGGCCTAGAAACAGAAAGGACAAATGTTCAGAATGAAGAAAATTATTAATACACATTATGACTTCTCTATCAGATGAAGTCAACACGTTTTATTAAACTAGCTTTATTTTTTCATGTTTTGTATATGTGTATACATGGATATGTATATGTGCATATATGGTATGCATGTGGAAGCAAAAGGTGAATGTTATATGTCTTTCTTTATCCTTTTCCACATTATTTCTTTTTAAAAAAAACTTTATTTTTGCACGCATACATGATGTGTGTGTGTGTGTGTGTGTGAGAGAGAGAGAGAGAGAGAGAGAGAGAGAGCACTGTTATGTCCTTGTGGAGGACCAAGGGTGACTTCAGGAATCATCCTGGATTGTTTCTGACTCCTTATTACTCTATTCTGGAATTTCCCAGGCTCTTCTCACCAGGGCTGGAAGTACAGGCCACCATCCTTTCCACCTGGCATTTTTATGTGGGACTAGGGATCTGAACTCAGGACCTTCTCCTTGAGAGGAAGAGTCTTAACCCCGGAGCCATCTCTTCAGACTTCACATTATTTCTTGATATATAGCCTCTCATTGAACTGAGCCTTGATCTCATCAATTTGGTAGATTGAATGCCTAATAAAATCCAGTAGTCCATCATCTTCCTGCCCGCCAGCCAGAATTAAAATAATAATAATTTACAACAGAAAGAAATTAAACTTAAACCTTTTGAAATATAATTTATTTTTATTCTTTGATTTTTCATACTTGAATTTATGTCATTTCCAACCCTTATTACTCAATCTCACCCCCTCCTTTTCCAGCTTTTATGTAGGTTCTGAGGATATGAATTCAGGTCCTTCTGCTTATACAGGAGACACTTTTACTAACTAAACTACTTTCTTCCTTTAAACTAACCTTGTTGTGAAGACTAGTTAAAGATATTTATAGGTGCCATATTTTTTAAGCGACACAATGCTACTATGGCACTGACACAAGAGCTGGAGCAGCCAACATGGAAAACATCACAAGCACAATAAAGCATTCTACAAATGTGCTGCTCTGGCTGGCCCTTTCATTAGCCTCATCTAGCTATGACATCCCACTTTCGATCAATATTGTACCATCCTTGTTCAAAATAGATCCAGTGAAAAGCTGCCCTTCACCTGCATGAACTCATGCTCTTGAGAAATCAAGGAAGGGAGAAATCAAAATGGACCAGTAATCAGACAAAGGTTCTGTTGCAAAGCTTGAACACATTTTTTTTTTCTCACAGGAGAAACTCACTAGTTTCGGTATCTGTTTGTATGTGTTTGAAGGTTGGGTGCTTGTGTGCATGTGTGCTCCTATGTGTGCAGTGCATTCATGTGTAGGGGGTGGCACTTGAGCATATATGTGTGCATGGATGTGGGAGCCCAAGAATAGACACCAGGAATCATTCACCACTGCTTTTCCACTTTATTCTTTTCAGACAGGGTCTGTAATCAAACCCAGAGCTTGCTGGTACAACTAATTCGGCTAGGCAGTTTATTTGGGATTCTGAGTTTCTGCCTTCCAAGACTGTGATTATAGGTGGGCTTCCATGCTACCTGGCATTTTATGTGGAATTACTGTGCATTCAAAGTCTGATCCTTTGGTACATATACAGCAAGTGCCATAACTGCCAATCCATCTCTCCAGCCCTCAAGTTCACATTTGATGACAATTTACATTTACTTAAGGCACAGCTTTAACAAGCATGATTGTCAAGTATTCCAATTCAAGGAATCTAGAAGTCGGTGGGATGCTAGAGAAACCTGGACTTCTGACAGATTCAAATACAGGAGTCCTGTACTCTGTGGCTCTATTAAAGCCCGTTAGAATAATTCATGATTGAGTCATCAGACCAAGATCAAATTAGAATGTTCTATTTAATAAAGCAGGAAAGCATATATACATTTTCAAAGATGTTCACCAAAAATAGGTTGAAATGAACCTATTTTTATACATGTGAACTTTGTAACCAGAACAACTCATTTCCTTAATGTTCCAGATAGATAGTTGGCAATTTATTGTACGTTGGTTATGTTCCAGCTTTAATCCCAAGCCACCTGCCCCCTCACTGGTCAGGTAACTATGCTCAGGAAACAGAGTCATTATGCTAATACCATATAAGCTTAACAAAATTACGTAAGAAAATTTGCCCCTTTAAAAAAAATCACACACTGATTTTCATTCCCAAACATATGACTCTATAGTTTTCTAACTTGTCATTAGCTCTTAATCATGTATTATAAATATTAGTATGTGTGTTGACCAGACTTAGATCAGATTTCAACAGACTACTTAAGCAGATATGTTCCTAATCTATAAATCTGAGTTTTTGTGTGATTTGATTTAATCTTTGAGTTCTCTGAGTAAGATGCTTGAAAAACTCCAGTTGTTAACAGAAAAACAGTGTTGAGTTTTTGAACCTGGAAGAGAAAAACAAACTGACAGGAGCCTGGAAGCTTTGCAGATAGCACAAAATTGCCACAGTGATATTCATTTAATCAGATTCACTTCACAAATGTTAACAATGCAAAGATTAAGACCATCAAAACCAGGGCAAACAATATGACTACAACATGCAATACAAATGGCTAGGGTTTTTACTTCAGTAATCCTGGAAACAAGGATGACAAGATGTGAAGGAAATCAAGATTAGCTGATCAGAGACTAGAAAACGCCTCTCACTTAACATCGTGCAATGTGGCATTCAGCATGGTCTTCGCAAGGAAGAACTTCATGGGAAAAACCTTGCTAAGACATACATAGAATGTGACTGCCAGTCTTAAAGTCTCATGGATTCAGGCGTGTCTATCAGGACAGTGATATAGGATCAACAATCCTCCAAGCTCCAAAAGTCAAAATAAGAGGCAGCTTCTGTCTTCATACATCTCCATTGTGGGTTCTGGGGTCTGCTTTCTGGAGTCCACCTTCCTCACTTTGGCATCTAGGGTTAACAGAATAACTGTTATCTGATCCTTGTGGTTCACAGAGACAGGAAATGGGGATATAGAAAGATATATGCTTGAAACCCTCCATCAGAAAGTGTTGATTGCCATTTTATTTACCTGACTAAGCCACATGAGGAAGCCTGGTTTGTACTAGCATGGAGTGTGTGACTCTCTTTAAGGAAGGGTCTTCAAATATTGATCAGCTGGAATGCCTGTAATTACAGATTGTAGGATACAAATGATAAACTGTCCACCCAATATTAGAACCTCACATTCACAATATGAGTTAATGCTTTCCACACTGAAATTGTTAAGAATCACCTGGAGAGTTTCTTATAAAAACACTGATTTCAGACATCCTAATTGTGTCATCTGAGGTAGATGGTGTACTCACTGATAAGAGCTCAGGCACTTATCACCAAAGAAAACTGAGATGGAGCTCAGTGTGCCACACATGGAAAAATACTAAAAGAGTAGAAGGTTTGCAGAGGGAAAGGGGGTGGTGGATTGGGTAATAAGGGGTGAGGATAACACAAATTCACTGCATTCATTTATTTTCTGCATCTTGTCAGTTGTGCTTCTCTGTATTAGACACCATCCACTGCAAAAGTCAGTTTCTAAGGTGAATGCTGAGCATTCCTCTCATCTACATCTTCAGCCATGAAGAGAAAGCAAGAGCAAACTCAGAGGCAGCAGGATGGAGCTACCAAACCTTAATGTCTGCCCAAACCTCAGGGTCTGCTTCCTGTAATGTGTCTTCCTCTAGCAAGGCTTTCCCCCCAAAGTTGATACAACCTTCCCAAACACTAACATCAGATAAAGATTAAAATACATGAGCCTGTGTGGAGCAGCTCATGTTCAAACTATGACAACCCCCAGGGAACACTTAGAGTCTTCATCCGCCTGATCCAACTTTTATCCTTGACATGACACACCTGAATCCAATTGTTACATGACCTAGAACAAATCTGTGTTGCATAAGCCACAGAAATTTTGGACGGATTTATCACAGGAAGCAGTACTAGTTCAAACTCACATCTATCAAAGTGAAGAAAAGGGAAGCAGAATCTTGACCATCCCTTTAGCATTTATCATTCTCTTCTCTTTATTGCTTTCTGAGATGTCTTGTATTTGTAATGACCCTACACTACTGGCAGGTAGCACTGGCCAAATTGACAAAGATGGTTTTGCTCAGTGTGTTAGTGATTTTTCTCACTGTTGTGTCAAAATACCCGACAAAAGCCAGTTAAGAAGGGGTTTATTTTGGCTCACAGTGGGAGTGTGTGGTCCATCCTAACAGGTAGGTCAAAGCAACAGAAGAGAGAGACAGATGGCCACATTGAGCTCACAGTCAGAACAGAGAGCAATAAATACTAGTATTCACCTCACTTTCTCCTTTTAGCCAATCAAAGGATCCCCAGCACAGGGAATGGTGCCCTCTCATTCAGGGTGGATTTTCCCACATCAAGTAACTCAATCTAGAAATACTACACATGCCCAGAACACTAAGCCCAGAGACAGCACCAGAAATCTTACAATACCATGCATCAAAAAACATTTGCAATAAGCCTGTAATTCTGATTTAATGTGTATGTATAAGCATGCAAGCATCCAAGTTCTTTCTATACATATGTCAATAAATGTTTTTTTTTAACAAAGTTCCAAAGTAGTCAGAGTATTTTATAGTCAAACATTTCTCTGCTTCTGTGTTTTCCTGAGTAATAGCATGTCTTAAAAATTAATTTTAAGCTACATTTCCGTCCTGGTACAAGTTCCACTAGGCAAGAGAGTCAAAATTCAAGTCAGAGAAGTGAGCTTGTAAACTTGGAGTTTAGGTCTTGACTATGTTTCAAGAATTTCTCAACTGGGAGAGATTAAAAAAAATCATCTACTCCTTCTTTAAAACAGTCAATGACAAATCAAAGTAAACAAACCAATAAGTATGGGGAGTTTATTTACAGAGCATGGGTGAGGGGTCATTTACAGAGTGATGGATGATCTCACATGAATTCCCCCCAAGCATAATGATGAATTTTGCATAGCTGCAAAGATGGAATCCTCACAACAGCTAATCTTCTGCACGCTACAAAGTCTAGCACTACCACGTCCATGGGGTCACATGCAACTAGGGCAGAATTACATATTATAGGCCTGGAAGGCCTGTAATTCCTACAGAAAGGAATAGGGAAATCTCAGGAGAGGGTAGGTAGCACTTCCCACGCTCTCCTTTTCTGAGAGAATGTCAGCAGTCACCTTGTTTTTATAAGCATCTTACAAATCATAGCTTCTCTGATGAAAATAATGACTGTTTGGTGGAAGGACAGTGTCTTGCAATAAACCTCCTAGAAGGCACAAGTGCTGTTGAAAATCTAGCTGTGACACTTACCAGTCCTGCCATTCGTGTGTGTGTGTGCGCGCATGCAAGAGAATAGCACCAAGGAGAACTCCTCAGTAGTTTTCCATCTTATTTCTTGAGACACGTTCCCTCACATGTTTTCTCAGCTAAACTGGCTGGCTATGAAGCTCCAGGGACCTCCTCCCTCCCATCCCAGCATTAGGTTTACACAGTCATCTCCCCACCCCAATTCTGCCACTTTGAATAAGCCATTTTTAACCTGTCTAAACCTAGTCTTTCACCTGAGAATTGAAGAAAATTACAGCTGTATATCTACAACTGTGAAAAGCACAATGCAAGTGTTCTATTCCAATTCTAATGTTGGAACTAAAGAAAGGAATCCAAAAGACTGACTCCTTGGGTATAATCCCTGTAGTATATTCTCAAATTCCTTTTATTTACTTCCAAAAAACCCTGCTACAACCAATTTTCCCTAGAAAACCAATTCCACTGTCCTGACTTATGCCTCCATTAGGAAATCTTTCTAGAAACCATTCAAATGTTTCCATTTTGGTACTTCACATTCCAAGTTCTCATTCTGCAGGAAACCATTTTCTACCCTGATTGCTATTTAAACTCTCCAAGAACTTGTCAAGTATTATTATGTCATACTCACCCAACTCGGGGATTTAATCATATACTTCATCCACTTCAGAACATATTCATTTTCTGGAGTAGCCTATGATGATTCCCAATAACAGAGAGAAGGATTCAAGTATTTTAGGGTACCCTTGAGTTGCTTTGATTTTTTTTTTAATCTTAAGGAATCTTTTACAGCTACTCTTAAAGCAAGCCAGGCTTCAAATAGATGTCTGAAGGTGACGTCAATCCTTTCCATTATGTTTTCAGATTTAAAAAAACTCCTACTACAGTACCTTATGATCCCAGAAAGATGATCTTTCGGTAACTTATAAACTTGGAAAAGTGAACACTTGAAAAGGCATGTTGATAACATTTTTTTAAAAATTGGATGCCTAAAAATCTGCAGTGACATAATCAAGAACTAAGTAATTTTTGTATTAAATTTTGTATTAAAGTATTTTTGGCAATTTCCAATGGCCTGTATTAGATAGTTTCTTAGAGTTTTCAGAAATAAAAAACAAGTGACTTGACTTGTAGAAGCATTGAACTATGGTGTTAAAGAGTTGAAAGTACACAAAACTTTTGAGATAGTGCTGCAAATTTTTTAATTAAAATTTTTAGCATCATTATTAGTATGTGAGGGTGGGACTGTGTGTCACATATAATGGAGGTCAGTGACCAACATGTGGAGTCACTTCTTTCTTTTGACCTTTACGTGGTTCAGTGACTAGACTCAGCTCACTCAGCACACCTTTACCCACTGAACCATCGCTACCATGCACACTCCAAATGTGTGAAACTACATGAACACTCACTATGGCAGAACTTAAGGTAAGTTGGCTGAAGTACTCGCCTTTCTTTATCTCAGCTCTGTATTAAAGATCATTTCCTATAGACAGTCTTGTCCAGGATTCCTAGGCAGTGGTCTTTCTGCTTGACTTTTGTCAACAAAGACTCTGGCAAGATTCCACAGGGTAGAAAAGGAGCCACGACATGGTTATATGACACTTTTCCTGAGAATTTCTGGACAAGAACCCAGCGGCAGAGCAAAGTAATGATTACATAAAATTCAACTCAGTAAGCCAATGAGAGTTTTGGAATTACTTAGGGATATGGGTGAGAGTTACTTAAAGGATAAGGGATGGCTCAAAGGCAGCTATATCACCAAAAGGCCCGCATCCACCTGAGTGACATTCAGGCAATCTGCGTCCTTTGGAGCTCTCAGCATGGCGGACAACAACTCAGCTGTCTCTGCTCACTGCTTCTTTGCTTTGTGGAGAAGCCTCAAATATCAGGAAATCTCAAGAATGTTTTGAGATTTGAAAACTTCCCTCCAAAACAGAATTTTCCAGGTTCTACACAACAGAGACAGAGTTCAATCTTCTCTCCTTTACGTTACCTTTAAGACTTGGCTCTCTTATATAGCTACCGCAATCTCTAGGGTAAAATCCAAAATGGCATGGAAGAAAAACATTAGACAACAGGCACTTCTCTTTCCTCTCTGCCTCAGGTGGCAACTTGTGGGTTGATTACCCTCTGTGCTTCTCTTCAGCTCATTGGTTTCTTTCTTTGATTGACAAGTTTGACTTATATCTGGTTTACTGGATGACCCCTGGTACTAGTCAGGATCACAACCTACATCTTTCACCTTATCGGGCTACAATAGTAGTTCTCTGCTGCTTAGAAAAACGTCCCTTCTCTTCTTTGATTCACATTGATTCCATTTACATGTGCAATCATTTCACTAAATTAAATTCCTGTTATGCACAGATCTCAAAGTTTCTGCATTCCTAGTTAGGGCTTCATTGATGACATAAGGATTTGAATCTTGAAACAATACATATATTGATTAGAGCACCAACAGGAATAATAAGGAACTGGGCAATTCATGATAGGGAACTGCATCATAGAAACTCTGTTTCAACAAGAAAACTAAATTAGAAGGATTAAGGAACAGCAAAGATATCTGGACACTTGACTATCTTTTTCTTCTTCAGGATGAAGCAGTAAAGGCACCAACATCACGATCTATTTTATATTCTGATCTCTGGATAGTAGATATATTGACTAATGGGATTCATTAAGAAGTTTATGAATTAATCTCTAGAGTGGGACAAAGAGATGTCAATTAAAGCTGCTTGGGGATACATCAGAAGCATTTTGTCTGCTTTGTTAATAAAACAAATACTGAACGAGGAGCAAACTACCAGAGAAATGTTTACCCTATTTTGACTTTGTTATTCCATCTTTTCATAGAGATTTTTACTATACATGAGGTACTCTTATATTTATAAATATAGTCCTGAAGAAGGAAGATGTAGTTCTTGCTTTTGTGGAGCAGAAGAAGTTCTGCACTAAAATTCGATATCTAGTCCATCCCTTTATCCCATTGAGTGTACTTTTTACTTTATTTTATTTATTTGTGTGTATATATCAGAGGGTACTATGTGTCCCTGTGGAGGGCCAAGGATGACTTTGGGAATCATCCTGGAACCTACACTGTTCTGCCTCACATCTTTATCTTGGACCTGGGATATAAACTCAGGACCTTCTGTTTGTGAGCCAGTCTTAACTTCTGAGACATCTCTCCAGTTCTCACTGAGGGCACTTTTTTACAAGAAGAAATCATATACAAATACATGTATATTATTTTGTAAAAGTAATACCTGTAAAAATCATATTACAGAGGAAGCTAATCAAAATCTTTCAAAGATATCTGAAGTACAAATGTATTTTTCCAAAATCAGTTTGTAAATGTCTCTAATTTTAAAATCTTAGCTTGTGGGCTAGAAAGATGGCCCAATGGTTAAAGTACTGATTGCAAAACAAAGGGACTGGAGTTGGGATCCCCCAGATTGCATATTGATGCCAGGATGTCCTAGATATCCTGCTTATATTTCCAAGTTTGAAACAGGAAACTCCTAAGTAAACTGACTTGTGAGACTAGCCATATTGGTGAGCTCTATATTTGATTGACAGACCCTAGCTCAAGAAACATGATCAAAGAACCAAGTAAAATGATAACTAGCATTAACTGTGGACTGACACACATTAACTGTGGCATGCACACCCTCACATACATGTGACCATATACACATAAATGTATGTACATATATACATATACCCCATTCCTACTTACACATTAAAAAAAGAATACTGACTTGATAAAAATAAATAAATAAAAATATACAGAGTGTCATGAAAGAAAGAGGGACTGAAATCAATTGAGAAAGTAAGAACGATCATTTAGAGGTAAAACAGGCAAAAGGGTCTGGCGACCTATTCAGAAAAGGCATGCCTAAGGGATAAATTAGCCAACAC
Source organism: Typhlomys cinereus (assembly GCA_023101885.1). Classification (NCBI taxonomy): domain Eukaryota; kingdom Metazoa; phylum Chordata; class Mammalia; order Rodentia; family Platacanthomyidae; genus Typhlomys; species Typhlomys cinereus. The sequence continues at coordinate 1,410,849 of JALPQD010000429.1, forward strand.
ATAGATAGGTCCTTTTCCATGTGCCTTTGAAGACAGAAACAATGATTTAGTATAATCTACTTGTCTTAAAAGGAAAACATAACTGCTATCGAACAATTTAAACATTATAAAAAACTGAAGAAAATTTTAGTCTTCTTAGAAATAAATACCTGTGCATTCTAAAGCATTTCCTTCAGGCTTTGATATACAATAAAACTGGTGTATGTGAAAATAGTATATGTATTATAAAAATGAAACAAAACTCTCAGTATAGTCTAAATCTTACATATGTCATCAAACCTATTAAGTTAAATGATCTTTGAAACATGATTCTGATACACAACAATTTTAAATGACAATTTACTCATGTAATTTTCTATCATAGGGGATTATATTATCTTTAAGTTTTCATTATCAGTAAATTAAAATGGTTTGTATACTGTAATTCCTTTGCAATAATTTCTGAAATCAAAATGTGTGAATGGAACTAGACTGGCAGGATATTGGGCCAATATAATGGAGGTTTAAACTAGGTTTAAGCTAGGTTTAAACTAGCATGGTTTACACTACTTAAATTGGGAGCCATGCAAAGATAACAGCTTTCACAAAATAGTTGCCCTGTATTTCCATCAGTCTTTCCAAAAAGGAAGCTTAAGGGAGAGTTTGCAAGATGGCAGCAGGATTACCCACAGCAAGAACTGCAGAACATACAATGTGAGGGATTTTAGCAAGTGTTAAAATTTAAAAATTCTTCTGAGGTATAAACCTTCTGAGGTATAGATACTTTAAGAAACGAAGACCAAGCCATTAAGGATTTGTTTCTCTTATGTTTTATTACAAGTCTTCTAGACCCTTTAATGTTCTTACATGTTTTTAATACATCAAATGGAGAATCTCACATGGAACATTTCTCAGTTCTATATGACCACAGAATGCTCTGTGAAGTGAGGTTAGAAAAGAGTGTTCTGGAGAATACCAGTTAAACAAAATTACTCCAAAGGAAGAAATAAAAATTAAATTGCAGTTAAACTCAAATGGAAAATCTATGTCAAAATAAGTTATATCAAGTTTAATGGTTATATATGACAGGTCTTGCTAGTCTTCAAATACTATTTTTAAGTTAATTTCTTTGTCTTTGAAAAATACTATTTGAGTTATACTTACCTTTTTTCAGTTCATAGATCAAGATAATATTTTATAGGCTATATCAGTTTTGTCTACATGCATTTGTAGAAGTCACAAATAATGAAAAAGAAATGTCTAATGGTTAGAACAGGGTGGCTGACTTTATGCTAGGTTTGCAAGCTTAAGTTATTTTATCAGTCTATAAGCTTTCATTGACAAAATGTTTGATGCATGATTTAAACAAAGAGTTTAATTTTTTAGATTATATACCTAGTATTATTTCTGGATTTCCAACCAGCCTCTGCTATTGACCTCACAACTCTTAAACTCTGACATATCATAATCTTTATTTTGGATCACATTTTAAAATGGCAATACTATCCCCTTAAGAACTAAATCAAGAGGAAGAGTTATTCAGCATCCTAGCAACAATTCTCAAATGAATGTATTTCTGTTTTACTTTTTGGTCAGAACAAAATTTTAAGATATAGGAATCAAGGACCTGGCTCACCTAGCTTCTCTGCTTTATCCCTACACATCCAGTATGTTCTGCTATCTGTTTATCCCTCACCATAGAGGTGTTTAATCTGGAGTCACTAAGCATTAAGAGGTACATATAACCTAAATGTTTGTGCAACCCCAAAATTCATATGTTGAAGCTTACTCAATAATATGATGATTGGGAGAATCATTGGGAGGTAATCTGGTCATAAGGGAAGATCCATTATGAATGGGATTAGTGACTTTACAAAAGGCACTAGGGGCTGCTTCTTCCTTTCACCATGAGAGGGTACAGTAAGAAGGCTCTGTCTCAGAGCCAAGAAACTCATGATCACTAGAAACCAAATTTGCCCAACCAGGAACTTGGACTTCCAAATCTGTAGAACCAGAAACAATACATTCCCGTTATTCAAAAACTACCTAGTTTATGGCACATTTCATCACAGAGGCCTAAATGAAGTAATATAGGGTAATATAGTAATTTATGGGTTATGAGTATAAACCATAAAATTCTTTCTTTATTTAATTAATTAATTTATTTTTTCCACTTATACAAACTTAACAGGTACCCGGGTCCCCTCCCTCCCTCCAACCCTCCCCGGACCCCCTTGCTCCTTCTCCCCTTTTCCCCTTCCTTTCCTCTCCCCTCCCTTTTTCACAGTGCCCCTCCCCCCTCCCTGGAGCATCCTTTAGTGTGAATGTCAAATCTCCCTCTGAGTCCTCCTCTCTGATGAGGTGTAAGGACTCAGCATCATTGCCTAGAGCTCTTTCTTGTGTTCCCTTTTAGTATAGGAACACTGTTGTGGCTGTTAATCCCTTGCTTCTAAGGGTCTTAGTGCCTGTGATCCATGCTAGACTTTGGGGGGGGGATCAATGCTATGTTGGTCATTGCGCAGGTCGTGCAAAGTCCTATTATGATTACTTCAGCCTTAACTTGTGTGGAGTATCTTGCATATCATTGCTCCTTCCCATCTTTAAGCTCTTACAATCTTAAGGCCCCTTCTTCCGCAAATTTCCCTGAACTTTAGGATGGGGAGAGATTAGGCTGGCCTGGTTCCAGGTGGTTAATGTAGGGTCTCTGATGTTCTGAATTATGGTTTGTTGGGTTTTTTTTTTTTCCAGTTTTGCTGTTCCTGTACTGCCCTTGGCTCCATCCTGATGGGTATTGGATGTCTCCTCCTAGCCAGAGATAAAAGCCTGTTAAAATAGAGTCTTACTATAAGAGTAGATTCAAAGGTAGATGGAATAAGAGTAGGAGACTGGGGGGGGGTCAGTCTCCCATTTGCAAGATGGTTACCATCTATCAGTCAGTCTCTATGCCCTCCCTGACTGGTGAGATCAAACCCCCTCAGTTGCAAGTGACCAGGAAGGAAAGTCTGTGAGCTTAACCAGATGTCTCACTAGTTACTCGCAGTACTTGATGGTTGCCTATTTTCTCTGCTGTAGCATGATCCCTCGTTTCCTTGTTTCTGGCAGGACCCTCCTTCCCCTTCCCTCCTGTTTATAATCTTTGCAATTACTGTGGGTATTACAGAGATTTATCTTTGCATATGTCACTAAGTGATAACCCATAAAATTCTGTATAGTATTTTCTTTTATGGAACTAGATGTGTTTTTTTATGGACATCTTCCACAGCTTACAAAAATTTTTCACATGCATTTTCTATCCCTCACAAAAGTTAAAAATATTTTATAGATTTTTCAAGGTTTTGAGAATGTACAGAAAAAACAAACTCAAGACTAATACTTGAACTCAAAGTTATTGCTATAGTAACTGTGAAAAAGGTAAAGAACGGAGGAAGAGAAAGACAGAAGGGGAAATGAAAAGGGAGGAAGCAATGGTCACTATTTAGAGGTATTTTCCGTTGCATGAAAAAAAATACTCATGGGTAATGTTTCCTAATTATTGTTATATTTAAAAGCAGTGAACCAAATAAAAACCATCATTGGCACAAAATAACATTAATCCAATTATTAGAATTTTAGAACAAACATTTCCATGACATTGTCTTGCGTCCATGACACAATCCACGGCAACTGGTCCTTCATGGAGAAGATTCCTAGGAAAGTAAGCCCCAAGATTAAAGTTATTAAACTCTTGTTCTAAACTGAACGTCTATATAGCAAACCTGTAAAAAAAAATGAACACTATTTTGCTAAATTGATGATGAAAACATGGGTAATGATGGTCATAACCAATATTGATCTGGTATTTAGAACATATCTTATGCAAAGCCTTTGAGGTAGTTACAATTATTAGCAAGTTTACAGACAAGGAGTCTAAACTGCAGAAAAGTGAAGTAGTTCATTTAGATTATAGAGCAAGTCAGTAGTCAAACAAGGATTTATACTCAATGATATTTCAAAGCTCATTGAACTATTTGACACTGAAGGTGTAACTCACGAATTTTTCTTATAAGTGCCTTGGTTTTTATAATCCCATATTTTCCAGTGCTGGCTTTTCCTTAGGTTTTCTATACAAAATTTTCCTAAAGCTTCTTGTAAATCAAACCCTATCAACATCTTACATTTTCCCTGTCCAAAAAGAAGTGGTAATTCCAGTTCATGAACTAGGATGCCAAAAAGCAGTATTCCTTTCTAATGCGTGAGCCCTCATCTTTTGTGACAGGAAGTGGAAGCCAGAACATTTATAATATAATAACTTCTCAATGTGGAGTTGGATTAGTTCTACTTTATAATGATATGTAGAGGTCGATGAGTGAATGCAATGTGTTAGGCAGTGAATAGAGCTACATCATGCAACTTAGGTGATTTTTTTTGTGAAAAGCTGACCTAATTTTGACCGTTCATATATCTTTATGATTGTTTAACCTTCATGGTCTATCACTATTGGCATTACTTTAATATTTTATTCAAATACACATTGCTTTGGTAGTGGAATCAATATATTTGCTAATAATTGTAACTACCTCAAAGGCTTTGCATAAGATATGTTCTAAATACCAGATCAATATTGGTTATGACCATCATTACCCATGTTTTCATCATCAATTTAGCAAAATAGTGTTCATTTTTTTTACAGGTTTGCTATGTAGACGTTCAGTCTATATTTGAAGAAAGTTTATTTCTTCAAAATATTGAATCACTGTATCATCTATTCTACATGGCAAATTTAAAAATACACACAATAAACAAAAATATATTTCAAAGTCTAGAAAGATGTTATTGAATTTTAAAGTTCTGATTTTTGAGGATTCTTTCATTGCTGAAAATTTTAATTAGATAGAACTGGAATAAAACCTAATACTTAATTAGGATTGCCCTTTGGTCTACTAAAAAGGCTTAAAAGAGAATAAAAAAGGAGATAATTTTTCCTTTTATGTGATTTGTTCTTATTTTGATATTGTCTTTGAAATCTCAGACTATAGCATCCACACTGAAGTTTGCCTGAGGTAATATACTAAGTGGTTACTGCATTAGGTGGTACCCTCTAGAAAACACAGGCTGAATTGTAGACACCTGCGCTATGAGACGCTGTGATTGGCATGGCTGTGACCCCTTTCTAGGTGTCCATTTCTAAGCCTGGAAAATAAGAGAGCTTTGTGGCTTTGTGGTTTTTCCTGTGCTGTGACTACCACTTGTTCCTGTTCTGTTGAGGCTCTCCACAGAGTCTCATTCTTCCCGGAAACCTTCAAAGAACAAGTTGCACCATACCTTCCGAATGGAAGTATTTGATGACACAGTGTAACAAGTGCAGTGACTGTACTCCAGATCTGCAAGAGCACGGAGCAGAACTCCCTACTCAATCTGGAAATGTCTTTGAGATGGTGTCTGTGATAGTTTGAAAACACTGGCTCTTTGATCTTTATCTTTGATTTTGCACTGCACATATATCCTCTATACTGCTTGGAATCTAACCCTAGGTAGCATCAGAAGAGTGACTGGTTAGTATAAAAGAAAGAATTAGATGAGATTCTCTGTCTCACTCCACTCCCAGCCTCATAAGTCAGAAAAGGGTCCGCAGGTTCAATTGGTCATAAGCAGTTAATAATTTAAGTAGTCTTGTATCTGTCACAAAGCTTCAGAAACCCAAAAGGCATGGGTTTGAGCATCTCAATGTTTGCTGAAGACATACACTTGCCAGAAGAGCAGCAATTCCACTCCACAGGGACAGAAGTTGCTATACTTGGGACCTTTCCAGATCTTGCTCTAGATGGTTATTCATCTGGTTGTGCATCTCTATCCTTTATTACATTCTTTATGAATAGATCAGTAAATATAGATGTCCCTGAGTTCTCTGGCTTGCTACAGCAATTTACTGAACCCAAGAAAAGAGGTCACAGAACACCAGTTTCAAGTTGCACTGTGAAAGAGCTCAGAAATAAGAAATGGTCTTTTTAGGATCTGATGCTGTCTCCAGACAGTGTGGTCGAATGGAACAGTAGGCCACCAAACTTGTCCACTGGAGATTCTTCAGACTTGTTTGGCCCCACGCATCTGAAGTCCTAAGGGAGGGTGGGAGAGTATAGAACAGTAAGAAACTCTTTGCTAGCATATCTTATGAATGAAAAATAGAAAGCAGCTAAGCAATTAACAAGAAAAATACTTCAGGCAGAGGAAACGAGCAATACAAAAAGGCCCAGTGGCAAGTAACCCCAAGTACTGATTGGCACTAGATGTCAAGGGGGGGGGAGATCATGGAAGGTGACAATGGAGAGGTTGTAAATTGTAAGAATAAAGACTTTACATTTTACCATCACGTCCTGGCAGTACTAGAAGCTGTAAATTGGGTTGGAGATTGATAATTAGGATCACTTTGGCTATGCCAAGGAAGAAATAAGAGCAATGTAAGTCAAGAGGAAAAAAGAATTAGTGAGGGTTTCAGATGCAAAACATTCAAATTAAAGACACTTGCTGCTGCAGAAAGGAAGGAAGCAGGGTGGCATCCCAAGTTCTGGCTTAGTTACCTATTATGTACTAGTGACATACCTTAAAACAAAGACCCAAGAAAAAAATGAAGTTTGTTCATGGCTATTGTAGTTACATTTCTTTCTGTTGCTGTAAGACAACATTCACATAACCAGCTTAAGGGGAAAAGGTAGATGTATTTGCGTATGGTTCCAGAGGGAATATATAATCCATTATGTTAAGGAAGGCATGGTGGGCAGCAGAAGTTGGAAGTAGCTCAGGTCACAACGGTCATCATGGAAACAGAGAGAGCAAGAGCAAATTGCAAAAGCAGACTGTTAGCTGCAAACAGGGGGGGGCTACCAAAACCTCCAAGGCAGTTAGTTTCCTGTGACCTGCCTTCCTTTCTCCAGCAAGACTCCACATCCTAAAGTTGTTGCATCCTTCCAAAACATGAACATTGTCTAAAGATTCAAACACTGCTGGGGACAACTCACGTTCAAACACTGACAACTTTTTTTTTTTAAGACTATTTTCTTTTTTATTATTATTGTTTCTGCTCATACAAACTTAACAGGTACACCAGTCCCCTCCCTCCCTCTACCTCCCCCCAGCCCCCTGCTCCCCCCTGCTCCCCTCTCCCCTCCCCACTCCCTTCCTATTCCCCAGTGTCTCCCCCAATCCCTGGAGCATCCTTTAATGTGCATGCCAAACTCTCCTCTGGGTCTTCCTCTCTGATGAGGTGCAAGGACCCAGGGGCATTTCCAGAACCCTTTCCTGTGTTCCCCTTAAGCTTAGGAACACTACTGTGACTGTCAGTCCCTAGCCTCCAAGGATCCTAGTGCCTTTGGTCCATGCTAGACTTTGTGGGGTCAATAATATGTTGGACATAGCGCAGGTCATGCAAAGTCCTATTATGATTGCTTTGGCCCTAACTTGTGTGGAGTATCTTGCATATCATTATTCCTCCCATCCTTGTGCTCTTACAATCTTACCACCCCCTCTTCCACAAATTTCCCTGATCTTCAGGATAAGGAGAGATTAGGCTGGCCCAGTTCCAAGTGGTTGATCTAAAGTCTCTAATGTTCTGAATTATGGTTTGTTGATTTTTTTTCAGTTTTGCTGCTTGTACAATGCCCTTCACTCCATCCTGATGGGTATTGGATGTCACCCCCTGGCCAGAGATTAAAAACCTGTTAAATTAGAGTAAAGACTATTTTCTAAGAGTTCTGGAAACTATCAACTCACTCTTGGGTAGGTTTTGGAAGATGTCATGAAAATTAACCAGATGTAGCCTCGTAAGACTCACATCCGTTCAATTCACACCTACTAACAAGAAAGTAAAGCAGATCATCAAGTATGAATATAAGGAATTTCATAGTCTTCCCCATGACTCTTAAACAGCCACGGTGAAGATTATGGTCTTCATGAAACCCAAGGAGCTTCCTTCGGGGTTTTGGAAGAGTGACAAAATGGTTGGTGGAATACTCTGACAGTATTCAGCTAGTTATCTCTGTGTGTGGTTCTGGCTTCCTTGTAAGAGCATCACAGGTCTTATGTTTACACTCTTCATTGAAAGAGGAAGTTTGAAAACAGAAGCTAAAAACATGAGGAAAAAATTATTCAAACAATTACTTACTAAAAGAGGAGACATCAAGAGAGTGTGGCAAACAAAAATAAAAAATTCACAAATTAGACAAATATGAGAGGACCAATAAGATTTTTCTTCTCATCCAAATTTGAAAATTATATCATTATAATAAAGCTAATAGTGAATATTTATTAGCTAATTTTTTAAAAAGTTACAGGGAGTACTTCTTAAGGAACTTCTATGTAATGACCTCCTAAGGGATAGTCCAGGTAGATTTTCATGGATAGAAGACTATAGTCAACTGACTATCCTTGTCATAGTTAGGCACAGGTGTCAACTTGACAGTTTAGGGTTTGAACTCTGGGTATATTTGTAGAGAATTAATGGTTGAATTTAGCTCAGAGCAAACCTGCAAGAGATTGTCTAACTGATGGGGAAGGTCCAGTCCATTGTGGGTGGTATTAAGCTCTGAATAGGTGAATAAAATACTGAGACCTGGTTGAGAAAGTCAGCATCCTTCTGCACATGTCAGACATGCTGGTCTGGCAAGGAAGGATTGTTCGTTTCTCAGCCGTTATGTGGTGATGGCATGGCCAGTTCCCTTGGTCCTAGGTATTTATGCATGCTCTCCTGTCAAGCTGGACTGAGAACTGTAACGGGACAGTTATAAGGAAATAAACCCCTTGTTCCCTTAAGCCATTTGATGATCATTTATCAGCAACCATGCAGGTGAACAGCAACAGTCCTCTTTGGTAACCCAACTTATAAAATTCATGACATTAAGTCTCAAATATGGCCATCTCACATTCATCAAAATCAGTAGTTTTTTGTCAAAATTAAGATGGAATATATGCACCACTCAGTGCAGTGTCATATATTTGGGGAAATATATGCCAAGTAAGAACTGCAATGACCATGCAATGCTGTTTTTATTTATTCATCGTGTGTGTGTGTGTGTGTGTGTGTGTGTGTGTGTGTGTGTGTGTGTGTGTGTATGCACTTATGGAGGCCCAAAAATGACACTGGGATTCATCCCAGATTGCTGTTGCACCCTAACTGCTCTGCTCTGGGGGTTCTCTGCCACCACCTTCCAGGGCTGAAGTTCTGTTGCCATATCCACCCGGCATTTTTACATGGGACATGAACTCAGGTTCTCTTGCTTGCTAGGCAAAAGCTTTACCCTCTGAACCATCTCCCCAACCCATGCAGCTATTTTAAAAAAATATTCTGTTCACGCACACTCGTTTTTGCTCACTACACTGAGTAACGTCCCTGCTTCAGTGGATCCCTGCAGCTCACAGGATTTCAGGCAAGTCTGCTCTCAAGTGTTTTCAATTCTGCTCAGTTCAATGGTGAGTGATGCTAGTTAGAGGAAAAAAGGTTTGTCTGCCAACTGTAGAGTTCTGGAAACACATTGTTGTGGTTAGCGGGCCTTAGAAGAATCTTCTAAATTTAGCAAGCATTTTCATTCTGTTGATCAAGCCCACCCACCCACTAGAGTAGATAAAACTTTGATTTCATCCACATTCATCTGGGTAATATAAACCGCTCTGGTTGTGCGAAGCCTGCTAAGTAAGAATGCGAAGGCAGAATGTCAGGAAAATATGTAACCTAGGGGCCCAGAATGGGGAGGGGATCCACTCAGTCTCTACTGACAACTGTCAGTTGTTTAAACTGTTTCTCTCACCTTATCCATATCAGATCTCCTTTGTTTGCGCAGAGAACACCTGGGTGGATGCTTAATTAGGAGAAGCCTGATTCCTGTTTATCTGAATACTTGCCACAGCTCATGTCTAAGTGGGAGGTCAGTCCTAGGGAGCATATCTCTCCTCCTCCATGTGGATAACTTTCAGTGCAGTCATGCTCTATAAAAGCCTTAAAATTTGGAGCTTTAAGTAAAGGCTGAGCCAATGCTACAAAGGAAAACAAAAATCTTATGCATGTAGCTTATGGTATATTCTTGCCAAACAGTTTGAGAAACATGGTGATTTGTCATTCCTTCTGATCATGTTGACCCAAGAAACATTTTAGAGATCTTTAGGATGGCTTAAAACTGCCTGAAATTTGCATATCTTTTGATTTGTGCAAATCTTATGCAAAGGTCTTTTAAATTTTATTGACATTTAATCTATAGTAGATTCATTTTTGATGATTAGAAAAATTGGATACCTTATCTGGTATTAAGATAGAAAAATATGGAATAAAATAAATTTACATGAACTGTTTGATGAGATCCTTCTGTACTATGGTATGGAATTAGATTTAAAAGTAGCCAACCTAGATTTGGGATGCAGCTCAGTAGCAAATTGGAAGCCCTAGATTTAATCACCATATAATTAATCAACTAATTAATGAACTTAAAGATGCCAACTTTCATAGTTAGATACAGATGTCAACTTGATGGACAGAGGTTCCAGTTCTAGCCATGTTTGTAGAGAGCTGGCAGTTGAGTTGGAACCCAAGTGAGCCTAGAGAATATTGTCTAGATGATGGGGATCCAGTCCATGGTAGGTGGGACTAGTCTCTAGGCAGATGAATAGAAGGAGCTAGTGAGGAAAGTTAGCTATATATTTTTGGCAAGCTATATATTTCTACATATTTGGCCAGACATGCTGATCTGGCAGTGAGAACTGTCCCTCCCTCTCAGCAGTCTTGTGGAGTGTGGACAGTTCCCTTGATCCTTGGTATTGGGAGGAGCTCCCCTGCCAAACTGGGCAAGGAAAATACCTTCATTTGTGTTTTTCAGTTTTCTTCAGAATGATGAAACGGTTTCATCAATAGCTATTATGGATAAAAGTAAAACACCCTGCTTTAGTTCATGTTCATGCTGTTGATGAACAACCAAACAATTTAAGGAAACAAGGGAATTTATTGTTATCCATGGTTCTGGTTATACAGTTCATAGTCCAGCTTGACAAAAGGGTCTATAGCACTATCAGGAGTGCAGAGAACTGACTATAACCTACCCGCAAGAACAACCAAAACAGAGACAATAATCTTCATCTGCCAATCTTTGAGTCTGACAAAGTACTGAACTAACTCTCTCCATATTCTCCACCTGTCCAAAAAAAAGTCCCACCCACTAGGAGTTGGGTTATCTCACATTAATTAGATAATCTCCTACAATCATACGAGGGCTTTCCTTAATTACTAATTCTTCACATTTGTGCCCAGAGATCTCAGCCTTCAATGCTCAAATTGACACTCGTACCTACTAGCACACTTCTTACCCCTAGCATATTGAAAATAATTCACACTCATAAGTACTGAATTCTAATGCTGGGTACCTTCAATATCGGGTCCCAACATTTATTCAAGGGCAGCGTAATGAGCACGAATAGAAGTGAATTGTATTTTAACATGCATTAGCTTATGCTTTAAAATTGTAACCCAAAGTATTGAGTGAACTAGGACTTTTAAGAAATTATTTGTGTGTGTGTATGTGTGTACAAATATATGAAAACATATGCCTACATATATAAACTTCAGAAGGAAGCAAAAAATTGATATATAATTTCATGAGACTATCACATAGCAGATAGTCCAACTACAGTGATGTAGTAGTTGGTCATGTTCTCTAGGAAACAGTGAGATTTTGGGGGGCTGTACTTTCACAGTCAGCACCTTACAAATGAGAGAAGAATGAAGAACGGAATAAAGGGAGATTCAGAAGACTAAAGTAGTCACACAAAGTTCCAGCTGATTCTCCTGGGATTTCTGAATCAGAAATGACCTTTCAGAATTGTGTAGAGACATGGGATGAAATTTTCTACTCCCATTTTGACCAATCACTGAATATACCTGTTCCTGGACAGCGAACATCACTTTAGATGATAATTTTCAAGACGAGGTCATCTTCCCAGGGAGTCTCTGCCATCAACTGTGAGCCCCTGACCTTCAGTGTTAGGGAGTCTTGAAGTGAGTAGAGTAGGAGAGTCAGGACGGAGGGCTATACGATCCACACTCATTGATTCTGCTGTTTCTAGTGCTACACAAGGACTCACTCACCCTCTCTGAAAGGCAAATGTGATATTAAGTACTCCACCTTAGCTAATGTTTCATACCAATGAAGGGCTGTGTGGAAGTTGGTTGCATAGTACTTCATTGAAGTTCAATGCCAAGGCTTTTTTTTTTGGGGGGGGGGGCAATTTACCAGATTCTAAGCTCTGAAATAAAAGGATTCCTGGGTCACAAAATTCTTAAGGCAGAATTAGGTCCCTTTCAGAACAGAAAGGAATTCCAAAAGATAGTCCCTGAATTATGTCAGCAAATTTTGTATATACGTAATGCAGAAACTTTATTCGATTAAATTATGTTGCAGGTCTGCCTGCTTCCTAAGGATGGCGCAGTGTTTCTGTTGCTTGCAGTGGTGGTATGCAATGTCGGGGGGAGGGGGGAGTAAGTAAGTGTGAAAGCAAATGTGATTGTCCTGATCAAATGGTTTGATTTATGCAGCATATGCCTAATGTGCATTTGTACCAGGCACTGCAATACATACATAAAAATTAGTGACACTTAATTCATTCATAATCCAACTAAAAGACCAACACAAACCAACAATCGCAGGAAAGCAAAGTAGGAGTTTAATTCTGTGGGAGCCCATTGTGGGATGGAGCGGCAATGGTGTCATTAAAAAGATGAAGCACCATCACATATTTATGTGAATAAGTCTCTTTTAGTGGGAATATTGTCACACGCAAAAACAGTAATTATTGTCAGCACATGGGGACCTCCCAGCAGGACAAGATTAGAACCGAGACAACCCATGAAGATTTCAGGAAGTTTTTAGTGCTGAAATATTTCTTCTCTGTCGACTCCAAGACCACACTTCTCAGAACTTTAATCCCTGCTGCTTGTGAGCCAGAATATGTGAGTAAAACAGCAGAAAGAGGAGACCAAAGAAAATTAGATACAAGTGACTGAACACGATTGTTAAAGCAGAGCCAGTGGATGATGCCAAATACACGTGCTTTCCTGAACGCTTGTACTGGGAAAACTTTTTGACTTCCTTGTCTTTCCCAACTGCCACTAGAAGGATGCTTTCTTTGTTAATCATCTGCTAATTAATAGAGTTGGAGCTCTTATGTGTCATAGAAGCTTGCAATAACCACATCTAATTACTCAAGACTGTTCCTTCCCTCCCTTATGGCCTTGTCTTGCTCCCTCCCTCCTTCCTTTCTTCATATTTGGCAAAAACATGATAAATAAAAATTAGACAGTAACAATACTAACAAAAAGTTCAGCCTAATTTCAAAAATCGGACATGCGAACTTGTAATTATAAACCCATATACATTTCATAATGAATGTGATGGTTAATCTTAACTGTTAGTTTGGGGGAATTTTAGAATCACCTAGGACATAAACCTCTGGGTTTGTGAGGGCATTTCAAGAGGTTTAAAGGAAATGGGAAGACGCTTTCTGAATGTGTTTGACAACATTCCAGGGCTGGGTTCTCAGACTGAATAGAAGAGAAAACAGTTGAAGCCCTAGGGTTCATCTCTCTGTGATTCCTAACTATTGGAAGCGGGGGTGATATGACTAACCAACTCATGCTGAGTTGGCACAAGCTAGAGATGCTCTGACCACCACGCCCTCCTCATTAGGATGAATTGTTCCACCAATCATCAGCCAAGAAAAATCTGCCCTTCCTTACGTTGTTTTATCAGGTATTTTGCCACAGTAATGAGAAATGCAACTGATTACTAAATATACATGTATATCAATCAATACATCAATACTTGTGCTCGCTTCGGCAGCACATATACTAAAATTGGAACGATACAGAGAAGATTAGCATGGCCCCTGCGCAAGGATGACACGCAAATTCGTGAAGCGTTCCATATTTTTCAAGGAGAGAGGGGACCATGTTACAGCAGAGAAAATAGGCCTCCATCAAGGTCTGCAAGTAAGTAATGAGAAACCTGGTTAAGTTCACAGACGTTCTTTCCTGATCTCACCAGAAGGGGAGGGCATATAGTCTGGCAGGTAAAAAGTAATCATTTTGCAAATGGGTGATGGACCCCTCCCTCACTGAGGTTTCCTACTTTTATTACATCTACCCTTGAATGTGCTATTATAACAAGACTCCAGTTTAACAGCTTTTTGTCTGTGGCCAGGGGGGTGACATACAGTGCCCAGCAGGATGGAGTGAAGGGCATTGCAGGAGCAGCAAAACTGCAAAAGAAAATCAACAAACCACAACCCAGAACTTCAGAGATTCTATATCAATCACATAGAACTAGGCCAGCCTAATCTCTCCCCATCCTGGAGCTCAGGGACATTTGCGGAAGAGGGGGCGGTAAGATTGTAAGAGCAAAAGGATGGGAGGAGCAACGATTTGCAAGATTCTCAACAATAGTTGGGGCCAAAGCAATCATAATGGGACTCTGCATGCCCTGCGCAATGTCCAGCGCACTGTTACCCTCATAAAGTCTAGCATCTGTTAAGGGCACCGAGATCCCTGGAGGCAAGGGATTGACAGCCATAGTAGTGCTCCTATGCTTAAGGGGAACAAGAGAAAGGGCTTATGGAAATGCCACTGGGTCCTTATATGTCATCGGAGAGGAGGACCCAGTGGAGAGTCAGGCGTACACAATAAAGGACTCTCTGGGAATTGGGGGGGAGGCACTGGGGGATGGGAAGGGAGAGGAGGAGGAGGAGAGGCTTCGGGCTGAGGAGGGGGGAGGGAGGGAACTGGTAAAAAAATTTTAAAATGTATAATTACATTTTTAATAAAAAAAAAAGAATATCCCCCCCAAAAAAATACATCAATACTTAAGTGTGGTAAGAGTATAGAGGAAGATCAGTTGCATGAAATTCAGGAAAGAAATCTCACAAGATACTGACCGGGTAATAAAAGATAATGCAGCAGTAGCCAGCCCTCAGAATGACTCTCAGTAATCTTTACATCCAGGTTTGAACTCTTTCCACAGGGAACCAGGACAGACCAGAATGACCAAGAGGTTGTAGTAGTCGTAATGTGTGACTTCAAAGGTTGTACCATAAAAAGCCTTGTTAGCTTCTGCCTGGGAGTCTTAGATCACTTTCTCTGAGAGGAGCTAGTCTCTATCCTGTGAAAATTCTCAAGAACCCCAAGGAGAAGCCCAAGCAAGAGAAGCGGTCAGTCAGCAGCTAATACTGATTTGCCAATAATAACATCAAACCAGCTTGTATCCAGTTGCTCTTGGAAGATTGTAAGCAAAACTATCCAATTGAGCCCCTCAAAATTTTCTGATTCACAGACACAGCGAATCTGATTATTACTGCTTTAATTTCTTGTGGCTTAGGACAGACACCTCCATTTTCTGGTACATGTTCCATCCACGTAGTCACACTGATAACAACACACAGCACGTGTGTGTGTTTTGATATCTCATATCTCCCCTTCTGTTTTAAAGATGTCAGCTAATTTCACTGTGGATAAATGTAATTAAATCTAGAAGTTTTCCACATAACAGAGCATATTTACGGGTAAAGTATCAGAGAAAGAAAAGATCTTGGAAGCCTAAATTCTACTTATAGCCTCAGGTATGTGTATATAGTTCTCTTCTCTTTATTTATTAATTTCTTTTCAATTGCTTCAAAGAAAAGACCAGGGCCTTGGAAGGTGGACACACTAAATCCAAAAGCATAATGACAGGCCTTATGCATTAGATTAGAAAGCCAAATTCACTTATTCATATTTTATTCTCATTGAAACCTCTTTGCATATGTACAAGTAGTTTGGAAAGGCACAGGTGGAAGAAGACTTACCATGAGCCAGGCATCTAAGCTCATGTGATTCCCACAATACTTTTATGAAATACAATTATTGCTGTGGACTATTTGACAGATGAACAATTAAGGTATGAAAAGGTTAAATGCTTTGCTTATACTTGTAAGCTAAGACAGGGAAGCCTCAAAAATGAACTCAAAGTTTTAAAAACCAGTTTCCAGCCACTACCCAAAACTGTTTCTCCGTATAACCAGAGAAAAATACTTTCAAATTTAAACTGAATGTGAAGGAAAGAAAAAAAATCAGAGTAGAAAAAAATGTTTATTCCAATCCAGGAGCACAGACCAGCTTTTCATTGTCTGGTATCTTATTTAAATATTTTAAATGTCATTTCTTTGGTCATCTTTATGTCTAAGCTGTATTTATCTTTACTTACTTTTACTCATCTTTATTTTCTAGAATTCTTGTAAATAAGCTATTTTTCCTAATTTCTTTCTCAGAAAATTCACTATAACAGCCACTGTATTTTAAAATTGCCAATCAGCAAGTAGACTGATGGATGAATAGACAGCTCTGAAAGAAGAAACACAAATGTCTGGTAAGTATTTTCAAACGTGTTCAACAACATCCTTAGCCATTGGAGAAATGCAAATTAAAATGGTTTTGAGATTCCATTTCGTCCCTCAAATCAAGATTATTGTAATAAAGAAAATAGACAATAAATACTGGTGAGGATGTAGGGAAATAGGAATGTTTATTCACTGCTGGTGGGAATACAACCACTATGGAAATCATTTTGGAGGCTACTCAAAAAATTGAATATAGAATTACCATATGACCCAAGTATACTACTCTTGCTTATGTACCCAAAAGAATCTAAGTCAATTTACCACAGACACTCCATCAAATTCATGTTTATTGCCTCACTATTCACAATAGAAAAGAAATAGTTAGCCTAGGTGACTACCAACAGATAAATGAAAATGAGACTATAGTACATAAACACAATGGAATGCTATCACCTGTAAAGAAAAATTAATTATGAAATTTGAAGGAAAATAAATGGATCTGGAAAGTACTGTTAACTGAGGTAACCAAGCCTCAGAAAGTCAAATGAGTAGCTTTTTTTCATATTCAGATTATAACTTTTAATACACACACACACACACACACACACACACACACACACACACACACGGTGTAGGAGTGAATATGGGAATGGACTGAGATGAGAAAGGACCACAAAAGGAGAAAAGAGCATTGAAGAAATGTGACATGAAAGTGGGAGGGAGGGTATGGGTAGTCGGAGGTTAAGAGGTGCAGGAGAATTTGGTAAAGAAGAAAAAAATCCACAAAAGAATTCTTTTGAAGATGCTATACTGAAGCCTAATGCTGTGCAGGTTATTTTATTTATCTCAAAAATATTATACACCTAACACATCCACATAAATTGTTTCAAGGAAACGGTCTTGTCTGTCCCAATGTCATAGGGTTTTTGTGTTCTAGAGTCGAAGATTGAAACCAGAACACGTGTAGAGGATTAAGGTAGAGTTTATTAGAGGAGAGAAAGGTTGGAACTCATGGACTCCAGAGGTGGAGGGCCATGAGGGGCTAGGGCGCCTCCATGAGAAGCAGACATGAGGGGGCTAGGGAGCCCATGAGAACTCACCGTGCCTAGGCATGGAATTCATGAGGAGCAAGGAACAAGAAACAGACTCATGGCACTGGAGTGCCATGAGGGGCTAGGGAGCCTCCAAGAGAAGCAGACATGAAACGGAGCTCATGACACTAGAGTGCCATGAGGGGTTAGGGAGCCAAAGATGGCTGCTAGGGCCAGGCATATTTATACACCTAGACAAGCCCCGGAAACTGGCTTTTTCCCATTGGTTAATACCCACTGGGGCCCAACCCAGTTGCTCCTGGGTCCAGGTGGGCTGGAGAGCTCATCTCCATAATCCTTTCATAGGGAAGCTGGCCATCTTATCTCTGGGAGGAGTCAGTTCCTCAGCAGGAGTGTTCCTTCAGGGTGATTCCAGCAGTGGGGGATGGCCTTCCGGAATTCCAAAGACCTTGAGACCCATCCCAGCGTGGCTGCTCTAATCCTGCCTCACTGAATGACCTCACTGAATTCTCAGAAATATCTTCTTTTGTAATACTATCTGCATTTGTGAAGCAAGAAACTGAGATCAAGATCCCTATATAAGCCCAACCCAGTCAGCTCTGTCAACCCTATAAGCAAAGTTCCCTTTCTGAAGACTGAAGCCAATGACTGCCTGCTGGGAGCTGGACAGGAAATGATATGAATTGCTTTGCTGTGCACTCCATGAGGATGTTCTGAAAGTTTTACAAACGCCCATGGAGCCAGGGCCAGTTGGGTGAAGTATTAAATGTGCCAAATGAGCTTTGTGGCCAACATATCTGGTTTGGCATCAGCTACAACCATGTCCTGCAATGTCTCTTTTTACCGGCAGCACATTCTGGCTCAACCATGATGTCATCAGTGTTTCTAATTAATTTTAAGATGAAAAATTCCGAATCAAAGATGAAGTAGATGTAGCTGTCAGGAGCTGCTGGCATTCAACATGTGAGATCCAGCCAGTCTACAGAAAAATGAAAAGACATGTGGCACTACCGGTTCAGGGAGGCCCTAGCCCGGCTCCCGGCTACAGACAAGCCTGGACACGTATAGACATGCCCCTGACATGTCCCAATAGAGCAACCATGCAGGCGGAGGGATGAACAACCAATGGGAAGCAGCCATCTAACCTTCCCCTGCAAAGGACACCTAGTAAACAGTTAAATGATTGGTGACTGACCCCTGGAGTGAAGGGATGGCAACACCTGATTGGACCCCGACCCTTTATAAACCCAAACACTTCCTTAATAAATTTGAATCTGCGGCAACTCCTCCACTGCTTCCTCTTCACCTGATTCCCAGGGTCTGGTTGATGACCTTGTCCCAGGCTAGCCCCTAGCCTCAGCCCCCAAGTCCCGCCATTTCCCCCTCCTTTCCCCAGCCTTCCGGTGGGATTCGGCAACAAGACATCATTTAAATGGTGTAGTTGATCCCACACCTTCAATTTGGCCTGGCTCATCTATTCTGAAAATGCTCTGCTAGATAAGAGTTCATCTTGTTTTTATTTTACTGTCTCATCTTTGAAGAACATTCAGTCTAATCTTCTTGGAGACTTTCTTTCATAGACAGCTAATGTCACTCATACGGCAAATATCTAGTCAGTGTTCCCTTTTGCATGCCAGACACTACTACTTTGAAATACTGTGGTCCACAAGATTGACAAAGTCCCAGCCCAAATATCTTGAAAACTCTGGGAGAAGATAGAAAATAAAAAAATTGATGCAAGGATTGGCAAGACATCACCTTAGCTCAGCAGGTAAGGTGCCTACTCACAAACCTGGTGACCTGACTTGACCCGCGTTCAATCATTGGAAGTCCACAGGATGGAAAGAGAGAAATGACTTCTGAAAATTATTCTTTGACTTCTACCTATGGGCCATATGCCATTCATGAGTCTCTCTCTCTTTCGCTCTCTCCCTCTGTCTCTCCTGTATTTCTTTCTGTCTGTCTCTTCCTCAAAATACTTAAAAAGCATATAAATGGAATACTTAGGGTATGTCAAATACAAAGTGTGATTGACAGAAGCAAGATAATACTGTATCTGACTTCACAACAGAAGCAGCATTAGAAAGAAAGCAAGGAGATGCCTTTTCAAGAGGAAAGGTTTGAGCTGAGACCAGCAAGGTATGAAGTAAAGAGATGTGAGCATAAAATGGCATGATGGCGGGCATATGCAGTGGCATTGAGGAAGGAAACAGCTTGTCTAAGAAAAAGAAAGACAGCCAGTGTACCAGAAGGAAAGAGAGAAGGACAAAGTTAGTGTGAAATAAACATCAGGGAGAATCCAAATCACATGGAACCTTCAGATAAACATCTGCCTTCTTTCATTTGAGTCTTTCACGACCCCACTCTCTATGCCTTTTCTAGCAAACAATGAGAAAACCAGGTTCCAGGAATTTAATCAACTTCATGTTGGACTACTTCCAAAGACCAACCAAGAAAGCCTGGCTTTGCAGAGTTATTGTTAAAACTACAAAAGTTTCACATTGCTGCATGGATGATTCTTTAAATGCATTTTTTTCTACACCCTTAGACTGACAGCACCTTGAAAATTCCCAAACTGTGGAAAAGTGAGAATTTTGGCCAATTCTTTAATAAGTGCTGCCTTGAAGGCAGTGAACTAGGTAGGAATGAAGTTAATTTACTGCTTCTTCCCAACAGTGGCTATTGGAAATAGTTACTATAAGTTAAAATAAAAGGGAAGATGCTCAGTAGGTAAAGAGCTTGACATCTGACTGCCAGAACCTCAGTTCAAAGGCAAAGAACCTGTGGAAATGGCAAGTATGGTAGCTCATGTTTGTAATACCAGTCAGGAGGCAGAGTAGACGAATCCTTGGTGAGGTTGCCAGGGTACACAAAGCAACAAAAGATACCTTGTGTCAAACCAGGTGGAAGGTGAGAAATGATACTAGAAGGTGTCCTCTCATACATATGAGCATCCATACACACATACATACATATATACATACATACATATGTATATGCAGCACACATGCGCACGTGTGCACACACACACACACACACACACACACACACACACACACACGAGACAAAGGGAAAGGTAGTATTGAGTCTAGTCTTCACAGATTGACAGACAAATACATTGTAGGTGGTCCAGGGACAGGTAGTGAAGTTCATCTTAGTCACCTCCGTGCTGATGCCTTTTGAAAAAGCCATCATTTGGCACCAACTGACTGCTTGACTTCAGTTCCTTCCACATCTCTTGTTCTCTTCCCTAGTGGTTCTCAGCATCCTTTTGCTGGCAGAAGATTTTATATCCGGGGAGCATACATGAAGGGCGTATAAGTTCAATACTGATTTAAAAATAAGTTTTGTAAAACTGGAAGAAACATTGCCCAATTATAGCACCACTCACAAATTTCCTTAGGTGTCAAGTCACTGTATGAGTAGACGTATTTATTGCCCTGACCTTTCTTGTTTCTGTTTGTTGAATGAGCTGATCCAGAAAGGATACAATAAGGTCAGTTTTATTTTTTTTTCCTTACTGCTGCCCTCCAGTCATTCTACCAGATCTCTCTTCTCTGTCCTCTCAGACAAAGTCCATAGCTTTCCTGACCATTTCTGGATAATAATAGAATATCATCATTTTCAAGTATTAACACTAGCATAGGCCTAGTGAGAGAGCGCAGTATACGAAGTGCCTAACTGAAAACCTGGCAACTTGAGCTCCATTCCCAGAAGCCTATGAGGTAGAAGAAGAGAATTGATTTTTGAAAATTGACCTCTGACCTCTACCAGTGCATCATGGCATGGATATATGGCCCCATCTTCCCCTCTTAATTTTTTATTCAATTGCCCGTGTGCGCGCACATGTGTGTGTGTGTGTGTGTGTGTGTGTGTGTGTGTGTGTGTGTAGAACCACGTGCGAATTCAGGAACCACCACTGACGCCTCTACCTCCTCCTTGTTTACTCTGTCCCGGGATTCACAGGCTCCGTCCTACCAGGACCAAAAACTCAGGCCGTGCCGGCTTCTGCCCGGCGTCTATACGTGGGGTCTAGGATCTGAACTCAGGACCTTCCGCCTGCAAGGCAGAGGCTTAACCCCTGAGCCACCTCTCCAGCCCCATTCCCCTCTTAATTAAAAAGTAAATACACCAGGAAGCTCCTGGAACTAATTGAGAAGTTCAGCAGGGTGGCAGGATACAAAATAAATGTGCAAAAATCAGTGGCCTTCCTATATGACCAGAATGAAAAGGTGAAAAAGCCTTGAGAGAAACAATCCCATTTACTATAGCCCCTAAAAAAATGAAATATCTTGGTATAAACCTAACCAAGGAGGTAAAAGACCTTTACAATGAAAACTTTAAAACCCTCAAGAAAGAAATTGCAGAAGACACCAGAAGGTGGAAAGACTTCCCGTGTTCCTGGATTGGCAGAATCAACACCGTAAAAATGACCATCCTACCAAAGGCAATATACAAATTCGATGCTATACCAATTAAAATCCCAAAGCAATTCTTTAAAGAAGTTGACCAAACAATCTCAAAATTCATATGGAGGCACAAAAGACCCAGGATAGCAAAGACAATCCTGAGTAACAAAAACACTGCTGGAGGTATTACCATACCAAACCTTAGTCTATACTACAAATCCATAGTTATAAAAACAGCCTGGTACTGGCTCCAAAATAGACACACAGATCAATGGATAAGGATTGAAGACCCAGATATAAGCCCACAAAATTACAGCCATTTGGTCTTTGACAAAGGGGCCCAAAGAATCCAATGAAAAAAGAACAGCATCTTCAACAAATGGTGCTGGCAAAACTGGATCTCCACATGCAGAAGATTAAAGCTAGACCCGTACTTGTCACCATGTACAAGACTTAATTCCAAATGGATCAAGGACCTTGATATAAGGCCAGAGACTATAAAAACCATAGTTGAAAGGATAGGGAACTCCCTTGAGCTGATTGGGCTAGGCCAACAGTTCCTAAACAGACATCCAATGGCACAGTCACTGCTACCAACTCTCAACAGTTGGGATCTTAAGAGCTTCTGTTCAGATAAAGAGATTGTCACACGAGCTCAAAGGCAACCCACAGAATGGGAGAAAATCTTCACTAACCACATATCTGATAGAGCTCTACTGTCCAGAGTGCACAAAGAACTTAGAAAACTGAACACCAAGGAAACCAATGGCCCAATTAAAAAATGGGCCCTGGAACTTAAAAGAAACTTTACCAGGGATGAAATTAAAATGTCTAACAAATATCTTAAAAAATGCTCCATTTCCTTAGCATTCCTCAGGGAAATGCAAATCAAAACTTCCCTGAGATATCATCTCATCCCAGTCAGGATGGCAAAAATCCACAATACAAACAACAAATGCTGGAGAGGATGTGGAGAGAGGGGAACTCTCTTACATTGCTGGTGGGAATGCAGGCTCATACAGCCACTCTGGTGAGCCGTCTGGAGATTCTTAAAGAGATTAAAGATTGAAATGCCATATGATCCTGCTATTCCACTTTTGGGAATAACCCCCCATGCAGCAGAGGTTCACCTCGATAGCACAAGCACGACCATGTTCATAGCAGCACTGTTTACAATAGCAAAGTCATGGAATCAACCCAAATGTCCAACAGTTGACGAGTGGATAAGGAAACTGTGGTAAATCTATACAATGGAGTACTACTCAGCCATCAAAAATGATGAAATCTTGGAATTCGCCGGGAAATGGATGTCATTAGAAACAATTATATTAAGTGAAGTATCCCAAACACAGAAAATTAAGAGCCATATATACTCCCTAATAGGTGGCTCCTAGTACCAAACCCACCCAGCCCATCTCGAGACACTCAAAGGTAAATCTATATAATACCTACAGTAATTGCAAGGATTATGAACAGGAGGGATGGGGTTGGAGGGCCACACCAGAAACAAGGAGAGAGGGGACCATGTTACAGCAGAGAAAATAGGCCTCCATCAAGGACTGCAAGTAAGTAATGTGACACCTGGTTAAGTTCACAGTTGTTCCTTCCTGATCATTTACAACTAAGGGGGTATGATCTCACCAGAAGGGGAAGGCATATAGTCTGGCAGATAAAAAGTAACCATTTTGCAAGTGGGTGATTGACCCCTCCCTCAATGAGGTTTCCTACTTTTATTACATCTACCCTTGAATGTGCTCTTATAACAAGACTCCAGTTTAACAGCTTTTTGTCTCTGGCCAGGGGGTGACATACAGTGCTCATCAGAATGGAGTGATGGGCATTGCAGGAGCGGCAAAACTGCAAAAGAAAATCAACAAAGCACAATCCAGAACTTCAGAGACTCTATATCAACCACCTAGAACTAGGCCAGCCTAATCTCTCCCCATCCTGAAGCTTAGGGACATTTGCGGAAGAGGGGGCGGTAAGATTGTAAGAGCAAAAGGATGGGAGGAGCAATGATTTGCAAGATACTCCACACAAATTAGGGCCGAAGCAATCATAATTGGACTTTGCATGCCCTGCGCAATGTCCAACACACTATTGACTCACAAAGTCTAGCATCTGCTAAAGGCACCAAGATCCTTGGAGGCAAGGGATTGGCAGCCACAGTAGTGCTCCTATGCTTAGGAGGAACACGGGAAAGGGTTCAGGGAAATGCCACTGGGTCCTTGTATGTCAGGCATACACAATAAAGGACTCTCTGGGAATTGGGGGGGGTACTGGGGGATGGGGGGAGGGGTGAGGGGAGGGGGAGCAGGGGGTTCAGGGGGAGGAGGGAGGGAGGGAACTGGTATACCTATTAAGTTTGTATGAGTGATAATAATAATTAAAAAAAGTAAATACAATATTAAAAATAAATCTAACACTCTAACATAACAGCCAACATTTCAAAGTCTTATCTTCAGAGTGGTAACTTAGTATCAACAGGTAAACATTAGGGAAATGGACAAAAGCCACTTCACAACACCAACATTTCATTCTCTACTTTTCTACTCCCTGATCATGTTCCTACTGGCAAGATGAGGGTGAATAAAGAAGGAAGGAAAGGATCAGGGTCAATGTCTTATCTCCTGCAGAACTGCCAGGTCCTTGTACAAGTGTATTCTGTGGTCTGTGGGGGATACTTACAGGATTCTTCAAAGTGCTAATCTGAGAACCTTTCTAGTCCTAGATACACTCGCTTGGTCTCCCTCTCAGGTCCTCCATGAATGGAATAGTCTTCATAATGCTGTCCTTTGCTGTCTGTCAGCATCTCAAACCATGTACAGTGTTACCTTTTTCATGTCATCTTCAGTCACAACTTCAAAATAGGAAGTCTCACTGGCATTGTATTATATTTAGGATTGCGGAGACAAGTTTTCTTATAGCTCAGAGGTACAGTCCTTGTACCTCTCGCCATGACTTTTCTTACTCAACTCAGGCTTTCTCCATATGTGGGCTGGTACTGTGATTTTCACATGGTTCATCTCTTCCAAAATTCATGTTGGATTTCCATTCCCACTATGAATTCTTCAGAGCATGGAAATTTAAACCAATTGTGATATTTGGGGGTGGGGCTTTTGACAGGTGGTTATGATTAGAAATGTCTCCAGAGCAGAGTCCCCAGGCTTGAATCCTGATGGTTACACAAGAAAAAAGAGAAAAACCACAAGACTAGAACACATACACACACACACACACACACACACACACACACACACACACACACACACACAGACACATATATACATTCCCTGCTTCTTTCCATCTGTATCACGTTGGAATTCTGCCAGGACAAATGTCACTCCCAGATGCAGCCACAACCTTGGACCAGACCTGTGGATCAAAAGAAGCTTCTTTGTTTTATATGTTACCCACTGTGTAATGGCATGCTATTAATAACAGAAAACAGACGGAGGAATCTCTTGTTTTCACCATCAGTTGCAAACCTCTGTTAGAGCACAATAAATTTGCACGGTAGGTGCAGCATCATGGTAAGTTGCGACATACTACTGCCTTGACATATATTTGCTATTTAGATATCTACATGTGACTGAAGATTTCTGACATCCTCCGTGACATGGTACTCTTTGAAATGACTCCTTCTCAATAGATATTGTTGCTGGCACTCGTAGTAAAAAGTCAAGTGTCAGCTTCTTGCCCATTTCACTCTTCACTGAGGTCAGCTGGCTGCCAACAGGTTTCATCTGAAGAACTACATAAACCTTTCTATGGTCAGGCCAGAATATGGGCTGAGTATGACTCTAAGGTGAATCTTGTTTAAATCTTCAACGCATAGTGATGTGTTTTGAGCTTATTCGATTATCCCCTGTGGGCTCATGTGTTTGAATATTTGCTTCCCAGCTGATGGTTGCTGTTCGGGGAGGTAATGGAACTGTTGGGAGGCTGAGTCTTGCTGCAGGAAGAACATCACTGGGTGCAGGTCTCGAGACCTCACTTTTCTCTTTCAGTCTCTGATAAAGCTTATGACATGAACCAACTTCCTGCTTTACCTGTCATGCTTTTGGCTTTGTGTCCCCTGCCATAATGGATGCTGTACATCCCTGGAAGTGTAAGTCAAATAGTAGTAAGCCCTTTCTCATCTGGGTAAGAGTAACCTCTCACAGAAACAAAAGAGTCACAGCAATATTGCTCAAGTTTCTGTTTGTCGATTTAGACCAGAATTTCTAAAGCCTTAGACCTGAGCCTGTGCAATTACTTTAACCTTGTTCTTACTTTCTATACCAGATGATTCTGCAAACTAGACCGTTGTCCTATGACTATCACTGTGACCATTCTGATTCAGGAATGTTTTCATGGGAAAATTAAAGCACTGAAAATTCGTCATCAGTTGTGCTGTGCTGCCATGCTCAAATGTCCTCTGCTCTCTGGAGCATCCTCTCATCTTAATTCATTCCATCCACCACACTTGGGAAAAGAGTTTAGACTGGAAAGGGGAGGCAAAATACTGAGATAAAAGAGATATCAAGGACTAGAGCTCAAAAAGTAAAGAGCAGGGATTCAGAGTAACTTAATGGGGAAAGGGGTGAAGAATGTGTAGAATATGGGCTGAAAATATTTTATATCTGATTTTAGATTTTATATGTAAGAATGGTTTTATTGTTTCATTGTTTCTGTACTGAAAACACAACAAAAAACTTAAAATATTCCAATTCTTTGTTAGTTGGGGGCCTGATGTTCTTATTCAAGTCCGCAAATATTTACTTAGAGTCTATATTATCCTTTTCTAGCTGCTAGATTGAGAGAGGTGTACAAAAACAGGAATGTTCCTATTGAAGAATCTTCCAGATTGGCAAGTAGACACTTAGGGTATTAAGTATGGAATGTGTATCTTTCAAGTTCTTAGAGAACCCCAGTCAGAAGGTGGCTGGCTGATCCATAGGTCGGGATTTTTTTTTTTTTTTTGGCTTGTTTGTCTTGTTTTCTTAAGCATTCCTTTATCCTGGTAGAAAGGTCAGACAGCATTTCTCTGCTTGTACTATGAAGTTCAGGTGATGCCCTGAAAAGTCTCCATAAGAGTTTGAATTCTCAAGTTCATTTGGCGTAGAAGGGGAGTATATTTAATGTAGACAGAATAATAAACTACATACATCATAGCAGTTTATAGTTTCTACTCCTCGTAATTTTCTTCTACAGAGCCAGTTTTCACTGTGCAACTAACAGGAAGAATTGAGGTATAGAGAGTAAGTGATTAATTTCTGGGCTCCAGCAAAGTGAGCCAGAACACTTTGACGGCCCACACAATCCCTCTCAAGTAATGGCTTAAGAGCTTTCCTAACCAGGATTGGCTCCACTTCAGACTTCTCAACCTGGTCTAAGCCAGCTGTGCTCATTGGTAAATTTCCATGCCAGACTTCATCCAACCAGTGTATGCAATGGGAGAATACTATTTTGTCAGATTTAAACTGCCTCGTGCTTGTTCTTAATTATATTCAAATGCAGCAACATGCATGCCATACTTGGAGTCACAGTGATTACATATGACCTTACACTAGGTTATTGGGCTACCAAAGACTCTTGCACATGTGTTGCTTCACTGACTCTCCAATGAGGTTAATAATGTTGCAGCAACCTGGACAGGGATCTAGAAAGATGATTCTCGGGGAATGTGTTGCATACTTGTGTCAGTGAGTGACTGTTTCCCACTTTATAGCTATGAGTGGTCTATCTCAGGTACCATTTGGTTTACAAGTAGACTCTGGGGCTGTTGCCCACTGTCTAAGGAGAAACGAATGAGGTTGCTCTATTTTCTCATTACTCAACCTCTTCCATATCCAGATAGGATATGGACAGTGAAAGGCAGTAATTCTGAAAAGCATTTGACAACCGGCAGCCTCACCTGAGTATATTTTAATAGCTGTTGTGGGGAATGTGTCTATGAAAATGTATAGCTTTCTCTTTTCAAAATTCAAAAAATATTCTTTTAATGTGACATAAGCTCTTTGGGGACTGTGGGCCTCACAGTACTCAGTTAGTACAAATCTGTTGATTAATTGACAGAAACTATCTGCAAACTATCTTTGTGCTTTTCTACAATGTGCTAACTGTAAATAAATTTCTCACTTCAGGATAATTGATTAGCCATAATTGCTAAGATTATGAACAGGAGGGATGGGGAAGGAGGGTCACACCAGTAACGAGAGAGGGGACCATGTTACAGTAGAGAAAACAGGCCGCCATCAAAGACTGCAAGTAAGTAATGAGACATCTGGTTAAGTTCACAGACTTTCCTTCCTGATCATTTACAACTGATAGGGTATGATCTCACCAGAAGGGGAGGGCATATAGTCTGGCAGATAAAAAGTAACCATTTTGCAAATGGGTGATTGACCCCTCCCTCACTACAGGTTTCCTACTTTTATTACATTTACCTTTGAATATACTCTTATAACAAGACTCTAATTTAACAGGTCTTTATCTCTGGCCAGGGGGTGACATCCAATACCCATTAGGGTGGAGCCAAGGGCATTGCGGGAGCAGCAAAACTGAAAAAAAAGTCAACAAACCATAATCCAGAACATCAGAGACTCTATATCAATCACCTGGAACTAGGCCAGCCTAATTTCTCCCCATCCTGAAGCTCAGGGAAATTTGCGGAAGAGGGGGTGGTAACATTGTAAGAGCACAAGGATGGGAGGAGCAATGATATGCAAGGTACTCCACACGAGTTAGGGCCGAAGCAATCATATTTGGACTTTACATGCCCTGCGCAATGTCCAACACACTATTGACCTCACAAAGTCTAGCATCTGCTAAAGGCACCAAGATCCTTGGAGGCAAGGGATTGACAGCCACAGTAGTGTTCCTATGCTTAACAGGAACACAGGAAAGGGTTCTGGGAAATGCTACTGGGTCCTTGCACCTCATTGGAGAGGAGGACCCAGAGGAGAGTTTGGCATGCACATTAAAGGATGCTCTGGGCATGGGAGGGGGAGGCACAGGGAGATGGGGAGGGAAGGGGGAGGGGAGGGGGCACAGGGGGATAGGGGGTTGGAGGGAAGGGAACCAGGTGTACCTGTTAAGTTTGTATGAGTGGAAATAATAATAAAAAAAGACATGAAGAAGAGATATGCTGAATAAAAGGAGTGTTGGCATTTATACTAGTCTTCTCTCCCCAAAATCTTTAAGCCAAAGAAATGTCTTTCCCTAAGGCCTTCTTCAGCCTTCGCTCTCTCCTCCTTCCTTCCTTACTGTCTCCTTCAATTCCTTAATTACGGGTCCATTCTCATAACCTTGCCCTCCTCAATGCCCACCCTTCTTTATTTATTTCTCTCTTTCTGTCGTTTCTTTCTTTCTTTCTTCTTGTCTTTCTTTTTTCTTGCTTTCTTTCTTTTCTTTCTCTTTCTTTTTCTTCTCTCTTTCTTTTCTTTCTTTCCTTTCTCTCTGCTTTTCCTGTACTTCCTTTCTTCTTCCTTCCTTCTTTTTCTTCCTTTCTTGTCTCCTCCTCCTCTCCTTCCTCACTCCCTCCCTTCTTTCCTTCCTTTCCTTTCTTTTTTCTTTCCTTTCTTTCCCTCCCTCCCTTCCTCCCTCCCTCCTTCCCTCCCTTCTTTCCTTCCTTCCTTTCTTTTTTTTTATTCTTTCACCCCTTATTACCAACTCACATCCTCTTCCGATCCTACTTTGTGCATTCTTTTTTTTGCAACCAAATGCCTCCTACATTCACATCTTTCTGCATATTGACCCCAGGTTTCATCTGGGATAACTGTACTAGCAACAGCCTGAGCACTTGCTGGGGAATGGATAACTTACCAGAAGATAAATCACTGAAGAAAGAACCTCCCCTTATCCTGTCTGGCATTTGCCTTAAATAGTCTCTTGTCTCAAGGGCTCAGGGAATCTTGCAGAAAGGGGGTCAATGAGAACCTAAGATCCTGAAGTAAGGAGTGGTCCTGCCAGGCAGTATCCCCTGGTCGTGACAGCTGTTACAAGCAGGAACGCACTAAATTGATTTCCATTCCCACTAGACCTGCACAGTAGTTGACCTATCAACATTTCACCATGGATCAAAGAAGATCTTGAGAAGCAACTTCACACTGGCTTGGAGTATTTGAGGCATAGTTGCTTCAGTGTTCCTGAATGGATGTAGTGTCTGACAGACTTACGTTGTATAATACAAGTGGCCCATTTACTTTTATTTTCTTAATGTCAAATAAAACAATTTTATTTATTAAAAAAAACACAATTGTGAGACAGGAATTCTACTTTCTTTGTTCTTATTTTTTTTTTCATTTTTTTCAAATGCTTCTGAACTTGTCCTTTTGCAAATCAATAGTTTCAAGAATTTTGACTATAGTCAACATGGCAGCAATAAGAACTTGTGGCCAGATTTGTAAGTAATTCCATTATTCAGATTACTATGGTCTTTTTTTATGGGGTACAGCAATTTTCCATATAGACCCATGAGTCAGGTCTTCCCCAATTATTTCCACTTGTGACCCCTGGGTATTTAGTTATATAAAATAAGCATTTAGATGAACTGATAATAAATCATAAAAATTAAATTTAATTAATATACTGGTATACATGTAATTTTACTACTTATTAAATATGATAGAAAATTTGCATAGTAATGAGATGAATATTATACTTTGTTTTTAAATTAAGAATTAAATCTTGGTTGAGCATTTGATACTGAAGCGCACAGAGCAGACTGAACATTTTCCAGAGTTGACTGGTATTTTAAATTCTATAATCATTAGTACTGAGAATGTTACTGCACATACAATATACAGTACGAAATTACAGATTTAGGTTTTAGGGCCATGTGAGAAAGTGTTGAAATTCTGTCCTAATGTCAAGCTAAAATTTATCTAATTATTTTTATAACAGTCTTATCAGTGTCTCAAACAGCAGATTTAAAAATGAAGCATTTCTAACATCAAATATCCCAAAGTATATTAATTTGATACTGAAGGATGATGTAAATAAAATATTGTATTTGTTTTGTTCATTGTTAAAACATTATGTTTCTATTATTGAAAATTATATCTTAGTCTCCATTTATCAGCACAATCTGAACAAACTTGCTCAATGAACAGAATGTAACCGGTTAATAGACTGACAGGAAAGACCTAGAGCCTACTGCCAGCCATTGGGCCTGACCATTGGTCATCAGTGATTTCCAGAGACTTTTGTATGACCTATGAGATGCCATCCTGGGTTTCTGCTCCTGGCCGTGTCAATTGTGGCATTTCACAAACATCTGGAAAGCATCCACTGCTTCCAGCTTGGGGCAACTGTGAATAAGAGTACTATAAATATTTGTGTACAGGTTCTTGTGTGGACATAAGTTTCCAATTCATTCTGAGATACAGATAGTCAAAGGCATATACACCATACATACATGTTCAACCTTTTCACAGTGAGACATTCTTGTTGTCTACCAGAGTACATGCTTGATAACAAATAACAAAAAAATTACAAAATATTATGTTTCTGTAAGAACAGAAACCATTGGTGAAGGACAGTAGTCGCCAAATTGTTCAGACAACATAAAGAATACACTAAAACACTGCAGATTTATATTTTAGGATCATTTGAGAAAGTGTTGAAACTCTGTCCTAATAGCAAGCTAAAATTTGTCTAATTATTTTTCATAAAAGTTTTATCACTGTCTCAAACAGCAGATTTAAAAAAAGGAGCACTTCTAATTTAAAATATCCCAAAGCATATTAGTATATTAATTTGATATACATATATATGTATATATGTGGATGATGTGCTGATGATGCTGTGTGCTGATGCTGTGGCATGATAGAAATGCATGCTTAGGGAAAAGTGTGTGTGCTATGTGTTCAGAACCAAACTTGTAGTAACACCTGTGCTGTGATGTGAACACTATCAGAAGCACCTTGGATGCAGTATAAGTTGGAGTTTAAATTGATTCCTTTATCATTGCATATT
This sequence comes from Typhlomys cinereus, assembly GCA_023101885.1. Taxonomy (NCBI): domain Eukaryota; kingdom Metazoa; phylum Chordata; class Mammalia; order Rodentia; family Platacanthomyidae; genus Typhlomys; species Typhlomys cinereus. Next base: position 1,442,623 of record JALPQD010000429.1, read on the forward strand.
TTTTCACCATTACCAAAATTTTCAGAACTCTTCAATTTATTTACACTATGTGACCACATATAGGGCTGCAAACCCTATTTAAGAAGCTCTGCTTAAATCATGCAGCATATAAGAGGTATATGAATAGATGGTTGAAAGAAAAGTGCATATAGAAGGAGAAGAGAAGATAAGCCAGAGTTTGAGTATGTGTGGTGGTCATCTCTATGATAGCAAAAGAAACATTTCTATGAGAGAGAGAGAGTGGTTCTTCAGGATAACCATGGGCTACATGGCAAATGCAACATTGTCAGTGCTACTTTATAATGCTTGCGTTAGTGTTGTTGTTTACAAGCTTATTTAATTTTTTTGATTAACTCTTCTGTAGCTAAAGTGAGGAATCAGAAGCAACTGTGATATGAATCAGAATATTACTTGCCCACAGGAGGTGGGGTTGACTCGGGTTTCCTGGGCATGCATGTTCTACAACTGACTGCATGTGCAATTAAAATGTAGATTAAGGAGAGTTAATAGATACTTTAAACACATTCAAAATAAAATTAAAGTGTATTAAGTTCTACGTCCTATTCCTTCTAGAAGGCTACATTGATACTTGCTCATTTTAAAGCAGATTGTTATTAACCTTGTAAAAAGGATAAAAATGTGTTATTCTTAGTAGCTCTAAATGTGCCTTTCTCTTTTCTTCCTTAAAACACATTTATGTATTTTTCTTCTATCCTCAAATAAGCCATGCATGTGGTCTGATGAGATAGGCTGCCTAGGTAGAAGATGCAGGTCTGTGCAGAGGCAAGCTAAGCGCGGGGCAAGCCCATTTGCAAGGAGACTGGTATCCAACAATATCAGGAAATCGACTACACCCATGTATACTGAATGAATAAATACATATATTGAGAGTCAGCTTTTATATTATTAGAAAGATAATTACAATATTAGACTAACCAATCAGTATTGTATTAAAATTAAAGGTATACGAATGGCTCAATAGCTCTTTAAAGAAACTTTTATTGTTTGTTTTTTGACAAATTTACACACAGGAATTGAGTTCTGATTACTGTTGCCCTTACTTTCCTCTCATCACCATCAAAACCCTTTTTACACTCCCCTCCCCAGAAGTTCCTTTCCCAAATTCATGACTGTTTTGCTTCATAAGCTGATTAAGTTCAGTGGACATGTTTGTGATCATGGGCTTGGAATTATATATTAAAGCCTGGTGGATTCAGCAGTGGGGACAGAACTGGAGACGATGTCTGCTCCTTCCTCAGCATCCATCAGTAGCCAAAAGTTCAGCAGAGTGGAAGACATGGGCTTCTCTCTAATGCACTATTGAGTTATGTCAGGAGTGGTCTGCAGGCTCACGGCGCAGGCAGCCACTGTTGCTGTAAGATCATTGCATTCACTCAGTCAGGCTCAGATGTCATTCTACAGTTCTCCCTGTCATCTGGCTCTTATATTCTTTTAGCTTCCTGTCCCACAATATTCCCTGAGCCTTGGGACAAGGAGTGGGGCATATACATCCTGTTAAAGATGGAGTTCTCATCAGTTACTCTTAGCATCTTAAGCGGGCCATTCATAATAAAGAGAAGTTCCTCTGATTGTATGTCATTATAGACATAGACTGAAATGTAAGTAGAGATGCAAATAAATGTGGTTACTAGCCATGTGCCAAAGGAACATAAGAGCAACTCATTATACCTAAGGGATAATGGGTATATGAATGATGATGTTTTGGCTTCAAATATTGAGTGACCCATGCCCCTTGAAGAAAAACAAAACCCAAGTTCTAGTCTGGCAAAGAATGTGATGAACTAAGAACGTCTTTCATCATAGAAATTAAGAACATGTTCAATGAAGGATGAAGATCTTCCAAAAGAGCAGAGAAATGCATTTAAGGAATGCCCATGAGCCAAAGCAGTACAATTGCAGCACTGAAATAATGATGTAAAGCTATAGACTATTGAATTAACTATCATACTACTGACACAAATACATGAATGCCAAATAAGTTGGAAGTGAAGGAAAAGATCTTCCTTACAGTAGAAAAGTCTCTAGCCATGAGGAATGCTGTCTTATAGAAAATCACTCTCAATAAGTATAGTGGTAATTAGCATCAGTGGACACGGAGACAAGCAGAGAACAGCGAAGTAAGAACGGAAACACCAGCACAGTCAAAAAATATGACTTATAAAATATGTGCTAATTCAAAAGATCATCTTGATCAAGTAATTAAAATTGATACCACTAGAAATGGGACAAATAGTTATCTAGTATAATTTGGTAGGGCTCAATGAAAAGAACTTAACATTATAGTGTGACTAGAAATGTGTGACTTGGGATTAATGATGAGAAAAAAAAACCCTGGATGAATACAAGTATAAAGATATGCGGAAAAACTGGTCTGTCTTTAGTGATGACAAAACTATGAAAACTAAGTAGATAAATGAATCTTATTTCTATGTAGTAGATCCAATTAATGCTTCTCAAACATTGGGATAATATTGAAAAGAGAAGCCAGTAATGAGGATCAGCAGAAATACTCTTAATTTTGAAAAGGTTGGGAACAATTGATATTTACTCATCCTGTTGAGGTCCTATTGAGTTTGAAAAGAATGCAAATTCATAATATAATTTAGTTTATTCATGATCACATTTTTTAAATCCTATTAAGGAAAGGAAATGATCATTCTAGACTCATTTTATCAGGTTTGGGTTCTTTTCATTCTTTATCAAGTGCCTGAATAGTTCTCCAAATTGCATGAGAAACAACTATAAAATATGACTCATTGAATTTTTTCAGTGAGTAATGCAATTAACACTGTAATACTGTAGCCACTATTAAAAAATCTTATTAACATTTATTAACTGCTAGCATCGGGTTTTTTTTAACTATGAGAAAAAAAAAATCAAGATGCCCAGTACAGCTCAACTTAACAATGTGCACTTTCCTGAAAAAATGATGTCTTTGTTTCAAATGATGCTATTTAAAATAACAACAGAGCACTTAATTGAGTAAAAAGTCAAAGAATGTGGGGAAACATTTTTTTTTATTCAATGGCTAGAAAATTGTTATTCTAAAGATGAAATGCATGTAAAGGACAGCTTAGTTGGGAATCATGCTGGTGAGTGGTTTAAAAAGTTGCTGCATAAAAACTGTAGTTTTGGCATTTGGTCTCCAAGAATATTTTATTAAATACTCTACAGTAATGGAACAGTATACACATATACACATATAGACATATACACATATTTTATTAAATACTCTACAGTAATGGAACAGTATATACATATACACATATAGAAACATATATACATAGGCTTGGGAAGATGATTCGGTAGCTAATAGTACTTGCTTTACAAGAATAAGGGTCTGGGTATGCATTCCAAGCACCCTCTTAAAAACTGGGCCTAGCCATGAATACTTGTAACTCTAGCACTGTGGGGTAGTATGACAGACAGGAGAATCACTAAGGTTTGCTGACAGTTGGCCTAATATCTAAGAATGAATGACAGGTCCAGTGAGAGACATGTTTCAAGGGAATAAGATCTAGAGTGATAGGACACTCAACATCGTCTTCTGGTCTCCACGAGCTCAAACATATAACACGTACTCACAAAACACTTGACTTAAGTATCATTCCTTGTAAATGTCATTCTAGCTTCATATGTGCTGTTATCTGATCCTGGTTATGATGCTTGATTGGACTAAAATATATACTATGCTCATCTAAGGGGAAACCCTGTCAACCATGGTCAGCCTGAAGCTGAACTTACCAAGGGTGTTAATATGTGCTTGCCTGGTTGTGGATATGGACGTTAAGATGTTTGGTTATTTTCTTGAAAGCAGAACTGTTCATTAGCTCTCAGAGAAGCATGAATAAATGCAGCTTCCTATGAGTTAGGATGATTCTAACACTTCTTGGGGCACACAGAAACCATTTTCCTTCAAGTATATCATATGTGTTTTCCAGAATCATGCATGGCATTCTTGAATATTATGGTATAGAAATTTTTTAAAATGGTGAACAATGGATTACTGTTAGCTGAACTTGGTAATATAAGGCTGTCACCACAGGTACTTAGAGGCTGAGGCAGGAAGATTACAAGTTGAAAGAACCAGTCCGATAAAGGCACTGAATATAAATCAGTAGAGCCCTTGGCTAAGACATGTAAGGCCCTGGACTCAATGTCTAGCACTGGAATAAGAAAACTATGGTCACTTGTATAACAAAACTACTTAAATTTATAATGACTGAGCTCTTGAAATGAAGTTAGGAAGCAACTGAGATGAGATTTAAGTATAAAACACATACTAGATTTGGAAGCTCAAGAAGAAAAACACTAAATATCTTATACTGACACAATGTTGCATTTTTTAATACATTAGTTCAAATAGGAACTACTATTAAATTGATATCATGTTTCATTTAAAATGGCTTCAAAATTTTTAAAATCATGTGGGCAAAATTTCTTATTTGCACTATATTTCTACTAGACAGCATAAGTCTAGAATGTTCTATCTATTTAATGCCTCAGAACAATATTTGTGTGCTGTGTCTAGTACATAATGCTTTTGGGGACTCAAGTTAACCTTGCTAAGACATTAATCAAGTTGATTGAGGCCAATGTAGAGATCCTCTAGAAGTGTATAGAACTTGAAACTCTCAGATAGGAAAAAAATAAATGGAAATTCATAGTCTTTTTCTTTTGATATATCATAACATCACATCTGGAAAAGGCACTATCTGTGTAGTGTGTTATTGGGCTGGAGCATGTGGTATATCTAAGAGTTTTCATATCGCTTTAGGAATTATACAAAAAAGTTAGTGTGGGGTTGGAGATAATTCCGGGATTAAACCTCTGCCTCTCAAATAGAAGGTCTTCAGTTCAGATCCCAGGTCCATGTAAAAACGCCAGGCAGAAAGGACTTTGGTCTGCACTTGTAGCTCTGGTGGGTAGAGCCTAGGAAATCCCAGAGTGCAGCCAAAAGGAGGTGGAAGAAATCCAGGGTGATTCTGAAGTCATCATTGTTCCCCCATAGGGACATACAGTGCCTTCTGATACACACACACACACACACACACACACACACACACATACACACAATTTTTTTTAGATAACATTTTTTATTATCTCCGCTCATACAAACTTAATAGGTACACCGGTTCCCTCCCTCCCTCCTCCCGCCACCCCTCTGCTTGCCCTCCCTTCACCCCTCCCTCCCCACCCCCCAGTGCCTCCCCTCCCCTAATCCCCGGAGAATCCTTTAATGTGCATGCCTGACTGTCCTCTGGGTCCTCCTCTCCGATGACATACAAGGACCCAGCGGCATTTCCTTGAACCCTTTCCTGTGTTCCCCTTAAGCATAGGAACACTATTTTGGCTGTCAATCCCTTGCCTCCAAGGATCTTGGTGCTTTTAGCAAATGCTAGACTTTGCACACACACACAATTTTACCCGTTTGTCCCATTCTATACTAGAATGAGTTTCTTCAACAAGAACTCTCTTCCCTCTTTTATCTCGAGTGTCTAACAAATAGACATACATATCAATAAGTAAAATAATGAATTCATGGTTATTGAGAGATTTCTCTACATCTCAAAGTAAGAGGCAACCTGTGAACAAATACAGTTTTACAGAGAAATTTATATAGGCTAACCAGAAAGCTAGGGTTTTAGACAAAGTCACTAGATTATTATACACTACGTGATGTCCACAATTTAACTAGCCTGCTGAATGGTTCCACAGACAGCAGGTATGGTACTCTCCTCACAGGCTTGAACACTACTGATCATTCACCACAGTTCATTTAAGTGTGGAGGAAATAAGCGATCTTTAAAATTAGAGAAATAAAAATGAGTATTCTTAACATCGTGTTGTGTATGTGTGTGTAGATCAGAAAATGGGAAAACATTCTGATTGGTTCTTATTTATAGATCTCATCATCAGAGGATGTCTGTGTAATAAATAATGTTACTGAGTCAAAAGAAAGTAGGTACAGAGCCATTCAAATCAGAATGCTAGATATATATAGTGTAACTGGGAAGAGTGGGAGATGTGGGTTATAGAATAACATAGAGCATAGAATATTGGGTGCAGGAATCAGTTTCAAAATTGGTGACTACACTCCCCCGCCTTCTTTCATTTCCCTGTGCCTTCACCATTCCTCCTTTTTCTCTACGGCTTTCCCTCCCATATCCAAGTGTCCTTGTGTTGTTTTGGTTTTGACCCACTGAATTTAACCAGGGCTGTCTGTGAGATCATGGGCTGGGAGTGAGACACATGGGTTCAGCACTGGACACACAACTTTTTTTTTCCCCTCCCAGGAAACATCTACTTTGGGTCAGGCAGGGAAATGTCTAGAGCCACACTTCCAGTCCTGGAAGACCGAGCCTGGCAACTCCCAGAGCAAAGCAATAAGGGGATAGAGCAATTCAGGATGATTCCCAAAGTTATCCTTGGGTCTCCATATTAACATATTACATATTAACAGCCTTGTGGTACACACACACAACACACACATGCCAAGATCTCATCTGGCTTATCCCCTTCTGAAAATATAGTGAAATGTCCTTCATTTTTCAGATGGCAGGAACAAATAGCATTTGTTGTTTATTGCTACAACTACTTTCTTCTGAGTCATATGGATTGGGGTGCAAAGTGACTATATTATCATAAGTCATGAATAAACTTTTCATATGTATCTCAGTTTTATACCTTGCTAAAATATTAAGGGAACATTCATTTTAATATACTGAATTAATTTATTATTTCATGTATTCTCTGTTAAATATTTGGAATAGTTCAGTTCAGAAAAGTAGGACACATGTGAATATATCCAAAGGAAAAGAAGTCAGCATACACTAGAAACAACTATTCATCCATGTATATTGCAGAATTATTTATTATTGCTAAGTTATTGAACTAGTGTAATTTTTGATCCTCAAATTCTCTGTGAGGGCTGTTAGGGTAATTCCACATGGTTTACCTTTCAATACATGAAAAATAGTTCATACAACTAAAAATTGCAAAAAGCTAAAATTTGAGAAAGCTCTAATAAACAAAATTTACTGTGATAGTCATTGTTTATTTGAGCCATAGAAAGTCTGTTGAAAATGTGAACATCTCAATCTGGAATTTAGGGTGTGAAGTTATGGTTATCTTCTTTTTTGACAGGTTGGATTTACATGTTTAGAGAAATACAGCTTTGAATTTTTTTAAAAAAAGACCAAGAGCAGTAATTTTTTCAGCTACTTTGTCAAGGAGTAAATTTTGAAAATCAAAAACAATGCAATTTTTTTTTCTAGTTTCAAAATGCTCTTCTCTCTATGTATGGTGTTTAATTTTCTGTGTCTGGGATACTTCACTCAATATAATTTTTTCCTAATTCCATCCATTTCCTGGTAAATTTCATCAATCATCATTTTTGATGACTGAGTAATATTCCATTGTATAAATGTACCACATTTTCATTATCCATTCATCAACTGTTGGATTGATTCCATACTTTGCTATTGTAAATAGTGCTGCAAAGAACATGGTTGTGCTCATGTCACTGTAGTGAATTTCTGCATAGCAGGGTCATATGGGATTTTAATCTTTAACTTTTTTAGAAATCTCTATACTGATTGCCATAGTGGTTATATAAACCTGCATTCCCACCAGCAATGTATGAGAGTTCTCTTCTTTACACATCCTCTCCAGCTTTTGGTATTGTTTGTATTGTGGATTTTTGCCATCCTGATCAGGGTGAGAAGTTTTGATTTGCATTTCCCTGATGGCTAGGGATGTGGAGCACTTTTAAAGATATTTGTTAGACATTTCAATTTTGTCCCTGGAAAAGTTTCTTTTGAGTTCTGAGGCCCATTTTTTTATTGGACCATTTATTTCCTTGGTGTTCAGCTTTTTAAGTTCTTTGTGTACTCTGGATAATAGAGTTCTATCAGATATGTGGTTAGTGAAGATTTTCTCCTATTCTGTGAGTTGCCTTTTTGCTCAGTTTATAATCTCTTTATCTTTTGAGGAATGAAAAAATACCATAAATTTCCAGTCAGCCCTATATTTTATTTGAATTAAGCTATTCATAAATACATTAAAAAAACCCAGAAGACTGAAGGACACCTTGAAGATCAATGATGATAAGATTCTCCTAATTTGATAGCAGCTCTAAGCTTGGCCGAACGACCTCTGGGGTTGTCTTGAACTTCATGATCTTCTGGAGTGAGGACCTTCTTGTGTATCAGTTCCCACGCTAAAGGAGCTCTTGCACAGTCACCTTCCTTGTTTTCATGATCCATATGTGACCTTTGCACCACCTTCTGTCTAACACTTAGGTTGAATCTCTCTGTCATGCTTATCCCAAGCAAAAATCGTTTCACAATGCGATCTTCTAATGAGTGGAAGGAAAGGGTGACAAGACGACCACCAGTCTTCAGAAACTTCTGAGCTGTCTTCAGTCCTGCATAGAGTTCATTGAGCTCATTGTTCACAAATATACGAAGAGCTTGGAACGTCTTGGTAGCAATGTGAGTGGATCGTTGTAGCAAGTCTTTGCGTGCATAAACAGCAGAAGGAGGAAAGGCTCCTAGATTTTGAAAAATAGGAGACAAGTAACATTAATATCTTCCATTAAATATTCCAGGTTGTATAGTGTTTATGTATAACTGAAGAACTAAGCTTTCTTAGAGATTGCAACATTGCATTTATACTCCTTATTACCAAATATTCTTCTATTATTTAAAAGTATATGTCATAAATACTTTTTATAAGTTAATAAGTAGATTTAAACAAGGAGAAATAGAACAGACAAATATTTAAGACAAAATAATATAATTTACTGAAATAAATTAATTTACAGTTACAAGAAGTTCAAGGTACTCAAAATAAAGAAAGAAACCACCATAAACAATTAAAGCAAAAAAAAGGAAAAAACATCATAAATACAACAAAGAAATATAAACAATATAAAGAATAAGAAAAACACGAGGAACAACTAATTCCTATTGGCATAATGGAAATGGGAAAAATCGATATTTTGCATAAATGCTAGGAACACTTTTATTATTAAATTATTATTATTAAATAAGTTATAGGTGAAATAATTCATTGCTACAGGTCTGAATTTTAAAAAATGCTAAAGAAGGGGCCAGTGAGAGAAATCAGCAGATGACACCTATTTGCAAAACTGGCAACCTGAATTTGATGCCAGAAGACCACATGGGTAAAAGGAGGAAGTGATTTTTCAGAAGTTGTCCTCTGATCATGACTTGTGTACCATGGAATGTATATTTTCTTTTCTTTCTCTATCTCTCATAAATAAATAAACAAAATAAAATGTTAAGTGAAACATTTCAGGTTGAAATAGACCATGATGATTACAGGTATTCAGAAAGAAATGAAAATTAATCTCTGTAAATGAATGCACATTATGGAAATTTTTTAAACAACAGATGATACTTTATGCTAAATTACATAGTAAAGTTTACAATACAGATATAGCTATGTACCATACATGGCAATAATGACATAAAGATTAAAGTACATAAATGGAGCTATGGTATTTTAATATATTTCACGGAAGTTAAAACCTACATATTGTAGCTTCTGTATCAACTAATAAAAACTGTGTAGCAATAAAGGCTAAGAAGCTAATAGGCTATAAAAATTATCCATAAAATTGTTGAACATTAAACAAATATTACAAAAGAAGAACAAAACAGCAAGGATAACAATAATCATATGAAATAAAAATGTTCAAAATATTTTTTTAAAAGTAGACTGGAAAAATAGAAACACCCAATATTACTTTGTATACAAGAAGTGCACTTTAAGTATAAAAATCACAAATAACAGTGAGAAGCAAGCCAAAGCCTGTGGGAATGTATAATATATATATATATATATATATATATAAATATATATATATACATATATAATATATGAGAGAGAGACAAAGAGAGACAGAGAGCAAGCGAGCGAGCTATATAGAAAGTTGGGAGGAATTTATTATTAAACAAAATGATCTTGTTAGGAAGAATTATTAGGACACTGAAACATGTCTTATTGAGAATGAGGTCAATACAGTAGGAAGACCCCATCATAAAAGTGCATTCAGCTAATAACATCGCCTAAATAAAGTTCCCAAATATATGTATCTCAGACATAGAGCCACATTTAAATATGCAATTCACTTTTGAGAAGTGATAAAGTTAGTTCCAAGAGAAATTAATAGTCTTTATAACAAAAAGTGAATGCATATGAAAAAACAGGTTTATCTCAGCCCTTACAAAAATTGATTCAAAATGGACCACAAACCTAAGGATAGATGCTAAACCCATAAAATATATATGTAACAATACTCTTCTATCCAGTATTTATAAAAAAAAAACTCACAAAAGAAGTCAAATACCTTATTTTATTTTTTTCCATTTTTACTTTTTCTATTTTTACAAGTGTATTAAATATTCATCCCAGCTTACTGCCCTCCCCCCTTCCTCCCATCCCCTCCTTTCCCTTTCCCTTTCCTTCCCATAATGTCACACCACACATTTCCACCTATATGCTTCTAAGGACTTCAGGGTTCACTCTGGCTTGTCTACTCCTGTGGGGGCTCAGGCCTCCATAGTATAAAAAGGTACCTCTTTTAAAGCCACCCCACTGATATATGCATTTCCATTTACTCATCCAGCTTTAGACCCAAAGGTTTCCACTGTGAGTTCCCATTCTATGGGTATTATAACAGCTGCCTACAGAGCAGTTTGATGTACTGTCTTCCTACCTATAGGTTTACTGGATCTATTTACTTTATTTACCTACTGATCTATTTTCTTCCTTTTTTTAGGTTCTTGTTCTAGTTTACAGTAATAAGGATGGGTACTATTCTGACAAGAGGGTCTTGAGTCCAATCAGAAAGTTGGTGGTTGTCTACTTGGTGCTCATGCTACTATTACACTGGTGGTCACCTGTTGCCATGGTGACTTATATTGCAACTTACAGATCTCCTGCTGTTGATGTTTATCTCTCTCTCCCAGCAGCTTCTACAGCATTCCTTGGTACTATGTAAGCTATCCAACAAGGAGAAAGTCCTAAGACCAGTTCCAGCTGATACATTTTGCCCATGTACTGTAATCCATTTATGTTGCTTCTTCAGTAATAGGGTCTTACTGACAGTTTTTGGAGGGCAACCAAGAGCCATGGCAAAAGCCTATAATGTTTTGGGAGCATAGAGTGAGGAAAACAAGGGGAAAAAAAGCCTCAAGATGATCCACTTAGAACCCAGGGACAACATTGTACTACAAGTAACAGGAATATGGCACCTCCAGAAACCTTATTTTAAAAGGCAAATATTAAATGAACATGTCATAAAAGATACACATAATTGATCAATTGATCCAAAAACACAAGAAAAGACATTGGAACTTTTTAATTATGCAACAATTAAAACCAACAGCAAAATATCATTAAATCACTACTCTGATGGCAAGACACTGAAGACAGAAAGTACTGAAACAGATCTGTGTGAAATACACGATGTCAATAAATGTTGAACAGGAGAAAGAATGATGTTCTCAAGTAAACTATGAGCAATGAAGAAAAGACCAGGCCCAGATGACTTCACTTCTGAATTCTAACTAACGTTCAAAAGAAAAAGAGAATTACCTTCCATACTTACAAACTCTTGTAGAGAAATGAAGAGGAATATTTCCTAAATTATTATGAGAATCAGTATTACTGTGGAACTAATCCAAAGAGAACATTAAGAGAGTTCAAGAACTTTCTTTTATATATATGGATATAAAAATGTTCAACAAAATACCTTAAAACAAACTTAGGAGCAAATCGAAAGGTTTGTATACCATAACTATGTGAAAATTATTGAAAATTATTCCTGAAATGCACCTATGCTTCAACATATGAAAATGAATTATAAAAATAAAGAAAATGATACAGAAAACATATCTGACACAACTCAACACTCTATTATAATAAAACCATTCAATAAAACAAGAATAGAAAGAAAACTACTCAAAACATAATAAAGGCCACATAAGGAAAATTCAGAGGTAATATATTCATTATCTCTGATAATGTCTGAGAGATTGTCCAAGTCTAAGAGGAACAAGATAGGGTAGCTGGTTCCACCACATCTATTTAAAAAAGATTCAAACTGCCTCCGCCTCCAGACCTGGCTGTGCATCAAGCCATGAGATCAGGTCCTGGCCCCTGCCTTGAGGAGCTCACTGTTTTGGGATCCTTCTTCACCTCTTTCTAATCTCCAGTGTGGGCTTTTTATCAGGAATAGAATTTGTCTCTCTGCTTTTCCATTTCCTGACTTTAATCACAGAGTCTAGTCTAGCTAATTCATTCAATTAAGGCAGAGAAGGTAAGACAGAAAATATGGTCTCACTTACATTTTGGGCCATTTGGTTTTCTGAAAGAAGAAAAATATCCCTTTTGAGCTTGTAGTCCATGCACAGACTTAGCAGATACAGGATCAATGTACATTAGTTTTAAATGGGAAAAGGTGAGGTCACCCATGAAGTACATTCACAGTCCTCTGTAATTGCCCCTTTATTGCTCAGTTCTACTCACTGATGTGGCCCTGATCTCTGGCAAACACTCATTCATTCCTAGCACTCAACACTCTAGGTGCTTATTAGTTACATTTAATATTTTTCACAAAAACTGAGAACTGCCCCCCCCCGATATACTTACTGACTCAGAATTTTAGGCATTCATTATTTACAAATCACTATTTAAAAAAAACTTCACAAAAGATTTTGATATACAGCCACGGGTAAAAACAAACATTTATTTTTTACTCAGTAGATGTTTTTTGACTAGATAATGGATAGCTAATGAACACAAAAAGGTGGATGAACAAATGAATAAATATCCAGAATTATTAGTGCAAAGACTTTCCTTTATATGATTGGGTGAATATATAAACAGCATGATGTACTATCACAACTAAAGAAAAACATAACATTTTTAGTCACAGAAAACATTAAACAGGATACCATGAAAACCATGCTGCAGGTCAAGACCTCCATGCTAAATCTGGTTATGGGTACCAAAATATGATGCCAATGGGTAAATAAATTCTGGAAGATTTGCTAGGAATTCCATTGTCTCAATCACATAATTGAACTAATTTAATTATAGTATAAAATTATATTATATATATCATAAATTATAATGATAGTACAAATCCTTAATTACTCAAATATTTATCATGCAATGGAACAATTACAAATAATTTTCACTCCAGGAAATGTAAAGATCTTATTATATGATACATAGTCAATGTGAAAGGAACTTAATGTTAGTTTTTGGTGATTTAAATTCAAGATTTTTTTCAATTATTGCTCAACATTGTAGAGGTTTTATTCAATCTTTATTTTACTTACAGTTAAAAATATTAAACCATGTATATTGTTAAAACTTCAAAATAGCAGAAATATTTTCTTTCTCACACTTTGAAATATATAATTTAAATTCTATTAGTCAAATTACAGAAGGAAGTGAATACTTTAAAAAATTTAATAACAAGAAACTTTCAAGCTTAGTACCTTAAATATATATTACACTTCAAGGTAATTATGTATAAAACTCAATTTCTAATGAAAGTACAATTGGTGACATTATTTTATATCTATATTTCTCATAGTAATTTTAGGAAGAAAACCGACATGAGGACAGCTACTAGCTGTGCCAGAAAACTGCAGACTTCTTCCTCTTCCTCACTAAAGGTGAATCACTCTTGCATTCCGGGTCTGATTGTTGGTGATGTTTTGACTTTTCCAGTACTCCTATTTTTTTTTTTTTTTTTGTCTCACCAAGAAGAGCTGAGACTTTACATTTGGAATGTATCCAGAAGCCCACCATTTCTTACTAATTCCACCAACATCATCCTTATCTAAGCTATCAACAATAGCCTTTCCACAAGCTTCCAGATCCATCCTAAAGTTTTTGATCGTCACTCTGCTTTTCAATCCCTCCAGCCTCTTCCGATCCTAGAAAACAAAAACCCAAGTTCTGAGCTTAAACCAAAGTCTCTGTGTGACAACCAACTTTGTTCCCTACTGTTCTCCCTCCAAACACTGCTTTACACATTCTTAACCAAACCATCCCATAGCAATGCAGTTGGACTGCAAAGCTGCCTTCACATACCAGGATGGCTTATTCCCTTCATTCAGATTTCTTCTCACTGGATCAAAGCAGCTTCTGATAAGCTTAGAAACAATGCCACCAGTTATTAATTCCCTTACACCATGCTATTTTTCTTTTTAATGCTTTACCAGGGGACAAATATTTATTTCTCTACCATCTATCTTCCTCAACTAGAATTCTCAAAGAAAGAAGAGACTTTATTCACCACTATAAATCCTTTACACCAAGAAAAGCTAGTGGATTTAAAGAATGATTACATTTGAACTTTGAAAGTACAAACACAGTGAAGCTGGGGAATGTAGGTCAGTGGTAGAGCCCTTGCTCAGCACGTATGAAATCCTGGGCTTGATCCCCAGCACCAAAATAAATAAAATAAAATACAAAAAGCAGTAGCATAGGTTCTTTAAAATCCCATGTCCACTGCAGTCATTTGTGTGGTTTTGCTTTAAAATCATAAATATAGTCAATTGTTAAAGAGAAGGAAAAAGTTAAATGACAATTGTTATGAAATAAAACAAATGAAAATTGTTAATAATATTATTATATGATTATTTGCCAAGAAATAGTCAAGACTTTAGTTTTGGTGGGTGTATATTTAAATCTACATGAATTATGGGTTCATACATGCATTTGTAACATGAGATTGCTCTGCAATGCAATGTTCTACATGTTTTGTTGATTTACCCTACTTAAAAACACAACTTAAGTTATATAGATGCAGTATAATTCTTTTGTTTACTTATGTAACAAGGATTTGTGTTGAGAGGCACAGTACCACCTAGCTGAACTGTAAAGAGATACAGGAAATATTTGCTCTGGTGGAGCTCACGCAACCAACACAGCAGGAAAACTTAGGATGTTTCCATTTGTTATCAAAAAATACTGCAATAAACATATAAACCATACACTACAGATGTCTATAGCACAAAAATTCTACTAAGTATAATGGAAGTCTCAAGCTAAGGAAAATATTTGGCACTGTATGTGAACTTTGTATGTATTTAGAACTGAAATTGTTTAGGTCAAAGGGTATTTGCACCCATTTAAATTTGAATCAATACTTCTAAATTTACCCTCTAAGTAGACTGTACCTACCAATTTACTTCCATCAATTGTATATCAAAGAGTCTATCTTCCCACATCCTTGCCAGCACCAGGAGCGATCACTCTTCAAACCTAACTGATCTTCTAGTAGCAAACCATAGTGTACTGTTGCCTTAATTTGCATTTCTTTGGCAATTAGTAGGATTTGGGCATCTTTTCAAATCTAATAGACATTTGATACTAGTTAAAATTTGCTTGAACATATCTTTTGTCCATGTTCTTAATGTGCTATCACTTTACTTTTTATTTATAAACTAGGAATATTAATCCTCTTCTCTCATATATAAAATATTTTCTCTGAATCATAACACTCAATCTTGTAGATTTTCTGTCATAATAAAAAAAATTAAAATTTTTTGTGGTGTTGGGGACTGAATCTCACCTCTAAAATGTAGATTACTCATCATGTAATTTTAGGTTACATTAAGCAGGAAGGCTTCTTCCACTCCAACACAATCAGTTCTATTTGTTTGTATACTTAATGGCTTTATTTAATATTCTTCAATATATGATACCTATGAAAAACTTTTATTATAGTATGTTTTGTAAAATTGTCTTATTTAGTGACATTTTCTGCCACTGAATTAAAATGTCATTAAGATGATATAATATTTCTATATGCACATGAATTTGTTTCTATATTCTTAACTGTGGTACAATGATAAATTTCTTTAGTTTTCCACCAACACAAGCTCACTTTGATTGGTGTTCACTGCAGTTTTGTTCTCCTCATTTGCTGCTGGGGTCGCATTCTCCCTGCAACCACGCAGCTCCTGATCAGCCTTCTTTTCAAGATTGGCTTGGCTTTCTCCTGCATTTCTTATTCCAGATTAAATAAGACATAATGAAATACATAAATATGCTAAGTGTAATAAGAACTTCAGTAAATGTCCAAACTGACTGAATAAACCCATCCCTTGAATAAAACCTTATATTATCATAAATAATCCACCCAAAGAATTTAATGTTTTTGTTGTCTGTCATCCCAGCTACATAGCTTTATTCACCTAAATCATGGTGAAAGTATTTTGTAAGTATAGTACTTATAAATACATATTTTATCCATCTCCATGGAAAAGCATAAGAAATGAGAGAACTTTTGTATTAAAATCAACACTGGGTAATAGAAACCGAACTTAAGCTTTTGATGGCTGTTATATAAAAGGTAACACACTTAAGTTGAATTTTCCTTCTCAGTACAAACAAGATGTAATACTTGATAATTCAGGTAACAGAAGTTACTGTGAAGATCAAATTTAAACAAATATTCAAGAGCACCTGGTAAATACTTTACATAAAATAGAATATTGTTAGGACATTCACGCATTTACTATTTACTATACTCAATTGTAGCATGGAGTAGGTAGGGAAGGTATTCAAGATGTTGAATTTGGGGGCTGGAGAAGTGGCTCAGGGGTTAAGCCTCTGTCTTGCAGGCAGAAGGTCCTGAGTTTAGATCCTAGACCCCACGTATAGACGCTAGGCAGAAGCAGGGGACGGCCTGCGTTTCTGGTCCTAGTAGGGTGGAGCCTGTGAATCCCAGGGCAGAGCAAACAAGGAGGAGGTGGAGGGGTCCATGGTGGTTCCCGAATTCGTCCGTGGTTCTACACACACACACATACATACACACACGCACACACACACAATTGAATAAATAAAAAGATGCTGAATTTGAACATTCTGCCAAATTTTTATTATGGGAAAGAAAGGATTATATCAGAGAGAAGACTACTAAAACCCCCATAAGTATGTAAGTAAGACTTACTTAAGTTGAGCATCAGACTAAGGAACTCAACGTTTAAAATGAAGTATAAATTTTTTTCTAATGCACAAGTTGATAGTATATCGCCAAGTTTATGGAAGTAGTGCTGAAATCTTCAAAATATGAGATTCAGAATTCTTATTAATTTTTAGTTTGATTCTGACTATTTAAGGATGATGCCCAAAACATAAGCGCCTAACTTCATTAACATAAATAACCAGATCATGTTTTGGCCACCTGGTCAGGAGAGTACTTTCCACAATTAAGCTTCTAGATTCTTCTAGTCATGCAGTCATACATCTTGTATTCTTTTATTGTAAGAGCACAATGTTTTTTTAAATATTTTTTTCTGCACTTAATGTCTATTTTGTTCTAGCTTTCATAGGATAACCTTCAGGAACAGGTATCCTCTTTCTTAAGCATAGCTTTGTTAGCTTGATCACAATTTTGCTCCTCCTAATTCATTTATATGTTCTGCCTATATATAGCTGAACTGAATGTAACAATGATAATTTACAATAGTAAAAGAAATGGTTGGTATTTAGGCATTTTTATTCTTTGACAGTTTTATATATGAATAAAAGGAATTTAAGTAATGTTCATTCCATATTACCTGATCTAATCCTTCATTCCTTCTCCTATTGAAAACTTTATTTCCAAACAGACCCCTGCCTATTTTCATGACTTTTCTTGTGTGTGACCTACAAAATTTCACATGGATTGCCTACATTGGCATGTGATGAAATTCTGGTTGGAGTATGAATGATATATCAGTGAGTATATCACTGAGGGAATTAGCTTCACTTCCTAAAGTTAGCATTAACCCTCAACATTCCTTCAGGGAGATATGGTACTTTATTACCATTGTACACTACATATAGGCAATGAAAACAATGGATATGTAGTGTATGTGATTCTCACAATAAAAAATTTCAATGTTATGTAAATATTATAATGCTCTAATAGATACTTTACATAATATCATGGCATCGAAAAGAAAAAGAAAAAGACACTTGATGTCTCTGATACATTTTCCAAACTGTTGCTCCCAGAGAAGTGACCTTGTGGGTTACAACCCTCACCCTCTGACCATGTACCACAGTGTCTCTGTTAAGTATGGAGAATGCACCATGCTTCCTCCTCTTCTGAAGATTCACAACATCCACAGAAAAGTTCCAAAGACAGCAAATGAAATTTGTTTACTCAGCAACTGTCAACCTCTTGACAATGAAAACTGACTTCATTTTTTACAACTAACCATTCTGTATAGTTTCTTTTATAGGTAACAGACTTATAAAGATGCAGAAACTAGGTTTCATGTTAATCATACTACTTTATGTTAATCGTGTACTTTATGTCATTAAATCCTTACCAAAAATCTATGAGGTAAGAAGTGGAGGTCTGTTATTGCCAATGATAGATGAAAAACAGAGAATTTAAATGTCACATTTTGAATTCATCGATGTTTTAAGTGGTGAGATGGAAACTCAGACCTTTTAAACTTTGCTAATTTGAGTCTTTGATAATACACAGTGGTACCTAATTCTCCAGCAGAAAATTTAACATCTCTATTAGTGTGCATCTGAGATTGTCTGTGGGAAGACCAGATTAGTGGTAATTTTGTTGTTGTTGACTTTGTTTTTTTTAATTGATTATATAAGTTTGTATATAATTCAGTAATTCTTCAAATATTTTGAGTTTCACTGATTTAAGTATTTAAGTGTGTCAAAATAAGGCAATGATTTTAAGATGGGGTATACTTCCCAAATCCTATCTCCTTCTTTTGATTGAAAGTATAGGAAGTTAAAAAATAGCACATGGTTAGAGTATTTTCAGAGGTTCTAATTCCATGTCTGGTGTTTTATATAACAATCTCATTTTCCGGGAGAAAAGAGGTATGGAATCTTTACTCTAAGCCTGAATAGCCCTTTAGTGAGAGACGTTTTAATGGAAGTCAAATCACTCTGCATCAAGTTGCAAGAGTTTGGCTTTCACCAGCATATTCCTTGGGGAGACAGGCATTGTCAGGCTTAAAGACTGCATCTGGTGAAGGCAGAGACAGCCCTGGTCTCTTACCCTGGGAATGGTAATGAATACCTTTGGCTTTTGTCCTTTTCATTCTATTGAAAATAACTTATTGTTAGCTCAGGTTATTAGACTGTGCATTTGTCTCTCCTTTTCATCTGCTTTCTTGATAATGGATTTATAAAAGAAACAGTTGTGACTGGTACCATTATCTAGACTTTTGGGTAGGTACAGATTACATGTATTTGATTAAGAATCTAGACTCATCAAATTCAGCACATATGGTCTTTTCCTGACTCATTTGCTGGAAGTCCATTACAGCTGTTAATACATTCTAAAATTGAGCACTTCAAACTCTACAGCTAAGCCAAAATAATGGGACCAAGTGGAATAAAGGACTTTTAGATGGCTAAAATCTTGGGGGAACAAAGTCCAACTCCTTTTATTTTCTTTAAAGCATCTTAGAAATACTGAAAAAGGAGATGAAATACTTTACCATGTAGTAGTTGTTATGTATTTTTTTAAGTACTTGATTTTAATATTAAAAGGAGAGGGCTCCTTACTCTCAACTCTGAGTCTCTGAACTTACTGCTGTCTCTACCTACAAGCCTTTCCTCTCTTAAAGGACTCATTTGTAATACTCATTCTAAGGAGATTTCATTTTCAGCAAGTTTTTGCAATGACCTTTATGTATACTTCAGCAAATTTCTTATTACTATGTACTATTTGTCTATCAACTTGCACAAGGTTGTCAAAAGCCCAGAACCAATTGTTTTATTTTCCCAGTTGCTACAGAGCTGAATAAAAGATGACCTTCCAATCCTAGAGATCAGATGCACGGTAAATGGTATTCTGATAGTAGACAACGTGGCCTCCTCAGTTCTTAATGGGATTGTACATATGCTCGATTTCATGTGGAGTTGCTTTGCTGCTTTCATAGAATTCTCAGAACTGTTCAGGAACCCCACATAAGGCAAGAACAAACTGAGTTAACTGAATTGTCAGTTCCTAATTTGGCACTTTTAATCATCCCCCACCCACTGAAAGCTTTTACATTCCATTAGCTTGCTTTCTCGTAACTCTGGGAATAGTTCACCACTCAGTATCACCATAGCACTGGTTGAGAGCTTCCTTTGTGTATGACCAAAACATCTCTATCAGTGAATTGTCAATTTTCTTCTAATTCACAAAAGATTTTACTTTAAAAGGGAAAAATTTTGCTTAATAATGCCTACACTACACATAATAATAGAACATAATTCATATGTAAAAGCAGTTAGATAGACTATGTTATCTTTAGATTAAATTATTGCAACCCCAGAGAGAAATGAGCATTTTTTGTTCTGGGATACCCTAATGTTCTAACATTTTAAAGAATTCAATACTTTTGTACGCTCAAATGTATTGAGATTTGCAGGTGAAATCAGCAGCGTGCTGTGCCTGTCAACATGATGCACTGCAATCCCCCTGAGTCTCGGGGTTTAAAAATTAATTGAGCTCTTGCACCTGTTTGCCGGCATTCATCTGTTGAGTTCCCATCACATTTAATAAGACTCCGTGACGCAACTCGTGTCCTTTTGCCTGGGATCCTTTAATACAGTGTTAAATTCTTGCCCATCTGAAATTCAAGTAATATTACAAATTCTAAACTGTTAATTAAAATCTGTGAACTTGAATGTTTCTGGGAAAAATTGACTTTACTCAGTGAGGCTCTTTTTAAACTTCTTCAAAGTCTCCTCTAATCTCCAACTCCTACCAGGTTAATTCTGATGACAACATGATCTCACTATGGGTAGCTGAGGTCTACAAATCCTCATGCAATAAGAAAAAAAGTTACAGGCTTGAGCAAAAAGGTAACATGGAATATTACTTGCTGAGATGAAATAAAATATGATTCAAATTAAAGAATGACATTTTTTACACATTATTTTTTCAATTATTCTACCTGTGGTTTAATCTGTTCAGTATAGATAGGCTAGCTAAATCTGATTTGTGATTCTTATTATGTAGTTAAGTGATCAATATTAAATTTAACTATGAAATATTTAAGGAGTGATTGAAATATATTTGCCTGGTACTGTGCACAAAAAGTAGAAGTTTGAATAGGAAGTTCTAATGCATTTAATGTACATATAAGATATTTTATTTGAAACTGTTAAAAACATTATATTTGATGGAATATTGCTCTTACAATTGAACCATTTTTCACTTTGAAAGTTAGTAGAGAGTAACAGGAAAGGATAAGACAGGAATTACAGAGAACATTTTGCTAATATATAGATTATTGTTCAGAATAGATAAATAACAGAAGACAAATCCCATGGACAATTTTAAGAAGTATCTCTTGTTTGAAATATTACTTAAATAAATAAATGAGGAACATTCTATTATATAAGTGAAACTGTTTTAAGTAGTACTTAAACTTTGATCATGTTATTATTGTAAAAGGTTGTCTGTCATCTCTTTGATCTAACAGCAGCCACTTCAAAGAGAACACTTAAACTCTGCTAGACAAGTCAAAGTCAAGGATAAATACAACACAAGATAGGTCTTTTCTTTATGAACCTGGGTGGAGGACTGAAGAACTAGACTTAGAGAGAAGAAGTGGTGGGAGACAGAAACAGTTGGAATAAGACACACAGTAAGAATATACTTAAGCAAATGGAATGAGCCTATGAAGATAATAAAGTTCAGAGAAGAAAATGAAAGTAACCTTAGGAAAAGTAAAGGGGCTGATTTCCTTTATTGAATCCAGGTAACCCAAGCTCTTTTCAGTCATCATGCAGCCAATGATACACTTAGAATTCCCATCTCTACCTTCGCCTCTCCAGTTTTGGGATCACAGGTGCACACTACTTAGAAGAAGTATTGCAGAAGTCAGAGTGAGCAAACATAGTAATGGTAATTTGCTTGACATCTACTACTGAAACTACAAAAATTATAGTCTGGTCACTAATGTACAACCTTTGAGCTGACTTTTAGTCTCTCTTTCAGAAATCTAGATGTGCAATTGAAATAACAATACCGTCTTATTATTATATATAACTTATAGAAATTACTTTTTATATATAACTTATAGAAATTACTTATTATTTAAGTTTGTCTTTAAGAGGTTTTGACTTCTGCAGCTGGTAAGATCACAACATCACACTTTTTGTTTGATTATTAAACCATTAGGTAGGAGAGAAGAAACAAAAAAAAAAGAAAAAAGAAAGAAGCAAGAATCAATAGTCTATGATGGGACTATTAAGGATTTATGGTTGATGTGCAAATCCCAGTGAAAAATCACTAAGGAAGTAAATATGTTCTCTCTCTTGACTATATAGAAAGGTAAATTTTGATCATACTATTTTCTATCCATGTGTGTGTGTTTATAGATATGAGATAAAAATCACGAGCAAATAAAAGAACAGATAAATAGGTAGAACCAGAGATATCAGAACACGTGAGCTTGAATATAAATTTTAGGTAATCATTTTATTTTAAAAAATAATATTACTTTAATAATAAAGGCTATAGTAAAGAATCAAATATTTTAAAGAACAGTAACATTTTTATGGATGATTAGTGAATTTAAGGTTTTGACAAACATGTTAAAGAGCAGATTGACTATATATATTTTTCATAATTTGAAAAAATAAGTGGATTATTTATTAACTATAAATACTACCAATTAACATACAAAAATATCTTTGAAGGATTAAATGAAAACAGTCTTAAACCTGAATAAATAATAAACTAAATTATTATTCAAAAGTCTGAGCAAAATACCGTTACATTTTAAGTGTATATCACTTATGGATCCTTAGAAGTTTTCTAAAATAGGTTTGTGCATAAGGTGAATGGGTATAGAGACAGGGTATTCCTGAGGCAAGCTGGCTAGTTAGACAAGCTCTCAGCCAGAGAACCTGCCTTAGTAAATAAAGGTAGAGTATAATCGAAGGGCAACTGGGCTTTCAAACACACATGCATGTGCACCTGTAGATATATGTGCATCCACACAGGAACTAGGATATACATGATGATACATACCACATAAATATATACACATATGAAAAAACAGAATGAATAGTTAAACATAAGTACAAGCAACAACAGTAATGACACTGGCAAACCGTCCAAATTTGACTGTGATTTTGATCATACTATTTTTCTATCCAAGTGATAGTGAACAGTCTAATGCCTTAAACTTTCTTAATTAATTTATAATATGAAGAATACTTTTGGAGAAAAGATAAAGGAATGTGTGGGGGAATGAGGGAGGAATGTGTGTGTGTGGGAATGTGGGTATCATGTGTGTGGCACACATATGTGCATGTATGTGTTCATGCATGTCAAGATCCCAGATTGATATCAGGAATCATCTTCAATTATTCTTCCACCTCATCATTTTGAAGGCGGCCTCTAATCAAATCCAGAGCTTACATATAGAACTAGTTTGGTTAACCAGTTCTCTCTGTAGATTCCCAATCTTCACCTTCTAAAGCTAGACCAAGCATTTTACTTGGTATTTGGGGATCTGAACTCTAGTTCCTTTGCATGGTAAGTACCTTAAGTCCTGAGCCATCTTCCTATTCTCTCATTTAATTTTTTAAAAGTCATTCTAATAAACACTGTATTAACAGGTAAGTTCTTGCCACCTAAATTACCAAATAACATTTCACAAGTTAATCTATTTCCATGGAACGATACACTTTGTGTATTGTAATGCAGAAAAACATGACATTTTTCTCTTTCCTAAAAGTCACACAGTCCCTAAGGGAGGAGCAGGATGGAATGAGTGATCAATCTATCAGAGATCATATTGTTTGGCAAAGTACAGGCAAGTAAGAGCCCACTCAGGAGCTCTGCGCAGTGAATGTATTTGCTCTTTGAATTACTCTGGTTCTCAAAGGAAAGGAGAGAAAGCATGTTCAAATGTGATTGCTTTTGCACTTTAAATTTTACAGGGAATATTCCTATATGTCATCTTATTTGTTGGTCATAGCAATAACTAGTTTTTTTTTTCATTTTCCAAATTAGGAAATGAAGATCAGAGAAGAAAATGACTCACTCAGGTTTACAGAGAAGATACAGAGAACTAGTAATAGATTGTGTGTGTGTGTGTGTGTGTGTGTGTGTGTGTGTGTGTGTGTAAGACAAAGAGAGAGAAAGAGAGAGAGAGAGAGAGAGAGAGAGAGATGGGCAGCATTGTTAAGCTGACATTTAAGAGGCAGTCATCCAGGTCCATCTGCCAGGCATGCTTTGTTCTGAGGCCCTGCCATGATTGCATTAATTCATATAGGAAGAAGTATGTCACTTCTTGAGTGTGTCACTATTCACTGGCTGATTTGAGATTGTGTAAGAAAGAACTGAGCATTAACAAGCACACATACATTTATCACTTTCCGCTATTGACTACAGATATGACTTTCCTTTAAGCTTCCACTGCTGTGACTTCCCTGCAGTGACGATGGTCTGTAGCCTATGAACCAAATAAAACCCTTCTCCCCTACGTTTCCTTCTTGCTTGTCAGGTACTTTGTTACAGTGACAAGAAAAATAACTAAAACATGTATGGTGGCCAGAGTTCTACCCCAGATGTTTTCCCTCAGGTGCCATCCTCATTTTTAAATTTTTGGGAAATGGTCTCTTATTGGCCCAGAGCTCATCAATTAAATTAAATCAATTAAATGGCTGAACAGCACCAGTGATCTACTTGTTTCTGGGAATCAAACTCAGGTCTGCGTGATTGCATGCCAAACATTTAACTGACTTAGCTGTCTCCTCGACCTGATTCAAAAATTCTATTTTATTCCATGTCCTGGAGAGTCTCATGGGCTCCTCAGGCTGCTTTATACTTGAGGATGCTGATGTTTAAGATGTCTTCCTTCTTCAACATGAATGGCAGAGGATAAATGATTACCAGTAACCCCTAGGCATTTATACTTTTGTCTCCTCTATTGTTTTTTTACTTTGGCTATAAATATACACATGGTTTTATTGACTTATTTGTCCATAAAGTAGTTATTAAGCTCTGGCCATGTACCTAGTTCATGAGTCAGAGCAGGAGTATACTTTTAATCATTATAACTGCAAACATGGAGGAAACTTCACTCCCTTCCTTCCTCACAAATAATATTGTATACTTTTTGTCATTTTTTTATTACAGATCCATCAATTTCCCAACCTGTGAGTTTAAATTTCAATAGTACAAAATGGGCTTGGCATCTTTTGGATTTCACATCAGCTGTGAGTTTGCAAATGAGTTTCCAAATTGATTTAAACGAAACATAAATAATTGCTAAATAAAAAAACAACAACAATTACTATTAAAACTATTAGGCACTCCCATTTCAAGAAAACAAGGACCAGGTCTAGAACTGTTCAAATTTATAAGTGAAGCAAGTTGTAGAGACAAGACTTGAATTTATATCTTATTCTTACACAAGAATATGGAAAAACTCCAATATTAAGTAAGGACAGTCAGCTTCTTGAGGCAAATAATCACACTTTAATATTTTTTATTAGATGATTCATACACATACACACACACACACACACACACACACACACACACACACACACACACTTTTCAAGTCCATGCGAATTAAATTGCATCAGTTCTATAAAATTCTAGACCTTAGCCATTTTTCCAAGTTGAGTGCATACTTTTTTTTTCTTTTAAAGAGTTTCAGAGTTTTTATATATTTCACTTCTCATTAGTAAAGATTTCTTTCTGTGTGTGTGTGTGTGTGTGTGTGTGTGTATGTGTGTGTGTGTGTGTGTGTAATACAGGGTACTGATTATGTATGCTTGTAGAGACCCAAGGGTGATTTTGGGATTCATCTTGGATTTCTCTACCCTCTTATTGCTTTGCTCCAGGGTTTCCCAGGCTCCATCTTCTAGGGATGGAATTGGAAGCCACCACAATTTCCATCTGGCATTTTTACATGTGATCTGGGGATCTTAACTCATGTCCTTTTGCTTGTGAGGCAAATGCATTACCTTTGAGCCACATCCCAGCACATTATTATAGACTTTTATAGGTGATAAAGTATTTATTCAGAGCATGATTTTTCACCAGAGTATTACTAAAGAATAAGACAGGAATATGTACAATTTCAACCTGAAGATGAATAAACTGAAACATTGAGAAGCAATGTGGTTTGTCTACTTTGTCAGCATATATTAATGGTAATGCTGTCAGAACACACTGGCACAAACAGTTTTTTATGACTTATAAAACTGGATATCATTTTTATTGGTTGATGCCATTCTGCAAAATCCAAACTATATATTCTGTTATTCATCTTGTCAATTTTATACATTAATATTGCAAAAATATCTATTAGGATAATATTCAGAAGAGCCAGGCACAAGGATAAGATAATACTGAATGAAAAACTCACAAGGTAATTAATGATGTGTAAAAGCTAGAGCACCTTGTTGGAATAAAAATATAAGATAATCCATATGTTAAGTAAATTTTTAAATGTAATTACACTACAATAGAAAACAGGGAGAGCTAATTTTAAAACCTATATAATATATGGCAGCAAACAATACCATTTCAATATACACTGGATATAAAATTATTGTATTTTAATCTCTTTTTCAAACAGTCTTCAAAATATTGTGTCTACTTTCCATTGAGGGTACTTCTTGATTTGGAGGAGCCACATATCAAATGTCCCATAAATATGTGTAACCATTGCCAACTGTGTTGATCAGGGCAAGCAGGAGACAATTTCAACAAGAAACACTAAGACAGCCCACATCATGCCATGGTACAAGACTCCAGTGTTATGGGAGCACGCAGGAGAACATCTCAACTATCCCAACTCCTCCCAGAAGGATGAACCATAATGAACCAGAGGAAAAGGAAGTAAGAGAAGAAGTGAGAGGCCCACAGTACCAGATACAAACAGGTGAGGCTAGCAGGAAAATGACTGTGATATTTTTGAAAGACTCAAGAACTTCATTACTTGATTTCAAAAAATTTATATCCTGAGACTGTAGAATCAATGTCACAGATGTAGTTTATGTAAGAATTGACTTTATTGAATTATAAATAAAACCCGGCACACACAAATACTTAAATGCTTATGAGTGTGTATAAATAATACATATACACATATATACACAAGTATATACAGCTGACAAGAGTAAAGACTGTTTTTAATCAATCTCGTTTAGATGTATAACTGGAATTCCAGATAACATAAGAAGAGCCTTTTACTATCTGTAGAGGTTTACATATCTTGGTAGACTCAAAGACTGTATTTGATGTGCTGCTACAAGTTCTACCTGCAAGGCTTTGTATGGTGCTTAATATATACATACCAGTCTCTCTCAAAATATTTAATATAAATGACTTTTATTTTATCACTAACCAATCAGTGGGTACTTAAACTATTTAGACATTTAATAAAATTTAAAAATATAAAATTGCTAATTGGATAATTTTTAACAAAATGGAAAATATTTTCATTCCTCAAACCAGACTTTTTCTGCCTCCCCCTTCTATAGCTCACTATCCTTCTCCCAACAGTCTCAGTTCTTCTTGCATGTCCTGTACATGTGTGTGTTTACACAGTATGACTGTATAATTGTGTGTATCTACATAAAACCTAGGGTCCACAAATAAGGAAAGGAAGTCACATCTGTCATTCAGGGCCTGATTTATTTTGGTTAATACAATGGTCTCCACTTGCATCCATTTTCCTTCAAATTTCATAATTTCATTCTTCTTTATAAATGAATAAAATTTCACTGTGTAGACACCACTTTTTTTTTATCCTATCGACTCATCTGTTCAAGGACAGTTAGGCTGATTGCATAACTTAGCTATTGTAAATAGTGCTGAAAAAAACCCATGGCTGCACAAGTATCACTGTGTTATGCCTCCTGATATATGCACACAAATGGTGTGGCAGAATCAAATAACAGGTCTGTTTTCATTTATTTGTGGAAATTCTACATTGTTTTCCATACTGGAAAGAGTAATTTATATTTCCACAGGCAGTATATAAGGGTTAAGTTCCCTTCAAATTCATATAAGCATTTTCTATATTTTTTTAATGATAACCATTCTGACTAAGGTAAGATGGAATATCAATGAAGTTTTAATTTGCATTTCCCTAATGGCTAAAGATGTTGAACATTTTTCCCATGTTTATTCTCTTTTTGTACTTCAGCTTTGGAGAATTGAGCATTTCATTAGACCTTAAAGTCATTGGTTTATCTGGATTTCTGGTATTCATCTTTTGGAGATCTGTATATATTATAGATATTAATCATTTGTCAAAAGAATACATAGCAAAGAGGTTTTTCTCATTCTAGAGGCTGTTTAGTCACACAATTACTTGTTTCCTGTGCTGTAGAGAAGCTTTTTATTTTTAACTTCATGTAATCCAATATTTCAATTCTCTGTATTATTTCTTGAGCAATAACTCAGAGTCCCTTTCAGAAAACTTTTACTACTCATACATCCTCAATATATTCCTATATTTTACTCTAGTAATTTGAGAATCTAAGGTCTTACACTAAGGTCTTTGATTAATTTAGAATCCATTTTACTTTATTTATTTATTTATTTATTTATTTATTTATTTATTTAAGAATTCTCTATTTATACAAACATAATGCATGATTGACCTTCAACTTCTTCCTTTTCTCTTCCTCTCCCTCCCCCTCCCCTTACTTTCTCTTCCTTTCCTTGGAGTTTATTTTTGGTTTTAAAATATTTTGTCATTAGGTTATCTAAACCACTCACCTACCCCATGACTCAAGCAACAATGTGGAAGAGGGGGTGGTAAGATGTAAGAGCCTGAAGGAGGTGTGTGTATGTGGGCGGAGCCAGACAGTATCTTCTGGACATGATAGGGCTGTTGCATACATGAATTCACTGCAGCTATGTGTACTTCCATAAGACATGCACAGTATCAGACCTATCAACAACTCACCACAGAAAGTAAAAGGTCTCAAGAAATCATCACCTCTCTGTGAAACTGTGGAGGGTTAATGTTGATGAGGGGAAGAACGGTGCTTTTCTCAATGGTACACCAACTGATATATGATTCATGCTCCAGAACATGTTGTCAAAGGCAACACAGATGAAACTCAGTGGGGCACACATGCAGAAAAACATGAAAACAGGAGGGAGACTCATAGAGAAGAAGGGTTATAATGGGAAAGGGAGGGGGTATGAGGCTGGGGATTGAGATATGAAGATATCATGCATTCACTTGTATTCATAAAACTGCTTTGGTATTCCATTTATTCATTTAATTTTGTAACATGCACTCATGCAAGTGTGTGTGTGTGTGTGTGTGTGTGTGTGTGTGTAATTGGGCATTTGAGTGTGTGTGCCTATGGAGTCCCAAAGGTATCACTGGAATCATCCTGGATTGCTCGACCTCCTCACTGGGTTTTTCTTTTTGCTCTGGGACATTCCAGGCTATTCCCTCCAGAGTCAGAATTGCAGGCTGAAGTCGTATCCACTAGTGTTTTTCTGTTGTTGTGCTGAGAGAATAACAAGTGTGTCATCACACATGCATTTTTTTTTCAACTGGGTTCCTGGGATCAAATTCAGTTGCTCAGCTTCACCACAAGCACTTTACTGAATGAGCTATCTCACATTCCAATCTTACTTTATCTTTGAAGCTATTGTCAATATG
Source organism: Typhlomys cinereus (assembly GCA_023101885.1). Lineage (NCBI taxonomy): Eukaryota > Metazoa > Chordata > Mammalia > Rodentia > Platacanthomyidae > Typhlomys > Typhlomys cinereus. The sequence continues at coordinate 1,472,337 of JALPQD010000429.1, forward strand.
ATTACTTTCCCAAGTTCTTCCTCAGCGGGCTTATTACAGGAAAGCTACTGGTGTTTATATGCTACTTTTGTATCCTGCCACTTTTCTAAAAGTGTTTACTGGTTCTAAGAGCTTTCTGGTAGAGGGCTGGTAGAGGTGCAGGGTCATATCATCTACAATAAAGATAACTTCACTTTTTCTTTCCTACCTGTATTCTTTTCCATTCTTTCTTTTGTATTATTTCTTTAACTAAAACTTTGGGAGAATGTTGCAGAATAGTAAAGAAAGTGAACACTTTGTCTCATTTCTGATTGTGATGAAAATGCCTTTAGGATTCTACATTTTGTATAATGTTGGCTATAAATTTGCTATGTTCAGCTCTCATTATATTGATATATTCCATCTTTTCTTAATTTATTGAGAATTTCATCATAAAGGAGTGTTGAACTTTGTTAATGACCTTTCCTGCATCTATTGAGATTTCAGCACTGAATCTAGTTTTTATCTATCTATCTATCTATCTATCTATCTATCTATCTATCTATCTATCTATCTATTTGTTTAGTTAGTTAATTAGTTGCTGTTAGCCTGCATGGTTGCTGATAAATGACTATCAAATGGCTTAAGGGAACAAGAGGTTTATTTTATTTTATTTTTTTACAATAGCCTGGTTACAGTCTGTCTAGCTTCACGGGAGAGCATGCACCAACACCAGGGTCGAGAGAACTGACTACACCATCACTACGTAATGGCTGAGAGAGGAACGAACATTACCTGCCAGACCAGCATGTCTGGCCAAGTATACATAAAAAGGACAACTCTCTCAACCAGATGTCTGGATTTTATTCCATGGCCTAATCCCACCCACCATGGGCTGGGCCTTCTTCATCAGCTAGACAATCTCCGGCAGGTTTGCTCTGGGCTTAACCCGCCATAAATTCTCTACAAATGTGCCCAGAGCTCAAACCCTCAACAGTTAAGTTGACACCTGTGCTTAACTATGACAATTTGCATATGTTGAGCCATTCTTGCAATCCTGAAATAAAGCTTAGTTGTCATTTTGAAGGATCATTTTAATGTGCTGCTTAATTTGGTTTGCAAGGATTTTATCGAAAAATTCTGCATTCTTGTTGATCAGAGAAATTGAGCTATAATTTCCTTTTTCTGTTTGTTCTCATTCAGCTTTGGTGTCATTGCAATTCTGGAGTCAAACAAAATGAGCTTGATATCATTCCTTTATTTTCTCTTTTATAAATTGCTTTGTGGAGAGCTGGAATTAATTCTTCTAAGGCTTGGAAGAATTCATCAGTGAAGTCAAAAAGACCTGAGTTTTTTTCAATTGAGAGACTTTTATTCACATTCTAATCCCATTGCTTGCTATAAATCTGTTAAGGTTTATATACTCTTTGCTAAAATACTATGTTTTTCTCTTTTCCAAAAACTCACATTGTCATCAATAAAGCTGCATTCCTATGGAGTCACATCATAGACACAGAAATGGATTCACAGAGAACGCAATGCTTTAACGCCACATACTAACTACAGTGTTTTTTTTTTTAACTAATATCTGAACATTTTCACTTTTGCTGGATGTTTCTTACAACCCTAATGGGTTCTAAACATCATACATAAACACTAAGTCATTCCTACTGTACATCTTGATATAATTTCTATTTAACGCTATACTGTATTTTCCCAAGACTACAGATTATATCTAGAAACAAAAGGTTAACTTAATTTCTTAAAGGCATACTCCCAGTTATTTCAAACTCACAATCTTCTCAAATTATAGATTAAATCTAACTCTGTTATCTTGAGAAAACCACTGATCCTCCTTAGAATTGGTCTAATAGCTGATCAGAAAGACTTTATAATGAAACCATATCCAGAGTGCCTACTAGTTCTAAGCTCTCATTTCAGTACCAGAAAAGCTTTGTATTTGCTTATGAATAAACAATGTGATTTATTACTTCTTTCATATATGAAAAAAAGAAAGCAACATGCATAGTTCCTTAAAATGCAATAGTAGAATTCATCAGTGAAGCCAAAATATGATAAAATATGACAGAAATAGAGTCAAGTTCTGTTGGTATGGAGAGAAAATTTAAAGTCATATGAGAAAGTCAACTTACCACCTTATTAACACATTAGTATAAATGCTTCATCAGTGTAGGAGGAGAATTACGAAAAAAATCATATAATACTGCATGTTTACAAAATCCATACATATTTTGCTATTTGAATAAAGAAATCTCAGTGTTATGTTGGAAAAACCCAATATATGCAATTCAAAAATAATCAATTCTTTATTTTTATAAGTATAATATAATACTATTTATGTCATAAAATAATTGCCAAATAACTTAATCTTTCAAATAAATCTATAACTAAGTTTCACTCTTAAACCCTAAATAGTATTGAGATGGACAATGTCAGGTGATTTTAATATATTACACAAATATTTCTAACTTTCACTTATTTATCCACATAAGTTTAAAAGAATCAGTGAAAGGAATATTAGTACATTTTTGATATATAAAATTATATAGGGTTTCAGATGGTCTAACAAGGTGAATAATTTACCATTGGGATTCTGTCAAATAACTACAGGAGTTGTATTTTTACCTTGAAAAACTTTCATCATGGAACACAGCTGTGAAACAACTTTGGCTTCAAACAGAACGGCTATAAAAAAAAAAGTGCCTCCTAGCTAGAATCAAGTTCAAGAGGTTTATGGTGGCGAACAGCAGAAAAGATGAAATGTTTCAATAAGCCCCTTAGGCTGATTTAGCTAGCATCCATAAAGTGTATAAGCTATACATCACATACCCTTTGTTAGTGGATTGTTTAGAATAGAAGTATGAGTCATTGGATTTTATTTTAGAAGTTGGGCAATGCAATTTTCCTTTTGCCCAAAACATTAAAATACAGAAATGTGAAACTAAGAGATCAGGTCTTGCACAGGATGCCTATCAACCATTATGATAGATCAAGAAATTTGTCTTTGTCATCCCACTTCTCATCTTGGGAGGCACAAAAGAAAAGTTACCACATGCAAAAAAAAGTTACACTAATCAGTAATCTGCGGTATGTAATTTAAAAAAATTGTGGGGAAGAAGAGTTGGAAGAAAAAAAACAAAACAATTTTGACATTCAAGAAGGACAGGCAAGTCTCTGTCTTCAATGATTTGAGATAAAATGAATCCCTCTGGGACTCAGGGGGAAACACACACACACACACACACACACACACACACATTTACCTTGAAAAAATACATATTTTTTCAGTTATTTAATGTAATCCCAGTAGTAAATTATTCACTTTATTGGACCATATGAAACACTATACCTTTTTTATATAACCAAAATGCGCTAATACTGTTTTCATTGGTTCTTACTATAAAGTATGTAAGTGAAAATTAGGAATATTTGCATAACATTAAAAATACGTGATATTAGCTAGCTATCATGCTGTGGTTGATATATGAATTAAATTCCTTCCTTCCTTCCCTTGGAGATGGGTGACAATGAATGAGGTACCTGCAACGATGCTGGCAAGCTGCTGGGTTCTGGTGATTGGGTATGCGCGCCGCGCTTGAATGATTGCTGAAGCGATTTTTTTGGCATGTTTCTCTTCCCCATATGCTCTTAAGATGGATGCAAGTGCTTGTTGATCTAAAGCGTTCACAACATCAGCAGCAGTTGGCATGTCAGGGTACCTAGGCACAAGAAGAACCAAACAGCTCTCTGACATTATTCTCATGGTTAAGCTTTGAGCTTCAGGGTACTGATGACATACAATCAGGTACATGTAACACTAAGTCTAGGAGAGATTCTACTTTGAGACAAAGACTGAAATCTCACACAAATTAAAAATTTTCCGTGTTGCAAAATAATCATGGCAAGAAGAAAATGGATTTCATCATGGTCAAAGCAATGGGAAGTGAAGATTTTATTTTAATCTTTGACTTTAAACTACAAAAGAGTTTTATTGATTCAATAGGCTTCTCTTAAAATAAAATAATGGGAAATGTATCTAATGAAATGGTCAAAATTGTATGTATTTTTTAGTTTTTGCCTTAGAATAGAAAATTTAAAGGATGCTGATATAACTGAACTAATCTCCAGCTTTAGAAAGTCACTTCATCTACAGCAGCAGAGTACCACAGAAAGTCTCCACAGGAAGATTCTGTCGGTGAATTTTTTTCTCACAATAACTGGACAACCTTAATGTTAATAATGTTTAGTTCTAACATTTAATAATATTAGCTCAGTCGTCCACAAGAAAGGTCACCATGGATTAAAACCTAGAAATAAACAAACAGTATTGAGCAAGATTAAATAGCAATTTTAGGTGAAGGATAAAAAGAAATCCCAACTTCTGACCATATATCCTAAATTACATTAACAGGAAATAGCATTCACTCTAAGACCACTAAGTTTATTTTACTTTAGAAAAGTGGGACAAAGAATTATAACTTATGAGCTAAACATGACTTTGCATATTAGAAACACTTGTTAGCAGTACAGTTACCATGGCTAGGTTAAACATGTAGCATTGGTTTTACACTGAATACCTGTAAGTTAAAAATCATGGTAGCTGCACTTGCAGCAGCACCACATATACTAAAATTGGAATGATACAGAGAAGATTAATATGGTCCCTGTGCGAGGATGACACGCAAATTCGTGAAGCATTCCACAAGTTTAAAAAAAAGAAGAAAGAAAGAAAACATGGTAGTTTAACAACCTGAGCATTGAGTCAGAGTGAGGCTACTACAAACATCTGAAACTGAAAATACTAAACTACAACTTGCTAACATGCTTGTTTCTTCTGGAGAAATTCTTGTCTTTCGCATGTACTACATTTTTCTCCCTGAAGGGAGGGCAAACCCTTGTGTTCTAGAGCCAGTGATTTTTTTACTGGTCTGGTTAACATGTACTCCCAGACAATGATTCTCTTGTAAGGTGGTCATAACTATCATCTTAGCAAGCTTAGATTCTTCACTTTAGGAGACAAAGATCTAGTCTTTGGGGTCAGATTTATCTAGATTAAAATTCAGGCCTTGCATCTCAGATTGGGGAAGTTTTCAAACCTGTTAGACCTTCAATGTTAAATTGGGAAATGGATGTAATGTTTACCCCACAAAGTTTTAGGGAGCAACAAGCTTACATGCCTCGGTAAATATAGATCGTGTAATGCTTGATCAGTGAATACCATTGTCTTCAAGATTTTTCTTTTATTCATATATATTTTACAGGAATCATTTCGGGTTTGAATGATAAAATCCTTCCTAGCTTATCTATCTGTGTATTCAGTTACCCAAACCACTAATTATCAGAACGGACCTTGCTAATGATTGTAACAAGGGGCTGTACAGCTTAGCTCTACTAACACAATTGTAAGGTAATATGGATGTACTTATTTTTTCATAAACCCTTTTGACTTGGACAATGGGTATATTTGTCTTAATGCAGAAGTTTCTCGAGTGGTAGACAACAAAAGGGGCACTATTTCATGAATTTAGAAGGTTGCAGGCTGCTTTAGAATAGACACTCATATGATGTATACAGGTCAAGATCCAAGAATTGCCCTCCAACATAAGATGTTTGATAATATCAGTCCTCCAGATTTCAATGCCTTATAGTGACTAACATGTCAAGATAAACACAAGTACCAATTTATTATGTTCTAGTGATAACAGAACTAGACTTTTAAGTGTATGAATCTAGATTTCTCTCTAATGTAAGAGAAGACAGTATAATGTAAAAGCTGTTGCTGAAGTTGGGATCAGTGTAGAATAAGTTATTTGGTAAGATCCCAGAAATAAATGCCTCGTGCCCATCTTCTCACAGAGATTTATCAGCGTCCAGGATCAGACAGTCTTATATCATTGCTGTGGACCACCTCCCTCCATTACACCACTAGTATTAACATTGCACATCTGTGCACCTTTGAATTTTATTTGCCTATAAAGTGAATCAACTCCCCCATTCTGATTGTCTCATATAAATTACAGCCTACACTCTCCATCTGGAAGCCATTCAGCTTTTTAAGATAAATTTATTAACTTTAATTTTGGACATTAGGTATTGACTTAGAGTTTAACCGTCAGGAACAATCTTATTTTGAAGATCTGGAGGAAAAAACTTCAAGGATGATTCAAATTTACTGAGATTTTTTTTGTATTAGGAATATGGGTATTTACTACTATTAGTAAGCTCTGTTCACTGTATTTCAGAAAGCATGCTCCTTAGCAAGATATATGAAGATCAGAAATATATTTGACATTTTGTTATTTCTGTTACAAACGCCACACTCACAAAATATAAGAATGTGTTTGACCTTCACTATCAGTAGTGATTGGTTTTTAAGTGATTTTAATTATTTTGTTTTACGAACTATTCTACATTCTACATTCTACAAATGACAATAATGCTCACATAAGGAGGTATAAGACTTAAACAACAGTATTCTAATATAGTCACAATGCAAGTTAACAAGTCATGTCTTATCACAACAAAGGAAAAGGATGTACATGAGAAATTACAACAAGACAAAATAGTTGGTGACAACACATGATATGACCAAGAAAAAAAAAATGAAGTTAGGCTTCTAGATATAGGGTATTTAGGTTCTGGATCACTAGTGGGCTCAGATGTAGATGCTATTCTAAGTAAGCTTTCAAAGTTAATTCAGGCAAAAAGGGCATTTTCCTGTATTTGCTTATAATGAAAAACTATTAATAAGCAAACATTATATGTTTGTTTCAATTTAATATATAGAACAAACTCTAGTATTTCCATAGTGGTCAAAAATGGAGAGGAGATATAAGCGATGTCTATAATTGTAGAGATATAAAAAATAAACAAATTATTTGATGTACTACCACAAATTGCAGTTTGTCTAGAGAAGGCTCAACTAAAGTCACTGTGTAAGAGCCAGGGCAAAACCCACAATTGTTGACATCTAGGATCTTGCCATTTTTTGCAATATTTTAAGAGAATGAATAAAATATAGCTCCTTTTACTTCTCACAGAAGCAGAAAAAATAAATCACTGATTTTCCATCATGATAAAAGACAATAAATTATTGTCCTTACTCCCCCGTAAAAAAAAGTATGTAATGGGATAACTTTCAGTTGATTTTTTTTTTCACTGATACAATATGGGTAAATACCATGATGCTGAAGAAGTGATTTTAAATTTCTTTTGTAATTTCAAATACTGAAGTCCATAATGAACAGTGAAGAAAACTAATTTATTAAGTATAGTAGTATATAGGCTGGGAATTTTGTTGTGTTCAGGGAAATTAAATTCAGAGTGTTTTTGAGAAATTGATTTTTTTCTTGTGAGGAGGGATGCTATATCAATGCTCACCTGCCACCATCCATCCTCATGTCCAGGGGGCCATCCTTCCGAAGGGAAAAGCCTCGCTCTGGAGCATCCAGTTGCATTGAGGAACACCCGAGATCCAGAAGAACCCCATCCACAGTTCCTGGCTGCACTCCTGCTTCTGTTAACAAGGCCTCTGCCTGGCTGAACTGGCCCAACATAACTCGGATCTGTTTCCTGTGAATAACCCAAGAGATGGAGAGAACATTTCTGTTACGTCAATGTCTTTCTTTTTTAAAAAATATTTTAGTGTGTGTGTGTGTGTGTGTGTGTGTGTGTGTGTGTGTGTACCAGGGACACTGTGTGTCCTCGTAGAGGATGAAGGGTGATATAGGGAATCATCCTGGATTGCTTCTACCTCCTTCTTGCTTTGCTCTGGGATTTCCCAGGCTCCGCCCACCAGGGCCAGTCCTGCAGGCTGCTGCTGTTTCCACCAGGCGTTTTTTTTATGTGGGATCTGACATCTGAACTCTGGACCTTCTGCTTGGAAGACAGAATTAACCCCTGAACCATCTCTTCAGCTAATCCCTAATTGGAAACATCCTATTATTAGGTGGATTAGTCAATATAAACTTATTCAGTGTTAACTAATTGTTAGCATTATATAAAAACATGTCAATATAGAAACTATACATCTTTGGTTTCAAATGCTAGTGCTGATTAAATGAAATTGTATTCTTACTAGTAAATACTAGTACTAGTAAATACTATAAAAATTCCTTTGTCAGACCAGGTTTTTTAAAAGTATTTTTCTTTAAAAAGTTCTCAAATTTATAGGTAGGAAAAAAAGTACGTGGAATTCTTATAAACAAATTATTTTAATTGCCAATTCAACTTAAATACAGTAGGCAGTAAGAAAATAATACAAATAAAATGTGGATATACATAATGTAATGATATTCAGCCAAAAGAAACAATGAAATACTATTATGTGCAACAACTGGAGGTCATTCTGTTAAATGAATTAAGCTGGGCACTGAAAGATAAATATTACTTGACTGGCTCATGTATGAAACTTTAATAAGCTGATCACAGAGAAGCTGAGGCTTGTACGATGGTTTCCAGTGGTGGGAGGGAGCTGGCAGAGGACAAAGGGGGAAATGTTTATCAATGGGCATAAATGATACCACATAAGGAGCAAGAACTTCCACTGTGCTGTCATCTATTTTGGATTTTTCATTGACAAAATTTGTTCTTTGACAGTTTCACACATATATAATACATTCTGAATACTCTCTCGTGACTTTTCCTTAGCAGCCTCTCAAATTCCAAAGCACCGATAATCATGTACAGAATTTTCATTTCCTTTCCCACCCTTTCCATTCTCTATACTTTCTTCCTCTCTTCCCTGCCTTTATTTTCTTTTTTCCATTCCTCTACCACTTTCTCTTTTCCTTCCTATTCCCTTTCTTTCCTGTGTTTTCTTGAGACAGGGCCATGCTAGGTAGTCCAAACCTGCCTCAAAGTCACTGTGCAACTCAGACTGATTAGAACTCTTGGTCCCCAATCTCAGGTTCTCAGTACCCATATTACAGGCATGAAACATTCCAGGCTCACAGCATATTTTCTGTTTTAACTTTTGGTACACTATTGGCACCGTGGCTAGAGAAAATTTAATATACATATGCATACATATAAAAAAAAGCTGTAATGATAAACTAATTCTTATAGATTATCTCCTTAGATTCCTAAAAAGGGAAATTATAAAAGTAAATAAAATTAATCAATAAAATATACAATGTAAATAAACAAAAACAAAAAGATTATTCTTTGAAAAGGCTACAAAAATTGATTAATAATATATAAGAATTATTATGACAACAGGGAATATATATATATTAGCTATATTAAAGGTGGCTAGGAAAATGTCATTGAAGTCCCAACATGATTTTTAAATATATCACTGAAGGGCACACTAATATAACAAGTTTATGTTAGTAAATCAGAAATTTAGGTCAAATAAAAATAGTCTTAGAAAACTGTGCTGTATTAAAGCTGACATGAGAAATGTAAAATATAGTCCTAAAATCACTAAGAAATTAAGTCTGTAATTACAAAGCCTCCCACAGAGAAAAAGACATGCACAGGTGGCTCCATGGTGTATTCTTCCAAATATTTAAATACTAAGTTATTTAAACAACTCCAACATTACATAAACAAAACACTGATATTATAATAAATTGTTCCAGAGAATAAAAATGAGGAAGATGTTTCAATTCAAATCACAAGGGAAGCATAATTCTGACCTCTCAAAATATTACAAAATAAACAAAATACCAATTTTTTCAATGGACAAAAATAACCAAAAAAATATGCAAATCAATCAAGCCAAACATAAAAACAAGGATCTCTCTGAATTAAAGACAAAGCACTGTCCGGGGAGAGCATTCTGACTTGTGATAAGACAGAAGAGACAATAAAGGTTTATCAAATATTTATATGTATGCATATTAGAAAGTACTTTCCTGGGGCCTGGAGAGGTGGCTCAGGGGTTAAGCCTCTGCCCTGAAGGTGAAAGGTCCTGAGTTAGGATCCTAAAACCCCACGTATAGAAGCCAGGTAGAAGCGGGGGCGGCCTGCATTTCTGGTCCTGGTAGGGCAGAGCCTGTGAATTCCGGGCAGAGTAAACAAGGAGGAGGTGGAGGCATCCATGGTGGTTCCCGAATTCGTCCATGGTTCTACACACACACACACACACACACACACACACACACACACACACACATAACATACACACGCGCACTCACGCATACACGCACAATTGAATTAAAAAAAACTTTAAAAAAAAAAGAAAGTACTTTCCTGGTCTTAATTTTAGTCCCAAGATTCTTGGATATAGACAAAAAGAAATATAAACAAAAATACAATATTTTCATTTATGCCTGGCAAACTTTCCTCAGCAGATGTTCCACGACTTGAGAACACCAATGTCCCTGGATCACTACTGGAACTTAGGCCTTCCCTTCTTAGCATCATGCCATGTCCCTCAGAACTTCATTGAAGCAAATCATATCCTGCCACACATCTAGTCTTAGTAACTTTCTGAAACCTTGAAAGCCTCCATGACCCCATCATTCTTGCAGTTTGCAAGCCTAAAACATTAGAATGAGGATGATGCTGCAAAGTTCTCATGCCGGCTCACAAAATGAGACTGGCCCTCTTACGCCACAGCTGTGTGGTAGCCTCTATCCCCCATGGATAACATTTTCTTAAGTCATAGTCTTACAGCATATAAGTTTTCCATCAGCATTTTTTACTCAGGTTCTCCCCTTCAAAATTAATGTCCATTTTCACAAGTTAATTGTGAAAGTCTTTAATTGACACCATCTTGACCTCAGAGCCCCTTTCCTGTGATCCCAATGAAAGGCTTGAGCTTTCTCTTCAATGATGCCAATCTCTTTAACAATTAAAGCTGCTTTCTCTGTGTTACTCTTATCTGACGCGTCAAACTTGCTCCAGTCCTTTCCTCACTAACGTGCATATTTTCATGTATTTAAGATTTCTCCTTCTGTAGATCTGAGTAATAACAGCAAGTAATAGCCATGCCTTGGGTAGGCTGTCCTATTGTGTTGAAACTTCTTGGGCAAATAAGTTAACTTAGACACACTCAGGTTTTCAGGGCATCAGGAGAAGGCAGAGAAGCTGGTTTACCTGAATGTAACGCAAAATGGCATCTATTCCAATTCTAAATAGTGTTCTTATTCCCCTCTGAATCTTTGTTAGAACAATCTTTCCTGTCTCCCTATCTATCAGATTTCAGGTTTTCCAAAATCTTACCAGAATTGCCTATTAACTAAACTCCAAAGTTTCTCTGACACAAACCTCAAAACTTTTCTTTCTTCCATGTATTATGTATATACAAGTGTGAGCAGATACAGATACAGATACACACACACACACACACACACACACACACACACACACACACACACAATGCGCTTGAGTTTGTGCATGTGGAGGCCCAAAGGCAATATCAAGAATGATCCTCAATCACTCTCCCACCTTATTGTTGTGAGTCCTGATCTCTAATTGAACCCAATCACATGTAAACTCAGTTCCTTTTGCTTGCAAGGCAAAGGCTTTAACCACTGAACCTTCTCCCCAGCCAACCTCAGAACTCTCCTACATTCATCTCAAAAACACACCCAAAAGTTTATGAACCATGATCAGGTTTATCTTAGTAATAGCCCCATTCTTTTGATTAGATAAATATTTTGTATTACTTTTCTCATTGCCATGACAAAATACCCAACAAAAGCAGCTGAAGGAAGGAATTCAATTTTGGGAGACAGCTTCAGGGTATAGACAGCCTATCATGTAGGAAAGGTGTGATAGGAAGAGCATTTCTAGCTGTAGTGGCAGGAGCATGAGGTAACTAGTCAATGATGCCACAGTGAGGAGCACAGGGAGAGAGATGAATACCGGTGTTCGTAGGCTTTCCAGTTCCCTTTCCCCTTTTTATTCATGCAGTCCATGGGATGGACTGCCCACTTTCAGGGTGGGTCACCTTCCCTTCTCAGGGAAACCTCTTTGTACATGCTCTCTTGTAGACACACCCAGTGGTTTGCCCCCTTTACCGGCTCCCATTTCAGTCAAGCTGATATCGAATAACCATCACAGGCTGTACCACTCCAATGGATGGTGATACTAGCTTTCCTTTTTTAGATAATAACAGAGTTGACCAATGATTCATTTGGTACTCGGTGCATGCTTCTTCATACTGCTCCTTAACATTCATATATGCTTCCTACCATCTCCGCAGCTGATTATGTTTAAGTCCCTTAAGTAAGTTCTTATGGATCATGTCATAAAACACACACACACTATTCGACATCCTAAGAATTTTAAGTGTTTTCGGTATTGTTTCTGGGGCATTACTCACTTTTGTTTTGAGACAAGGTCTTTCATTGGAATGGATACTGCCAAGTAGCCTAAGATGGTTAGGCGCCCAGTCAGGGATCCACTCATCTCTACCTTCCCAGCATTTGGATTAAAAGTCACTCTGCCCAGCCTTTATCGGTGGGTTCTAGGAATCAAACTTGGGTCCCAGTGCATACATGGAAAACACTTTACTAACTGTGCCCATTCCCTGAACTTAGTGAAAATATTTTTTTAAAGCGTTACTACTTCAAAAGATTTAAAATGTGAAAATACTTTGATGATGAGTTATGATCTTCAGAAATATACCCTCCCCACGCACACAAAAAATTATCTGTACAACCAGTTATTGGAATGGTGAGGCATGAAGACTTCAAGATCAAAGCCAACCTGGAAAACTTAAGCAAACCCTGTCAGTGAAAACAATTTTTGAAGGGACATCAGTTGCTCAGTGGTAGATGATTTGACTAGCTGATGTGAAGCCCTGGATTTAAGTCACAGTATAATCAATCCCTTGCCCAAAACAAAATTTAAGAGGTTGCAAAAGTGAGGAGATATAAAAACAACCAATTTGATATTCTTCTATCATATAACTGACATAAAATCAAAATGCTAAGGAAGAGAGACAAAATACAGAGTATACAGAATGTGAGCTTGAGAGCAAATACATGTTCAGGGTGTGCTCCTTGAGTCTGACAGGGTATAGTTGTGACGAGAGCACATTTTCAGTTATCTTTTCTACTTTGAAGAGTTGTAAGAACCAGTATAAAGGAATGTATGTATTTTAAAAATATCATTTATACTATCTTAGAAAAATTTAAAAACTCAGAGAAAGAATGTCAGTATGCTTTACTAACAAACACAAAAAATTCCAAGTCATACTAAGGAAAGTCAGTTAATTTACATACTTAAAAACCTCTGTAGTGTTTTATTTGACGAGTGATGTATTAGTCACTTTCTCTTTGCTGTGACAAAATATTCCACAAAAGCACCTTAAGGGCTTATTTTGGCTGCTTGTCCCAGGTCCTATAGGCACAGTGCAGCAGCCAGGAGGCAGATGGTCACACGCACTGTGTCACCCTCAGGAAGAGGAGGGCGACGATGTTTTAATCAGCTGGTTTTCTCCTTTCCACTGTCTGGAAGTTATGGTCGTTCTTCTACCTCAACTACTCTAGTCTAGAAAATCCTTCACAAAGATTTCTAAGGTTTTTGCAGATCTTATTGACAGTGAATACAACCACCACAAATGGGATCAAAATCACAGTATTGCTTAAACAAAATTCTTTGTAGGATATTTAGTTTTTCCTTTGGAACAATGTTTCCAAGTGACAGATACATTTCTGGTAATTCTTAACACCCAGTATTTGCAAAATGGCCTTTAACCAGTAAGTTGGACTCCATGATGTTGAATTACCTTGCTCCTTTTATATTTTCTTTATTTCCTTTTTCTAACAATCTTAAGTGGTGATTAAGTATATAAAAACAATACCAGTGATTGGCCATAGTCAGTGTAGTCAATTTTTAAAGATTTCTCTTATTCCAAAACTTACATTACACTGTAAAATATCCTGTTGATAATAGTGCAAACATGAAAACAATTCTATCACTGGATGTGGCAGTGCATGATTTCAATCCCTGCGCTTTGGAGCCAGGAGAAAAACAAGCTTAAGGTCAATATGGACTATAAGATGCTATCTCAAAAAGTAAAAACAATAACAAAAAAAACCCATTTTACTTAAGATCACATTTTCTTTATATCTCATAGAGATGTTTCACATAATTCTACAAGTGTGTGTGTGTGTGTGTGTGTGCGTGTATGAAGTCATAAAAGAACAAATCACCTCTTTATTTCAAAATTTATATATTTATGAAATGGGGCAGGGAGAAAAAAAGACAAAGAAGGAAAGGGGGCAGAGAAAGAGAGAGACAGAGAGAGATAGAGATAGATAGATAGATAGATAGATAGATAGATAGATAGATAGATAGATAGATAGATAGATAGATAGATAGAGAAACACATGCATGCATGCCATGGTACACATGTAGGTCAAAGGACAACTTTTGAAAAATCAGTCATCACCTTCCCCCATATAGGCTCCAAGGACTAACTCAGGTCTCCAAGTTTGTATGCAGATACCTTAACCAGCTGAACTATGTCTCCAGCCCAAATCTTCAATATTTTTAACTTTATATTTTCACATTATATTCTTTGTATACAGATAAATGACTATGAGTTGCTAAAACAAATCAGTCTGTTGCAGATTTTCTGACACGTCCATATTTCACATACTGTGTAAGACACAAGGGAACAGGATATATTGTCCATCTTCAAAGAGCTCACAGTGTATAATATGATGGCACAACTTAATGATTCACAAATATTTCAACCTTGACAATCACTTCACAACATAATTATATAAATTATTTAAACATTTTATCTTCAGATCACAATTAGAGAAATTCAGGAGTTGTTAACTTGAGAGGATCCAAAATTGCCTAAGGGATAAGCCTCAGGGCACGTGTCTGAGGAACATCTAGTAAAGTACCTCTGGCATGCCTTTGGGGGACTATCTCAATAAGGTTAACAGAGGTGGGAAGGCCTGCCTCTGTGGACTAAGATTGCAGACTGAATAAAACGGAGAGAGTTAGCTGAATACCATCATTCATCTCTCTGTGACCCAACCAGCTTATGTGAGCTTCCATCACTATGATTTGCCACAATGACGTACTACAACTTCTGATTGTGAGCCACAAGAAATCATTTCTTCACTTAGTTTTTTAAGAGTATTCTATCCCGACAGCAGTATTGAACAAGAAAACATTTTTCTTCCTTATCTTTGATTTGCCTAGAAAATTAACAGTGAAAATAATGAGTCCTTAATTAATATCTATAAGTGAATAAAAACTGTTCAAGGTTACACAAGTAATAGTGGTAAAATGAAGAATTCACCTCAGGACAAAATTAATTCTAAGATTCAGATATCAGTGTGGTATTGCCCTGAGGGCATGTGCTTTCTCCTTATTAAAACTGATTCAATATCTTCTTAATGCAGTAATTCTGTAACTACACATATATTTTAGAAAAGGAGGAATGGCATGTCAGGATAAAAAGCTTATGTATCGCCGTGGTTTTGGCACTTCCTGGGGGAACAAAAGGCGGTAAAGAAAAGGAATCACAGCATCTGTATTGCCTAGGTGTGGTGAGGTCACAGCAGATGACATGACAGAACATTACCATGTGCACAGTAACAGGAACAATCTAAATCAATTAGATTTCCCTTAAATTAACTAGTTTAGCCTCAAACTGACATAAAAGGATCCCCAAAGGGACCACATATATAAAAAATTTTTCAAAGGCAACAATAAAATTAGAAATAGTTTAAGTTTAAAAAATAACCAAAATGAATTTATCCAAATTTAATTTAGAAATGCTGTTACTTTGGGTGGTATTTGAGACTATAAAATCCCAGAATAGGACGGGAAGGATGTTTAAAAGGCCCTCAGGAACTTTTCCAGATAATGATAGTCAACACAATCACTGTTTCAAGTGATGTTCTTAATATAAAGTATATAATCCTCAGCATATTTATGTAGTAGGTGCCAATATCTCATTTTGCTAATGGTAAAAGTAAAGTGGAAGAGTTTGAAGACTTGTTGAAAGAGCTGATATACTAGCTTAGGTAGTCCTGTCACAGCACATGATGATATATCACCTCTGTATAATAGTTCCCAAATCCATTTGTGCAAATGATAGACAGAATCTGAGTCACCACTATGTCACAGACATTAAAGTATTCCTGTTAGTTTTTTTTTCAATTAATCCTTACAAAACAATTATATTTGAGATAATTGTCAACACACCAGTTCTCTACATGGGAGAGCTGATTCAAAATGCTCAGATTACTCTTCTATTATCACAGATACAAGGTGATTCTAAACATTATAGTACCTGTTTGCAGTACCTTTATCCTTAAACACTAGTACAAGAATGTGATGACATAGAAAAAAGATACATCTTTCAGAAATAGAACTTGTCCTACACATTTTGCCTCAAAAGATTTTTGGTGAAACTAGGAGCAAAATTTTTTTCAGGGGGAAAGACAGAACAATGGCAAAAAAAAAAAAAAACCAAAAAAAAAAACAAAACTATCACAAGGGTAAATATGGAGTTCTTCAATTACATCTGCAGGTATTGTTAAATAGTTCAAAAACTCATGTACTGAATGTGTATTTCAAAACTACCTCTAGTATATGAAAATGCATGTATTTTGTCCACTGGAATCGATTCATGTAGCTAGCTCTCAGGCGAGGTCCAACCAGAAGCTGGAAAATTCTCCTTTAAGTGAATGTCCACCTCAGGAGAGAATTGGGAGGGCTGAGTGGCTCCCAATGGCCCACTTGCTAACCAGCAGCACGGCCATCATCCTGTGGTCCAGGAACACAGAAGCAGGTAGGGCCTGGGTAAGAAAGGAGGGGGGCTGGGCCAGCCTTGTCCATTTTAACTTTTAATAAATAGTTCTTGCTGCTGCCCTGGAATCCTGACCTCAAAAGGTATATGGTGATCCTTTTCTCATGCCAGTTCATGGCTCTGAAAAAGGAGGAGAGCCTTGTAATTCTATTGAGAGTAAAGGATCACAAGTTAGAGGTCAACTTTGACTATAGAGAGAGGAGGGTTCATACCAGCCTGGGCTACATAGGGATTCCCTAACAGCAGCAACACAAAGGAATAAAAGAGTAATGCTACTGAATTTCTAGTCATACTGGAATTTAAGAACATTAATTTTATCTCCTTGCATGGAAGGCAATCATTTACTTTGCAGATACTACTAAATTATTTTAAAATAGCTTATGAACATTTTTACGTAGTACAGCAGTCAGTGAGTTTACCTGATAAAAATCTGAAATGTTTTCCTCTACTTAATTCTTAATGGCCTTATGAGAATCAACTCGAAATGTTCTAGCAGAGATCAGCATGCAAGCTGTCATTAGTCTAGCTGCAGAGATAAGGGACTTAATATCCATGCTAGGTGCACTGCACATAGTTCTGTCCTTCAGTGAAGACAGGGAGCATAGATATAGTTAAGCAGGAGATGAGCCTATCTGGAACTGATTATATTACATTCATACAAGCACGAGAGGACTATACAGCTAATCAATATCTTAATATAAAACAATAATGCAACTCAATACTCTTCAAAAATTAGTAATAAGGCTTGAAATTATATTACAATATTTAACCACTGAGAGAAACCATTAAAAGGTTGAATATACATATTCTTTAGAATATTAAAATCTTCATGATATAAAGTATATACATATATACATATGTATCTTACAAAATATACATATATTTGTGCTATATGTAAATTCTTTAGTTCTAAGAAGGAAAAAAATCTAATTGGTCAAAAAAATCATAAAATTTTAACCATGTTTCTGCAAAAAACAGCAGTGCTAAAGGGTAATGCATTGCTAATGGTTTCTAGCAGAATAAATAGCTACTCTGACGTCAAAACTTTGTTACACTCCAATAACTGGCTCACTTGGGGTTTCAGGTACAGAAAGTTATATGTCAGTTTTAAATAAAGTTATAAAAATAGAAAAGCTGGTGAGCCATACTGTCGCTATGCAACCTGATACAATAAGATTTATATCCAATAAAACATTAACAAAGGTGATAGATTATACTAAAATAGTATCTGGTGGTTTAAGATGCACAGCTTCTCAAATTTCAAACAACAAAATACTACCTTTAGCTTGCCTCTTACTAAATTGCTTTGCAATTGAGTTATATGATGTTAGCAGAGCATCAACAGAAGTATTTACACATCCCAAAGGTAAAGTGACTCTGACTCTGATATTCTTCCTTGATAGGTGTTAATGACAGCCTATAACATGGAACACAAAGTAATAAGGAGTGAAATGTCTATAGAATGCAAAAGATAGATCACTGAATTAGTAGGAATACCACTCACTATCAGAATGGCTATGCTCAAAGAAATTTATAATTAAACTATCAATTGTGTCTAGACCTAGACTTGAAATTATTAATTGATAGCCCTTGAAAGATTAGGTATTATGTGTAATTCACATTGAAATACATCATGTATTATAATCTGCTTATATTTTAAAAGGAAGAATGAATGAAATCTTTCAAAGCTTCAGCAACTCACCAAATAATGAATAATAAAAATGGCAATAATGTCTCTATACTAGTTCATAATATGAATTGTATAGGATATATATTTATACATATATATGGATATATATTTATACATATGTGTATATATACACATATTTATATTTGAAAGAGAAGAAAATAAACCAGAATTAGCATTTACTTAAATAATTTCAACAAGTTGGTGGAATACTAACTACAACAATTTCTGTATAAGAAAACATTTAAATTTCAATATTACAAACTTGATATCTCTGTATAAAATTGAAATTACATTATCCTTCTATATATATATCTTTAAAAACTGTTTAACCATGAAATAACAGATAAATACACACACACACATTTGCATATACATTCTGTCCCTTTCTAGCTGCAATACACTCTTTAAAGAAAAGGATACGTAGGAAATTAAACATACAGATCCAATTTCCACAAATTACTAGATACTGATTTCAGCCAAGTTAGAAAATTTGTATATCTCCTCACTGTACATGAAGAAAAGAGAAATGGAATGAAATATCTGTAAAGTCAAATCTGTGAGTCAAATATGTGCAAACTCTAGGTACTACTTAAGGTTATCAGAGAATTTCATGGGCTGAAATTTTAATAGGGATGAAGCATTATGAAAGCAAAAGTTATTAAATTATAAGTTAGTAGAAAATATATAGCATAAAAATGCAAAACAATACAAAATACAGAAGAATAGGATCAGAACAGCTGGCACTCTTATTTTAATAGAGCAGGCAGTAAACTAAAGGGATGGTTGTACAAAAATTTCAAGAAAGAGCTGAGTGTGATGACTTGTTCAAAGATAGTGCAGGCAAATGGAACAAGTAAACAAGCATCAGTAACCCTTTCAATATCATAAGAGACAAAGAAAGACATTGCGTATTAGTCAAAGGAGCAGTCCATTAAGAAGACTTTACCATTCTTAACATATAAGCACCAAATAAAGGCTTATACAAATTCATTAGAGAAACTACTAGCTGTAAAGCAACAAGTGAATCCAGACATGATAACAGTAGATTTTAATACCCCACTCCCATTAATCAACAGATCAAAAAGAAAGAATCTGAACAGAGACACACTGGAATTAAATAAAACCATAAACCAAATGGACCTGACTAAACTAAGACCTTTCTTTCCAAATACCAAGGAATACACTTTTTTTGTAGCAGCCCATTGTACCTTCTCCAAAACAGACCACATATAAGGACACATAATCAGTCTCAACAAATATAGAACAATTGAAATTATATACTGTGTTCTACAATTACCATGGAACAAAGTTAGATAGCAAGGAAGCAACATAAAATATACAAACCCTTGGAAGTTAAACAGCACATTATTAAAGGAGCAAAGGGTCAATGGTGCAATCAGAGGATAATAAAAATATTGCTAGCTTCAATGAGAATGCTAACACAGCACAGCAAAATCTATGGGACACAATGAAATCAGTCCTAAGAAGAAAGTTTACAGCACTCAATGTCTACATTAAAAAAAAAAATCAAAAATAAAAAGTTTAACAATACATCTTAAAGCCTTGGAGAAACAAACCAACACAAAAGGCAATAGGAAAGTGGAAATAAGCAAAGCAAGGAAAAATTAAGTAGAAACAAAGAAAACAATACAAAGAATCAAGCTGGGTCTTTGAAAAGACAAACAATATTCACCAACTTTTAGCCAAATTAACCAAAGCCAAATGGAAGAAAACTCTGATTCAATAGAATCGGAGATGAAAGAGGAGCTATCACAACAGATCCTGAAGAAATTCAGAGAAACATAAGGACATACTTCAAAAACTTGTACTCCAAAAACTTGGACTTCAAAAACTTGCACTCCATGAAATTTGATTAAAAGGAAATGAATTAATTCCTAAGCACAAATGAGCTACCAAAGTTGAATCAAGGTGAACTGAATAATTTAAACTGACCCATAACAAATATTTAAAGGCAGCAATCACAAATGTCCCTAACAAAAAAAGCCCAGCACCAGATGGATTCAATATGGAATTCTACCCGACATTCAAGGAAGAACCAACACTAGAACTTCTTAAGTTATATTACTCCATAAAATATAAAAGGAAGGAATACTTTCAAACTCTTTCTATGAACCTACTGTTATCCTAATCCCCAAACCAAATAAAGACACATTAAAAAAAGAAAAACTGTAGATCAATTCTTACTAATGAATACAAATGCAAAAACCTTAACAAAGTACTTGCAAAACAAATACAAAACCATGTCAACATTGATCAACACTGATCAGGTTGGGTTTATCTCAAAAACACAAGGATGGTTCAGTATATATAAATCAATAAATGTAATTAACCTTATAGAAAGACAAATCCCCATCCACAAGATTCTATCAATAAATGCGTTTGACAAAATTCAGCATTGCTTCATGACAAAATCCCTACTCTCCATCCCTGCTGGTCAGGACATTCCACTTAAGACAGGGTTGCTGAATCTAGGAATTTACTGCAAGGAAACTTCTCACCAGACCCGCACTATGCTAACACATTAACATTTCCCCATAGACTCATGGGGTTGGGCTGGACAGGTGAAGGGAAGTGCCCTATCAGAAGGGCCACCTAATCTGCCACAGAGGCCTGAGCCCTTACAACAGCAGACAACAGAAACTGAACCCTGGGGCCCACACAAGTAGATAGACAGGAGAGCGGGAGGAAGAGGAATAGATTGGTGAAGTAAAGGGAGAGAGGTAGAGAAAAGAAAAAAGGGAGGGAAGAAAAACTAGACAAGGTGCCCATCCTCACCACTACTGTTTACTATTGTGCTTGAAGTTTTAGCTAGAGAAACAAGACATAAAAGGGATAAAATTAGGATAGGAAGAAGTCAAGTTATCTCTATTTGTAGACAACATGATTTGATACATAAAACACCCTAAAGGGTCTACCAGGAAAATTGCAGAGTGAAAAAGAGCAACAAATTCTGGTGAGGATATGAAGAGAAGGGGTGCCTTATCCCCCGTTGATGGGAGTGCAAACTCATACAGTCTCACTGGAAATCACTATAGAGTGTTCTCAGAAAAGCTAAAAATTGAGTTACCATATGATTCAGCCAAATCACTGCTGGGAATATTCCCAAGGAATTTACATCTATTATAGAGACACAGGCACAACCATGTTTAATGCACCTCTATTCACAACAGCAAAGGAATAGAATCATCCAACTCTAGATGAATGGATAATGAAAATGTGAAACATATATACAATGGAATACTACTCAGATGTCAATAAAAAGGAAATTATGAAATTCACTAATAAATGGATTGAATTAGAACACACAATATTAAATGAAGTATCCTAAACACAGAAAGAGAAACACCACATATTCTCCTTATAAGCAAATACTGATACTGAACCTTCAGAATACTATATTTAACATAAAATGTCTATAATAGTTGTAACCTAGAAGGAAACAAGATAGGAAATGGGGAGATGAAAGTGAACCCTAAAAGGAGGGAGGCAATAGAACACAGGAGGCAAGAGGGTGCTTAAACATATACTCAGGCATCTGAAGGGCATTAAGAAACACTTAGGGTTTGGAAGTGCAAACTAGGAACTTCAAAACCAAGGCCCATTTTGATGGCTGAGTAGTACTCCATTGTATAGATGTACCACTGTTTCCTTATCCACTTGTCAACTGTTGGACATTTGGGTTGATTCCATGACTTTGCTATTGTAAACAGTGCTGCTATGAACATGGTCATGCCGGGAAATGGATATCATTAGAAACAATTATATTAAGTGAAGTATCCCAAACCCAGAAAATTAAGCACTGTATGTACTGCCTAATAGGTGGTTCTTAGTACCAAACCCACCCAGCCCACTTTGAGACGCTCATAGGTAAATCTATGTATTACCTACAGTAATTGCAAGGATTATGAACAGGAGGGATGGGGTTGGAGGGCCATACCAGAAACAAGGAGAGAAGTGACCATGTTACAGTAGAGAAAATAGTCCTCCATCAAAGACTGCAAGGGGTGACATACAGTGCCCAGCAGGATGGAGTGAAGGGCATTGCAGGAACAGAAAAACTGCAAAAGAAAATCAACAAACCACAATCCAGAACTTCAGAGATTTTATATCAACCACCTAGAACTAGGCCAGCCTAATCTCTCCCCATCCTGAAGCTCAGGGAAATTTGCGGAAAAGGGGGCGGTAAGATTGTAAGAGCAAAAGGATGGGAGGAGCAATGATTTGCAAGATACTCCACCCAAGTTAGGGCTGAAGCAATCATAATTGGACTTTGCATGCCCTGCGCAATGTCCAACACACTATTGACCTCACAAAGTCTAGCATCTGCTAAAGGCACCTTGGAGACAAGGGATTGGCAGCCACAGTAGTGTTCCTATGTTTAAGGGGAACACGGGAAAGGGTTCAGGGAAATGCCACTGGGTCCTTGTACGACATCGGAGAGGAGGGCCCAGAGGAGAGTCAGGAATGCATATTAAAGGACTCTCTGGGAATTGGGGCGGGAGGCACAGGGGGATGGGGAGGGAGGGGTGAGGGGAGGGGGAGCAGGGGGTTCGGGGGGGAGGAGGAGGGAGGGAGGGAACCGGTGTACCTATTAAGTTTGTATGAGCGGAAATAATAATAAAAAATGTTAAAAAAAAAAAACCGAGGCCCATACCTAAGGAGGAGGACACTATGGGTCCTAGGTGGGAACAATTTCTCAGTAATAACTGGAAATGCCTGATAGTAATTCATCATCTAAACACTTACCCTACACTTAATCCTCTACTAATAAATATCCTTCTGCAATGTACTATAGGGAATCACAATGGGCCAAAGTACAAAGAGAAAGCAACTGCAAAAATTGTGTCTTGAAACAGGGCATTAAATCACCCTCCCCCAAGCAATCCATGGGTCAGGGAATATTCCAAAATGGGGGGGGGGGCGATAAGAATGTAAGAGCTTGATGGAGGGAAGAAGTAACCCCCCTCCCCACACACACACAGAAGACTTTAATCGTATCAGGTCTACAACAAACAACAACTAAAATACCTACCTACCCTAGACCTCCACAACAGTTGATTTAATAAAATCTCATTAGAGCTAAAGAAGGTTCTTAAGAGATATGGTGCCATCCTCAGAGACTATGTGAAACTAGTATAAGCATGAAATGTGGAGACTATGAATTTGATGATTAGTTCACTGATGGGCCAATCATGCCCAGGGGTATACATGCTAATTGACGTGTCCTATGGCAGTTCCAAAGGTCATAAGCAGGGGAATGGGGGAATGGGAGAAAGATTGGATGGAAAAGAGAATGAGTGAAGTAGGATATAGAATGGGGGAAGGGAGAAGTGGGGAATAAAAGATAAATCTATTACATTTGATTATGAAAACTACAAAAATAAATTAAAAAAAGAACAAAGAGACTAATTATTTTTTCACAAATGATAAAAATTGTATTCACTAGGAACTTAAAAATAAATGAATAATTCATGAATTATTACATCTAGGCATAGATTTAATATGTTTGTATATATTTAATATATGTAGTGATAAATCTAGGCATATAATCAATGTAAATAAAACAGTTATTGTTGAACTTGATTTACTAGTTCAGGTTATAGAAGAAGTATATCCAATTCTACACGTAAAATTTTTGTCTCTAGATCTATCAGAAGCATTAATAATTGAACTACAGGAGACACACTCCTTTCAAAAGCATATGTTAGTTATTGGTAGTGTATGTGATGTAAGTTGACATTCAAAAAAAACAGTGATACACTGCAAAGAAATGTTATTTTAAGTGTTTAAGAAACTTTAAGATACACACAAGCTCCATGCATAACTTTGCTTTGGTTGATGTTTATTTATTATTGATGTAGAGAAAATACAAGTCTATGCTATCCAGTCTTGGTATAGTCTGATTTTTCAGCATGGAAGAAAAAAGATCTGGAATTCAAAATGTCAATGAATCCATAGATACATATTCTTATGAAGGAACCATCAGAATAAAACATAATGATATTAGGCTCCAAATTACTGGAAAATATCTTAGCCACACATATTTTTGTTTTTGTATTTTAACAAAAATTTTGTTAGTTTTCCTAGAAAACATTTTCCACTTCTGCTTTCAGTTTCTTCTTCAATGTCAGGTGATCTGCAGGCAGTACTTTTTTTGTCTTTCCTTTGTACCATATTCCAAGCAACATTAAGAGTTAATGAAACAAGCCTAAACATCTAAAAGCTTACATTTCTAGGAAGAGATTAGGCATTGAAATGCATATGTAAATATAAATGCATATGTAAATCCAGGTGCTGGTAAAGGCTTCTACTGAAATCATAAACATGAGCCCTAAAGTGAGAAAAGCAAGCTGGCAGATGACACACAAGTACTAGATGCTAAAATTTCCAGGTATTAACTGAGAAAAGTAGATAAGAATTATCAGAAGAGGTGTGTGATAGATGAAAAATCCCTTGTCTAATAGTAAGACAACAAAAATGGAAACATTAAAAGCAGAACTACTTTTTGAATAAGAAGTAGTGATCACAGCCATGTTTAAGACATAGAGATTCAGAAAAATGATACTACAGTCTCAGAAACAGACATGCAGTGAACAACACTCTTGAGAAACTTAAGGAAAGTATCATAGGATGATACATTAACACCTGGCTAGAAGAATACCTCTAGACAGTGGAGAAGAAATACTGAATTAAAACCACATGGTTTTCAACAAAATAGAAAACCTGAGAAGACAGAATCTATAGATGAATACTGTAAGGTTCCAAGTCACATATCCAACATGAGGAAGGATGGAGCAGGGGCAGGAACAGAATTCACAACCAGACTCTTGAAGAAATACCAAGAGTTGTGAGGAGCATCTGTGACCCAACATCAGACCACCCAGAGGTGAAAAGAGCATTCAGCATTTGCAAAATGACCCATGAAGGATTGCCTGGAAGTATGACCAGAAATTGAGAGCCATCACTGACAGTTCTATGAAAGGACCAAGTTCTAGGATCTGACCTTGCAAAGACCTTCTCACTCAGAGGTGTGAAAAGGACTGTGGGAAACTGAAAAGGAACTCATGGCTACAAGCAGACCGTAGACAAGATAGTGCTGGCACTCTCTCTACCACCCAGGTTACCCTGCATCTCATCCATTCCTCCTTCACTTAATACCCAGTCCAAGGTAGCAGGTTAGCTTTTGTCCTACTCTGACCTCATCTCTCTGTCTTTCTCTTTTTCTCTCCTACTGTCCTATTTTTTTCTGTATTCTTTTATTTTTCTTGTACTTGTGATAGTCTTCCTCAGAGGACCCAGGCTGACTTGCTTAGTGAAAGAACTAAGCACTGATTCTGGTGTACTGAATGCCAGGTTAGTAGAGAAAGACAATGTATCAACGCTACCCTAACCTAGTCCTTGTAGAACATGGAAAATACTTCACATGAAAGAATAATGGTGATTTAAAAAATCCAAATAACACAATTCCAGCTGTGCAAATTCTAACATAAAAACACAAGGCAACAGAATCCTCCAAAAATTTGTAAACCTACGGTAAATGTCTCTGTATGAGAGATAATTAGATGAAATCTCAGTAAATGTTAAAAAAAATCTAAAGAATGATTATAAGTATGTTTAAAGAAATCAAAAGCATAAACGCTTGAATTAAAAAAAGAAAGCACAAATGTGTGAATGAACTGAGGAAATCAAAATAGGAAACAAAAGTACAACTTAATAAAGAGACAGAAATACTGAAATACTGGAAATAAAAATTTCAATAAGTCAAACAAAAAGTCCAGACCCCATGGAAAGTATGAAGACCCCATTCAGGAGAAGAATATCAGAGTCTGAAAACAAAAAAGAGGAACTGAACATTGAGATACTAATAAAGGTAAGTTAGAAAGAAGGTACAAATAGAATACAGGAGTTCTATGTGAAAAGACAAATTATGGGCATAGAAAAAGAATGTCCTTATACTAAAGGTATAAAAAAACCTTTTCAATAAAATCATAGTAGAAAATTTTCCAGGAACAGAAGTCATTTAGATCTCCATACAGAGAAGACCAAGAAGAATCTCCCCACGTCATGTTACAGTGGAGACAGTAAATACAGAGAAGAAATGGCATGCTTAAAGCTGCAGGGTCAGCAAAGGAACAGCAGATTTCTCAAGATAAACTTTGAAATCTAGGAGGGGTAGGAATGGTATTTCGCAGCTCTGAAAGACGATTGTCTGCCGGGCAGTCTAGTTTTATTTAAAAAACTATCTGCTTTAGTTGAAAGAGAAAGGAAAAAAACTTTCCATGATGAAATAGGCTAAAAGGTTTCATGACCACTAGAAACCTTCCACAGGCTGTCTCAGCTATAGTATGAAGAAATAATAACTAATCTACAAGATCAAATGTGTGAGGCCAAATGAAGAGAAGCAGCTATGTAACAGCAATAATGTCCTAAGGTATAACAATGAGAGGAAAGCACGCAGCAAGGCTGAACCAAAGTCAAATTCACTTGATGGAAAGGATGGAACTGAGACAACAGGGTGTTGAATGGAATTAAGGTGTGAAGACTGTTTGATGAGATAACGCTGGTGTTACTTGCACCTGGTGATTGTGAAATATCCGAGACTTGGGGAGTTTTTACAAGGAGAGTCTAGCACAAACACGCACAAACAAATACATACAAGTACACATGCATACACACACATGAATAAATGCACAAACACAAACACTTGTGCACACAAAAAGTTTACACACATATACGTATGCAAATATACAAAAACACATAAACACACATAGACAAATACACACATACATAGAGTGGCTGGGGATTCTCAGAATCTTGTAATAAAGACTCATTTATGGGGCTGAAGAGATGGCTCAGGCCATAAAGACTCCACCTCACAAGTAGAAGGACCTGAGTTTGGATCCCAGGAAAAAAATATAAGCCAGAAAAGGCTGTGGCCTACACTTCTGGCCCTGGTAGGCGGAGTCGGGAATTCCAGAGCCAAGCAAAAAGGAGGCAGAAGCAATCCTGGGTGATTCCTGAAGTCACTTTTGGTCCTTCACAGGGACATATAGTGCCCTCTGATACACACACATGCACACATACAGGTGTGCCAAAAAAAAAAAAGAGATGAATTACATTAGAATATTAATGGATTTTGTAAAGGCAAAATTTATAAGTAAAATTTTTGATAGGTCTTTTTCACTGGAGTTAAAGTTCAGCCAAACCATATGAAAGCTTCATACTTACTAAATAAATGAAATAAAACTGCACTAAAGTGGTAGCTTGTATTTTAGTTTAAGCATGAAATGTTCTTGAGAGGCCTTATGTTGAGTGACTAGCCCTCAAATTCTGGAACCATCCTGAGAGGATGTGAACTTAACATCCTCTCATTCAGGATGTGAACTTAACATCCTCTCATGTAGAGTCTTCCTGGATATATGTCTTTGGGGGCAAGCCTTTAGAAGAACGAATGCAGTATCCAACTTTTTCATTGATCTGTTTCCTTCATGATGTGAGGCTGTACTTGCATTGTTACTTCTTGTCAGCATGATGTAACCATGGGCTTTGGGTCAAGTCACCATTAACTGAACGTTCTGAAACCATTATCCACAATTTCCTAATTTATGTTGACTGGAAACACCATTGTGTTTGTTAGGCGATGATTCTCAGTTGTCAACTTGACATGATCTAGAATCACAGATGAAAGGAGCATCTGAGCATCCCGGAGGGACATTATCTTCTTTTTTTCTCCCACATTTTATTTTTTTTCCTACTCGTACAAGCTCAATAGGTACTTCGTTCTCTCCCTCCTTCCTCCCCTCCACAGTCATCCCCTCTTGTACTCTTCTCCCTTTCTCCCATTTTTTCATCCCCCTCCCTCCCTCACCCTCTCCCAGTGCCTGCCCCATTCCTCCTTCCCATCCTCTGGAGCATCCTTTTGTGTGATTGCCAAACTTCCCTCTGAGTCCTCCACCTAGTGAAGGTTCAGAACTCAGTGGCATAGCCCAGAGCCTCTTCTTGGTTCTAAGGATCCTACTGCCTGGAACTTCTCCTCTGTGATCCATGTTAGACTTTGGGGGGGGTGTCATTGATATGTCAGGCAAAGTCCAATTCTGGCTGCTGCAGCCCTAACTTGTGTGGAGTCATATTATTGGTCATCCCCCCTTTAGTCTCTTATAATCTTGAACCCCCTCTTCTGTAAAGTTCCCTGAGCTTTAGGATGGGGAGAGATTTGGCTGGTATGGTTCCCAGGTGAATAATATAGGGTCTTTGGTGTCCTGAATTATGGTTTGTTGTTCAGTTTTGCTTTTCCTGCACTGCCCTTGGTTGCATATTGATTGGTATCGAAGGTCACCACTTAACCAAAGATAAAAGACTGTTTAAATGAAGATCTTAATATAAGAGGAGACTCAAACATAGATAGAAGAATAGGAGTAGGACACAGCAGTGGGGGGAGGAGGTGGTCAGTGTCCCATTTGCCAGATGGTTACTGTCTATCTGCCAGTCCCAGTCCCTATACCCTCCCTGATTGGTGAGATAAAACCTGTTCAGTTACAAATGACCAGGAAGAAAGGAAGTAAGAGTCAGCTGCACTAGATGCTCGCTACTTACGTACAATACTTGATGGTGACCTATTTTTCTCTACTGAAGCATGATCCCATATCTCCTCTTTTTTGGGGGGGCCTCCTTCCTCTTTCCTCCTGTTTATAATCTTTGCAATTACAGTAGGTATTACAGAGATTTACTTTGAATATGTCATTAAGTGGATTTGGAATTAGGATCCATCTATTAGGGAGTACATATGACTTTCTATGTTTGGGATACCTTGCTCAATATAATTTTTCCTAATTCCTTCCATTTCCCAGCAAATTTTATTAATTCATCTTTTTTTTGATGACTGAGTAATATTCCATAGTATAAATGTACCACATTTTCCTTATTCATTCATCAATTGTTGGGCATTTGGGTTGATTCCATGACTTTGCAATTGTAAATAGTGCTGCAATGAACATGGTTGTGCTCGTGTCACTGAAGTAAATTTCTGCATTATGGGGGATTATTCCCAGAAGTAGAATAGCAGGGTCATATGGCATTTCTTTTTTTTTTTAACATTTTTTATTATTATTTCCACTCATACTAAGTTCATATGGCATTTCAATCTTTAACTTTTTTAGAAATGGCCAAAGTGGCTGTATAAGCCTGCATTCCCACCAGTAATGTAGGAGAGTTCCCTTCTCTCCACATCCTCTCCAACATTTGGTGTTGTTTGTATTGTAGATTTTTGCCATCCAGACAGGGATGAGATAATATATCAGGGAAGTTTTGATTTGCTTTCCCTGATGGCTAGGGATGTGGAACATTTTTAAGATATGTTAGACATTTCAATTTTGAGGGA
This sequence comes from Typhlomys cinereus, assembly GCA_023101885.1. Taxonomy (NCBI): domain Eukaryota; kingdom Metazoa; phylum Chordata; class Mammalia; order Rodentia; family Platacanthomyidae; genus Typhlomys; species Typhlomys cinereus. The sequence continues at coordinate 1,502,145 of JALPQD010000429.1, forward strand.
CATTATCTTGAACAGATTAATCCAGGCAAGGAAACCCACCTACTATGTATAGCACCATTCCCTATGCAGAAATGAAACTATATATAAATTTAATTCCATGAGCTACTTTTGTTGGGGTATTTTGTCATGACAAGAGACATGAAATTAGAAGTTGATTGCTTAAATTTCTTGTACAAAATACAGTCCCAATTGAAAGTTAAAATGCAAGAAATACATGATTTAGTTTGAAAAGTGCATACTTCAGATCCTAGCTCTCAAATGCAAGAAGCTCACATATGGAAGTTAGTTCCCTCCACCTTCATGTGGGATTTGGGATTTGAAGTCGGGTTGCAAGACTTAAATGGTCTAGCTTTAAAGGTTGAGTCCAATTGAACCTTGACCAATAGTACATATGGACAGAATAAAAGGTTTTATCTGGTTATATTATTTGCTGTACATGGTGTCACATCTGAATACTGAACGAGTTCTGAAATAAAGAGAGGTCTAACTTATGTTTCAAATTTTTCAGTGTTACATTCATGTGGTCTATTTGTATACATTTTTGTAGTAATTCAATGTACTTTGTGGTTAAAAAAGGATTTATATTCATATAAATATCTATAGGGCAATTCAGATGTCTCTACTAATTGAGGTCAAGTGAGATTCGACTTAATCTAGCAAAATTTTCTTTCATCCCACAAATTCAGTAGGATTGCACATCATATGTAGTCTTATATGCGAAAAGAAATGAGTTGAAGTAGAATGCTTTCTTGGTGCTTGCACCTATCAATTCTCTGGTATGAATTCTGCTCAATAGTATTATATATGTATACTCTAATGCCACCTAAGGACTGAATTACTGTGGTAATTTATAGTATTCTTTCAGTTGGATTTCTTACCTACATGGGTTCTCAACTGGAGAGTAAGATCTGACTTGGAGTAGAAAGCTTTCCTGCATTCTTACATTCATAAAGGTTCTCACCTGTATGGTGTCTCTGATATACAATAAGTTGTGAATTGTATTAGAATGAGTTCTTGCATCCTTTGCATTTTGTAAGACTTATCACCTATATGAGTTCTCTTATGTATAGTGAGGTCTGACTTGCAGTAGAAATCTTTCTTTAACTCAGTCATAAGGTCTCTCACCTGTATGAGTTCTCTGATGTTGAATAAAGTCAGACATACATTGAAAGCCTTCCTGCATTCTATACATTCATAAGGCTTCTCACCTATATGCCTTCTATGATGTACAGCAAATTGTTACTTGCATTAGAAAGCTTTACTGCATTTTTACATTCATAAGGTTTTTCATCTGTACGTAATTGATAATGTACAATGAGTTGTGAATTGTAGCAGAACCTTTGCCACATTCTTTACATTTGTAAGACTTCTTACCTGTATGAGTTCTCCAATGTACAGTGTGCTCTGAATTATGGTAGAAAGATTTTCCACACTCTTTATTTTCATAATGATTCTCACCTGTGTGAGTTTTATGACATACACTGAGTTGTGACTTGCTATAGAATGTTTTCTAACATTCCTTACATTCATAAGGATTCTTACCTATATGAATTCTCTGATGTACGGTAAGGTGTGACTTTCCATAGAACATTTTCCCACATTCCATACCTGTATGGAATTTTACAGTTCTGTATCTCTGACAATAAATAAGGGTGGAATTATAATAGAAAGCATTCTTTCATTCCTTACATTGATATAGTTTCTCATATGTGTGGTAGATCTGAATTCCATTGCAGTACTGTGACTTCAGGTACAGTGTATTCATACATACTTTACAGTCACAGTGTTTTCTCCCTTATTGGTTTTTCACATGAGCTTTTAGTTCTGCCTAAAAACAGAGACTTCATTATATTCCTCATGTCCACGGACAATGTTCTTTCAGCTATATTTTCTTAAGAGATTTCTCAAAACCATGACTTTGATAATATTTTGCTCCAGTGATTATTTTGCTTTCTGAGTTTAGTCATGTCATGGAATTTTATCCCACATCCATTCTATTCAAAAGTGTGCTTCCTAAATCTGGGTTTTGTCTTGAGATATCCGTGATACTTCATCAATCAAATTCTCATATTCACTGAACTTACTAGAGAGCTCTCACATAAGAAATTCTGTGTTAAATAACTGAAAGGTTTCTCAAGTTCTTTAAAATTAATGGATTCTTCTTAGGCCCACATCTTATTAATTTCATTAAAGAGAGGGAGTACATTCTGAGTGACTTGAGTTCCTAAGAAAATATTCCTACAGCAGTTTCCACACTTTATGTTCAACTTGATATATGGTTTGAGCTTATTAAGTGCTTTACCTGTTTCAACCATTTCTTCTTTTTATGCATCGCTTTTAGTGATTTCAGTCTGCCAGGAATGTGTCCCTTCATGTTCCTGACTGGGTGCCACTGGGCCAATTATGTTACAGACACCTGGGGAGTTCCAGAATGGGACACTGGCTACATCCCATGGCCCCAAACCATGTTCCAGGTTGAGAACCAACTTGTTTGATCAGGCGGTGGCCTCCTAAACACCAAGCTGTGACAGTTCCCCGGTATCATGTCCCTGTACAGGGTCCTCTGAGTAGCACTCAGTTCTTGCCATTCCTGCCAGTTGAAGTCCAAGAATAAATCCTCAAATGATACCAACCCATTCTGGGGAATGAGGTGATCTCCCTGTAGGAATCTGACACAGAGATTTATGGAATTTCAAGTTTTCAGATCTTCTTTCCCCAGCTTGGCATGCTGCTGCATGATCCAGGAAAAAGGCCTGGCTGAAATCCTGAATTCAGGCCCAGAGACAGACAGGAGTGCACAGCCGTCACTAGAGATGGGGCACCTTAGGCGCAGCTCTCATGGCTCCGGCAGGAACACCACGCTTATCTGGGCTGAGAACCTGCTCAGTCCATGTCCTAACCGCACACTCCCTCAACAGGAAGGGGCCTTGACACAGAACCCGGGCTTCACTCTCACCAAGAGAGTGAAACAGAATTCTGGCCAAAAGAGGAATTTTCTCTTTTAACAATATGACATTGGCTTCCAAAGAGATAATTTCCATTGATTGTTTACTTTATAACAATTTATGGAACAGAAAGGTGGGATAAGAAAGAAAAGCAATAATTTTATTATATTTTCAAATTTCCTTTACTAAGAGAAAATGGGAGGTCAGAATTACAGACTCTCAAACAAATACCTAACGCATGAGGTATCTGAGGAAGTGCTACATTTAAACCATGAAAGAAAAGCACAGGTCTAATGATATGGTGCATGATTCACACTTTCCCAAAAATGTCCACTGAATCTCTGAAATTCTTCCATTATTCCTCCAAGCACAAACAACACAAGTGGGACAGGAAAGCAAGGTGGTTGACCTGATACATTGTATTTGTAATACGGAGTTATCAGTGCTTGAATGCTACTGACAAGCCAATGGCTATTGATAACAAAAGAGAAGACAGTCTTTTTGGCAGATGAGAAGCAAAACTGAAGATGATGTTCTGAAGGAAGAAAACCAACTAGCAGAAGATTTCTCTGGCCTTTGAATCATTTTCTTTTTTGTTAAATCAGTCACAAACACATCCTAGAAAGTTACATAGTTGGGCTAATGTGATCCTGCTTTTATGAGAAAAAAAAGCATAGAAGAATCTAGATAAACAATAATTTTTAAAATAGGAAATAAACTGTAAAATGTCTCCTTACAGTAATAACAATCTAGCCTATGTCACACAGCAACGTTAACGGTGTAATAAGGTAAGAAAGCTAAGCTATTCAACATAATGTTCACGGAGATGAGAATTATCGACTTAATGATATAAAAAGATAACTTCATCATTAATAAATATTGTTAAATTCTCTGAAATTGCAAAGTAGCAAAAAATACTCAGATTTAAGAAGCATAAACTTTCTAAGCACAGGATATAAATCTTACTTAGGACATGCTTTATTTGCATATTTGGACAGATTAAGTACCTAATTACCTAAGAGATTGAAGCTAAAATTATGATCGTCATTATTTTAAATGTCATTGTTGGGGATGGAGATATGGGTTAGTGGGTAAAACACTTGCAACACAAGTATGAGGAACTGAGTTTGAATCTTCAGAATACATGTACATTTTGTATGTATCAAATGTCAGTTTCCTAAGGAAAATTTTCATGAACACATCTGCAAAGCGCTTGTCTTGCGATCAAAGGACCTGAGTTAAATTCCCAGAACTATATTACAATAAGTTGGGTAATTTATCACAATACTTAAAACAGACAATGGGACATTTCAATGTCTACAGCAGCAAAATGAGTTGAGAGGTGAAAAGTCCAGTAAGAGATGATGGCAGCCTACATGAGCGTAGCAATGCTTCATGGTTTGAGTTACCATGCCTACTGCAAGCTTCTAATTTCAACATGCACTTCATGTACTGTTGTGAAGCCTTTTGAAACCTTAGGAGGTGAAGAATGAGAGACAGAGGCAGGTCCTAGGGGCAGGAACTTGAAGTCCATGGCCACACTAATTTCAGCCTGTTTTGCTTTGTTTTCCTGTTCCACCACTATGTGAACAATTCTCACCACTGGTTCCCACTGCCTGCGACAAAGCAACTCAGCCAACACTTCCTTACTGTGCTGGACTAAGACCCTCTGAAACAGTTACCCAAATAAATATTTGCTCCCACAGTTGGGTCATGTCAGGTATTTTGATCACAGTGACAAAAAGTAACTAGTACAATGCTAATACAACATATAGCAATCCAATTTCATATATGCTTTCAAGATACAAATTTTTAAAAACTTAGAATTTTTTTATTTTTTTCAACTAGTTATTTTTCATGAACAAATAGAAAAACAGAATTGCCTTTGTGAGATTGTTTGGACCTAAGGGATAATCAAGCATTATTTAGGTCTGAAAATTCTGACCAGCCAGGTAACTGGAAATATTAATTAAGCAACTGGATGCATGAAGCCGAAGATATATATATATCATCAAGGTCTGGGAATGTAGGACAATGATAGAGTGTTTGCTTAGTGCAAGAAGCCTTGTCCCTTAATGCTGGGGACAAAATGAGAGTCTTCAATGTTCAGATCTATTTTAAAACTCTAGGAATAGGGAGGTAACCTGTTAATTGAATTCTAAAGAGCAAATATTAGAAGAAATAAAAAAGTAATCTGTAAAGAAGTTAGAATATAAAATCCAGGGAGTAGAAAAGCTGAGAAGTTCAAATAAAAGAGAAGAGGAAGTGTTACTCTCTGTCGGAAGATGCTGATGTTTAAGATGAAGTATGAAAATGGACATTGAATTGATTATCACCATAGTGATTAAATCAGATGAGTTTTTAATGTAAGAAATTTAGATTATTACTAAGAAATGAAGACAAGTTTGGGTTTATACTCCCATTTTTTGTATAAGGTGTGAAGAAAATATTGAAATTTCAAGTTCAGACTAATTATTATTTTATTTTTCCTAGATAGTGTATTTAGCTGGTACATTAGTAAATGAAAAAAATGAGTCAAGCCCTGATAGATACTCAGAGTGTGGGTGTAAATCCTTTGACAAACTTTCTGGGGATGCCTCTGACATGGGAATTGCTGTTGAGATTCCAGGAGAAAAAGATGAAATTCTGTCAGTATCAAAATCTCCTACAAATAAATTCTTTCACACCCACTAAAAAGAAGGTTGGAAAGGTATCTATTAACCAACATCACTGCAAAATTTAGAGGAGAAAAACTTAGGCTGAGCCTACATATTGGGAACAATATGTTCATTTTAATATACTTGCTCAAATGAAAATGTTCCAAGACATTAAATAAATGTGAATATAAAAATGCTTTGTAAATTATTTGATAAATCCTATCATATTCAACCATAATTAAGTGTCATAATTTTTATCTTACTTTATTTTAAATAAATGATTAATGTTACAAAAAGTAGTTTTTTATGCCACATCACAGTTTTATAAGATTCAGAGACATAAAACATTTACATTACTGAAGATTAAATTTCTTTATAAGATGATCTAAACATGGATAAAGAAACATAACATAGATATGTCTCAATTTTTTTAAAACCTCAAATGGAAACAGCAGCAATACCTAGTTTTTCCACAGTGAAAAACTGGTCTCCTGGACTAGAGTTGGAGGCCTTTGAATAACACATTATATATGTGCATTATTATTTCTAAATAAATATCAAATGACCAATATGATGCTACTCTGTAACCTTTCTAAAACCTCAATCTGACAATAAAGAGCAGGTTGAGGACTTAGAAAGTTCTATATACATTATTAAATTGAAGGTATAAGATAAACATATAAATTCCATATAATCTCTACTCCCTCTACACTTATGACATGGAAATGGAAAATCATCAATCATTTTACTATACAGTTAGATAACTACATGATAATAATTAAGCATCTATCTATGACATGAACTGATTTGAAAACACAAATTCAGATAAGATATGGTTATATTTTAAGGAATATACAGCATGTGGCATTAAACAGAATAGTATAAAAGATTGATAAATGTAACACAGTTCATGATAAAGAACACAGGAGGAAGATTTGTAAATCAAATTGAGATTATCTGATTTCCCAGAGGACACAGAGGTTATTCTTGAAGGATAAGTGAGGTACACAATATTTTAGGTGAATGAACCAAAAGCAAATAAAGAGAGTCATAGACACGCCATTATGAAATAACATAAAAGTAGTTTACTGTGTCAGAAGTAATATGAGGAGACTAGTAGAAATTTCTAAGACAATCTTTTAAAGAAAAGAAAGGCTGAAACATCAAAGAGCTCTTCTGATACACTAAAATATTTTACTCTACTCTGGAAGTTACATGGCATTGCTAGAAAACCATTAAGATTTTACGATGGATAAAATATGTTGTACAGAAGTATTATTTGAACAACTACCTTATCTTTACTTGATCAGTGCTATCACAATACTTAATACTTATGCAATGAACTTTTCACAATGTTATATGCAATAAGAGTTCATTCTTTCCATGAATATGTATCCTATATCCTTAACATCTCCTAGGTCCTAAAACTTAAATTTCCCTTTGAAATCACTTGCTTACCATCTGTATTTCTGAGCAGAATAGGAAGGGATTATGGTGAGCTTTTTATCCAGGTATAACACCCAATGTAATTTAGTATTTGCCCTCAAAACAAGAGATTCTTCAATTGAATTAAATAATTAACAGAGAAAATAAGAATACATATTCCAAAATAATTTAAATATGGTGCTAGCATGTTTAGTATTATCTTCCAGAAAGATTTTCCATCTGATCTCACAGAGTTTACCTGCTGTCTGTCATAGAATGACTTCTTTCCTGTGATGTGACATTATCTTGGACTTATAACATTCTCTGTTAAAGCTATGACCGCAAACCCAGCAAGCAATAAAGTGAACAATGAATTGTACATTAAACTCAGAATGTACTCTCTCAGGTAAAAAGGATAGATTACTAAACTAGGCAATCCAAATCCAGTAGGTGTTGGTTTGTTTTACCTTAAATATCATGCAAAATTTAGAGTGAAAAGAACAAGAGATTACACATGCAATTGGAACAAACCCTTTTAATTTAATTAGCCAAGGATGTCAGAGAAGATAAAATTATTGTTCTTATTTTTTAATAGTTTGGAAGTGAAAACAAAGAGTTATAATAAAATTTACTCAAATATAACAAAATATGCCAGTGTTTACCCCAGATAAAATTGAAGGCTTTCTAGGTATAGCTTTCTTTTACTAAACAAGCTGCTATTCTCATCCTGGGCCATATGGACAAGTTTGAATGACGTAGGCAATGAAAATGAATTATCTCAATTTTTCCAGGAAGTAATTCATTTCTCATAGTTATCATAGTGTAAATATAATTTGCATTTCAAATATGCATGCCAACTTCAATGAATTAACTTTCTAAACTTTGAAGTCAAAATTCCAGTAATAAATCTATAACACTATGTAGTTCTACCACTGTATAAACATTAAAATGTACATATAGTTAAGTTTTCATTTGTTAGAAAATTAAAACCAGAGTTTATTTGAACTAAGCACAGCATGTTCTTTGATATTAATAATGAGCTAAATAATCAACAACATGAAGTAAAATTTAATAAAGATGACTCAAAAATCAGCCTTACGAAGATTTCAGGCTTCAGAATAAGAAGCTAAAAATTTATTCCAGAAAATCTTCAGCCTTCTTTAAGAAAAAGTACATTCCAAAAAGCCAGAAACATATGCATATACAAGAGTCAAAGAACAAAAGACATGTAGGAAAGTATTTATTTTTTCATTAGTTTTTGTAAAAAAACAAGTTCCCTTATAAATGTTTTTAATTAGCATAAAAACAATATGTCTAACTATGCTATTATCATATATACTTTGTTCTTATTTGTCCCTTTCCCCTTCATGCTACCCCATGCTCTTGGTATTCTCTTGTTCAGAAAAAGTTCTGGTTGCATAGCACCATTCATAGATTCAGAAATAGCAACCAACAAAAGAACAAAATAGTAAGGAAAATATCCTAAAATGCATATGGAACCACAAAAGACTAAAAATTGATGTATCACAATATTCAATGTTAACTTTTACAAAGAGCGATAGGAACAAAAATAACATAGCACTGGCACAAAAGCAGACACATAAAAAAGGGGGAGAAAAAGGAATAACCCACCTTATTTTCAACAAAGTTACCAAAAACATATAGTTAGAAAAGAAAAGGGTAGATGGAGAGCAACCTGTGGGTGAATACACAATATACAATGACACATACTTTTATCACCTTTGCCGAGATGCATACTCCAGACAGGACATCAACAACAGGCCAAAGAATGACTATACTAAAGTTGCATGTGGTGAACTAATGAGAAATTGTAGGGAATACCTATGGAAGCATGAGTGATCCCAAATGTAAAAAGTCCACTTTAGCAGAGTGGACAATTCTGCAAGTTGAAGAGATGGAATGGCCCCTTCCGTTACTCTTTCATACTCCAGTGCCTATGAATACTCTTCTCTTCTTTCTTCATTCCTCACAGCTGGGGTAGGATTTTTATATGGGCAGGTAAGAGGAATATGTGAAGTGTGAAATGAACTTTCAAGTGCAAGCCTATGGACACTCCCCTGTTTCTAACAAAACGAAGTGCCAGTAGACCTAATTTTGGGGATCTCTTGTGAGTAATAACAGATTCTCTTACTTCAAATGCTCAGAAGACAGCATTCCCTAACAAATACATATGTACCAAAATGCCATATGAAACTTATTATTTTGTATGATAATTAAAAATATAATTTTAAAAAAAGTAAGTTTGTCCTAAGTAAGCACAACTTACTTAAATTGAATCAGGGAATTTGAATTGTTTAAATAGTCCTATAATATATGAGGAAATTGATGAGGTAATCTCGAATCTTCCCACCAAAAAATGTCCTGGACCAGATAGATTCAGCACAGAGTTCTGCCAGACATTTAAGGAACAACTAACACCAATATTCCTTAAACTGTTCCATCAAATTGTGAAGGAAGGAACACTGCCAAATCCTTTCTATGAAGCTAATACCATATTAATCTCAAAGCCTAATAAAGATACACTTAGAAAAGAAAACTATAGGCCAATCTCTTTGATGAACACAGGATGCAAAGATTTTCAACAAAATTTTAGCAAGCTGGATTCAAAAAGATCACTCACTGTGATCAAATAGGCTTTATCCCAGGCACACAAGGCTGCTTCAACATATGCAAATCAATAAATGTAATTCACCATATAAACTAGTCCAAAGTCCAAGACCACATGATACTTTCGATAGATGAAGAAAAAGCTTTTGACAAGATCCAACAGCTTTTTATGACCAAAACCCTAGAGAAAGTTGGAATGGAAGGAACCTTTATCAACATAATAAAAGCTGTATATAACAAGCCAACTGCAAGGATTATACTCAATGGGGAAAAACTTGAAGCATTCCCACTTCGATCAGGAACTAGACAAGGCTGTCCACTCTCACCACTTCTATTCAATATTGTACTTGAAGTCTTAGCTGAGCCGTAAGACAAGAGAAGGCGATAAAAGGGATTCAAATTGGCAAGAAAAAGATCAAGTTATCTCTATTTGTAGATGACATGATCGTATATTTGAGTGATCCTAAAAACTCCACCAGGAAACTCCTGGAACTAATATAGAAGTTCAGCAGGGTGGCAGGATACAAAATAAATGTATAAAAATCAGTGTACCTTCCTATACACCCAGGATGAAAAAAGTGAAAAAGACCTAAGAGAAACAATTCCATTTACTATAGTCCCTAAAAAATGAAATACCTTGGTATAAACCTAACCAAGGAAGTGAGAGACCTTTACAATGAAAACTTTAAAATCCTAAAGAAAGAAATCACAGAAGACATCAGAAGGTGGAAAGACCTGCCCATGCTCCTGGATTGGCAGAATCAATATCATAAAAATGATCATCTTACCAAAAGCAATATAGAGATTCAATACTATACCAATCAAAATCCCAAAGCAATTCTTTAAAGAAATTGACCAAACAGTCTCAAAATTCATGTGGAAACACAAAAGACTCAGGATAGCAAAAACAATCCTGAGTAACAAAAACACTGCTGGAGGTATCACCATCCCAAACCTTAATTTACACTACAAATCCATAGTAATAAAAACAGCCTGGTACTGGCTCCAAAATACACACATGGATCAATGGATAAGGGCTGAAGACCCTGATATAAATCCACACAATTAGAGCCATTTGATCTGTGACAAAGGTGCCCAAAAAAATCCAATGGAAAAAGAACAGCATCCTCATTCAACAAATGGTGCTGGCAAAACTGGATGTCCACATGCAGAAGATTAAAACTGGACCCGTACTTGTCACTATGTACAAAAATTAATTCCAAATGAATTAAGGACCTCAGTATTAGGCCCTAGTTTCAACCCTAGTTGAAAGGGTAGGGAACTCCCTGGAGCTGATTAGACTAGGCCAACATTTCCTGAACAAAGATCCAGTAGCACAGGTACTAGAACCAACACTCAGCAAATGGGACTTTATGAAATTAAAGAGCTTAAAGAGCTTCTGTTCAGATAAAGAGATTGTAAACCAAGCAAAAAGGAACCCACAAAATAGGAGAAAGTCTTCACCAACCACATATCTGATAGAGCTCTATTATTCAGAGTGCACTTAGGAAACTAAACACCAAGGAGATAATTGGCACAATTAAAAAATGGGCCTGCGAACTCAAAAGAAACTTTTTCAGGAATGAAATTGAAATGTGTAACAAATATCTTAAAAAATGTTCCACATCCTTAGTCATCAGGGAAATGCAAATCAAAACCTCCATGAGATACCATCTCACCCCAGTCAGGATGGCAAAAATCCACAATACAAACAACACCAAATGCTGGAGAGGATGTGGAGAGAAGGAAAGTCTCCAACATTGCTGGTGGGAATGCAGGCTTATATAGCCACTCTGGCAATCAGTCTGAGATTTTTGAAGAAGTTAAAGATTGAAATGCTGTATGACCCTGCTATTCCACTTCTGGGAATAATCTACCATAAAGCAAAAATTCACCTCAATGACACAAGTATGCTCATGTTCATAGCAGCACTATTTACAATAGGAAAGTCATAGAATCAACCCAAATGCCCAAAAGTTGATGAACGGATAAGGAAAATGTGGTATATTTATACAATGGAATACTACTCAGCCATCAAAAAAGATGAATTAATGAAATTTGCCGGGATATGGATGGAATTAGTAAAAGTTATATTGAGTGAAGTATCCCAGACACAGGAAATAAAGCACTATATGTACTCCCTAATAGGCGAATCCTAGTACCAAATCCACTTAGTGACATATTCAAAGATAAATCTCTGTAATGCTTACAGTAATTGAAAAGATTATACACAGGAGGGATGAGGAAGGAGGGCCCCTCAGAAATAAGGAGATAGAAGATCATGATACAGTAGAGAAAATAGGTCACCATCAAGTATTGCAAGCAAGTAGTGAGGCTCTGGTTAAGCTCATTCTCTTTCCTTCCTAGTCACTTGCAACTGAGGGGGTTTGATCTCACCAGACAGGGAAGGTATAGAGTCTGGCAGATAGATGGTAACCATCCTGCAAATGGGAGATTGATACCCCTCACTGCAGTCTCCTATTCCTATTCCATCTACCTTTGAATCTACATTTAAACAGCCTTTTATCTCTGGTTAGGAGGTGATATCCAATACCCATCAGGATGGAGCCAAGGGCGGTGTAGGAACAGCAACGCACCATAATCCAGAACCAGAGACCCTACATTAATCACCTGGAACCAAATCTCTCCCCATCCTAAAGCTCAGGGAACTTTGCAGAAGAGGGGGCAGTAAGATTGTAAGAGTCTAAGGATGGGGAGGAACAACGATATGCAAGAAATTCCACACAAGTTAGGGCTGCAATAGCCATAATTCGACTTTGCAAGACCCACGCAATGACTGACATGCCAATGACCCCCCAAAGTCTAGCATGGATCACAGGCACTAGGATCCTTAGAGGCAAGGGATTAACAGTCATAATAGTGTTCCCACACTAAAGGAGAGCACAAGAAAGGGCTCTGGGCTATGCCCTTACACCTCATTAAAGTGGAGGACACAGTGGGAAGTTTGACATACTCATTAAAGGATGCTGAATGGGAGGAGGGAAAGAAGGGCACTGGGAGAAAGGGATGGAGGTGGGTGAAAGGAAAGGGAAAAGGGGGGGGAGGGTGCAAGTGGGACTGGGGAAGAGAAAAGGGAGAGAGGGGACTGAGGTACCTATTAAGCTTGTATGATTGGGAAAAAAATAAACAAACATAATAAATTTTAAAAAAAACAGGAAAAAAAAGTAAGTCTGAGAAAGAAATAGAACAGCTCTCAGCCAATTCAAGGTATTATAAGGAAACACTGTAGCCTGAGTATGTTAGAACAGTAGAAAGTATGTGAGACATAAATTTTCAAAGTTCTGGAGGCTGTCAGTCCAGAAAAAAGGAGTCACATGTAATTTTCAGTGAGTGGAATCTGTCTTGAACAGGAAGACTCTTACTGTGCCTGCATAACACAAGAGGCAAAGACAAAGGATCTGCTTCTAAATGACAGACAGGCAAAAGCCTTTCCTCAGACTTTTGTTAGGTACCACTCACACTCAAGAGTCTCTGGCCTAATGACTCAGCCACTTCACAAAGGTCTGATCTGCTAATATCATAGATGCTAAGTACGGATTTGGATGTCCCCAATACAAGAACAACATGAATCCAATCTTGGCTATTTCTGCTAACATTGTGAAAACATGTGCAAGAAAGGGAGGTGCTAGAATCCTTGGCAAAGTAACACAAAATGAATATAAAGGTTTGGACCCTAGAAGAAACTATCTGTACATGCTACTGTATCAAACAGTATGAACAGGAATCATCATCTAGGTGAATGTCAATGACATTCTTAGTATAATGACAATAATAATATTGTTATATAATATAATCATTACAACAAAGCAACTATAGCTGACATTCATTAAGTAATTTTACAATAAACAATGTTATCCCATAACCTTAATCTTTATAATGTATCATGAGGTAGGTTAATATAGTATATCATGACGTAAATTAGAAATTTTACTAATAAGAGTGCAAATTCAGAAAATCTTAGTCACAGCTAAAAATACCATAGCTAGAAAAAAACTGAAGTAAGACTATAAATAAGGCCTCGCTGAGACTAAAAGTTAACTTCCTTACCTATGAGGACTTAAATCCAGCTAAATCCAGTTGAATCCAAAGGAGGAGAAAAATATACCTAGACACACAACAATGCAGATGCTGGTGTTAACTTGCCAATTGAAGGCTCTGAGCTTCAGTGAATTAAGCTCAAAGCAAGTCTGCAGGAAACTGTCTACTTGATGGGGAAGACCTAACCAAGGTGGGCAGGCCTATTCCCTGGGCAGGTGAATAAGATGGATTACACTGGTACTAGAAATTGGCATCCTTTAGTATACTTGACCATACATGCTAGTTTGGAAACTGAGGATTGTCCCTCTCATGTGGATATGGTGTGGCCAGTTCCCTCGGTCCTTGGCATTGGTGTGCAGTTTTCTGCCAAGTTTGACAAGTAACTATAACCAGAAAATTGTAAGCAAGAATAAAATCCCTTGTTCCCATAACTGTTTGGTCATGAATTTATGGACAACAATGAAGAATCAATACAACAAACAACAAAATAAATAAAAATTTTGTGAGAACTAATGAATTGAAATTTTTAAAAAGGGAAGGAAGCAGGAAATAAGGGGGCATGATTCATGGAAGAACCTGCAGGAGGGTTTAGAAAGAGACTAATTTACAGATTTAATAAAAAGAAAAAGGATGGAAAAATACCTGCAAGTAAGAAAAAAAGAGGCCTTAGCAAAGAGTCAAGCCTCTAATCTCCCAAAGCCAGAGGTACACAGTAAGGGACAAAATATGTGCAAAGGACCATCACAGAGGAATGTGTCACAGCTAAAGCTCAGTGAGACCTCACTTTCCTCTGCCTTTTGTTTTCCTGTTAGTGTCTCCCATTTACTACACAGTCAAAAGCCTGAAGACAAAGGAAGCCTCATGATGCAAGCATGAAAATTATACCTCAGTGTTGCAGTCTACTTGCATGATTGCTGATAAATCACCATCAAACAGCTTAAGGGAGCAAGGGGTTTATTTTCTTATGATTACTGGTTACAGTTCTTAGTCCAGCTTGATGGGAGAGCACGCACCAACACCAGGCTGAGGGAACTGGCCACACCATCTCTATGTAATGGCTGAAAGAGGAATGACCCTTACTTGCCAGACCAGCATGTCTGGCCCAATATACACAAGGATGCCAATTCTCTCAACCAGCTCTCTGAATTTTATTCCAGGGCCTAGGCCCACCCACCACGGCCTTACCCATCAGCTAGACAATCTCCTGTAGGTTTGCTCTGGGCTTAACTGAACAGTTAATTTTCTACAAATGTGCCCAGAGCTCAAACCCACAACTATCAAGTTGACACCTATGCATAACTATGACACTCAGGGAAACTCATAATGAAGGGGAGGGTAGAATGAAGTCACTGAGGAAGGTGGAGACAATCTGATAAACCTGGGATATGGAAGCATTCTGAGTCCTTCCATCACCCCTTTTCCAAGCTACTATTAAAATTTTATGGAAAAAGTAAAGTTAATTATATTTAATGTCATATACTATAAATGCTTTGATTGCAGACATTAGGTCTTTATTTCTAACTTGAAACTGCATCCCACTTCTTAACCATATCTCCTTTCCTATAATGTCTATATTTCACGTTCTATCTTACATATTTCCAAGGAAAAGAAAGCACACAGAAAAAGAACATAAAGACAGAGTAATGGATGGCAATGTTGAATACATTCAAATTCTCTACGTAAACTGGCACTTCTAAGCAAAAAGATCCCAAAACAATGGGTTTTTCAATAGTCCTATTTGGTTCTTTCATTGAACCATGAATAAATGCTTGATGAGCAAGAAAAAAAATAGATCTATCGTTTATCTATCTATCTATCTATCTATCTATCTATCTATCTATCTATCTATCTATCTATTTATCTATCTATCTATCTATCTATTTCTGTCTATCTAGGCATACTCCCCAAGCAAAAGAAAGCACACAGAAAAAGAACATAAAGACAGAGTAATGGATGGCAATGTTGAATACATTCAAATTCTCTACGTAAACTGGCACTTCTAAGCAAAAAGATCCCAAAACAATGGGTTTTTCAATAGTCCTATTTGGTTCTTTCATTGAACCATGAATAAATGCTTGATGAGCAAGAAAAAAAATAGATCTATCGTTTATCTATCTATCTATCTATCTATCTATCTATCTATCTATCTATCTATCTATTTATTATCTATCTATCTATCTATTTCTGTCTATCTAGGCATACTCCCCAAGCATAGAGCTAGTTTCTGGGGATAGGAACATGAGTTAGACACAGTTTTATCTTCAGAATATTAACATACAATAATACATATATTTCCAAATAGAACAGTGGTTTTTAAAAGTTTTTATCAAGAACATAGAAATATAACTTAATTATGAACCAATATACATACATACATATGTATGTATATAAGTATATATAAACTGTTTCCTTAGAAAAGATCTTAAACATCATGATAATTTAAATTATTTGATATCCTTAATCTGTTCTACTCCACTCTATCACTCTGATTAAGAGAAAGGTTATAACTCATTAAACTCATTAAAAGGTTATTCCAGGCAGCATTTTAAGCCTGATCTCTGGAGATTTGTAAGTGACATGTATATATTAAAGGGGTGTGTGTGTTCATGTGTGTGTATGTGTGTGTTCATGCGTGTGTGTGTGCATGTTTGAGGCTGTAACCAAATACCTGACAGAAACAAATTAAGACAGGAGGAAAGATTCATTTTGATTGAGGTTTGAGATGGTTGGTTCATCAGAGTGGGGAGAGCATGGTGTTGTGTGGTTCAGTCCATAGTGACAAGAACATGTAGCCTGAGAACAGACCAGGAGACAGAGAGCAAGGATACAACCAAAATTTGGTCAAAAGCTTCAAAGCCTTGCCCACAGTGACCTCTTTCTTCCAGCTAGGTCCACCTACTAAGAATTAGACAGAATACCAGCAGCAGCTGGGAATAAGCGTTCAAACATGAGTTTGTAGGGGACGTTCAGATCAGATTCAAACTCTAACAGGTACTATTATTACCTCTGCTTTAAATCTGAGAAAACTTCGGGCATCAAGTAACTTATTCAAGATCTTACAACTGGTAAATCTAGGAATCAAAATCACTGCAGAAGTGAAAGGCTTTTACTGCTGGCATCCATAAAGAAAGGGAAAGGGAGTAACAGTGACTTGACTCCCTAAGTTCATCAAGCAGTAAACGAGTGGATATTTCCAAGGAGGCGTCAACATTCCAAAAGAAAGGTACATGAAGCAGAACAGATTCTGTGGAAGAAGAACTACTGAACGCCTCGGTGTCTTTCAATACTACAGACTGTCAAATCAATACAAACACTCCATAGGATTTAGGGTTGTGGGCTGTAGAACTATTAGCTTCAAATTGACTAAGTCAAATGATAAGAATTTTTGAAGGGTCTTTAAAACTTTAGTATTATAACCTTGACTTCAACAGTCTAATCTCTGTTATCACAACATGGTGTTATCTATAAAGTTCATGCTTGAGAACGATGTAATTGAGTTACGATAAAAAACTTTAAGTAAATTTATGATTTCGCGTAGAGTTAGGCTCATAGCCATTGCAACTTAACTCTACTGTGGAATGCGTTTACAAATTTTTCAGAATTCCACTAACTTGAGAGAAGTCAGAGATTATTAAAACAAAGAACAATTTGTGACAGATGATTAGGAAAGGAAAATCTTCCAAATATAATGACCAGTGTCAGTTACTTCTCTGTCTCTGCGATCAAAATTCCCAATCTTGAGGGGACTATAAAGCATCCTGTCTTTTGTTACTAAAAACACATAAAAAGGTGAGAAAGAATCATCAATAGTTCAAAAAGATCTAGTTCATTTTTCTAAGCTGTATCTTTACACTTATTTATCTTTATACTTTTTCTAACTTTGATGAAACATATGTAATCTGATATCCTATGGATTAATAACACCTATGTTTCATATCTTATCCTGGCAGTTTAAACCTTTAGAAATAAATTTTGCTTAAGATAACATATCATTTTAAATGTTTTTACACTGGCATTGAAAGAAATGGGCTTGACTTTGTTAGAATATATAGCTACTGTGCTTCTAGTTTGAATGCTACTGCTTCATGATTGAAAGAACACAAGTAGCAAATCTGAAGTCCTGAGTTCTGGACTTTTCCTTTTTCTGGCTTCTTAAACAAGTTTGACCCAAGTTAAACCACATTGGTTTAATAGAAGGAAAAGGTTTAAAAGAACTGCTTGTGTTAAGAATGAATCATTTCCTCAAAATACTGAAAACTGACCCAGTGTGGTAGTTAATCCAGGATGTCAACTTGACACACCTGGCATTAACTAAATAAACTGAGACCACCTGAAGAGATTATCCAGATCAACACATTTACAACACAAAGACCAGCCCTAGGTCCAATCAGAACCGCCCTACAGCTCATTGGAACCTCCTAGTAATACACCAGATAAAAAGGAACCACAGATAACAGATGTTCTTTCTTCTTTCTTTTTTTTTAATTTATTCAATTGTGCGTGCGTGCGTGCATGCGTGTGTGTGTGTGTGTGTGTGTGTGTGTGTGTGTGTGTGTGTGTGTGTGTGTGTGTGTGTGTGTAGAACCACGCATGAATTCGGAAACCACCATGGACGCCTCCACCTCCTCCTTGTTTACTCTGCCCGGGGATTCACAGGCTCCGCCCTACCAGGACCGGAAACGCAGGCTGCGCCTGCGTCTATACGTAGGATCTAGGATCCGAACTCAGGACCTTCCGCCTGCAAGGCAGCGGCTTAATTCCTGAGCTACCTTTCCAGCCCCCAGATGTTCTTTCTTCTATGTGGTTGTTTTTAGAATCTCCAGATTTATGTACTTAAATAAAAAAGCCTACAACAGTCAGCCAAAAGATATGAGAAAGACTATTAGCTACAGGAAAGGGAAGGCTAAAAAATTTATATATATATACATATAATATATATAATTTAAATATATAATTTATTATTATGGCTTGAATGTAAGTTGTCCCCACAGGCTGATGTGTTTGAATATACAGTTATTTTGTGGGAAGGTCATGGCACCTTTAGGAAGTAGAGACTTGCTGGAGGAAGGCACCACAGAGGGGACCTTGAGGCCGATGAAGCCTGTGCTGCTTCTGTGAGAAGTCATCTCTTACAGTTTACAGTGAGCAGGTAGCTCTCTCAGCCTTCATGAGGGACATGACCTGAGCCACATTCAGTTTCTACCACACACTATGCCTTTTCCGCCATAATGAACTGTATTTCCCCTCTGAAACTATAAGCTGAATAAATCTAGTTGTTTGAGCCTCAGTGGTATCTCATAACAGCACAAAGAGCAACTGATACATTTATACATACATTATATAATTTGCATATAATTATATACATATATACTTCTAGATATAAGTATAAATTTAATATAGTAATTCTTTGGCACTTTTTAAATTTTGACAAAATGTGTTAGATATCTCTTTGATGACTACATCTCATGCTGCTTTACTATTTATTTATATTAAGGATGAATATTAAAGAGCATGTATTGAAGTCATTAAACCTTTATTTAGGGATAGAAATACAAAATGGTAATAAAAATAAACTTTTAAAAAGGAATAAATCATAAGGCTTAATTTCAAATAGTTCATATTTTATATGTAAATACACTTGTAATTCTCCACTCACATATTATGGAGAAACTATTTAAAAAGTTGGAACCTGAAGCATGATGGAAGAAAAGGTTCTGTACCTCATCCCTCCAGCACACACTAAGAAAGGTCATCCAGCAACGATCTCCAGAGAAAAACACCTTGAGGCAAAGGTCCAATGTGGAAGTCAGGTTGAGTTACCACATGGCTATTCCATTGAATAAAAACAGCACTAAAAGTGTAGGGTAAATGGTCTCACTGTATGATTCTTGTTCTTTGTCTTCCCCTAGAATGTCACAAGGCCACACAGCAAAGTTTAACTAGTACCTACAAATTTCTGCAGTGGGAAAAGGTGATTGACTTCCCTAGCACTGAGGAAACTTTGCAGGAAGTCCCCCACATCCTCACCTCAGGGGAAGAGTGAACACCAAGGCTGAATAGCTGGCGTCAAATAGAAACAAAACTAAAGTTGGAGCCGTGAACATCATTTTGACATTAGTTTAATGCACTCATTTCCAGTGCTTCTTAATCTGAGGCACCACCAAACAGCACAGTTTACTCATAAAACTAGGCCGCTTGCTCCCCCCAGAGATGTAAAGTGTCACCTGGCCCTAGACGGCTTACTTCTAGGCCTAAGGTCTACACTGTGCCCTGTCTAGAGAAGGAAAAGATCTTCCTGACGTATTTTGTAAAACAGAATAAACTCAACTGCACAAGTTGGAGCTCAATTGGCACACGTTCAGCTTAAGAGTCTACCTCAACTCGGAGGCTTCATTTATTTATGTTTTCACAGAAAAATGTAAAGGTTCACTATTTAACTGTTACAACAATCATACTGAGGGTTTAACATTCTAATTTTAATACTGGACAGTTATCTTCATGTAAAACTAATAAAGATAGTAAGTTTAAATTACACTTTGGAAAAAGATACACTCGTACAATTTTCAAAATAGCTCATCCAATATCAAAATATATTGTTTTCAAGTACATCCAGAACACTCATATGCATAATTATGAGTTAGATCAAAAACAAACCTTAAAGTACTTAAGATTATAATCATTTTACCAAAATATTTATCAAACTGGAAATATAAATACTAGAGGAAATTTATAGAAAAAATAAAACTCATGACTAAAAAGATAGTTCAGAGATTAAAACACCTGCTGTTCAGACCAACAGAATATTATTTTTACAGATTGACTCAAATACTATTTTGCTTAGCATACACATACATTTTAAATTTACATATAAGATAAGGTGTCTCTGAAAAAAACTAGATGAAATTTATGTGAGCTAATCAGAGCATGCTTTTAATAAAAGGGTAATTATCTTAGCACACTTGTTCTTACATTAACTTGTTTTATAGTTTACTATTTCTGCTTATTAACATTTACTCTTATTTTTAAAATTTCTTAAAATGTACATATATATTGGCTTTCAATTTTCTCTAGAGATTTTGATAGCATTTTATTTTTCATTGAATTATTAGTGACATTTGGTAACTTCAAATGACCTTACAAAATTAATATTCCTTCATTTTATTTTTCCATGTGCAATCTAACCATTAAATTTTAAATATTAGATTTTGGTATTTATATGTACTGAAATTTGCTCAGAATAACTGTTACTAATCATTTGCCATGATTAGCAGTCTTATCTACAAGGATTGTTTGAACTTAGGTTCATTTCATTTTAATGTGTCCCAGTATCTTCATAATGATCCTATAATTTTCACTTTGAGTTTGCACAGTCATTTTGCATCTAAGTCAACTGACTACATCTTCAATTAAATTTTCTATAAATACACAGTAGAGAAACACCTGAATTTTTGTCCCTGTGTTTATCTTATGCCTACTTAAGAGGTACAGAATTTAGAATTTTTTTTTTTTCAATTCTCAGGTAGGTGGCCTGGAAGTCTCCATGTAGGATAGATAAATTTGTGTAAGACATTGTTTTACACATGCTTCCTCTAACAACAAATACAAGATGAACTTTATGTCAATAAATCTAAATATTTTACGAAAGAGAAATTACCAATATGGTGAGGCTGGTAATTGCTCAGTCAGCAAAGTGCTTGTTTTGCAATCATCAGGACCTGAGTTTCATCCCCTTAAACCATTTTAAATAGACCCAAAGGTGTGCTCTTATAACACCAACCCCAGCAGGAGGTGGGTGGGATTCCTGGGATTCAGCAGTTTAGGCAAGATGGTAAATACCAGGCCACTAAGAGAACCTTCCGCAAAAACTAGTGGGGGGGGGGCACAATCAGCAACATATAAGATTGTCTTCTGTTCTCCATAAACATGCATGCATATGAATCCTTGCTTGTAAGTGCAATTAGATACATATGAACAAGCACACATTAGATACACATAGACAAAGAAATAAGCAAAATTGAATAACTATATATGAATATGGGTGGTCACACTGTAATTAAAATCTAATAAATAAGTTATATGTATGTAATAGAGCTAACTTCTTAGCCTGTACAGTGGCTCAAGTCCACAATCATAATACGTTGAAAGCTAAGACAGAAGGACTGCCAAGTGTATGAGGCAACCTAGTTCTCATACTGATTATGATTGTATATTAAGATAATTTAATCAAAGAAATATGCTGATAATAAATATGTAGAAATGAATATCATATATAAATTCCAAGTAACAAGAAGTACAAGAAAGTATTAACAATGATGGCTATACTATATTCTTTAAAATTTTCTCTTTTCAGTACTTTTCTATATTTATAAATTTTAATTGACAAAAAAATCATTGAGAAAGAAAACATCAAAACAATGAAAAATAATAATAGGTTTCTATTAGAATAGAAACAAAAGATATTAATATTTTCTGTCATACTTAAAACAATATTACAAATGCTCTAAAATGATTTTCAGGAAAATGTAAAGAAGAGACATATATAATATATAATGACTCCTAATCATTAAGATGTCAATGAAATAAATTGACTCATCAATGCTCATTATCTAAAGTAGTACATTTTATGTTTTACTTTTACTTGTTTATAGCTTTATAAATTTCTCCATATTTGTATCTACTTTTACAAACTACCAAAAATAAAGACTTCGTGTAATCAGTAATCTGGTGTAAAATTATAGTTCAATATTGGAGGAATATATGATTTAATTTCCTTCTTCATACATTTCTATATTTTGTAACTTCCATTTTTAGGACACATATTGTTCCTCAAGGCTGATGAGAAAGAAAAATGTGTTTGTCTTTTGTTGTCTTTGACCTCTATCATCCACCAAGCTAAAACTACACTAAGCACCCCTGTTCCAGTTTCAGTGCCTTTCCTTTTTTGTAAACTTCAGAAGCACCAGGGTGAAGTTTCAGTTTTCAAACAACAGGTGATCTGAAGTGCTATCTTTTCTGAAAGAGCTAAAATGGTTTAACATAAAGTACAGCATTCTCAGTTTTCTGTGAGAGTGTTAGCCTCTATTTCTAACTTAGTTTTGACAAGGTAAAAAATATGGAATTTTTTAGGAACAGCATAAAGTATTTAATAATAATAACAAAATAAATGTTGAAAGACATAAATTTCTGTATTTTCTCAAAATAGGCTCATATTACAATCACAGACTGCTCACTTTGTTGTGTTCTTCAATTGCAATGACTTGCTGGAAAATGAATGTGCCTGCCATTCAACTAGCCAACCATCTACTCATTATCCCTAGAATTTATCCTCAATCCATATTTTATATCATTAATACACATAAGGTCTATATAAATACATGGTATTATTTTGAACATTTGAATGTAAATATTCTGATGTTACATCATCACTCTTGTCATTTAAACTGTCTTTCTGCCTTTCCATGATCCTCTAAGTTCCTTAAAATTACACATACAATAGCTTATAATTAAATCTAAGGACATATTTGGCTACAAACTTACTTTTTTATTTATGTAACAAAGATTTCCAGGAGATTGTATATTGTTTAATACTAGAAAATAATAACCACAAAATGAACAAGTATGTTTTTATCAATATCTTCTGACAAATTATGTTTTTGTATAGTATATGATTACCATTTTATTCCCTTCATTACTACTAAGTTGGAGCATATTTTCAGCTCTTCAAGGAAATGCATATTTTTGGATTTTCTATGAAGGTCGGGGAGATGGCTCAGCATTTAAATCACTTGCCAAACAAGAAAAATAACCTGATTTGGAAACTCAAATTCTAGGCAAAATGATGAGCAGGTGCGGCCTGTAATTTCAGCAAAAGAAAATGGAGAGCAGGAATCATCACCTGCAAGATGGACGGCCTAACTACCCTACAAAGGAGCTCTGAGTTTGTCCCAAAAGAGTAAAACGGAAGAGTAATCAAAGAAGTGTCTTGATATTGGTCTCAGAACTCCACAAGCACACACACATGTGCATTCCTATACATCCACATGCAACTACACATATGTACATACATGCATATAAGCACATATATACACACACACATACACATTAAATTAGAAAAAAAATAAAAAGCAAAAAATTTTATGAAGTATTTTCTATGTCCATTTTAAAAATTAGATTTATGGTCACATTAATCTTAAAAAATTCATATTTGAAATATCAATCCTTCCACATTAATTTTATTTCTTTTCCAGATTGACTGTTTAGAAATTAGTATATTCCCCCATATTTTAAAAATTATGCAATCAGCTATTTCTATTATTGTATAGATTTATGATTTCTAATCACAACCAAGTTTCTTCTTTTTAGATTAATAATGTCATCCCTTCTGTTTTCTTATACCAATTATATTTTCAATTCTTTCACCTATTTTTACTACATATGAAAGTCACCTTTTATTTTCATTTACAATAAAGGTCCATTGTATTTTCTAGAAATCTGACAGATTAAAAAAATCAGTCCTGTTTATTAATAAAGCAGTACCTTCTCAATAAATTAAAATGTTTGTCTTTTACTAAATTCCTTTATATATTGTAATGTATTTCTGGATTCTCTACAGTCTCCATGCCTATTCTAATGTCAATATTCATACTGATTTCATTACAGTCATTTTATAACATGACTTGACATAAGGCAAGGGAAGCTTCATCTCACTTTTTTTATTTTAAAGGATTTTTATTCCCTCTTATAAACTTTGAAATTCACTATTCAAATTTAAAAAACAACAAAAAAATAGTTAAGGTGAAATCAATAAGGATACATTTAGAAAGTAGTTAAGATGTGTGTTGGAGAGAACTATTTTTCAATCATAGTAATTCTCTCTGCCCTCAAATATGCATGCCCTTTTCTTGAATAACCTTCACCAAAATTTTGGTTTTCATTTGGACATGTCGCACTAATTCTTCATGGGAACGCCCAAAACCTCAGTCTCCACTGACAAGCTGACAGCTGTACTGAACAGGGACGCAGACATACAGTTTTTTTCTACTAATTTCGCTTCTTTCCAAAAAAAGATCTCATGAGATTCTGTAAGAATTCTTCCTTTTACTTCTTTTTGGTTTTGTTTTGTCTTCAGTTTCCTTGATCTTACTTTTGTTCCTTATTCTTTCTTTCTTTTCAGTTTATTTTTTATTTATTTTACTGTCTACTAGGTAATTATATTATGTTTCACAAAGAAATAATTTTGTTGGAAAAAGTCTCAATACTATAAAAATGTCATAATGGAATCTATCATTGTATATAATTAAATACAACAATATTAACAATTATATACAGGTAATAATAATAACATACAATAATATGTGCAATTAATTGTGCAAATAATAAAATCATTCAAAAGAAAAGATAAAGCAGTTTCCTTAAATTAAAAAAAAAAAAATCTCAGCATTTGAGACAAGGAAGTATTATGTTAGGAAACAGAAAATGTGTTCCACACCTGCTACAACCAAGTCATATGCCCCCAAAATCAATTTACAAACCCAGCTAATAGTTTCTTCGTCCACAAAGCAAAAAGAAAACAAAAAAGACTGAAGCGTCCCATTAGATAAAAACTTACATATATGGCAAAACAAAATTTATTTAAAATTTTACTTTTATAAGCCTCATAAAGCTGTGATTTTTGCAAACAAGTATGTGCATATTTATTTACCGTTTTAGTAGGAGAGCTAAACTTATTCATTAGATTTGAATAGAGTCTTGGATGAAGGAGAAAACTGTATCCATATGATTAGTTCACCTTTCTATCTTTAGCTTCTGATTAAAGGTCATCCATTTGCTACATCATCAAATAGTCTTTTCATTTTGTTGGATAGCATTAACTAATAAAAATAGTCCACATTAAGTAAAATGACCTCTGAAATAACTAATCTATTATTTAATTCCAGTTATGACAATATAGGAGAATTTAAAAATTCCCTATTCCTAAAAATAGTGCTTTAAATTCATTGAAATCAATCATTTTAGCTCCAAAATATTCTTTTAGAATAATGACTTTCAAACAGTACACCGCACAAAAATTACTGCCTAATTACAACTTTTATTTGAAGGAATATTGCTCATTAAGATAGTATTTTATGCATTTTAAAGATTACATAGTGATATCCCACCAATTCTAGCAGAATTACTCTAAATTTATAGTTGAATTTTGAAAAGAATTCAGAGAAAATAAATGCATTACTCTGATATATATGGCCTCATAAGCTCAACAGAGATCCCCCACGTAATTATTTTGATAAATCTATTAAAATTGTATTGTACTGTATTGTATTGTATCAAATCACATCCTATTATATATCACTATACTTCATTTTATGAAGAGATCACAATGTGCCCATCCTTGATTTCTTTTGGACTCAAGGTGGGTTCTTTGCTGGAAACTGGCAAGCACCAGGTACGATAGGCAAATATCACTGGACACAGCAAATAAAAAAAAAATTTCCAGTATATCATTCATCTGGTATCCAAATATCATTTTTGTATTCATTCCCACAGATTTAGAAAGTGTATATAAAGCAATGTTATTATCATATGTGGTACCAAAATATTATTTATAGTGATTATTCAGAAGGGGAGAACATACCAATAGAACAAAATACAGTAACACACAACACAAAATAAATTTCAGGGTAGTTAATCGGGCTTGGAAAAATTTAATATCAAATTTAAAAAGTACACAAGAGTTTTACTTACGGATACAATTTGGAGAGCTGTTCAGCTATTGAACAAGCTGTTGGGTCTCTGTCTAAAGCATACAGAGTGACATCTGACTCCTTCTCTAGAATGGCTCTTGTATGTCCTCCTGAACCAAATGTCATATCCAGAAAAACCTAAGAGACACAGAAAAAGAAAATTACCCTTATAATGACCATGACTTTTTCTTCTCGATTCTTACTTTTTAGAAGCATATATTATGGAATAAGAACAAAAAGAAAATAAATTTGCCTGGGGCTCAATTTTTTACTATATGTGATTTGGCTATATTGTGAGTGATAAATATAAAAAAACCTGGTCAGGTGTATCAATCAAATAATCCCTTGCATACTCTGGCCAATCAACACACATTATCACTTAACCACAAGGTCAGGCTGGTCACACTTCTGTTCATCTAGCTTTTAATGTTTTCTATGTCCAACATCTGGAGATGGTTTTAAATGGTGGGGCTCACTTTTTTTCCATTTTATTAAATGACAATTGAAGAGATTCATGAAAGGAGGGAAGAGGAGAGAACAAGAACATATGAAGATGTATATTGATAAAAATAGTCACACAAAAATATAACTTGGAAACAGAAGAATTGACAAATACAGTAGAGAATGGTCAAGGCTGCTTAAGTCAAATAGCTGTAACTGATTCTAAATTTCAATCTATTGGAAAAAAATCACACACAAAAAAATTCCAATATCTTTGACTACTCCAGTATTAAAAAAAGAAGAAAATATCTTCATGGTCTATCTAAGTATTATTTCTTTTTTTATACATTTTTTATTATTACCGCTCATACAAACTTAATAGGTAGACCAGTTCCCTCCTCCCTCTTCCTCCCCCCCGAATCCCCTGCTCCCCCTACCCTCTCTCCCCATCCCCCAGTGCCTCCCCTCCAATTCCCAGAGAGGCCTTTATTGTGTATGCCTAACTCTCCTCTGGGTCCTCCTCTCCGATGACGTACAAGGACCCATTGGCATTTCCCTGAAACCTTTCTCGTGTTCGCCTTAAGCATAGGAACACTACTGTCAATCCCTTGACTCAAGGGATCTTGGTGGCTTTAGCTGATGCTAAACTTTGTGAGGTCAATAGTGTGTTGGACATTGCACAGGGCATGCAAAGTCCAATTATGATTGCTTCAGCCCTAACTTGGGTGGAGTATCTTGCAAATCATTGCTCCTCCCATCCTTTTGCTCTTACAATCTTACCGCCCCCTCTTCCGCAAATGTCCCTCAGCTTCAGGATGGGGAGAGATTAGTCTGGCCTAGTTCTAGGTGGTTGATATAGAGTCTCTGAAGTTCTGGATTGTGGTTTGTTGATTTTCTTTTGCAATTTTGCTGCTCCTGCAATGCCCTTCACTCCATCCTGATGGGCACTGTATGTCACTACCTGGTCAGAGACAAAAAGCTGTTAAACTGGAGTCTTGTTATAATAGCACATTCAAGGGTAGATATAATAAAAGTCAGAAACCTCAGAGAGGGAGGTGTCAATCACCCATTTGCAAAATGATTACTTTTTATCTGCCAGACTATATGCCCTCCCCTTCTGGTGAGATCATACTCCCTCAGTTCTACATGATCAGGCACGAACGTCTGTGAACTTAACCAGGTGTCACATTACTTACTTGCATTCCTTGATGGAGGCCTATTTTCTCTGCTGTAACATGGTCCCCTCTCTCCTTGTGTTTGGTGTGGCCCTCCAACCCCATCCCTCCTGTTCATAATCCTTGCAATTACTGTATTACATAGGTGTACCTTTGAGTGTCTCAATGTGGGCTGGGTGAGTTTGGTACTAGGAGCCACCTATTAGGGAGTACATACGACGCTTAATTTTCTGGGTTTGGGATACTTCACTTAATATAATTGTTTCTAATGACATCCATTTCCCAGCAAATTCCAGTAATTCATCATTTTTGATGGCTGAGTAGTACTCCATTGTATAGATGTACCACTATTTCCTTATCCACTCGTCAACTGTTGGACATTTGGGTTGATTCCATGACTTTGCTATTGTAAACAGTGCTGCTATGAACATGGTCGTGCTTGTGCTATCGAGGTGAACCTCTGCTGTTTGGGGGGTTATTCCCAACAGTGGGATAGCAGGGTCATATGGCATTTCAATCTTTAATTTCTTTAAGAATCTCCAGACAGCTCACCAGAGTGGCTGTATGAGCCTGCATTCCCACCAGCAATGTAGGAACTACTGACATTTTTGACAGTGAATGATTTGCCAATAATAATGTACTAGAATAATAGAATATAAAAGTGTATATTATTAAATAGCTGAATAAAAGTAGGTATACAATGTATTAATTAGATTTGAAATGTCATTATTTTATTTGACCTGTAAGTAGAGTTAGTAGGTAACATTGAAGCAAGAAATTAGACCTGGAAAATATGAAACACTTGTATACAAAAACTAGCTAACTAACTGATTTGGAAGAAGATGGAACCATCGCTGAACAACTCAAAGTTACATGCTTAGTCTAATGGACACTTCGGTGCCACAGTTGAATTTGAGCTGCCCCCCACAGGCTCATGGGTTTGAATCCTTAGCTCTTGTTAATGTCTGGGAAAGTAGTGGCACCTTTGGAAAGTGGACTTTGCTATAGTAAGGCATGTCACAGGGGACAGACCTTCAGGTTTGGGGTGGGCCCTGCTCTTCTGAGTTTGCTCTTGCTTGTTCTGAGTCCATAATGTGCGCTTTGATGTGAATCAGCTTCCAGACTGCCCCCACCTCCAACCATTCCATCTTCTATATGCTTTCTGCCATAATGAACTATAACTCCTCTCTGAAGCTGTAAGCCAAACGAATCTTTTTCTCTTTTAGTTCTGTACGATAGCATCTCACCCCAGCAGAAAAAAAGTAATTGCAACATTCTGTAAATTTCCCTGATAGTAAGAAAATAAAAACAATGCAATGATAATGAAACAGTGAGAAGTAGCTTAAGTCTATCGAACAGACTTGAATATATTTAAACATACGTATTCTATAAAAGTTCAGACAATTGCCAGTGCATACCATCCCAGTTGTAAACCAGTGAGTTACTCATGTAAAATGACATGAAAGTATGAGAAAGACTAACTGGACAAGATGGAGGATGGGATTGAGTGCTGAGGGGTAAAAACACAGAGTCACTATATGTAAGAAAGTGTCAAAGGATAAAAGAATGAATAAAGTCTTTGTACATATATCACAAGAAGGGAAATTCTTGCAATATATTAGAGTATTTTTATTTCTTATTTCAGGGATAGTGGTTAGAAACAAGACGAAATAATGCTTTTATTTATCTTTTTATTTTGGCAAACTCTTCTAATGAAGTCCTCAAAAAGTGAACCTGACATTGAAAGAATAATATGGAAGAATTCTTTTCACTAGAACGGAAGGATAGTAATCATCAAGAAAAATGAAATTAAGAAAATTACTGGTAAATGGATGGAACTAGAAAAGTGAAGTATCTAAGATACAGAAAGACAAATGCTGGATGTGCTACGTCACATGTGGATACTAGTATTATACTTCTGATTGATGCACTTAATTTGGAATTCCTGTATTCTTCAGAAAACTTGAAACAGACTATTAAGTGTGAAGACCTTAAAGGAGGATATATAAACAACCACAGGCAGCAAGATGGGGGAGTAAATGGTTAAAGGGGGGAAACGAGGGGATAGTGAATAGGAAGACTGAGGTAATAACAAAAATCACTAAGGTTGTGAGATACAACCATACATAACGTATCAAAAATTATTTGTTTAAAGAAAAAAGCCAGGAACAGAATATTTGTACAAGGGAACACAGAAAGAGGAAGCAAGGCAAAACAAAAAATGCCCTAAGATATCCAACCAAAACCATAGAAAATTAAATAAAATTCAAGTAGCAGGAATGTGATATTTCTTAATAAGTTGTTGATCAGAGAAATCTCAAAGGCTCCCCAGAAATATAGACTTTTGTTATTGTTCTTGGTTGCCTTACAGAAACTGACAGTTGAAACTACTGTTGAAGACACAACACATATTTGTCACAGGACATGGATAAAAAGACACCAGCTGGAACTGGTCTGGAAGTTTCCTCTTTGTTGGACAGGTGTCATGGTACCAGATAATACTATGTAAACATCTGGGGGGAGAAAACCAGTCATCATTTGTGGAAGTTGAAAGCTGCAATAACAATTACCATAGCAAGAGGCAATCATCAGAGTAATACTGGCATGAATGTCAAGAGAGAAACCAACAGCTTTCTTACTGATTGCAAGACCCACTTTTCAGTAGGGATTACATTCCTGGTGCTATTAGCTAGACCGAGAAACTATGAAAGAGAAGAACTTGGGTCTTAGGGGATGTGCAAACTATAAAAACATTTCTTTATACCATCTTTTAAATAACTGTCATACCCATAAAATCTAGAAGCTTCTTTCTGCAATGGAAAATGTTTATTACAAAAAAATCACAAATAGCCAAAGTTCAGAAATAAAGTGACTGCAAAATGTTTGGCCCTAAACAGGATATCTAAGTCACCCTACACCCACCCCAAGGTTCAGGAAAGACTGCAGAAGAGGGAATGATAAAGGAGGGCAGGGATGCAGCCAGACTATCTTCTGGGCATGTCAGGGCTGGTGTATCCATGAAGTCACTGTGGCTATGTATATTTCCACAAGACTGCACATATAAAAAACATATAACAGGATAGTGGGAATATAAATTTAAAATGGAAGTGAAAATGATAAAATCAACATGAACTTGTGACCATCTATATTTGGAAAATATTGGGAAGGTGAGAAAATAGAGAGAATTTTGAGTTCTGAACAGGCTTCATTCAAAACTTAAAGTACAGTCTTTTACAATTTAGTCTCTTACAATTTACATCTCAATTAGAATACACTTCTGGCTTTTGACATATTGGAGAGCATCATCTCTGTTTTTCTTTAAATGAGTTTTGCGTGTTTATGTGTATGCCTAACTTCCCTCAGCAGAATGGAAGACCCATAGGAAATATCTTTTATTTTATCCTATAGCCTTATTAATACTGAACGCTAAATAAATGATTCATTATAAATGAATGTCATACACAATTTTCTCTAAAAATCCCAAAGTATGTGTTTTGCCCATTTCAGCAATTCAGAATGAGTTGGCTGTAAATAGGTGATTAGCTGAAAATATTTTTAGAAGTTCTTAAATTCTAAAAAATGGAAATTAGTTGCTGCCAGGAAAAAATTCTTAGTTAAAAAAATCTTAACATGAAGTCGGGCCATATTGTTTCCAATTTCAGATGAGAACTTTCTATTAAAAATCTTGCACAGATTGGAAGTGACTAATCAGCATTAGGAAAGTGAAATCGGAAGATTTATCTTGTTCATGACGGAAAACGTTTTCATGTCCAACATTAATAGTTTTACAGTGGGAAACGTTTGGTGATCATAATTGTTGCACTGGAAAGAAACAAAATTGATCAGTTCCTAGTATGTATTGATAATCCTGGGTAAGAGTCTTGCTTTCTGTCAGTCTCCATCTTTAGTAAGAGGCCTTAGTGGAGTTTTAAAGGGACAGAGACAAAACCGTGATTATAATCCAGAAGATGAGGCAGCTGTGAGATAGGGAACAGAATTTGAATTATTTTATGATTCTTAACTCTATTGAGTTATGATTCCTTGGTTTGAAATGATTCAGTTTTAGTTGTGATGCAGTTGTTTAAGACAGTTTGAGTACTATAATCTGTCAGTAAGTCTTTGTCATTGCTTGTGGCAGGTAACAGGCAAGCCTTTATTTCAATAATATTTATCCTCATTGTTTATCTTTGGGATGTTATCTAACAGACTTACTTCTATAACAAGTTCTCACAAAGTGAAATAGTAAACCAATGTTGATTTTTTAGAACTGTGTTAGAGGTTGAAGGAGCAAAGTTACCTTATATAGCGACTGTTACATTAAGAAAAAGAAATTTAAATAATGTTTTATTTTAGTGAGAATCTGTAATTTTTAATTTTTATTTAACATTTTTATTTAACATTAATTGTATTAATCATGAATTCATGCACTTTCATTGCCCATTACCTACACATTTGCACACATCCTTTCTCATCTTTTCTGTTCTCTCCTTCACCAATTTTTCTCCCTCTTGCATCTTCCTACATGTGCAACTGGGTTACCTCTAGGATACTTGTAAGCTACTGACTGGGCACCTGTCAGGCAGTAGATGGCCCACCAGTGGGTAGACTATAGAATATAGAGACTGTCCCCCTCTCTTTTGTCCAGCACTAGTCCCATATAGTCCCTCAGGGTACTGTCATATCTGCTGTGATGGAGTGCTGTTAGGACAGTTCTTGTGGAGGTCTAGTGGAAGTAGACAGTGTTTCATGGAGATCTTGAGTATCACAATCCTGACACAGATTCTATAATTCTGACAAAGTATGTTATTAAATGAAGTGGAAAGAGTACCTCCAAATCGGGGTGTTAATTTAGTCCTCAACCACCTTACTCCTCTGAATATCTGTCTCCTTATAAGTGAAAGGGTTGAAGTAATCTATATGAATTTGAGCTCTGAAAGTCATTGTCTATACCATTTCTATATCAGAAATATAACTATGGCCAAGGCTTTGGTTTCCTTGTGAAGAAAATAGAATCAGTTCTATGAATGTAGATGATTATAGAGACAAAATATTAATTATATTTTATTTAAAAGTGCTTGTCAAAAATAAATGATCATTTCCTCATTTCAAAATTTAGAGAAAACCAACTGGCAAATAAAATCTGTTCTTGCAGAGTTCAACAGTTCAATTAGTTATAAATCATTAATATTCTGGAGGAGGTCTGTTCATTAATGAATCTATTGGTAGTATTAGGAAGGCAGGGTTGTTGCATGTGTTTTAAAAATCATTTGTCTTGAGCTGAGTGATGCCTTTACATGGCCCTAGGGTAATCACACTTATATTTTGGCAGCATTGCCCTCTTTCCTATCATGACCTTAGGATTCATGACTCCTTTCTTCACATCACTTCACCAAATATAGCTCCTCCTATTCTTAATAATGCTATTCCTTAAGTGGGAGGTAAATTTTATTTTTACCCTTTATATTATTTTCATTTTGATATTGAGACCCAATCTTTCTGAGTTTAGAAAGCATTAATCTTAGTTCTTCCAACTCAAGCCCTCTATCCTAAGGTAGGAAGAAGCCTTCATTGTATTACCTCTAGATGCACTTAGTTTTCCTTGAGATTGCTTTTGTTCTGCCCTGTGTGACCCTACACAAACTAAAAACCATGCCGCTGTTATATAACAAAACAAAAAAAATTACTATTAGTACTGAGAATCAATAATTGAGAAACAAATTCATCCTCAGCACACAGTTCTGAGATTTCATACTTGTGGAGTCTTGATTTTTCCATCTTTCCTATTTCTCATTTACCCACTTTCAGAGGTATCTCATTTTAAAAAAAGTGTGTGTGTGTGTGTGTGTGTGTGTGTGTGTGTGTGTATACCAGTGACCACTCTGTATCCCTGTGGAAGACCACAAGAGTGACTTCGGAAATCAACCTGGATTGCTTCTACCTCTTTTTTGCTTAGCTCTGGGATTTCCCAGGCTCTGCACACTAGTGCAGGAAGTATA
Source organism: Typhlomys cinereus (assembly GCA_023101885.1). NCBI lineage: Eukaryota > Metazoa > Chordata > Mammalia > Rodentia > Platacanthomyidae > Typhlomys > Typhlomys cinereus. The sequence continues at coordinate 1,536,211 of JALPQD010000429.1, forward strand.
GGCTGTAGTCCTTTCTGCCTGGCATTTTTTTAATGTGGGATTTGGGATCCAAAAATCATTTCCTTCTGACTGTGAGGCAGATTCTTAACTCCTGAGCCATCTCTCCAGCCCAAGTATTTCATTTCTTAAAGATAACATCTATAGAGACTAACTTTTCATTCTGTTTATTTTTATTGAAACATACTGAGCTCACTGTACTAAACAGACAGCAAAATTGGTAAGATTTTTCCTTTTATCGTCTAAACTTCTCAAGGAATATCAATGTTCTTAAGGGTAGATACCTAGGTATCTGCAGGGTAATCGAGAGAGAAATTGAACATATTTCAAAATGTGTCCTAACATACAGAGTGAATAGATGGAGGAAGGGAAGGACAGGAAGAAAAGAGGGTAACAGAATGCAGGAGAGGAATGGGGAGGGAGAGAGAGAGAACTAGGAAACATTACATAGAAAGGCACTTTTTTAGATCTCAATAAATTCCTAAGTAAATGACTGATGTATGAACATGTGAACTGTCTTGTTAATTTTTAAAGCCATCTTTGTCATGACTATTTGCTATTCTGCTCACTTTTTGCTTCTCCCTTTTCCTTTGTACTTACCTTTAATTTTTTCGGAAACAACCCAGAAGTTTGTTATTGAGATTTATAGTTGATGAGATTGAGTTATTTCATGTCACTTGTTAATATCATCTTAAGCCATATTATCTGTTCTTCTGACATTTTGCTTTCATAAAAACTAAATAATAGTACATATCTACATTCCTTCCCAGAGTTCTCATTGGACAAAGTAGGAAAACTACTCCTTAGCCAATCGTGGAGCAATTCTTAAATATAGATAGACTTCAATCATTTACAGGGAGGAAAAAATAAAGTTTTAGCACCAGAGACATCTGTGTCTAACTTCTGCATTTGTTTAATCAACTTACTGTATAACGAACAGGTAACCAGTTTTCAAAGTTATTATCAATTTGAAAGAATGAAAAAAATGTGATCTAGTACCATCTTAATGACCCAGAAAAAAAGCAGAATGAACTGACTTCTTGCTTTTCAATTGCAGTCTTGCTTGACTCATGAATGATGTGTATTACAATTTTTAAAATGAAAATTGCTGGCTCAAATCACCCACTAGCCCAGAGCATATGGCAGTGTTCACTCTCCTTTCCTAAGTGCCATTTATTTCTTGCCTTTTGCTTTCTTTATTAGACTTGACTGGTAATGATAAACACCTCTTCTCCCCCTGCTGAAACTTCCTTGATTGGCAGCACACCTCCAAATGTGTAATTATGACATATTAAATAGCAATTATATAAGATAAAATCAGTGGCCTACATTTTCCAGAATATTTTAATAAGGAGAATTTTTAAAAGTACTGATTAGAACTTACTTGGACTGGGAAAATATAATCTTATGAAAATATAATCTTATGATATACTGTTAATTTAAATCCAAGATTATAGCAAGAGTTATTATCGGTGCCGTAACAATGAAATAACTTGTACATTCACTTAGGGAAAAAATTATTTAAATTATGATGAACTCATGACTTTAAAATTGGGTTAAGGAGGAAATAAAAGTTTTACCTACTTATAGGTATGTTAAGAAAGTATATAATCTGGGAAATAGAATCATTTGATTCTTCAGTTTATATATGCAATTTTTAAAATACAAAACTATTTAAAAGGTGAATATATATCTATGCCTTTTGGACTGATGATTGTAGAACAAGGTAAGTACAGTTGTGGCACTACCGATTCAGAGAGGCTCTAGCCAGGGCTCTCGAGTACAGACATGTCCCAATACAGGAACCATACAGGCGGAAGGACGAACAACCAATGGGAAGCGGCCATCTAACCTGCCCCTGCAATGGACACCTAGTAAACAGTCATATATGATTGGTGGCTGTCCCCCAAGCGGAGGGATGGCAACACCTGAGTGGACCCCTACTCTATATAAGCCCAAACACTTCCTGAATAAAGCCGAGTCTGCAGCCAACTCGATGTCTGCCTGCTGCTTCTCACCTGACTCTGGGGGGTCTGGGTGGTGATCCTATCACTGGCTCGCCCATTCGCCTCGAGCCCACGAGGCCCCTGCCATTTCCCCTCTTCCCCCTCCCGCCTTGGTACTGGGTAATTTTTCTAGTGGATTAAGTGCTTGCCATACAAACAAGAGGATTTGAGTTCAAATTCCCAGAACTTATATGAAGCCAGCAGCAGCAGGGCATAATAGTAATCACAGGAATCCTAAGGTGAGATGGGAGCAGTTAACACAGACTCACAGAAGTTCACAAGCAAGCAGCCTGGTACAGAAAGCAGTGAAACAGAGACAGGCCATGGACATAAAATACCAGCTGGAACTGGTTTAGAAATTTCCTCCTTACTTGATTACTGTAGATGCTATTGGGGGACAAAGACAATCAAAAGTCTCATTTGTGTGAGATCTGCAAGTTGCAATAACAAACACCATGGAAAAAGGTGACCAGACCATCACTGCAACAGTGCTATGTGAATCAAGGAAACAAATAGCAGTTTTCTGATTGAATGTGAGGAATGTTCCTCAGAATGGGACACATTTCTGTTATTGTAAATAAGAACCTATGAAAGAGAAGGAAATAGGTCACAAGAGAAGAACAGACTATGAATCTTTAGCCAGGAGGACAATACACCAAACTGCTGTGTATTACTATACCCATGGATTGGAAAAGCACTCAGGACTCAACCAAAAAGACTTCTACAACAGAAGGTGCTTATTACTAAAAGCATGACTTACCAAATGCAGAAAATAACTGTCTGTGCACTGCTGGTCCCTAAACAGGATATACAACTCTAACCCACCTCAAGGCTCAAGAAACATTGTGGAAGAGGGGGCAGCAAGACTGTAAGAGCCTGGAGTGAGAAGGAGGTGGGCCAGGCATTATTTCATGGACATGACACAGCTGTGATAGACAAGATTCCATGGTAGATATGTATAATTGCACAAGAATTGCACAGGAAATCAACATTTCACCATAACATCAAAAAGATCTCAAGAGGCCCTATGCCTCTCTGAGAGACGGATGAGGGCTAATGCCAATGGCGAAGCAAAGGAGGATGCTTTCCGCAATGGTATATCCACTGATTTAGGATGCTTCAAAGAACATGAATCATGTTAGCCATATTCCATCAAAGACAGATTAGGTGAACCACAGTGAGCCCCATAAGTGAAAATATTTGAAAATAGAAGGGAGTCTACCAGAGGAGATGAATGGTTGTAAGGTTAAAAAGAGGGAGGATGGGATTTGGGACTATGGGGTGAAAATATTTTTTACAAATCACTATATTCATGCATGTAACATTAAAACATTAAATTAAAAAAAGAATTCAGTTTTCATGTATTTATTGAAGTTGATCCTGACCTTTACCCCCTCTCCAACTGAGACAAGTGAAAACATTAAATTACTCTTTTTTCATAAACAAATCATACGACTGCACCTTTAGGAAGATTGTGTTCTTAGAATTGATTGAGGTCAGAGTCCTCAAATGTAATGTAGAGGAGCTCCTTTGATGTAAATGGTGAGAAATGAGCTTGTCAGACAAGGTTATTTGGATGTTCTGATAAAAAAGAATATACACATGCACATATGTCTATGAAATCAATTACTCAATATTATCACTGACTTCTCTCAGGCTTTGCCTATCGTTTCTGTCTAACATGTTGACAAGTACAGATTTCTCACACTGATAAATTTGAAGACCCAAAGTAAATCAGAACATGTACAGTGGCCTGAACACAGAAGACCAAACTTACAGTTGGAGAACATCTAATCAAAGGCTTTTTCTACCAACTTATAGTCCAGTGAAGCTCTTCTTAGGATCTCTCTGCTAAGTACTTATTTTGCTTTATTCCTATTATTCAGGATTATATAAAGAAAAAAAAACCCACAAAAGAACATAAAAGTTATACTTCAAACAAAACAATCAATGTATTTCAATAAGTTTACCTCTTTTCTCATTTTATCATCAGTGCTAGTGTTAGTCTGATGACTCATTCTGCCTAAATTCTGTAAACATTTCATCTGGTGACTCCAACTATAATCTAGTTACAAAAAAACAGCTTTACTTTCCATGATGCAATTTTTTCATCTTCAAAAAGTATGTTTTTCAATTACATTATAATAAATTATCATACTTTTCTTTGTGATGTATAGCTTTCGTTCTAATCTGTAACATGGGATGAACTTCTATCACAAGTTGAAAAAAATGCAAATGGATTAATTTCTTGAAAAGAAACAGTTGAATTCACATAAATAGCTAAAATTATTATAGAGTGGGAAGCTTCCTTTCACACAAATATATGGCCAGACAATGTCACTCTGTCAGCATTTTTTTCTGGAATGTGCATGTGCAAGCATGCAGAGTCTACAAAAGCAACCTTGGGGATAATACTCAGGAATACTCTGTACTTCTTTGAGACCAGCTCTCTCATTGACCTTGAATTGACCATTAGGGTAGGCTGTCTGGAAACAGAGTCCCAGGGATCTTCCTGTCTATACTTTGCAGTGCTAGGATTACAAGTGAACCCTTGGCTTTTTACATGGGTGATAAGGATAACACCCAAGTTCCTTCTACTTACAGAAAAGCATTTCACTAAATGAACCTCTCCGAAACCACTGTCTAAAATTATATTTTCACAATGAGAAAAGTAATCTTAACTACATGATCAAGAAATCATAGATCAATGGCAATTTATACAAATATAGAGAAAGTTTAAAAGGTGTTTCAGAATTATTACATGTGTAAATTTTTGTAATATTTTGAATAATAGAATACTGACTTCCATAATGAATGCTTGAGAAAATGCTCTTAGGAATAAATTGACACAAATAATTGTAATGATAGGTGTGTCAATATGGGCATACTATTTTGTTCCTTTTGATTTGTTTTCTTTTGTTTTTAAAAGTAAGCCTCACATATTTAAGGTTGACTTCAAACTTGGTATGGATGACCTTGAACTCCTGATCCTATTGCCTACATTGGATTATATGTTCACGGGCTGGGAATTAAATCCAGGGTTTCATGCATGCTATGCAAATGCTTTATCAACTGAGATACATCTTCAGCACCGTAACTAACATTAAAATCTGATTATAAACATGTAACTAAAAAGAATCATGATTACATTATCAATTATTTGCTTTCCAAATGATATTAATTTTATTTGTAAAAGTATGAATACATATGAGTAGTTCCCAATCTAGATACAGTATAAGCACCCATGAGTACACATAAGTGTTAATACATACAACCTCATAAGGATCATATTCTTACACCTTATCATTTATCAACCAGTAAAAGAGATGTTTTTCTGTCTGTTCTTACCAAGTCAACTTTGTTAAAATATATTTGAATCTCTTACCATGAAAATTTTAATTTCATGTTTATTAAGGCAGATGAGAAGGATTTCCTTAATCCTCCCTAATCCTCTACTTGTTTCTACATGTGAACTGGAGTTTTATAACTTCCCAGTTCAAAATAAGATTCATTACATTACCAAGGAATCCTTGTAAAGAGTAAATGTTAGGAAGGAAAATTTAAGAGAAGAAAATATTTTAGCAAGTTAGTAATGTGCAAAAACCAATAGAAAAAATGCTGTTTAAAATAATCCGAAGCTTGTGCTCACTTTGGCAGCACATATACTAAAATTGGAACGAAACAGAGATTAGCATGGCCCCTGCACAAGGATGACACGCAAATCCGTGAAGCGTTCCATATTTTTGGTGGAAAGACCTTCCTTGTTCCTGGATTGGCAGAATCAACATCGTAAAAATGACCATCCTACCAAAGGCAATATACAAATTCAATACTATACCAATTAAAATCCCAAAGCAATTCTTTAAAGAAGTTGACCAAATAATCTCAAAATTCATATGGAGGCACAAAAGATCTAGGATAGCAAAGACAATCCTCAGTAACAAAAACATGGCTGGAGGTATCACCATACCAACCTTAATCTCTACTACAAATCCATAGTTATAAAAACAGCCTGGTACTGGCTCCAAAATAGACTCACAGGTCAATGGATAAGGGTTGAAGACCCAGATATAAGCCCACAAAGTTACAGCCATTTGATATTTGATAAAGGGGCCCAAAAAATCCAATGGAAAAAGGACAGTATCTTCAACAAATTGCGCTGGCAAAACTGGATGTCCACATTCAGAAGATTAAAGCTGGACCCATACTTGTCACCATGTATAAGACTTAATTCCAAATGGATCAAGGACCTTGATATAAGGCCAGAGACTATAAAAACCATAGGTGAAAGGGTAGGGAATTCCCTCCAGCTGATTGGGCTAGGCCAACATTTCCTAAACAGACATCCAATGGCACAGTCACTGCTACCAACTCTCAACAATTGAGATCTGGTGAAATTAAAGAGCTTCTGTTCAGATAAAGAGATTGCAACACAAGCTCAAAGGCAACCCACAGAATGGGAGAAAATCTTCACTAACCACATATCTGATAGAGCTCTACTGTCCAGAGTGCACAAAGAACTTAGAAAACTAAACTCCAAGGAAATCAATGGCCCAATTAAAAAATGGGCCCTGGAACTTAAAAGAAACTTTACCAGGGATGAAATTAAAATGTCTAACAAATATCTTTTTTATTTTTTTTAAATTTTTGTTTTATTCAATTGTGTGTGTGTGCGTATGTATGTGTGTGCGCATGTGTGTGTGTGTGTGTAGAACCACGGACGAATTCGCGAACCACCATGGACGCCTCCACCTCCTTCTGCCTCGTGATTCATAGGCTCCGCCCTACCAGGACCAGAAGAGCAGGCCGACTCCGCTTCCGCCTGGCGTCTATACGTGGGATCTGGGATCTGAACTCAGGAACTTCCGCCTGTAAGGCAGAGGCTTAATCCCTGAGCCACCTCTCCAGCCCCCTAACAAATATCTTAAAAAATGCTCCACATCCTTAGCCATCAGGGAAATGCAAATCAAAACTTCCCTGAGATATCGTCTTACCCCGGTCAGGATGGCAAAAATCCACAACACAAACAACAAATGCTGGAGAGGATGTGGAAAGAGGGGAACTCTCCTACATTGCTGGTGGGAATGCAGGCTCATACAGCCACTCTGGTGAGCCGCCTGGAGATTCTTAAGGAAATTAAGATTGAAATGCCATATGATCCAGCTATTCCAGTGCTGCTATGAACCCCCCATACAGCAAAAATTCACCTCAATAGCACAAGCACGACCATGTTCATAGCAGCACTGTTTACAATAGCAAAGTCATGGAATCAACCCAAATATCCAACAGTTGACGAGTGGATAAGGAAACTGTGGTATATCTATACAATGGAGTACTACTTAGCCATCAAAAATGATGAAATCCTGGAATCTGCCTGGAAATGGATGGAATTAGAAACAATTATATTGAGTGAAGTATCCCAGACACAGAAAATTAAGTGCCATACGTACTCCCTAATAGGTGGCTCCTAGTACGAAACCCACTTAGAGACACTCAAAGATAAATCTCTGTAATAACTACAGTAATTATGAACAGGAGGAATGGGGAAGGAGGGCCACACCAGTAACAAGGAGAGAGGGGACCATGTTACAGCAGAGAAAATAGGCCACCATCAAGGACTGCAAGTAAGTAATGAGAAATCTGGTTAAGTTCACAGACTTTCCTTCCTGATCATTTACAACTGATGGGATATGATCTTACCAGAAGGGGAGGGCATATAATCTGGCAGATAGAAAGTAACCATTTCACAGATGGGTGATTGACCCCTCCCTCACCGCAGTTTCCTACTTTTATTACATCTACGTTTGAATATACTCTTATAACAAGACTCTAATTTAACAGGTTTTTATCTCTGGCCAGGGGGTGACATCCAATACCCATCAGGGTGGAACCAAAGGCATTGCAGGAGCAGCAAAACTGAAAAAAAAAATCAACAAACCATAATCCAGAACATCAGAGACTCTATATCAATTACCTGGAACTAGGCCAGCCTAATCTCTCCCCATCCTGAAGCTCAGGAAAAATTTGTGGAAGAGGGGGTGGTAAGATTGTAAGAGCACAAGGATGGGAGGAGCAATGTTATGCAAGATACTCCACACAAGTTAGGGCTGAAGCAATCATATTTGGACTTTACATGCCCTGCGCAATGTCCAACACACTATTGACCTCACAAAGTCTAGCATCTGCTTAAGGCACTAAGATCCTGGGAGGCAAGGGATTGACAGCCACAGTCGTGTTCCTATCCTTAAGGGGAACACAGGAAAGGTTTCTGGGAAATGCCACTGGGTCCTTGCACCTCATCGGAGAGGAGGATCCAGAGGAGAGTTTGGCATGCACATTGAAAGATGCTCCGGGGATGGGAGGGGGAGGCACTGGGGGATGGGGAAGGAAGGGGTAGGGAAGGGGGGGCATAGGGGGATAAGAGGTTGGAGGGAAGGGGGACCGGTGTACCTGTTAAGTTTGTATGAGTGGAAATAAAAAAAAAAACTTCAAAAAAAAATCCAAAACAATAAAAGGGGAACAACTTCAATAAACTATTTTAGAACAAAGTGCTATGGAAACTTAACATGAATACAAAACAAGATACAGTTGAGGTAGCAGAGTGTACAATAAAGAGACTGAGATGAAAATATTTACTTTCTAGTTTAAAATGTATAAATTAAATAACTAAACATTAGAAAAGTTGCTTAATCTATCTGAGCATCAATACCTTCACATGTAAATACAGATCCTTTACCATCCTGTATGCATGCCACTAGGTGTTTGAGATACGCTAATAAGATGATATTCATAAAGAAAATTTTAAAAATAGGCATTACTACATAAGTAAAACTATTAATAAAATATATTTAAGGTGAGGAAACAATTATTCAAAGGCTTAAATTCCATAAAAATTTACTCGATAAAAATTAATTTAACATGTGAAAGATATTTTATAACTTCAATACTGGAGAATACCAACAGAACCACCCTCTGACAAACAGTCTCTCAAAGGAGACTGTTAATGATACAACATTTACACAGGAGAAATTTTTTAAAAAGTAGTTCTCTGGCTTAGACCTTCTCTTTCACCAGCTGATAAATGATAAGGCATAAAAATAAGATCCTTATGAGTTAGGCATGTATTTTGGAATTTTCTGTCTGTTTTTACCAAGTCAACTTTGTTATAATATATTTGAATATCTTACGGTGGAAATTTTAATTTCAATACATTCACTATCTTTAAACATTTCAAAAATTACATTGAACTTTAAAAAAGAAGTACAGAATATATATTAAAAAAGAAGGCAAACAAAAATAAAATAACTATTAGGACATTGGAAATAAAACAATTTCATAGTTTGTCTGTGCTGTCATCACAGTTTCTCTCTTTGTTGCTGTGAGACAACATTCAAACACAACTTAAGAAAGGGAGATTTATTTGGCTTATGGTTCCATAGAGGACATACAATCCATTATGGTGGAAAACGCATGGCTGGCTGCCAGAAGCTGGCAACATCTCAGTTAACTGCAGTGAGTGTGGAGGTGGAGAGAACAACTGCTAGAACATACTACTAACAGAAGCAGGGTGGAGCTAACCAACCTCAAAGTCTACCTCTGTGACATGCCTTCCTCCAGCAAAGCTCCACAGTCTGAAGTGGCCAGGACCTTCCCAAACAACACCAGCTAAGAATGCAAACACATTCAAACCATGACAGCAGCTGTGTTTCTTAAAGCTAAGAAAGTATCTTTGAATAATTTTGAAACTGAAAACCCAGATTCCCAGGACATCTCTCCTTTAAAAGAGAGGCGAATGAAAGGAAAATGCAGGAGAAGAATAAAGAAAATTCACAATAAAAGATTTAGAAAACACTATACGTTTCTTGAGAAGTTTAAAAACAGAACACAACACTGAAAGATTTTCACTAATAGGAATGTTCATGATGCATTATCTGTTTATAGACATACTTAAGATGAAACAGTGAAAGAACAAGCAAACACCATGGATATTTCTGAAAAGAATTACACCTGCTTAAGCCAAGACTTGGGCAGAATGTTCACAAGGACACTCTTCTAGTCAGAGATGCCAACTCCCTACACATTATTGGCTTTGAAGGAAGACTTTGTAGTGGAAGCATATGAAAGAAGAAAATAATGACATTAATTGCACTGATTATAATTAATCATGTTATTTACTGAAATTGTGATACATATAGGTGACAATTTAAGGCTTGTGCTGTAGACATTACTGTTAAGAATTAGTAGTGGAGTTAAGCTAAGGCTACAGAAGTTTGTCTAATTTATGGGGAGGGTGCAGCCCATGGTTGGTAGGATTATACCTGTGCAAGTAGATAAGATGGAGGGAGCTAATTTAGGGAGTTGGCATTTTTTTGTCATACTCAGACAGACATGTCTGGCAAGTGAGGTTTACCCCTGTCTCAGCAGCACTGTGGATATTTTGTGGCCAGTTAACTTGTCCCCTGGTACTGGTATGAGCTCCTCTGCCAAGCTGAACTAACTCTAACGAGATCATTGTAAATTAGAATAAAATCCCTCATCCTACAAACCATTGACCATGAATTCATTGGCAGTATGCAGTAGAACTGCAACAAAATTCTAAAACAGAAATTTATACACAGTTTAGACCAAATCAATATATAGCAATAAAATAAGCATTCTTATAATAAAATGGAAACATTAGGACACAGCAAGAAACTATCAAGTCAAAATAAGATCAAAATTAAGTTAACATTAAGACCAAAATACAGCAAGGAAAATACCATGTCCATCATCTATCACTTGCCATGCAGCCACATATTCAGGTCTGCTCAGAAATACTGAACAATATCATCATTTTCGCTTTACTACTTGCAACACGAACAACTTTTCTCTGAACCAGCTCCAATTTGCATTCCTAGCCTTTCTTTGGCACATGTTCTGGCATTGTCAACATTCTATACTCCTCTCTAATATAACTATAAGCTTCACCTTTTTTTTCTGTAACTTTAAACCCAGCACACAGTTCCACATCTCAGCTGCTCTCCATAAGCCCCCCAAATCCTACATCAAAACCATGATCACCTGGATGATGCAGCCAAGTTCTGCTGTAAGATTTAGATAAATGGGTCTATTACAATCAAGGCTGAATGAACTTTTGTGTGTTGACCCTGAAAAAAAATCTTTCTAGGAATTTTGCTTTGGAAGAACAGGAAAACTCTTCAACTTAAGTTTTCTTCCACATTATATAAAAATCCATTAGGATTGTTACTACCTGTGAGTCTCCATAGTTGGTGGTTAGGTATTTTCCTTGTCCAAAACGCCAAGTCTATCCAGACAGTTCTCCTGCACCAAACAATTCACTCTATTATCTTTAAATTCAACTTCATCAAAGTTCTTGCTCCCTTTGAAAACATCATAAGTCAGGTATAAACAGTTCATTCCTTCTCCACATTACTGTTTTACAAATGGCCTGCTAAGTACTGTTTAATGACTTTTTTAGCCCACAGCTTCAAAGTCCTCAAATATTTCCACGATTCTCCAAGAGCCACATAGTTTCAAAAAGACCCCACTTCTCTGGAATGAAACATGCTAATTTCACATTATCACCCCTATTCTGTTACCAAATGTACTAGCTATATCTTCCTTTTTCTGAAGAAAACAAGATCAAAACAACTTACTTGAACAAGATATTTATTCTAGCTAATGACTTTTGATTACAGTTCATTAGCATGGCAGGAGAGTCCATACCAATATCAGAAGTCACACCATATCCACAGAAATTGCTGAAAAAGGAGCATAATTTTTCACTTATTATTCTACCACAATAGCTCTCTCCATCCTATCCTCCTGGCCAGAGAATGATCTTTCAACATGGATTTGGTCTTCCCACATCAATCTCTCACAGCCTTACTTTAACTATAACTCTGCATGGATAGCTCAAAAGGCTATCTTTCAGTTCTCAAGTTGGCATCTGTAATTAACTTCTACACCATTCACTCAGACTCACACAGCCTCCATTCACATTAGGTATCATATGTGAAGTTCCATTTTTACCACTTACAAAATTTTAGTTGTATATTTCAAATAATCAGACATGTTAGGTATACAACTATATACCATTAGGCTAAAAATGCTTACAATATTCAATATAGTAACATGTTCCATGGGTAGACTTATAATTGGTTATACCATCGATGTTTGTATACTACAATGATGTTCATGCAATAATTAAATGGATTAACAGAAAATTTCTCAGAAAGTATCCTGTTAATCGAGTGATACATGACTATATTTAGTCCAAAAACAGCCTTCTTGAACTAGTAAAAGTATAGGACATTAAGTATAAGTACATATAAAAACAAAAAAACTACTAAGCAAATAATGATACTCCTAATAGAAGGATGATAAGAAAATGCTATGAAAAAGTCTGCCCATAAATTAGTCAAGTTAGATAAAAATGAAAAAAAATCATTGAAAAGAGAAATTATCAAAATTTCAACACAAAATATTGAAGGTCTTTGTCATGGAGAGAAAAGAGAGAAATAGGTAGCACTATATTTTAATTATTTAAGGTAATTTTGTATTAAGACACAATGTTAAATTGTTTTCTCAGTTTTTAGACTTTAAAAAAACACTTGCTCACAAAAGAATTATTTCACAATATACCACTATTTCACTATGGTACTTTGCGTTTATAATTAAACATTAAAACGTAACCCAAGAAACCTACACTATAACAAAGATTTTTATGCATACACTAACTGCATATAAAAATCTTTTACTTAAGCATGAAGCAAGACGTATGACTTTAATATGCATAGAAAATATATTTTATGATACAGATCTTCAAAAGCAAATTTATCTAATTTACATATAGTATAAATAAAATTCATACCTTTCGCTTCAGTTCCTCAGCCCTCTATCTCAAAATGCCTTTAGGAATTCTTCTTAAAGAAATTAAAGATTGAAATGCCATATGACCCTGCTATCCCACTTTTGGGAATAACCCCCCATACAGCAGAGGTTCACCTCGATAGCACAAGCACGACCATGTTCATAGCAGCACTGTTTACAATAGCAAAGTCATGGAATCAGCCCAAATGTCCAACAGTTGACGAGTGGATAAGGAAACAGTGGTACATCTATACAATGGAGTACTACTCAGCCATCAAAAATGATGAATTACTGGAATTTGCCGGGAAATGGATGTCATTAGAAACAATTCTATTAAGTGAAGTATCCCAGACCCAGAAAATTAAGCGCCGTATGTACTCCCTAATAGGTGGCTCCTAGTACCAAACCCACCCAGTCCACCTAGAGACAGTAATTCCAAGGATTATGAACACGAGGGATGGGGTAGGAGGGCCACACCAGAAACAAGGAGAGAAAGGACCATGTTACAGCAGGGAAAATAGGCCTCCACCAAGGACCCAAATAAGTAATGAGACATCTGATTAAGTTCACAGACTTTTGTTCCTGATCATTTACTACTGAGGGGGTGTGATCTCACCAGAAGAGGAGGGCATATAGTCTGGCAGATAAAAAGTAACCATTTTGCAAATGGGTGATAGACCCCTCCCTCACTGTGGTTTCCCACTTTTATTACATCTACCTTTGAATGTGCTTTTATCACAAGAACTCTAACAGCTTTTTGTCTCTGGCCAGGGGGTAACATACAATGCCCACCAGGATGGAGTGAAGGGCATTGCAGGAGCAGCAAAACTGCAAAAGAAAATCAACAAACCACAATCCAGAACTTCAGAGACTCTATATCAACCACCTAGAACTAGGCCAGCTTAGTCTCTCCCCATCTTGAAGCTCAGGGAAATTTGCGGAAGAGGGGGCGGTAAGAGTGTAAGAGCAAAAGGATGGGAGGAGCAATGATATGTAAGATACTCCATACTAGTTAGGGCTGAAGCAATCATAATTGGACTTTGCATGCCCTGCGCATTGTCCAACACACTGTTGACCTCACAAAGTCTAGCATCTGCTAAAGGCACCAAGATCCTTGGAGGCAAAGGATTGGCAGCCACAGCAGTGTTCCTATACCTAAGGGGAACACGGGAAAGGGTTCAGGGAAAGGCCACTGGGTCCTTGTACGTCATCGGAGAGGAGGGCCCAGAGGAAAATCAGACATGCACAAGAAAGGACTCCCTGGGAATTGGGGCAGGAGACACTGGGGGATGGGGAGGGAGAGGGTTGGGGAGGGGGAGCAGGGGATACGGGGGAGGAGGAGGGAGGGAGGGAACTGGTGTACCTAATAAGTTTGTATGAGCTGAAATAAAAAAAAAAAGAATTCTAAGGTTAGTTTACTATTGAATGTTTAATATGATCCCTTAGCTCATCTGAAAAGCGACTGTCTAGCAAATGCGAAGTCATGGGGTTTGTCGTGGTTTGAAATGTGAGTTGACCCCATAGGCTCATGTATTTTAATCTTTAGTTGTTTGGGAAAGTCATGGCACCACTAGGAGGTAGAGATGTGCTTGAGGAAAGAAGTCACAGGGAATGAGCCTTAGAAGTTGGTTAGCTCTGACCTGATTGAGTTAGGGACTCTGTTTATGGGCTTGCAGATGCAGTTCGGAGCTTCCATGTCTGCACTGACTCAAGTTTCCTCCAGCTTCTACAGCCAGTCATGCCTTTTCTGCCTGGAAGACTGCCATCTACCCTCTGAAACAATAAGCTAAATAAATCTCCATTTTCACACTTATGTTGTTTGAACCTCAGTGGTGTCTCACAGTAACAGGGAAAAAAAAATAAAAACAGTATAGGATTCAATGCAAAGAGCCACAAAAGAGTACACAAAATATAATAAATTATAATAGGAAATTTCATCAAAGCAATTTGAATTACTCTGACACCAAACAAAATGAATAAATAAAAAAGTTTCAGAAATGCTCATTTATATACAATATAAGCTTTAAAATTAAAATTCTGGGGCTGGAGAGGTGACTCAGGGATTGGGCCTCTGCCTTGCAGGCGGAAGGTCCTGAGTTCGGATCCTAGACCCCACGTATAGACGCCGGGCAGAAGAGGGGTCGGCCTGCATTTCCAGTCCTGGTAGGGCGGAGCCTATGAATCCCAGGGCAGAGTAAACAGCAGGAGGTGGAGGTGGTCCATGGTGGTTCCCGAATTCGTCCGTGGTTCTACACACACATACATACATACATACATACACACACGCGCACACATGCATACACGCACAATTGAATAAATAATAAAAAAATTAAAATTCCAAGAAGACGCAAAATTTCTAACATTAAAATTCAAAAGGTAAGTAATAAAACATAGTCTATAACTTCAGGGATAACTTTAGGCTATGTGGCCCATGCCTGTATTCTTACATGAGGACAGGCAGGAATATCCTGAGTTTAAAGCCTTCCTTGGAGTGTCAGGAACTGAAGGCAATCCTAGGTTCTCTCATAAAATTGAAGTCTGTTTGAATTACATGAAACCCACCATTATGATAGTCACATGAAGGTCATATGCCTTGTGGAAGATAAATTGTATCCCTCTGTTCTTCAAACTATACTATTAGTAAACTGACATAACTTTATCATGAGACATAATCCAAATGCCCCTAATCTAGCTCTCATTACTGCCATCTACATTGATTACTTTGGTTTAACAGGTTCTGAATTAAGCAAATGAACACCAAATAGTGCCTTCGTAAGTGATAGAAACTTAATTTTTAGTGACCAGTTTAACTTTATTATAACTCTATTTAAACTTTCTTATAATTCTATTTAATGTAAAAAGTAATTTTTTTATCATAATCATTTATCCAGATCTTGATGCACATCTAAAAAGTAAAAGTAAAGCACCATACGAAGCAATTTACTTAATGTCTAGGCCTGATAATAGAGCAAGGCCCTAGAAAAGAGGGAGAAAGGAAGAGAGGGAGGGAGAGAGAGAGAGATCTCAAGGTTCATCTCTTTTAGAACTTCATTATATCCAATGATAAGGTAAAAATGGTTAAAAAAGGATTCCTTAAAGTATTGTGCAATATTAAAATAATAAAGTCTAAATAAATCTGACTATAAAAGAAGAGATCTAAAAAGAGTGAAGTAGATTTTGGATAAGTCTGTTTTAACAACATTATCATCAAGTGAGTTGGAAATTTAAATCTCAAGAATCAGGGGGAGCATTTTTTAAGATATTTGTTAGACATTTTAATTTCATCCCTAGTAAAATTTCTTTTAAGTTCCAGGGCCCATTTTTTAATTGGGCCATTGGTTTCCTTGATGTTTAGTTTTCTAAGTTCTTTGTGCACTCTGAACAGTAGAGCTCTATCAGATATGTGGTTAGTGAAGATTTTCTCCCATTCTGTGGGTTGCCTTTGAGCTCGTGTTACAATCTCTTTATCTGAACAGAAGCTCTTTAATTTCACAAGATCCCAACTGTTGAGAGTTGGTAGCAGTGACTGTGCCATTGGATGTCTGTTTAGGAAATGTTGGCCTAGCCCAATTAGCTCGAGGGAGTTCCCTATCCTTTCAACTATGCTTTTTATAGTCTCTGGCCTTATATCAAGGTCCTTGATCCATTTGGAATTAAGTCTTGTACATGGTGACAAGTATGGGTCCAGCTTTAATCTTCTGCATGTGGAGATCCAGTTTTCCAGCACCATTTGTTGAAGATGCTGTTCTTTTTCCATTGGATTCTTTGGGCCCCTTTGTCAAAGACCAAATGGCTGTAATTTTGTGGGCTTATATCTGGGTATTCAATCCTTATCCATTGATCTGTGTGTCTATTTTGGAGCCAGTACCAGGCTGTTTTTATAACTATGGATTTGTAATATAGACTAAGGTTCAGTATGGTAATAACTCCAGCAGTGTTTTTGTTACTCAGAATTGTCTTTGCTATCCTGGGTCTTTTGTGCCTCCATATGAATTTTGAGATTGTTTGGTCAACTTCTTTAAAGAATGGCTTTGGGATTTTAATTGGTATAGCATTGAATCTGTATATTGCCTTTGGTAGGATGGTCATTTTTACGATGTTGATTCTGCCAATCTAGGAACATGGGAGGTCTTTCCACCTTCTGGTGTCTTCTGTAATTTCTTTCTTTAGGGTTTTAAAGTTTTCATTGTAAAGGTCTTTTACCTCCTTGGTTAGGTTTATACCAAGGTATTTCATTTTTTTAGGGGCTATAGTAAATGGGATTGTTTCTCTCAAGGCTTTTTCACTTCTTTCATTCTGGGCATATAGGAAGGCCTCTGATTTTTGCACATTTATTTTGTATCCTGCCACCCTGCTGAACTTCTCAATTAGTTCCAGGAGCTTTTGGGATCACTCAGGTATAAGATCATGTCATCCGCAAATAGGGATAGCTTGACTTCTTCCTTGCCGATTTGAATCCCTCTTATGTCCCTTTCTTGTCTTATGGCTTCAGCTAAGACTTCAAGTATAATATTGAAGAGAAGTGGTGAGAGTGGACAGCCTTGTCTAGTTCCTGATAGAAGTGGGAATGCTTCCAATTGTTCCCCATTGAGCATAATCCTTGCTGTGGGCTTGTTGTATACAGCTTTTATTATTTTGATAAAGGTTCCTTCCATTCCTACTGTCTCTAGCGTTTTGATCATAAAAGGCTGTTGGATCTTGTCAAAAACTTTTTCTGCATCTATCGAGAGTATCATGTGGTCTTGGACTTTGGACTGGTTTACATGATAAATTACATTTATTGATTTGCGTATGTTGAACCAACTTGTGTGCCGGGGATGAAGCCTACTTGGTCCCTGTGAATAATCTTTTTAATATGTTTTTGAATCCGATTTGCTAAAACTTTGTTGAGAATCTTTGCGTCTGTGTTCATCAGAGAGATCGGCCTATAGTTTTCTTTTTTAAGTGAGTCTTCATTAGGTTTTGGGATTAAAACGATATTAGCTTCATAGAAGGAATTTGGTAGTGTTCCTTCCTTTGCTATTTGATGGAACAGTTTAAGGAGTATTGGTATTATTAACTCCTTAAATGTCTGTGCTGAATCCATCTGGTCCAGGACATTTTTTGGTGGGAAGATTCAAGATTACTTCCTCAAAATGTCTAACAAATATCTTTAAAAACGCTCCACTTCTTTAGCCATCAGGGAAATGCAAATCAAAACTTCCCTGAGATATCATCTCAACCCGGTCAGGATGGCAAAAATCCACAACACAAACAACAACAAATGCTGGAGAGGATGTGGAGAGAGGGGAACTCTCCTACATTGCTGGTGGGAATGCAGGCTCATGCAGCCACTCTGGCGAGCCGTCTGGAGATTCTTAAAGAGATTAAAGATTGAAATGCCACATGACCCTGCGATTCCACTTTTGGGTATAACCCCCCATACAGCAGAGGTTCACCTCGATAGCACAAGCACGACCATGTTCATAGCAGCACTGTTTACAATAGCAAAGTCATGGAATCAACCCAAATGTCCAACAGTTGACGAGTGGATAAGGAAACTGTGGTACATCTATACAATGGAGTACTACTCAGCCATCAAATATAATGAATTACTGGAATTTGCCGGGAAATGGATGTCATTAGAAACAATTATATTAAGTGAAGTATCCCAGACCCAGAAAATTAAGCACCATATGTACTCCCTAATAGGTGGCTCCTAGTACCAAACCCACCCAGCCCATCTTGAGACACTCATAGGTAAATCTATGTATTACCTACAGTAATTGCAAGGATTATGAACAGGAGGGATGGGGCTGGAGGGCCACACCAGAAACAAGGAGAGAAGTGACCATGTTACAGTAGAGAAAATAGGCCTCCATCAAGGACTGCAAGAAAGTAATGTGACACCTAGTTAAGTTCACAATTGGTTCCTGATCATTTACAACTAAGGAGGTATGAACTCACCAGAAGGGGAGGGCATATAGTCCGGCAGATTAAAAAGTAACCATTTTGCAAATGGGTGATTGACCCCTCCCATTGCCAAATGCCATATGACCCTGCGATTCCACTTTTGGGTATAAGTATTACATCTACCCTTAAATGTGCTCTTATAATAAGACTCCAGTTTAACAGCTTTCTGTCTCTGGCCAGGGGGTGACATACAGTGCCCATCACGATGGAGTGAAGGGCATTGCAGGAGCAGCAAAACTGCAAAAGAAAATCAACGAACCACTATCCAGAACTTCAGAGACTCTATATCAATCACCTGGAACTAGGCCAGCCTAATCTCTCCCCATCCTGAAGTTCAGGAACATTTGCGGAAGAGGGGGAGGTAAGAGTGTAAGAGCAAAAGGATGGGAAGAGCAATGTTATGCAAGATACTCCACACAAGTTAGGGCCAAAGCAATCATAATTGGACATTGCATGCCCGGTGCAATGTCCAACACACTATTGACCTCACAAAGTCTAGCATCTGCTAAAGGCACCAAGATCCTTGGAGGCAAGGGATTGACAGCCACAGTTGTGTTCCTATGCTTAAGGGGAACACAGGAAAGGGTTAAGGGAAATGCCACTGGGTCCTTGTAAGTCATCGGAGAGGAGACCCAGAGGAGAATCAGGCATGCACAAGAAAGGACTCTGGGAATTGGGGCGGGAGGCAAGGGGGGATGGGGCGGGAAGGGTTCAGGGGGGGGGGAGGGAGGGAACTGGTGTACCTATTAAGTTTGTATGAGCTGAAATAATAATAAAAAATGTATTAAAATAAAAAAAAAGAATCGGGGGAAAGAGTGACAGATGTTTCGACAGGCAATTTTGATAAATTTCTGAAAATGATCATTATTTGTTATTCATTATTTATGAAACATAAGTTCCCTTTGTTGTTAATCACAGGGAAAAACTGTGAGATAGAAGTTTTATCTAAATTTTAAGATAAAAACAAAAATAAGCCATCTCTTTCTTGTCTTTAAATAAAGGAGTCATTTAATGAGCAAGAGAATTATGAAAGGAAATCAGAAGATAGGTGTTTGTTTCCCTTTATGAGAAGAAATTTTAAAATAATCAGTGTGAACAGAATTAAATTAATTTTGAAAAACTACTGAACTAGAAAAAAATTAAAGCCGTCAATAAATACAATCAACCCTTAAAAGCCAATCGATAGCATTAACTCAAACTACAAGTTCCTATATGGTACTCAGTCAGACGCCTTGAAAAGAGAAATTGCAAACCAGTGGTGCTGCAAATACAT
Organism: Typhlomys cinereus; assembly: GCA_023101885.1. Taxonomy (NCBI): domain Eukaryota; kingdom Metazoa; phylum Chordata; class Mammalia; order Rodentia; family Platacanthomyidae; genus Typhlomys; species Typhlomys cinereus. The sequence continues at coordinate 1,556,311 of JALPQD010000429.1, forward strand.
TCTGAAATATTTTTCAAGAACTTTGTAGTAATGATTTCATAACTAAGTGCTTTTGCAATGACAAAGCAGCTCAATATGACCAATTTGGGTCTTCCATTTATTGAAATTTCCGTCAGAGTGTTATAAGAACAAATCATAAAACACTCTTACATGGCATTCTATGATAGTTTATAAACTATGAAGTTTACTGTGCTAGCCAGCTAATCACCACAGGGAATCATCAAATGGAAATGAGTCACTGGTAGAAGCTTCGCTCTGTAAGGTTTTACCCATTTTACATTTCAAATGATGGAACTGATGGAGTCAGTTTTGTAAAATCCTGCCATTTTCTCTGGTTTACTTCATGGTTAATTGTGACTGATTAATTGACACACATTTGCCTGCATTTATCAAAGAAAATATTCAAGGAACTGCTAAAAGGCGCTCATCCACAAATCTATACAATGTAAATTAAAGTTTTTGAATAAATCTTTAGGGGCGCCTCTCGGTTTCAAAATAGTATTTGTTATCAACCCTAAATATACTCATAAAAATAGTATTTGTTATCAACCTTAAATATACTCATATAGTCATCTATCATGACATTGTTTCCTTGGGAAATAAAAATAAATAAAAAATAAAAAAATAAAATAAAAAACGATAGCACACAAGAGAAAATAGCATCAAATTAACAAAAAATCATTTTGCAGTTGAAGCTATCAGTGTCTTTATAGCAATTCCATTTGCCCCAAGTTTCAAAAAATATGTGTGAGAAATAAAGAATCCTTACAATTACAAAGGAATACTAAATTATTTAACATTTCCTTTGGACTTTCAAGGAATATAAAAAAAATACAATATACTTATTGGTGCAATACTTCAATTTATTGGTATAGTATATCAATTTATGATATCATGTCTTTAATTCATTGAAAATTCAAATGGGTTTCTGATGAAGAATGCATGGTAAAAATACTTTAAAGTAAAACATATTTTTTATGCCTCTAGAGGCAATGCACACGTGGCAGCTAGGTCCCATGTGGGTCAGATAGTGGCAGAGAGGAGATGAGACTGTTTCTATATTCAATGCTCTGAACTGTGGACAGTTGAATGACTAGGAGCCTGACATACCACAATGCCTGCCAAAACCCTGATTCCATATCTGCATACTCACAACCTAAAGGTCTCTCATGAGGTAGGCCCCAAATGCTCACAACGTGGACAGCCTCCCGTGGGTGGGGTCTCTGTATGCTCACAATGTAGACTGGGGCTCCCTGTGTCCCCACCATGAACTTAGTCTTAATAGAAGATGGACAAAACTGCTATTCTTCAGCTTTATCATGTGTTTTTAACCATGTGGAAATGGGAGCTCAACTACAACTATTTACATCCTAAATATATTTTCTTTTATTGGTTATGTATTACTTTATAACTATCCAACTTAAAAATTAAGACATGAAGGCAGGAGTGGACATGTAGGGAAATGGCCAGGGGAAGCGGGAGGGAGAAAGGGGTAGTTATGATCAAAATCCATTGTTTACATGTATGAGATTGTAAAAGAGTAAAAATAAAAACAAAATTAATAAAAAACATATTATTAAAAAATAAAATAATAAAATAAAATCTATTTTACAGATTAAACATATTATGGTAAACTGTGTATCACAAATACCATCATGCAAGTGTGAACCTGCTTGCTCTCTCTTTCTCTTTTTAAGAAATAAAATAGAAAAATATTTAAATAGCTTCCACATCACATTTTTACTTCATATGGTTTTAATGATTTTTGCTTTTATTTGTAACATTTCAATAATCAACAACAAAAAATAAACTTAGAGGCTCTGGAGAGATGGCTCAGAGGTTAAAGGCTTTTCCTCAAAAGCAAAAGGACCTCACTTCAATCCTGTATCCTACATAAAAGCACCTGGAAGAAAGCATCTTCAACTTCCAGCCCTGCAAAATGAAGTTTGGGAAAACCCAAGAACGAAGCACTAAGCAGGTAGAGCAAACTATGATAATTCCCAGAATCACCTTTGGCCTCCACAGGCACACACACTCATGAGTTCTCTTCTACAGACACAAACACACACACATACACACACACACACACACACACATACACACGCACACACACACACGCTCACTCACACATTAAATAAATAAATAAACAATAAATAAATAAATAAATTTAGTTTTCACCTCATCATTTCAGCTTGGTGAATAAAAGTAATCAAAAATATATTTAAGTATGAACACAAAGATTTTTCCCATAAAAACAAAATAAGATAAAATCATACTACATTCCTTAGATTCTAACTGCCAAATATATTTTAATTTTTAAATATGAAGTGGACAAAGATGTCAAAAGGAAACAGCAGATATGTGACTATGTTCTTTCCAGTTCACATCCAATGGGCTTTCACCTTTTCAATTCTTAAGATATGTTGTAATGACTTATAACACTTTCTGGGAGCAAGACTACCTTCAGCCTTCACTATTAGCATGTATACTATCCTCTCAGATGAACTCTTTCTCTCTCTCAAATACACACATATACACACATACATGCACACAAGTATTTGTGCACAAACACAGACACACACACATATAAATACACACATGCATATGCACACACACATCCTAGACAGCAAAGAGTGGTTTGGTTATTTAAAGACCAAAGCTAATGGTGTCCTTTAAAAATCTCACAATATGCTCAGAACAACCTCTGGATTTCTGAATTTAGTAACTTTATATTTACTCATTTTAAAATACATCATCAGATGCTTTCTAAAGCTTTCTATTATTTACTTCTAAGAAGATTCTTGGAAAGATTTATTGAAAGTTATTCAGTTTCACCAAGCTTAAGCATAATAATATTATTACATTTTTATGAGGTTTCTTTCCAATTGCTTTACTACTGTGGTTACCAAGTTAAGAGAATAAGATATGTGAATGAATGATTCATTTCTAAATGATTTATTTCTAAAGGTCAAGTAATATAAGTACACACTCACAGGTTCCACTATCCTCTGCTAGTAAAGGAATGTTATTGACAAGTACATTGTATTATATATGTGGAATAAACATAATTAACCATATCATATTTAAAAAAATGCTTACTTTACTATGATATTAGGAAAATTAAAAAGGCAAACAATGGGCTGGAAAGATGGGTTTGTGGTTAAAGTTCCTGACATACACGCAAAAGGACCAGAATTCAGGCCCCAGAACCCACAGATAATGTTAAAGGAGCATGATAACCTGTTCATAATTTCAACCCCAGAATTTGGAGACTGGAAATCCTTAGAGCAAGCTGACAAGCCAAATTAGCCCAATGGGGAAGGTATGGGTTTGATTAGAGACCCAGAGTTACAACACCAAAGTGGAAGGTCAGTCAAGGATGAGTCCCAACATCAACTTTAGGCCTAGACATATATGTGCAGCCTTACACTTGTACATCACACATGCAAACACATGTATGCGCACACTCCACACACATACACACAACAAAAGTCCAACCTTCCCTAAAACACAATTCCTCCTCAGAGTAACTTTTATATTAAACACAGCATTATATCCTATTGCATGCTACAGACAAATAATCGATTATGGTTGTTTATAATTAAATAAATTTTATAAAGCATTTCCATTTGGATTTCAACAGTGTAAAATATAAGGATTAAACAGAATTCTGTTTAATCCTTATATTTTGCACCGTTGAAATTAATTATGGAGTATAATATATGGAATAGATGCTTATAAATTTACATATATTTCATTCATGATATATCACATATTTAGAGTGTATATATTTGATTATATTATAAATGTCCTTCCTAGAGCATAAAATCCATGACTATTTCTCCCTAAGTTCTATAATCTTAGGGATAAGAACAGTACCTGAAACAAAATTAGAACTAGTAAAAATTTACCAAAGAAATGAATAAATAGCATACAGAGTAAAATAAATGATTTAGTTCTATTGCTTCTCACTTGGCTTTAAAATAAAAAGCAAAATATTTAAACTTAGAACGCAATAATGAGTGAATGATTTTCTAAATGCATCGAATAAAAGTCTGTTCTGCTTCATGGCAGAGTCAAGTGGATCCCAAATTAACAGTAATAAAGTAGATAATATGTACTAATTGTTCAATGGCTACTATATACTTTTTTCTGTTTTCTTGCTATTTTGTTGGTTAATATAATTGTCAACTTCACAGGATTAAGAATCACTTAGACAAAGCTCTGGACATGTCTATAAGGGAGTTTTTACATGGATTAAGGTAGAAAGTACCATGGGCTGTGATCCCAAACTGAAGAAGAAAAAGATAGGAAAGAAATGATGGTAAGCGTAAACATTCATGTTTCTTGAAGATACCTGAACTGTGACCAGCTGTCTTGTGTGGTTGCCACCAGGCTTTCCCCACAATTACGTGCTGCATCCTTAAACTGTGAGTCAAAATAAACTGTTCCTTTCTTAAGCTGATTTTCACACAGCCAACAAGGAAAGTAAGTAACAGCAAAACTGGACATTAAACCAAGGGCCTCAAATATGCTAATCAAGAACTCTGCGCTGAGCTATATCAAATTACCACAATACACTGTTTTTGATTGGTCTGTTTGAAATTAGTTCTTGCTATATAGACCAGTATAGACTAGAACTCATGAACCTTTTGACTCTGTCTTCTCAGTGATAAGATTACAGACATGCTCCACTACATACAACTTTTTCTAATATAATTGTTGGAGATAGTCAGCATATATTTAATCTTTATAATAACTCTGAAAGAGAGTGATTATCATGTGTTCAAATGGGAATGAAAGCAAGGACATAGAACTTAAGGATCAAGATTTAAAAAGACCTAAGCTTTTAGAAGGATTATGATTTGAGTCTACATTAATCTTAATCAAATGCAATGTGTTTAGTTTTTTCTAAAGAATCTGTATGTGAATTTTTTAGGCGGACAGAGCAGTGCTGGGGTTCAGATAATTTAACAATGGACCTTACTCATCTTATGCAGGCACTACTGAGCTACTGCATCTTATCCTTTTAGTCTTTCTGCTTCTTGACTGTCCTTATGTTAAATGAGACTCAATTTAAAGAAAAAAAATCACCAGGCTGTTACAATCTCTAACACAATGCAACATATTATACAAAGAAAGAAAAGTAATGATCCTACCCATTTTACACATAATTTAAGAAAAAATTTTAAAGCAATTTTAATTTAGGAAATAGTTTGGAACCTTCTGTATTATTTGCCTGTTAAAATGCAATATTCCTTTTTCTTTTATTAAGTACTTTAGCACCAAAAACATCGTCAAATGTGGATTTAGTAATACTGATCATTAGAAATAAACTTCCAATACATATTTCTTACCGAGAGACTGTTTTACTAAAGCATGCTTCACAGTGTTTATTCCCCGGGTCACAGCTGATAAGAGCTGACTTAATACTTTACACATTCTCCTAGAAACTTACTCTACAAGAAAATTAAGATAATCCATGAGTTTGATTGCTAACCATGTACCTGTTATTTACATTTTTCTCCCTACAAGAACATTTATGAACATATTCAGAAGCCACAAGTGATACTATAACAATATAGTAATACAATGACCTTAACTTAAATATTCTATAACTTTTAAAACTTTAAAGTAAAATATTACAATTTGGTAGCAATAGAACATAATGCTTGTTGACAATTGTATGCAAAGTCCTAAGTACTTAAATATATATCTAAATATTATCAGAAACAAATTATCTGTAATTGGCTGTTATCCACCTATGAGTTTCTATACATGTTTAAGGCTTTATCTTTATATAAGACATTAGTTATTCATGGCTGTACATGACTATTTTTCTTTGTTATTTATCTTGCATTTGTACATTTAACAGCTCAACAAAGAAAATAGAAGTGAGAAAATAAATCTATAGTAATCAATATTATTATCTCCTGATAAACATTACCAGAATTGAAAAGAGAAAAACAAACCTTGTAAAAAAATGAAAGATTTAATATGTGTGTAAAATTCTATTTACGTATTTACTTTCTCTAACAACATTATATAACAAAAAGCTAATACTCAATCAGTTGTCGGTGTTCATTTTTCTTACTTGAGTGCTAGAGATCAATCAAAGAATGGTCTAAAAATTAAATTTCCAGAGAACTAAAAGAACTGTCATGAAAAATAGGTGATTATTTTCATTTGTACCACTTACTTTATTATTTACTTTATTTCTATTTAGAATTTCTCACCTCAGGAAACAAAATCGTTAAGAAATTGTATGTTTCTTCTCTAGTACAGAGGTAAAATGCAAAGCAATGAACACACACACCATAACAGTAAGCATGTTTGTGATGAACATTTAAAAAGAATAGCTCTCAGGCCTTTAAATCCTGTTCTTTAATAAAATCTGTCAATGACTGGAGAATTAACAACTCAACAGAAATAAAAATAATCATAGTTCAGATTTTTTTTATTTTTTAATTTTTTTATTATTTATTCAATTGTGTGTGTGTGTATGTATGTGTGTGTATGTATGTGTGTGTATGTATGTATGTGTGTGTATATATGTGTATGTGTGTAGAACCACGGATGAATTCAGGAACCACTGTGGACCGCCTCCACCTCCTCGTTTACTCTGCCCTGGGATTTACAGGCTCCGCCCTATCAAGACCAGAAATGCAGGCCGTCCCGGCTTCCGCCTGGCGTCTTTACATAGGGTCTAGGATTTGAACTCAGGACCTTCCATTTGCAAGGCAGAGGCTTAACCCCTGAGCCACCTCTCCAGCCCCATAGTTCAGATTATTATTTTTTTTTTTGGAAGAGAAGGTAGCCATGTTTAATTGACAAAAAAATAATTACACATATTTTGCTGATAGAGTGATGTATATAATTGCAGTGATTACATTGGGGAATTAGCCATATTCATCACTTTGAACATCTAACATGTGTATTGAACATCTATCATGTCCTCTTTTCTACTTATTTTGAAATATGTAATAAAAGATAATCACCCTACTGTGCTATAGGAATACTGAAACGTAATCTTATTTAACTGTATTTTTATGTCTGTATTTTAGCTTTTTTTAACTTTCTGCATATGAGTGAAAATATACAAGAAATCTATAATGCTGAGACAAAAATCCATTTTTAGCTCATCATTGACAGTTATGTAATGACTCCTTGCAATAGGGTGTTTATACATTTTGAGGACTTTGCTTCACTGAGTAGTTGCTAAGGAATCTTGGGCAAATCACATGGCAGAGACATTTACCCAGCACCAAATATCCATGACTTCTGTCATCGCTTCCAGTCCTTTTGCAGGATGCTGTGGCCTCAAACAGGTTCTGAATAGTCTAAGGAAACACACCTGTGGTGAGTCATTTCTAAGCTGACATTCAGGAGCTGGTGTGAAGTGACCGTGCTCTCCTGTATCCCTGTGACTCCTGAGGCTCCATGTCCCATGTGGAATGGTTGTCTACCTTTCCAATAGTCCTAAGTTATCCTTCATAAACATCACTGTTTGGACTTTAGTTGAAGAAAGCGACAGTGGTAAAGGGTTTTCCAGGCTCAATCAGCTGAAGTTTGGTAGCAAAAAAAAAAAGGGGTTTTTTTGTTTGTTTATTTTAGAGTCAGACAATCAAAGTTGTTCCTTGCACTCAAAAAAGCAGGATCTGTTTTGGAAACAGAGGTAAATAACCAGATTATTTTTTAAAAGAGACATTTTCCAGAACAATTTTGAATTCATGACACAATTGGCTACATTATACTAACAATATTTGCTGAATGCAAAACTATAGAAAGATTAAGGTAACAGTGATAATATTAGAAGCGAAACTATTTTGAAAATGTTTCAGAATACACAATTTTTCAAGCACATTAAATTTTGAAATAAATTATTTGGCGGAGGAAGGATTAATCTGCTTATCAAAAACAAAGTATATATATATATATATATATATATATATATATAAACAATTACAGTCTATCACAGTACACACAGAAAGTATCACTCTCTGAGATTGACTTGACTGTGACATATATTCCTAGTAATAGAAAACTGATAGATTTATCAATTTTAGTTTGCCAGGTCCATTTGATAAAATTACCAATGAAATGCAAATAATACCAATGTAGAATTATTAAATACTAGCAAAACAAAACCTGAAAACATTCCCAATGCTAAACAAAGTCGAACATCAAAGAAAGGTAAGACTCCGGTGTACTGCAGCCATGAGTGTGAGGAGATTCAATCATCGCAAACAGTGGCTGCACCTATATGTTAAACAACTGTTTGAACATTGTTTTGGGTAGGCATATCCTTTCCCAAAAAAGAACATATGACCACTTCAAAAATATGTATAAGAATATTCGTGATAAGCTTCACTCATAATACGAAAATGTAGAAAACCCATTAATTGAATAGACAAAGTTGTCAAATCCAGAATCACATAATAAAAAATGATGGGGCTTCAGAGATGGCCCAGTGATTAAGACAAGCAGAAGGACCTGTGTTCAGATCCTGGATCCCACGTAAAAAACACCAGGCTGAAATGGCAACCTGCACTTCCAGTTCTAGAAGGTGGAGCCTGGGAAACCCTAAAGTGAAGCAAAAACGAGGTAGAAGCAATCCAGGATGATTCCTGAAATCAACCTTGGACTTCCCCAGGGACACACAGTGCCCTTTGATACACGCACACTCACACACACAAATAAATAAATAAATATTAAAAAAATAAATCACTGAAGTTTTACTAGAACAGACGACTATCACAAAATGTTAAAACAAGTAAAACAGCCATCATTTGCCATGTGATCTATGATTTCAGTGAGATAAAATTAAAAAGTAACCTTCTTCCTGCTCTCCCCACTTGCGGTCATGTCATGATGACTCTGTCCATGTGCTTAGGGCGGCTGTCTCTGTTCCCTTACCTTAAGCTCTCTCCTCTGCTCCGATGCTCTCCCAGCTTAAGGCCGTGGCTTCCTCCTTTGACCCTTTTAGGTCTAATGTCCCAAGAGTTCCTACAGTTTTTCTCTTGTTTTCAATAAAATCCCTACCTTAACCTCAAAAAAAAAAAAAAATTCAAAACAAAGAAATGGGTAGTGAAAGAATAGGAATGTTGGTTAATTTGGGGTAACCTTCTAGGGTGTAGAAATAGTTGATATCTTTTGCTACATAGTAATTATAAGTGCACAGTCATTGGTAAAGTATCATAGAATATTCAAAATGTCAGTATTTTCATAGATGAATGTGAAACTTAACTTTAAAGCCAAAAGTGACAACACGTGCCAATAATCCAACACTTAGGAACTAGAGATAAAAAGATCAGGATTTCAAAGTCCTACTCAGCTACCTGGAGATGTCAAGGCCAACCAGAGTACATGAGACTGACTCAAAACAAAACAAACCAGAGTACCAGAAAGAATGCATAATCGAAATATAGTAGAATGTAATCATACTATATAGTTTATAGTATAAAAATAGGGAAATTATTGCACACACAAGCGCGTGCACACACACACACACACACACACACACTCACACACAGGTTTTACCCTTTCTTTCACTCACCTCTCTCAGTCCCTGACCCCTCTTTCTCTAAGGAAGTTTTCCTTAACATGAGAACAAAACATGCAGAAAAGTATCTTCAGATAAAAGCAGATTATTGCCTATGAAACAGAAGATTCATTAAACAAACACCAGACTCTACATATGCATAAAGATTTATGAATCATGATTTAATTGGGGTAAATAATTTACAATAAGACTTGAAGGTATTCATGCGTTTAATTTTAAATTTTGATCTAAAACAAAAAGATCGACATCTGAATTTTTACATGAGCATAAAGTTGGCCATTAAGTATAAGATCATATTCCCCTCTCTACAGTAAGGGAATGAAAATAAAATGAAAATTAAAATAGAAACCAAGTATTATCACCTGGCCTTATATGGAAAAGGCACAGATAACATTGCAGACAGGATTTTAAAAAGCAGGTATCTCTTACAGAGCAATAGCAACCAATACAAAACGCATTATATTTTTGTGCAGCTCAAGTAATCAACAAAATTAAATAATTAGATAGATTGGCAATTTTCATTTCAATTTTATGGAGAATACCCCAAACTAGAAAAAACGTAATTATCAAACAGCAGTGAATTTTTTAAGTACAGCACATTTTATAGCAGAACGTTATGCAGTAGACATGAAATATTTATTCAGATTTACTAAACAGAAAAACATAATAAAATAGCACCTTAAAATGTTAATTTGAAAGCAATGAATGTGTATAGAATGGGTAGGCAGCATAACATAATCATAAAGAATTAACCACACTATGCAAGGATTTGTCTCACTAGAGGCTTAGACAGGCAGACCATAATAGACATAAACTGAGGAGTCATTGCTCAAATCACTTCTGCTTCTATAGAAATTTAAAAAGCAAGCAACTCATCTCACATGTCCACCTGAGTTAGAAAGTCCTTAAGACCCTGTGATAATTGATCTTGATGGACAGTTTGACAGGCTTTAGAATTACCATGGAAACAAAGCTTTGAGCATATCTATTAGGAATTATCTAGGTTAGGTTAATTGGGAAGGGAAAACCAGGCCTAAATGTGGGCCATGCCATTCCAGGAGCACAGGTTCCAGACCAAAGAGGAGATATCAAGTGGAACAGTTACTAATCTCTCTCTCTCTCTCTCTCTCTCTCTCTCTCTCTCTCTCTCTCTCTCTCTCTCTCTGCTTTCATAACAGCTGCCTCATACTTCTACCGCCCTAACTTTCCCAAAGTGATGGAATATCTCCTACAAAATGCTTTTGTCACACCAACAACAAAATGAATTAAAACAAACCCAAATTTGACAAATAACAGGATTTTGAACAAAATTTTCATGTTTAAAGCCTTCATTATGCTGCCATAAACTAATGAAGGTTTTGTTGCTGTTGTTGTTTCTTTGAAATGGGAGCTTACTCTGTTGCCCTGGCTGGTCTAGAATTCAAACTCACTTTTCTCAGACACCTGAGAATCTGGATTAGAGGCGTATGTTCCCATTCCTGGCTCAGTTTTGTTCTGAACCATTTTTGCCCCAAAACCCTTCCATCAAGACATTATAAAGCCATTAATTTATGACTTCTCTTCAAGGTTTAATATTAGAGGTTCTATCTTAAGACATAAAGATAAGCTACTGGTCCAAGACTAGGCTCGGTTTGAGTCTCTGCCTCACAAGTAGAAAGTCCTGAGTTCAGATCCCAGATTACACATTAAAATGCCAAGAGGAAATGACAGAGGCCTGTACTTCTGGCTCCGGAAGGCAGAGCCTGGGAAACTCAGAGCAAAACAAAAGGGGGGTAGAGCAATTCAGGGTGATTCCTGAAGTCACCCTTAGGCCCCCACAGGTATACACAGTAACCTCTAACACACACACATGGTCACACACACAGGCATACAAATAGAAAAACATATGCAACAAATAAGTAAATATTTTAAAAAGGTAAGCTGTGAAACCTAAATTTCAACAGATTCCATTACTTCTTATTGCATTAGACAAAGAAATCATTAATGTCCACAGAATTCTAAAAATGAAAGAATGAAAACCCATTCAATCACTTTTAGTAATCACTTTTTCATACTTAATGCATACAACCCAAATGGAGGGCCTGCACTGCCATATTTCATATAAAATGCAGATATCTACATGCATAGAAAACATTCTACTTGGCATCTTGAAACAAACTGAACGCTTGTCTCAATTGAAACAACTGTTTTGCCGGCAAATGTTTCAAATTTGAAGACATTTCTTTCCAGGACTTCAAAAAGTCTAGTTTTTACTATAGTTATAAGTCACATACTTTGAAGGAAACTAACATTACTAAATCTTTTTAATGGAGAGACATATTCACTGGTGGAAAGCTGTACTCACAAGATGCGATTTTTTTTTGTAACAAAATGAAAACTTACTTAAAATCTGTTTCAACTATACTTATTCCTTCAGACATTATCAAAATGCTTTATTTCTAAAAAAAAGATTTACTACATAGATTTAAATTAAATAAGAGAACTGAAGGTGGAGAACTTTGGCTTAATATGTCATTCAAATAAATGAGCAAAAGTTTAAGAAACACTACAAATGGAATGCATCCTTTATTGATATACAACTTCCTCCTGAACTTAGAACTAGAACTATGAAAGAAGTTATTGATTCATATCTTCAACTTTTAAATACATCATTTAAATATTTAAACTTTGGATAAGTGTTGCCTGACTATTCCTACTTTAGCAGAAACAAATAACATTTACAGATTATATTCTCTACAGGAAGTTTTCTGCCTTGGCCTTTTATATTAATGCTTTATTTTTACATGTGTATGAGTAGGGAGTACATATATCTGTGAATTTAGGTCTTCATGTGTGTGGGTACACATGCATGTGAAGGTCCAGATGCATGTGTATCGTGGAGACTCGAGGTTAACATCTAGTGTCTTTGATCACTCTCCATATTTATTAATAAGATAGGGTCTCTTGCTCTGGCATTCCTTGTCTCAGCCTCCCAATGCCAGGATTTCAGTTAGTTGCTATACCTGCTCAGTTTTCATATAAATTCTAGAGTAGCAAAGCCCAGTCTTCATGCTTGCAGGACACGCACCATAATATCTATTGAATCGCCTGCATAGAACTGAATGCTTCATTCTTTCCACAATCCCACACAGTGCTACCTATCACCTTCCTGTAAAAAGTAAAGTTACTGGATTTCAAGCTAAGGCCACCTGCTGAAGTTCAGTTAAGTAATAACTGGCAGGTTAGTCAGGTACACTTGGGTACAACAGTGCACTGTGCTATCTCACAAAATTACATCATTAGAAAATACGAATCAAAATTATTCTGAGCTTTCATCTCACCCCAGTCAGAAGAAATATCATCAAGAAATCAAAACATAACAAATACTGGTGACGATGTGGGAAAAGAAGAACCCTTACTCACTTGTGGTGGAAGTACAAACTTGTGCGGCCATCATGGAAATGAGAGTGATGATTCCTTAGAAGGCCATAAAGAGAGCTACTCCAGCTATATCACACCTGGACACACACCAAATAACTCCATATCTTAGTATAAACATACCTGCTTAGCCATGCTCATTGCTATAGTTACTATATAGCAATAGTATTCACTATAGTTAGATAATGGAATTTGCACAGATTTTCATGAACAGATGATTCAATAATGAAAATGTGGTGCATAAACACAGCACAGGATTATTCAACTGTGAAGAAAAATATAATTTACATTGTCATAGTTAAGCACAGGTGTCAACTTGACTCTTGAGGGTTTGAGCTCTGGGCACAGGTGTAGAGAGTTGATGGTTGAATTAAGCCCAGAGCAAACCTGAAGGAGATTGTCTAGCTGGTGGGGAAGACCCACCCAGCCCATGGTGGGTGGGATTAGGCCCTGGATAAATCACAGAGAGCTGGTTGAGAGAGTTAGCATCCTTCCATATACTTGGCCAGACATGCTGGTTTGGCAAGTAAGGATTGTCCATCTCTCAGCCGTTATGGTGGCCAGTTCCCTCGGCCCTGGTGTTGGTGTGTGCTCTCCTGTCAAGCTGGACTATGAACTGTAACCGGACTATTGTAAGAAAGTAAACTCCTTGTTCCCTTAAGCTGTGTTCTGGTCATTTATCAGCAACCATGCAGGCGGACTGCAACATACATTAAATGGATAGAATTGATAATCAAGGCCCAGAAAGATGAACCCACATGTTCTCACTCACATGTAGCTTCAAATCTTTAGATTTGTACTTAAAGTGGGGTACTTATAGAAAGAAGCAAGGCATCACCAAAGGGGCACTGGAAGCAGGACTGCCTTACAATAGAGGAGACAACCAAGCGGAGATAGGAAAGCAGAGAGGGATTCCTAGAGAAGGGATTTTTAATAAAGATGGGAGTCATGGGATTAGAAGAGATGAAGGGCTAGGAAAGAAAGTTAAGCAAAATTAAGGGTGTATGATAAGGCCATAGGTAAATCTGTTCTTTTGTAACTCATCCAAAAATATTTATAAAAGAAAGTTAAGAGTATTAGAAGGCTGATACCCTGCAAGGCTGCATAATGTCACTTCTGACAGCCATTGGTTACTAAACAAAAACCCAATGCCAGTTGTAAAACACTTTGCTATGAGATGTTGATGAGGAAGATCTCGGCAGTCCCCGAACAATGAAGGTTCTTGCCGCACACCTTGACTGTTCACCTGAAACAGTCAAGAAGACTCTATTTCTGCAAACATCATAAACTGCACAGCATGTATTTTTAAGATATAGAGAAACTGAGCTTGAACGGAGCTGGAACTTTCCTCCTGCTGAAGCATCAGTGGTCTTTACCAGCTTTAAACCTATACTACAATACCAGTCTGCTAGGCACGAAGCATCCACTGGTACAATAGTGGTACAACGGCTCTCTAGCTCACCAATCACTTTCTGATTGACTGTGAAGCTCATTACACAGAGGGAATTAATGTCTGGTGCTATAAATGTAATAAAAAAAAAAAACTCCATGGCTGAGGAGGTCTTAGACCTAAGGGGTGAACGTAACATAATGATTTGGCTAATGTGACTTAGTGACAAGCCGTCATCCAAGTGTTTATGGTTAGGCCCATAGACAAATGCAACTCCTAGTTTTCAGAGTGTTCTCTGCTGTAATAAACAGTGATGAAAGCAGTGATTTGGAATCGTCCAAGTCGTTGAGAATAAAAGAGGGCTTATAGCTCTTCTTTTAAGGCTCAGGGATCACTGCATAAGGGGTGGCAGAAAGAAAGAGTTGGAAGGTGGGGAGAAGGCAAGGCACAGCAGCCATGATCACCTTCACAGGACTCTTGGCCTGGTAGCAGTCCAGCATGGAGAAGCACACAAGGGCTGGCTTCTCCCTGCTGCCCACCGATGCATTGGCCTCTCCCCACTGCCCACCAATGCATTTTGAGGGAGAGACAGTCAATGTCCTCTCCAGTTTAACCACTGTGGAAACTTTCAAACCATGACAAAGCAGACAGCACTTGTTAAATAAAGGATCTCAGTACCAAACAAAAAGTCATGAATGCTATAAAAAGGACTTCTCAGAGGTGGGGGTAAGGAGACTAGAGAACATGGATGTACTGTATGCACGTGTGAAACAGTCAAAGAACAAATTCAATGGAAGTAATAAAAAAGAAATTCAAATCCCTATTTTTGGTAAGTACAAAGCTCAACTGAAATGGATTAAAGACTTGAATATGTATGGCTTGAACCTGTGAAGCATTTTTAGGAAAAAAAATAGGAGGAAAGTTGTATGACATTAGTCTGAGGAATGACTGCTTCTTTGGATATGACGGAAGACAGACAAATGAGGTTCTGTCAAACTAAAAAGAGTATGCATATCAAAGGAAACAGCAGAGTGAAGAAACAACCCACAGAGTGGGAGAAAATATGTTCAAACCAAATGCCTGACAAGGGACAAATACCCGAATATACAAAAAAATCAATTTGACAGCAATAAAACAAGCCCTCAGATTTAATGGACAAAGGACCTGAGCAATTCAATTCAATTTCTCGAAAGAAAACATACAAATGGCCAAAAGCTTCATGAAAAAAAATACTTGACATCAGTAATGATCTAGAAAATTGTAGAGTAAAATCATAATGAAATGTCACCTCAATTCTATTAGAGTGGCAATTACCAAAAAGATAAAAGATACATTGGCAAGAATACAGATTATAGGAAATCCTTGCATATTATTTGAAGGAATATGAGTTAATACAGCTTTGATATAAATAATAAATAAGCTATTAAACAATTTAAAATAAGAATATCGAAGGATCCAGAAACTTGACCTGCAGACATACAGCAAAATAAACTAAAATAAGTATGTGGAAGAGATATAGGAGCTCTCATGTTCACAGAAGTCAAAATAAGTGGGGAACCAGGGAACCAGACCAGCCAAATCTCTCCCCATCGTAAAGCTCAGGGAAACTTGGGGAAAAAGGGGGTGGCAATATTGTAAGAGCCTAAAGATGGGAAGGATCAACCACATGCAAGATACTCCACAAAAGTCAGGGCTGCAGCAGCCAGAATATAGCCACAATGTGACTGGACCTTGCCTGAGCTGCACAATGGGTGATATGTCAACAACTCTCCCATAGTCTAGCAGGGATCACAGGGAAGAAGTCTTCAAGCTGTAGGATCTTTAGAGGCAAGGGGTTAAACAGTCATAATAGAGTTCCCATACTAGCAGGCAGTCAAAGGAGGGGTCCCAAGCTATGCCACTGAGTCCCCCGAACCCTTACTGTGTAGATGACTCAGAAGGAAATTCAGCAGATGCTCTGGAGGATGGGAGGGAAATAGCAAGAAACACCAAGAGAAGAGGAGAGAAGGAAAGGAGTGAAAGGGAAGGGGGAAGTAGAAGTGGGGGAGAGTGAAAAAATGGGGAAAAACAGAGGGGAAAGGAAGGGGGAGAGAGAAGAAGGGAGTAACTATTGAGCTTGTATAACTAGGCAAAAAATGTAATAAAAAAGTGGGTAATGAGGATTACTGCCTGCTGTGTTAGAGGATTCGTGCAGTGGTGTGGTCCTCACATCAGGGAGCTGTGGATTTGTTTAGATGTTTGAACTATGTGGGGTCCCACACAAAGAAAAAAATACAAAAGGGATCCCAAACAGTTCAAACATTTTTTTCTCTGTGTGTTGTGTAATGCTTTGATATTGCATGTCTACTGACAGTTTGGGAATTTTGTTTCCTGTACAACTTTTTAAGAGACTTCTTATTTTAAATTTTTTAAAGCAATAAAGTTATGAAAAAAATAAACAGGTATGCAGTAAACTCAAAAAGTCATCAAAAGGCAGTAAAATAACTTAAAGTGACACATATATTACTATATAATATATACATATCTGTATATATATGTATATATGGTGGAGTACTATTCAGCCTTAAAGGATAAGATAGCATGTCATTTGCAAAATTAAAAAAAAATGAATACTGTTGAAAATTCTACAAAGTAAAATGAACAGATAGATGTATGTTCATGTTGTGGCAAATTTTATAGTTGAAGTTCTTACTTCTTTCGGGAGCAAAGACAAGGGTTGCAGACAGCTTTTAAAATGTATGTAAAAGTAATAACAATGATGAAAGTAGTTCACTGACTTTCACTTTAAATAAAATGAAGCATAAAGTTTTCAGGATACAAACCATTTGGTGCAATGAATTCTAAAGTTTATAGAAAAATTTTTATATAAATTATCAAAGGTGTTGAGATGTATTCAATTGTACATACTCTGTATAGGCACATAGCTCTATAAGAAAACATATCCCATTAAAAAGATCTATAAAAAGTTAGATAACCAATTGTAGCAGCATGTGGAGAGACTTATGAGAGAAAAATCTGGAACAGATTTCAAATGACAGCAAAAGCCATGCTGCTGTGGAAAGAAGTTCTAGAAACAGGTGCAGAAAGATGGGCACATGGGAAGGCAGCCATGAAGCCTGACAGCATTCTGGGAATAAAATAATAATATTTGGAATTTATGCCATACTTTTTTTCCTTCGAGAATTTAGCACACATCAACTATTAATCATCAAACACCCACATGAATATTTCTTTCCTCATTATCACACTGCAAAATGATGAGTCGCTCCTTCTCAAATACATAGTACAAATCATATCTTTCTGTGCGTTTTTTTACATTAAACTTCTGTGAAATATTTGTCTTTTCATCTAAAACTAATTAAATTGGTGCTTTTGGTGTTTTCAACAGACTCCTGCCCTAAACAAATCCAAAATTGGATTTCTTATTACTGATAGATTTCCTTTGGGAATGACATCAGGAATTATAAAAGTAAGGGTAGACCACATTTGCTGAGGTGTAAAACCCAGGAGAGCATATTAAAGATATTAAATGACAAATTGAATACTGAAAACTTCTGTAGTTTACAAAGTGCATACACAGTTTGCTTGGGCTTCAGAGCAGTGTTAAATGACTGTTACTCAGGGTCTTACCAGCCAACCATCAAATCCAATAGCCTTTTTCAAAGAGCTATGAAAGCTGCCATTTCATACTTTCAACTTGGATCTTCTCAAATAAAGTTGAATCTAGTTAAAAATCCTCATAATAGTCATTTCTCCTCTATCAATGCTGCTCTCAAAACAAAGAAGGCTACAATCTTTTCTAGGAAATAGTTTCTAGAACATCTAGAGCAATCTGATTTTTGATATCTAGCACCACCGCTTCTTAGCTGTGTATGTCAGATAAATATGCACCACACACATAATACACATAATAAATGTCATCATATTATTACATCATCAGTAATAAGGATAATAATCTATCATCATTACTATCCTCTTTATTTGCAAGATCATCTAATCTAATGGCATCAATAAAACCTGTTTTCCATATTTTCATCAACATTATACCTTGCTGATATAATCTTTTTTCTTGAACTCTAATTCTCACTATCAGTCACCAGGTGAGTATGTCCATGACCACACCATTGAAGTCACAACTTCAATAAACTCCAATACTCTCTCCTTCCACATGTCTTTATTCAAGTAACAGATTACAAGATACCACTTATATTTTCTATACCATTTTATTATTATACCATCCTATGCAAAAATCTGTCACTGGACCACATTCTTATAATAGTTTGCCTGATCTAGACATTCCACATAATGAGAATCATATAATACATGGTCTTTTTTTTAAATTTTTTTTCTTATTTATTCAATTGTGGGTGTATGCATGTGTGCACGTGTGTGTATGTATGTGTGTATGTGTGTAGAACCACGGACGAATTCCGGAACCACCATGAACCGCCTCCACCTCCTCCTTGTTTACTCTGCCCTGGGATTCACAGGCTCCATCCCACCAGGACCAGAAACACAGGCTGCCCCTGCTTCCGCCTGGAGTCTATACGTGAGGTCTAGGATCCAAACTCAGGACCTTCCGCCTGCAAGGCAGAGGCTTAACCCCTGAGCCACCTCTCCAGCCCCATAATACATGGTCTTTTGTGACTGGATGCTCCCATTTATCACAGCATTCTCAGACCTTACCTGTGCTATGATATGATGTGATTGTAGTCCAGTAATAGTCTATCACACCACGTATTATTTCCCCCATTGGCAATTACAAATAATGTTGACATAAACATTACTGTGTCATGTTATTTGTACCTATATCTTATTTTCTGCTGTATATATTACTGGAGTGGAATTGCTGAAGGAAACATTAACTCCATGCTTCAATGAGAAACTGACAGACTTTTACAAAGGAGTTATGCTATTCTACATTCTAGTTAATGGTGTTATCATCTATCTTTTTGAAATGGCTATTCTAGTAATGGAAAAGTTACTAATTTCATAGTTTTTAAAATTCTGTCTCTGTATGCATGTACGTATACATATGCGTGCACGCGTGTGTGTGTGTGTGTGTGTGTGTGTGTGTGTGTGTGTGTAAGAACACACATACCACAGTGAACATGTGACATCAGAGGGCAACTTTTCAGGAGTCATTTCTCTATTTCAACCTTGTGGGCTCTGGGGATCAAAGTCAAGTCATCAGGCTTGCATAGCAAATACTTGTGCAAACTGAGCTGTCTTTTCCAGCTCAATTTTGAGGTTTTGATTTGCACAACCCTAATGGATAATGAGCATACTTTCATGTGCTTAATAACTGAACATAATTCTTTAATAAAATTATAAAACTTTCTCTAGACTTTTCACTAAGGATCCCAACAGCTGAAACTAACTCCTCAAAAGTAGACATAATCATAAACAGCCAGCTCATGCAGTCAATGGTGTAACGAGCTAAACATTGGTTATGTAGAATACAACCATCCTGGAGGGAATGGGATGCACTGATGAAGGGAGGGGACGGAAGGAAGGGGAGAAGGAGGGGAGCAGGGATAATTACTCAATAATTAAGAAAAAGTAAAAAAATAAAATAAAATAAAATTTTAAAAATTAAAAAATTTAAAAAATCAAATAAACTATTTCTCAGTTTAAGCTGGTTATCTCATGTTTTTGGTACAATAATGGAAAATTAAATTACAAATCCTTTTGTTTTAATTTTGGTTCAAATATTGAGACAGTGTGAATTGTTTCTGTGGCATGCTAGGGTATAACTATGTATAGTTAAGTTATTATTGGAAAGTCTTCCCACTGCATCTATTTCACATGATAGTTCATATTGTTCACTTGAGGAGATAAGGAATCATCTAAAAGATAAGCATTTGTGCCTGCCTAGGAGAGATTATCTAGACTAGATAAAGTGAGATGTGAAAGCTCACCCTAACTGAACACAGCACATGAGAAGTGATTCTAGACTAAGCAAAAAAAGGAGAACGCAGACTGAGAACTAGCACGCTCGGTCTTTGCTTCCTGACTCAAATACATGTGACCTCCTACTTCAAGATCCTGGTGCCTGCTCACTGCACTCTCAAACTGTGAGTCACAATAAACTTTTCCTTCCTGAACATGAATAAGCACATACAGGCCGATTATAGCATTTGGAACTGGAAATACACATTCTTAATATTTTGAGACCTTTCATGTTCAAATTGTAAAAATATGGCACGCATTAATGACATGTATACATGTCACTAAGACCACCTCTCACAGATATGCCCAGAGACCATCCTTAAACTAAAGGATCAAAATTAACCTTAATCTGAAGAATCCCTCTCAAGTGTCTCTAAAGGCTGCCTCTTCAGTGTCAGGTTGACAATTAGTAACCTTCACAAGAAGAAAGCATAACTGTCAAGTAATAAAACCCATGGCCTTAAACAGATCAAGAGCAGGCTCTAAAGACAACTTTGTTGGAATAAGGGTGGAATTTCCTAAAATAGGTTACTTCATACTGTAGAGAGCAACTTGCAGATGTAGGTTAATGATAGAATCCAGAATCATACTTTTTAATGTAAAAGACAGTTAAATCATCCAGTACATTCTCATTCTCAGTCCCTTTCTGTCAAAATGCAGAAACATAGAAAATTAGGTGGATTTTATGAAGATTTGAAAAAGCACTTAAAGCCAATTAGGAAATCATGCATATTCTTATTAGAAGGCAAAACATTCTACAGATTATTTAGTACACTGAAATGCTGAATAAGAGAAAAACTTAATAAAGGAATTGGATAACACAAACTAGAACTGGTTTGCCCAATCAATGATACATTCACATAGCAACCAACTAAAGACCCACCACACTTCTACCCTGCTTTCTTGATTCTCTTTTTTCTGTGTACACAAATCTGATTATGTCAAAATAAATGCTAATAAGGGGCATTAATATCCATTTTTCACAGCTTCTTAACATTTGGTAAACACATGACTTTTTTTCTCAAAAGATTAGATACATCTTCCAGTCTTACCAAAGAAATTTACTAGGAATGAACAAAATTAGCTTAAATCATATGTTAAAGTCATCCTATATCAAATCTGACGCAAATTCAAATGTACAAAATGGAATTAATTTCCCTTCAGGCGCAGAGAGAAAGCATTCAGAGTTTTAGAGAGATTACTGCTAAAAATAACATAATAGGAGGCCTGGTGCATAATCCCATGCACCAGGTGAAGAAATGGGAGTGGGGTGCTGAAGAAAGGTCTCACTGATTAAAAGCTTTGCCTCACAACCAAAAAGACCTGAGTTCTGATCCCTAAAACCACATAAAAATGCTATTGGACATGGTGGAGGCCTGCCATTTCAGCTCAGAACATGGAGCCTGGGAAACCCAAGAGCAAAGCAATAAGGAGAGAGAGCAATCCAGCGTAATTCCCAAAGTCACCTTTGAGCCTCCATGACACACACTCAAGTGCCCTGTAGCATAAACACACACACACACACACACACACACACACACACATACACACGACACATAACCCACATGCATACATGTGCACATAAAATCATCTAAATGGGATCATCAATATCAATGATCCTGTCAAGAAACCAAACTTAAGTTACTACGTGACTCTCTGAGAACTCAGGATGAGACAACAATTTGTATAAAACACCTCATTTGACTGAGAGAAAAAGGGATATCTAGAGAGAGAGGCAGAGACAGAGAGGGAGAAAGCATGCCTGTGCATCCCATGCGACACTGATGAGATCAGAGGACAACCTTTAGAGGAAAGTTCTCCATCCACCATGTTAGCTTCCAGGCATTGAATTCCCATCACCAGATTTGAGAACAGGCACTTTCCTGGTGAACTATTTCACTGAGTCCAGTCATTCACTTTTTTACAACAAGCCAGAAGACATGACAATGAAGCCCCTTCTAACTTTCCTTATAATTCCTCATAAAAAACGAGTATTGTGATGTTAATCAATCTTCTCTTCTGACTCCTGTTTCCACTACACAAAGAATTGACCAATCAATTCTCAACCAATTTTGGTTCTTCTTTTGTGCTTTCTTCAGGATTTACTGTAAAATAAATTAGCCTATTCTTCTCAATCCATTTGAACACTTATATTGTTTGGAATAAAGCATTACCTGTATCTAGAGTAGAAAATAAAGCCAATTAAGGCCCTTAAACTAAATGGCTCTAATTTTGTCCTTGGACTCTTTTATGTAAGAAGATTTTATGGACACAACAGTGTTGAGGACCTATTATATTATCAAGCTTAACAACTGATATTTTGCACCCATTATTTTATAAAGCCAGCACAATTCTGTAGAATAACTTTTATTATCCAATTCTGTAAGAATATTAAATCTTAAAGAAACCAACAAATTTGTTGAAAAGAACACAATACTAAGTCACATTCTTCGAATATTGGTTACTTAATACCAAAATCAATATTTTTATATATTATTCCAGAAAATGCTATAAACCTATTCCATTCTTGTGAAATCATTTCTAGAACTAGAAGAGACTCTGTAAATCATTTAGACTTTTGCACAAAATAAATCTCAAAGATATAAAATGCCTTGCCTAAGAACTCATTATAAGTCAACATCAGGACAGAAACTACAACTCATTAATATTTTCCATGAAAGTAAAATTCTATAAGGTAGGTATTATAATGCACATTTTACAAATAATAAAACTGAAGCTCAGGAAGTTAATTTTCCAAGATCATAAACAATTACAAGAGAATAAACAGGGACGCTTTTCCTTCCAGAAGTCTGATTGAATTCAAAGTTTTAACCACTGTGTTAGAATCTATCTCTGCTACAAACTAGACTTCTAATATATATATATATATATCCTTAAACTCATTCCTAACAAATTCCAACTAAGGTAGTCAAATAGAATACTCCTTTACTGCCAGACAGGTTGTTACACACCAGTTATCCCAGCATTCAAGATGATGAGGCAGAGGGATTTAGAGGTCAAGGAAAGCCTGCAGCAGATAGCAAGACCCTGTCAAAAAATAATCCTCCCAAATGCTATGAATTTTGTTGATTTTTTTCTAGTTTCACCAGCACAATGAGTGGTTGTCTCTGCCCCTGTTCATCCCCACTCTCTTCCCCCTACCCCTTCTACCCTATTTCCCCCTTAACTAATTCATCCCACCACTCCCTCCCACCGTCCTGTCTGCCTTCGTCAGTGGGCCCTAGGATTCCCTCTGGATTGTCTGCTCCACTAGGGGCTCAAGCCTCTATGGCAGATCAGGAGGCCCTTCCTTGGGTAGACCCACTGATAGGGGCACTCCCCTTCACCTGTCTAACTCTAATCCCTGCAATTCTCATGGCCAATTATTATTTCTCTTGAGATCTTCTCTAGTCTATGGGGAATGTTAATATGTCAGTCATAGTGCAGGTCCTTCTGTACACTTGGCCAGACATGCTGGTCTGGCAAGTAAGGATTGTCAGTCATAGTGCAGGTCTGGTGAGGATAAGTCTTATTGTAGTAAGTTTCTGGATACAGCAACCCTGCCTTGTCCAGTGGTTCACCTCCCCATCTTCAGGCTCTTACATATCTTACCACCCACCTCTTCTACGAGATTTCCTGAGCCCCAGGATGAGACGGTATCTTGTTGATCTGATTCTGGCTGAGTTTCTTTCTGCATCTGAGATATTTCACTCAGTATGATTTCTTCCAGTTCCATCCATTTCCTGGCAAATTTCATTAGAGCATCTTTCCTGACAGCTAAATAGTATTCCATTGTATATACGTACCATGTTTTCATTAATCAACTGTTGGATATCTAGGTTGATTCCATTTCTTTGCTACAGTGAAAAGGGTTACTATGAACATGCTTGTACATGTGTTTCTGATTCAGGGTACAGTGTTCTTTGGGAATATTCCCAGGACTGGTACCTCTGGGCTGTATGAAATTTAAATTTTTAACTTTTATAGAAACCTTCAAATTGATCTCAAATGGAGTTATAGACTTTACAATCCCAGCAGCAATGTATGGGGGTCCCCTTCACCTCACATCCACACCAGCATTTGCTGTATTTGGCATCATAGACATTCTGACTGCAGTGAGATGATACCTCAGGATGAATTTTTTTAAATCTCGTTTTACTCTCTTTATGAAAATATAAAAATAATGATTGGTGCTGTAGATGTAGTTCAGCAACAGAGTACTTGACTAGTATGTTCGAGACCCAAGGTTCAAGCTCCAGTATTCTTAAAAATATATTATATTTTTATTACATAAAATATTATATATAAGTATTGTCATAAGCACAGGTGTCAACTAGATGGTTGAGGGTTTGAGTTCTGGGCACATTTGTGAGAATTAGTGGTTGAGTTGGGCCCAGAGCACACCTGCGGGAGATTGTCTAGCTTATGGGGAAGGCCCAGTCCATGGTGAGTGGGACTAGACCCTGAACAGGTGAATAAAAACCAAGAGCTGGCTGAGGAAGTTACCATCCTTCTGTACACTTGGCCAGACATACTGGTCTGGCAAGTAAGGATTGTCTGTTTCTCTAATGTGGCCAGTTCCCTCGGTCCTCATGTTGGTGCATGCTCTCCTGTCAGGCTGGACTGAGAACTATAACCAGACAGTGGTAAGGAAATAAACCCCTTGTTCCCTTAAACTGTTTGATGTTCACTTATCAGCAACCACGCAGGCTGCTTCCAATAAGTATATACATTATTTTGAAAATATATTATATTTAAGGACAGCCATATGACTAACAGTAAATATATTTTAAAATTGCATTCAATCAAAATTAACTGAATCCTGGGAGATGGCTTAATTGATAAAGTACCTACTGTGTGAATATGAGGACTTGAGTTCACATCACCAGCTCCCAGGTAAAACATAAGGAGTGGTAGCATGTATCACGAACCCAAGGGTTGGAGGGACAGACACAGTCCGTCCCTGGAGTGCAAAACAATCAGTGAGTGCTGGATTCAAAGAAAGACCTAATCTGAATCCCTGGCCTCCCCATGCATAAGCATACTCACATGCTCAAGAGCACACAGAAAAGAACAAACACTCACCAGATATTTACACAGAGAGACACGCTTTATAAGGCATACTGCTTATGAGGTTAGTAACGTAATTCACCAAGGAACAAAAAGCACACACAGGTTTAAAAATCATGTAAGTCTAATTTTATCACTTTCCAGAAACCCACTTCATTCCTTTAAACTTCAGTTAATTAGTCAAAAATATACATAAAGCAGCAGGTGAGGTAAAATGAATAGAAGGAAAATCTGAAAGCCTTGGAAGATGAATGTATAGATACAAGAGTCCCAGCAATCATGTAGTGTGCATAGACTCCTGGTAAGGGTTGACATTCTCTGCCTCAGAAGCAAATGACTTTTCCTGATTCCTGAAATATGAAGGAAGAGATAAGGACAAAAATGATAGTAAATGAGAACTAAGGGATTTCTTTCGGGTAAAACTCAGAAAATGCAGGTTTTAATAAATAGTCTTATATTTACATGAGATTATAAAAATTTTGGAACTGTGAAACACAAAAATTTACAAGAAACAAACAAGGTAGTAATTCAATTCCAAGTTATTGGAACTATTCCCCATGTTCAATGATAGGAAAATATAGAGAATGCATAGCTTTACTTAATTGCAGTGGAAAATAAAAAAAAATAAATGATTAAACTTGTGCAATAACATCATACACATATCAAATAATATATAATACAATGCATCCCAGAAGGGTAAAAATCGCAAGGCCCTGAACTGAAACTACTAAGGTGATCATCTTTACTGGTACTCCTACTAAAGGCATTAAGTCATGGTGAGTGAGCTGATTCCCCTATATAACACTGTTAACATGCCTTCAAGGGTGTCCTTTTCCCTTAAACCTCTTTGAAGAAACTTTGGAAGAATCACTCAAAGTTATTAATCACTCTGAATCATGACATGCCAAATAAAGGATTTTTTTATTGACAGTCATCTAGCCCAGGTTGGCCTTGAACTCAGAATACTCTTGGATCAATGTCCAGAGTGTGGGGATTGCATGCATGGATCTCTACACCACATTGTATCTTTTTTTTAAAACTTGATTTATCGTGTGTGTGTGTGTGTGTGTGTGTGTGTGTGTGTGTGTGAGAGAGAGAGAGAGAGAGAGAGAGAGAGAGAGGGGTATTATGTGTCCCTGTGTAGAACGTAGGGTGACTTAAAGAATCATGCTGGGGGGCTGGAGAGGTGGCTCAGGGGTTAAGCCTCTGCCTTGCAGGCGGAAGGTCCTGAGTTCAGATCCCAGATCCCACGTATAGACGCCAGGTGGAAGCGGGGGTGGCCCATGCTTCTGGTCCTGGTAGGGCGGAGCCTGTGAATCCCGGGGCAGAAGGAGGTGGAGGCGTCCATGGTGGTTCACGAATCGTCCGTGGTTCTACACATACACACACACACACACACACACACACACGCGCGCGCGGTGGTTCTACACATACACATGCACATGCACACAGTTGAATAAATAATAATAATAAAAAAATAAAAAAAAAAAAGAATCATGCTGGATTGCTTCTACCTCCTTTTTTGCTTCACTCTGGGATTTCCCAGGCTCCGCCCACCAGAATCACTGTTTCTGCCTGGTGTTTTTAGGCGGGATCTGGCATCTAAACTCAGGACCTTCTGCTTGTGAGACAGAGTTTAGCCATCTCTCCAATCCTGCACTGTATCTTTTGTGTAATTTTGAAATAAGTACATTCAAAGAAGTGTTTTCCATCTTTCTATTTAAATATTCAAGCTATGATTTTACACTATATTCAGAAATGCACATCTTAAACTGGATATGCTCAGAAATGTGCTTCTACCTACATGCTTTCATATGTAAGTACTCTCCTCATGCTTTCTTTATTCAAGAATATTTGGCAAACTCCATACTTTCTGCAAGTATCAAGCATCTACTTATTGTTTAATCACCTGATTGTTCCTATTATTTTGCACTTCCAAAATGTGAACTCATTGCATTAAGTTATAGCATATGTGTGATGTGGTAGAAAGACATGTCAGAAAAGGTGAAAACATAAAAAGTATTGATAATATATAGAAACTTCTACCTTTTTACTAATAAGTTAGAAATGATAGAACACAAAGTGACATATATAATAATAAAATAAAAAGATACATTAAAAGTAAATGAACAATTAAAATGTCCCTTCAAGCAATCATGAGTGGATGCCACAGGGGTGAGTTATTAAGCAACATCCTGATTCAATTGCAAATCAAGTTTCAACCAAAGTAGTAAATCATACAATTTAGTAGTAAATCATACATATTTAGAGCTACAAGTTTGCATTTAAATCAGGTCCAAATACTTGTTTTAAACATTAGGTCCAAATATTTGTGATGTGAAAAACAAACAACTCAATGCATTGAAAACCTTTTATTCACAAAAAGTACAACTTAAGTAGGGAAATCTTCTCTGTTACCTGTTTTCTATCATCACTCTGACATCTGAACAGATGGGAAATTCCTCCTTCTAATCCAAACTGAGTACAGAAACTTCAAATAGGAAAAACTTTCTGGCAATGGTTTACAAAGAGTGCTTAAATCCATTCCAACAACACAGTGTGGGAGTGTTTCAGCACAGACTGTAACAGTTTCAGGTTCATCATTATCTCCTGAGGATACCTTTGATAAATAAAGTCTTACAGCAACATCGAGCTCAAGTTTCATCTTTCTTGAATAGACGGTAATATTTCTTTATTTTCAACATTCCAAACCTAACAGTGAGGGATTCTAAAATGCCAACAACTTTCAGTAATAACAATGTATTTTCAAGCTTTAGAATGAAATTATATAAATGTCAAAGTCTTTTGGCTACTTTCCCCCAACTCTGGCAAACTACATAAGTAGGGGCAGGATTTTTCATATGTTAAAACCATCCCCCACATCATAGTTAATTAAGATATTCTTAAGTCACCCTTCCCAAAGTAATATCCTTACCATCTCACCTCTTGCATTTCTTTTTTCTCCCTCTCCATAATTCAAAATATTAAATAAGTTAATTTTTGTTTGCCTGAGGAAGAGGTGTTTGTAAAGTATGGAGACAGTTTCTTAATTCTCTTCATTTCTCTTCTACCAATCTAAATGTCTTAGTAAAAATAGAAAGCAGTAAAAACAACAAAAGAAATGAAAACAGACAAAACAAAAAAACAAAACAAAAAAAATCACTAACAATACAACAAGGGTAATACAAAGAAAAATCAGTACTATATCAATGCAGTAGGAACAATCTTAAAAATCTAGTCTTGCCATTGCTTTGGTAATAAAAGAAAAAAGGAATGAGCCCTGTGGAAGACTGTAAGAGGAGTGGGAAAGATGAAATCTTTGAAGTCTAATCTGACCAAGACTTCTTTCGGTCTACCCTACCCCAGAGATATACCCTGAATGATGCAAAATCTGCTAGAATCTACTCTTAAAAGACACTGCATCAGCCCAATGTACATGTTATCAAATATTACCAATTTCTTTATCAGAATTCTTCAGTTGACTTGATGAAATAAAATGGTTTTCAATTACAGAGCAACTCAGAGATGTTGTCTTGCTTCTAAATGTTCTCTACTGAATCTCAATTTGAAAAAGACAAATGCATTTACATGGACCTTATCCACTGTTTTGTCACACTAATTTTTCATATAGGTCCTGTTCTGTTGGAAGCAGATAAACTCTGAATAGTCATTGAGCAGTTAAACTTAGCAAATCCATAGCACACAGTACAAAGAGAAAAAAGTGATGTTCCAACTTACATGTTCTCCAGAAACCACTGTGGAATCCTAAAACATGTCACCTTGACAAATACATCTTTGCTATATTTCAGTATGGCAATTCAGAAAAACTTCAGACCTCTGTAAAATATGATTAACTCTGAAATCATCCTTTTAAAGAAACTTGTGTGGCCGTACCTTAGCCAGTTATCACCTTGGCTGATCAAGGAAGATCTTTTACACAGCAGGAAGATATGGGAGATGGGACCCTAGTGATACAAAGATTACCAGAGGTGAGCACTACATGAAAAATGCATGTCTGAAAGCACACATCTTGTTCGGATTATACACAGTCTCTATTGTTCTGTTAGTCTTCCATAGGCAGCTGCCACTCACAGTAATAGGCCTGGTGAGACATGCCTGATAACACATGTTATATGAAAAAAAAAAAACTGCTATAGATTAGGTATTTACTAATACTTACCCTTCGCTACACACACACACACACACACACACACACGCACACACACACTTTTGTTATATTATTGTCAATTCAACATGTGCCATCTATTATTAAATATTTTATAATAATATCAAACTTACTCAATTGAAAAATCTCTCTCACACACACACACACACTTTTGTCATATTATTGTCAATTCAACATGTGCCATCTATTATTAAATATTTTATAATAATATCAAACTTACTCAATTGAAAAATCTTATTGCATAAGGTTAACCAAATACCACATAGCTAAAAAAGAAAAAAAATTCACAGAAGACATTAAGGTCTACTAGATAATAACAACAAAACAACGAGCACTTGAAATTATTCAATTTTAGTTTTAAATTGAAGCAAAATATTCACATTCTCAAAAGTTATCTAAACCTATAACTGAAGCAGCTAATAGTGAAACTGCTGTACATTATGGTACCAAGCTGACACGGGCAAGCACAGGGATCAGTTTAGCAACCTAGCGTAACACTTAAATTGGGTTATGTATCACTCCTCTAATAACAATGCACTTAGTACTCAATACTCTAATGTGAACATATTATGTGCAAACATCCTCTCCAAAAAATGTATCTCACAAGCTGTTAGCAACTGAAGAACCCAATCCTGCATCTTACTGCGCTCATACAATCCTGTCTGAAAAATAAAGCAAGTATTTCCTCCTAAGAACCATCAAACTTAGACAAATTTCAATGATACTCCAGTTATGTCTGAGTAGAAGGGAGGGGGACTGAGCTTACATGAACTAGTTTAGGATACATAGCAAACAAATCATGTCTTTTGAGTGAACTTTTAAAGAAAACAAGATGTTTACCATCTTATGCATTGGTAAAACTGACCTTGTATATGATTAAAATCAGAAGCATTATGGGAAGAAATATGAGCAACTTGCAAAGAAGTTATATAAAATTTAATCTGCCAATCAAAATAGATAAACACCTAAATTATACCCCTTAATAATTAGCCTCTCCTTCCTTCAGTCTCAATAAAATGAAGTTCCAATTAGTAACCCTATCCACTGTCACCAGTATCTGGTCTACGCAATGCTTTCTACTGAATAAAGTTTCCTTGATACTTTTGCAATGTGTGTGAGTCTTCATTGTAACAGCTTGACTAAGAGACAAGAACCTGGCAAAACTACTTCAGACTACAAACTATAACAAATTTACATTTCAAATTTAATATTCTTTACCTTTCGATTCATTATTATCTTTTTAGGCCTCCTTTATACAACATGAATGAAATAAATTATGAGTTAGTTACTTCTTCCTGGGAGTACATAGTCCTTACCAAAAGAGTATTTATGACAAGCACTGAAATGGTAGGAACAAAACACAAATTCAAAAATGCTTGCAATAAAGTATAAACTATGAACACAAGCAACCCACAGATGAAAGGAAGAAACTGAAAAGAGGTTACAGTAAAATCAGTATGTCCCAAAACTTTGATGACTTAAGTCATAATTAACTTTTGTAATGGCAAAGAAGACTGGGAAAAGAAGTTAATAAAGGATAGGTATAAAAAAGCAAAAATTTAGGCAAAAATATTTGTGAGAAAAAAAAGGTTGTAAAAGTGGAGTCCAAAGACAACATTTTTAAAATAAAAAAAAAATGAGAAAAAGCATGACTAGGTACTACAAATTAAATAAGCAACAATAAGTAATTGCGTCTACACTCTAGAGAAAGGGCAAAAGGAAACAGGAAGAGAAGAGAAAGACCTGGGGCGTAGACAAGAATAAATAGCACCGATCCTCCTTCCTGACTGCATCAAGATGAAAATGCTGTACTTTAAAAGTAATCAGCATAAAATATGGAAATAAGGCTCTTGTAACCTACTGACCTTTAGATGCTACAAAATGAAAGAAATAAATGCAACTTATATCTTACCAAGAATTCTCTAGTTGTATAAAACCTAAATATAAATAAAAAATCCAAAGATTCAGTAAGTTTAAAAAGTAATAATTTTGTAGATAAATAGGAAAATATATACAAAGTTATGATAGAAGAAATTAAACAAAACAAACAAAATTTAGTTGAGTAATCATATGAAAAGAGGATAGGTTAAAGAAGCTAAAAAGAAAAAGCTGTTAATCTTCAGACAAATTAATTTCTAAACAGAGATAGTCACTTTTAATAAGAATTTGTGAAAGCGAGCATTTGAGAAAGCTGGACAGATAAATATATTCCTTTGCCACATTCATAATTGAAAACACATAAAAAGTAAAAAAAATGGGTGATAAGATGAGGTGGTTTTGTGATCAATAAATCTAAACAAATTGAAAAATGTTAAAAATGAGGTTTTTCTCAGAATTTTCACAGGTTAACACATTCAAAGAAATAAGAAAAAGATTATTCTTTTCGTTGATTGATTAATTTGTGCACAAGAATTCAAACCAGACTGCTGAGAATACTGTACAAGCACTACACTATTGAAGCACATTCCAAACATGTTTATAAAACAGGAATAAATGACCAAACAAAATTTTAAGATCATCTCAAAAAAGGAAACTTAAGGATAGAATAATTGCTTTGTTATTAATTTCCAAGAAATGAGAAAAAGGATATACTTTATTTTATCAAACACAATAATTATAGTGATTATAAGATACAGCATTAACTTTGTATATTATGAAAATGCTATCTGACAAACTATGAAATATTGATTGTAAAATGAATCTCAATTTCAATCAATACTTGAAAAACGCCATTTCAGAAGACTGACTACAAGATATACAACCAAAGACAAGCACAGTAAAACAAAACTGCAATTTTAACAACTGGGACTAAGAGGCAGGATTATCAAGAGTGGGATGCTAGCTTAGGTTACAAGAAGAGTCCAATCTTAAGAAAACAATAGACCAAGGTAAGGCTCAATGATACATCACTTGTCTAGCATTCAGGAGACCCTAGGTTTGATTTTCTGCATGAAAAGAGATAGATGGTGGGGGCGGGAGGGAGGGAGTAAATCTACAAAGATTATTCTTCCTGAATTTCCTTCAAGCATTCGACCTACATCCTCCATGGACAGCACACTTAAGTTCTGTAATAAGTGGCTGGAGGCATTTACTAAACAACTATAGCTGAGAACTTTAAATAAGCTATCAACTTGCTAGGAGTTAAGTCCCGCGCTTTATTCTGGGTTCATTTCTTCCACCTCGTGGGATAATGAAGGGATTTAGAAAAAAAATATTGAAAAAAGTGTCTGAAAAATGACTAAAGACTATTAGGCACTTATTTGTGAGTTTTCTTCTTATTCATATTTTCTTCAGTAACTCATCCTAACATTTCATCATCTTGCCACAATGTACTTGTTCTCTCTAGTTAAAATATCTTCATAATACTTATATCCTCTTGTTTAGACTTCTTTAAACATTAGGAACACGTACATCAATCTTCCATGCAAACTACAATAAATGAACTTTTCTTTCAAAAATATATGAGCCCAGTGAAGAAACAAACTATTCTAAAAGACATGGCATTAATGAACTTACTAATTTGAATTACTGCAATGTAAAATAATCATAGCAAGGCACTTAATTTTGTTTTTATTAAATAAAATGCATAGTGCTTAGTTGAGGAGTATGCTCTTACAAGACAAATCAATATACTATTATTGTATGAACTAGCTACTGTGGCTCATAAAAGATTTCGCTCACAGACTGATAAATTAGCAAGATAAAAAGAAAAGAAATTGTATTCAATATTTTTAAGGGAGAAAAGGCATCAAAGCAAGGAAGAAATTAAACACGAATGACATAGGATTCATAAAAGGACTAAAAAAAAGGCAATGTTGTAACCACAGGTCTATTCACAGAGTTTTAAAAATTCATAAAGCAAAACAAAACCCTAAATATCAAAGAACAATTAAGCAAGTTGCCAAAAGACAAAATACTTTGGTGGGACGTCAATCAGTAACACTGAGCTGACAACTGTGCCTTAATTAATTTTGAAACCGTTTCCAATTA
Source organism: Typhlomys cinereus (assembly GCA_023101885.1). NCBI lineage: Eukaryota > Metazoa > Chordata > Mammalia > Rodentia > Platacanthomyidae > Typhlomys > Typhlomys cinereus. The sequence continues at coordinate 1,589,878 of JALPQD010000429.1, forward strand.
GTTAGTATAGAACACTAGAGGCTTCATGCTGCCTGTGACTCAGTGCACTGACTCATCCACCAAAACTTTTCCTACACAAGAAATATCCAAGCTCCCGCCAGGATGCAAGATCAAAAGGAAAGAAGGTTCACCAACCTTCTTAGTTAAAACTCTGTGATAAATTTAGATGACCAGAAAGATATGAAATGAAACTTTTCTGAAAGTTTTAACATTCAGAAATAGCTTGAAAAGTTTGAATTGCTAGCAAAACAATGAAAATACATTGTTTTAAAAATGAGTTTGGCAAATATATCTAGGAACTGGGAGTTCTTTCACAGCACTGTAAAGGATGCGAATAACACAATCAACATTAAAGTGTATAGTTAACTTCACCTACGCATTATCATTATATCAAATATGTAAAATTACTTAACTCCTTAAAATAGCAATGAAAACAAAATTTAAACAAACAAAAAACTAAAATTATTTGAAATATAAAGGTTTTCAAATGTTTATTTCACATATAGTTCATTTTCAGTGAAATCCAACATTACTATTCCGGAATTATTTAAAGTTTTGAAATGGCTCTTTAAAAAACTATAAAAAATAATATTAAGAAGAGAACAATGACTATAGTCTTCTTTGCTTTTACTATGAATTGTGTTTCTACCAAACTCAATTTATTAAATCAAAATTTGTATAAACAACTATCTTAGGCAGTTTTAAAATGTCTTTGTGGTGAAAGAATGAGCAGAAGGACACAGAAAGTAAAGAATAGAAGTCTACTTTCAGAAAAGAAAATAAAATGACCCTTCCTAGAGAATATGGGACATTACAAAACAGGATTCTAAAAAGGTAATGACAATCTTAATATACTGGAGTCTAGATGATACAGAGACAAGTAAAGCTTACACCAAGTCAGCTAAGGAACAAATTACCAAGACAGGACTCTCTGTTTTTAAAAATTAGGTCATTTACAAAACTAAATTAGTACAGAATTTAGAAATGGGGATGAGAATATGAAGTGGAAATAAAGTCAGAGGAAACTTCAAAAGTACAATCAGACAACTGGCATAACTACACTTCAAAATGTGACAATGATTATATCCCATGAGACAAGCAAGCTACAAATCTACTTCTGAATTTCCTAGAAGCTACTGCAAAGCAAAAAACATAGGTTCTTGCATCATTTATCTTTGAAAGGAGATAGATTCCTACTGGTTGAAAATATGGCTTCTTAACTAACGCACCTTGAAAACCAAATCCCTGATAACTCTTATAAAGTAGTCACAGTACTCAATTATAAGTAAGAAATCTCTCTCTACTGGGCTGGATAGATGGCTTAATAGTTAAAGCACTTGCCACACAAGCAAAAGTACCAGAGTTCAGGTCTCAAGATTCATGTAAAATGTTGTGTGGGTATGGGGCTGCCTAGGGACCCCGAGAGCAATCTAGCGTACAGTCTGGTTTAATTAGAGATCAAAACAATGAAATGAAAGAGTTGTAGAAGATGATTCCTACTGTCACTTTCGGGCCTACACACCACACACACACACACACACACACACACACACACACACACACACATACACTCCTTCATTCTTTCTCTCTTTCTGTCTCTCTCACATATATGCACCAACCTACTTGCAACCCACCCATATGCAAAAATGCAAATGTACTTGTTGTGTACTACAAACACAACATACAATGAAAAAAAAAACAGTAAAGTATTGCATCCTTCTACATTCCTACAATAAACACAATTCAGAGTTTAAAGCTTGTATCTGGGGAGAACGCTCAATTTTCAAGGATGAAGACCTATTCTAAGAGTCAAGTATGCCTATGTCCCTGTTACTCGATACTGAAGGGAAGGGGAGACAATGAAATCATTAGGACATGCCTAGCACACGTCTGAATGTGGGTTACGTAAGAAGACCTCTCTCAAAGGAGTACGGTGGAAAGGGATATTCTTTGACTTCTCTGACTTGTGCATTGACATACACCCAACACACACACACACACACAGAAAGTTGCATTAATTTCAATACCCTAACTCTTAGTTATAGAATAATAGTGGAGCATAGTTCAGTAAAAAAAACCTCATCTGGAGCACAGCTATTTTATGTTGTATACTAATGAGCATGTCTATATATTTTGTTAGTAAACTAAGCAGGAAATGTTGACATACACAAATGAAACATAACAAGCATAATGAGAATACATGCCTAAACTAATTAAACATTTACTGAGACCCATTACCTAAAAGATAAGACAGTACTTACTGGAGATGCAGTGTTAAACTTGTCTCCCATCCTCTAGGAGGTTAGAGTCCACTCGGGACCCCATGCAATTGAATTGTTACAACTATGGTAAGGATAATAATCAGGCATGAGGTCTTGCTAGAAAATGATCTAAAGTGGAAGTGAAATGCCCCAAAGGGTTTGCAGGGAAACTTGCTGAGGCATTGGGCAGAAGTCAGCCCAAAAGTTTCACTCAGAAGTCAACACATTCTAATGTCTCAAAAGAACTTATCTTCCCTAATCCAGTAATGAGAGAGTTACTCAATAATCAGAACAGCTTGCCTCTACTCAATGACAAGAGTCATGAAACCCTTGGCCTCCATTTTGAATTATATGTTGATAATTCAATTATATGGCAGAAAACCATTAATTTATTCCTGTTTCCACCAGTGTTCTCTGATTTTCCCACCCAAGTCATGGAAAGAAGATCTGATGTGCTCCCAACATTTGGCCTGTACTCCAAAGCTAGCGAAGCTCTACATTAACAAAATAGAAATAACTCATCAATTAAAAATAATGAATAAAAGAAAGAGAAATTTTTTAAAAGGATATCCTGAATGTCAGTAAAAGGGTAAATTCTCCAAATGTTTCACAAAAGATTGGAAAAAAAAAAAGAGAAAAAGAAAAAGAAAATAGGAGAGAAGAGGAGGGGAGGAAAGTGGAAGGGAGAGAAAGGGAGGGGAGAGGAGGGAGGGGAGGGGAAGGAAAAATAGTAGCATTTGTAAAGACAGAAGTTAAGAAAAGGAATTAAAAGACTACGATGGCAAAGGCTCTATGGGTAAAAACACTTGTCTCCAAACAGAAGAACTGAGTTTGATTCCCGCAGAACACTCAAAAATGCTTTTTACTTATAGGAAAATGGGAGGTAGAGACAGGAGAATCTCCAGAACCTCATGAGCCACCTAATCTGCTTACACAGCAAAAAATAAATAAATAAATAAAATCGAAATCCTCTTTCAAATAAGATTGTTTTTGGGCCTCCATAGCATTGTGGCATGTACACCTGCATTTATACACACACATACATCCATACCACATATACAAACATACACACATCCACAACACATACACTCATACACACACATCCACACATCCACACAAACATATCGACACATACATATATACACAAACATATCCATACACATATCTACACATACTTCACTCACATCCACACACACATCCATGCACACATACACACACATACACACACACATATCCACACACACAGATACTAAGAAAGGGAATAAAAGAAACACTAATAGGTATTGTAGGTGATTAAGCATGGTTTTTGAGAAATGTGCAAAGTACATATATTATTCTGAAATAATTTTCACTTCCGTGGACTTTGTTCTTTTGACAAAGACTACTGATGGAGTGTGTCACATGAATAGACAATAAAAAACAAATCTTACAATATTTGTTGCATGTTCACAATTCTCCTCATAATCGAGAAATGTGTATTTTACTGAATCCTGAAACTCCATTTTGATCATCTTAAAAGCTAAAAATGGGACTGCAAGATGGTTCAACATATAAAGGTGCTTGTCACAGAAGTCTAACAAACTAAGTTCAATCCCCAGAATCCAAATAAAGGTGGATGAAGAGAATCGATTCTATGAAGTTGTCCTTTGACTTCCACATGCAGATATATGCTCACTTACACACACACACACACACACACACACACACTAAGATTAAAATATGAGATCGTCTTCTAAACAAAACAGCAAAATAAAATAACAAAGCAAAATAATAAAGTCAAATAAAAATGTGTTCTCATCTAATCCAGTAAACAAGATTAAAAAAAAAAAAACTTGCCTTAACAGCCCTCCATCCCCTATCTCTCCGCACCACTTTGTCTTGCATCCTTTCAAATTTGCTGTTCTCCAAGCATTTAAAGAGCTAGTACTCTAATCAAATTGTCATCTTTTCAATAAATACACTGTTTTCTGCTGGTCTTTCATTAACCCACTCTTGTGTAACTCACCTTTACTCTCTTCTCTGTAAAGCAATGGAAAAGTTCTTCATGAAGTATCTAATCTAATTATCCTACTTTTCCTGTTCAATACTTTTTTGGATTCTCACAGCTTTTTCAATATAGGTCCATATTGCTAATGCGACATTGGTTTTAGCATGTCCCATCTCCTCTCATCTCTTCCTTGCTGCTTACATTTAAATCACATTGGTCTCTCAGTTTCTCAAGCATGCTCTGTTTTTTCCCCACAAATGCTGTTCCCTTGTTAGGAATGTTCTTTCACATTCCTTGATTCTAAAAACATAAAGAGTTTCCAAAACGTGTACACCAAATCAAAAGTCTCTCATTCTTTTGTGGCAATCATTACAATTGAATCTTGGCTTTTATTTATATGTACTATTTATCTATGCAACAAAGCAAATTACTCTAAAATTTTGAGACTTGAAACAAATATTTACTATCTCCCAGTTTATAGTGGTCAGGAACTCATCTGTTTGGTGCAGATTGTAAGAGGAAGTCTCAGTTCTAGCCTGTAGGGATAATAGTCCCCAACACTACAAAGAAAAAGAAAAAGAAAAAGAAAAAGAAAAAGAAAAAGAAAAAGAAAAAGAAAAAGAAAAAGAAAAAGAAAAAGAAAAAGAAAAGGGAAAGGGAAAGGGAAGGGGAAGGGGGAAGAAAAGAAAAGAATAAAAAAGGACAGAAAAGAAAAAGGACAGAAAATGGAGAGAATCCATCATATGAAGACCTCATTGTAGCTTCTTAAGAATCCTAAAAGTGTGGTAGCTGGTCTGTGGAGAATAAGAAACACGAGAGATAGCATGGAAGAGTAACAATTCAGTTACAGACATTGAGCATTTCTGCAGTACTTTATTAAATGCACTGGCCAACCCACTTCAGTTAAGAGGGAACTATTTAAGAATGCAAGTGGATGGGAGGGAGAAAGCAGCAAGCACCAAGAGAGGAGGAGGGAAGAAAAAGGGGTGAGAGGGAAAAGGGCAGTGGGAAGGGAGGAGAGTGGAAGGGGGGGTAGGAAGGGGAAGGAAAAGAAGGGGGTATTTATTGAGCTTGTATAACTAGGCAAAAAAAATCTATTAAAAAAAGAATGAAAGTGTAGGAAATAAAGACCATCTTGTAGAAATGTTTGTAAAGTATTAACAAAACTACACTTCCAAACCTGCACGTCTCACCACTAAAACTGCTAGTACTCTACCCCAAATGACCAATTTCTGAAAGATTTTTAAAAGGCTCCCATTGCATAATGGATTAAACCCTAAGATATAGACTGAATTGACTATAATAAGCTTTAAACTTTGCTATGTAGTACTTTAGCCATAATGCCACCCCCAGGCCAAGGTGCCCTATTTCCTGCCACTGGAGGTTTATCCTTTGATCCCCTTTAAGACCTTCTACAAAAGTTGTGCATCTTTCAACCATCATTTTAAGTCGTCAAACTACAAGAGATGTCTAATTCTAAAACATTCTAAAAAAGAAAATCTTAATAAATTATTATACTCAAAAATTTTAGCCTTTATGTTTTTTCTTTTAGGGATACAATTTAGGATGGTATTCTTTATAATATATTTTGAAATGAAAACAATAGAAACTTTTTATTCAGTAACATCCTAATAAGTCTGCAGAGTACAATTTCGAAAGATAAAGACTGGAAATTAAAAGATTCACCCTTTCATCAACATATAAACTTTTATGAATGATTATTAATTTAATACTTTAAGTTGAGATATAATATACTAAAATATAAGATATAATTCTGTTTAAAAACAGAAGTTTTTAAAATTAAGATCCTATAGACTTCTTTGAGAGTCTGTCTGTGATGGTAAAAACAGACAGAAGGACCAATCAAACAATTCATCAGTTGAGAGATAAGTTTGTGGAAAGCCTTTGCCTAGCATGCAGAAGACTCTGAGTTTGATCCTCAGCACAGCAGGGGGAAAAAAGAATCTAAACTCTACTAACATTATTATGCTAATTAGCATAATTAAGATCATTAATTGTTCTTCATTATTATGAGAAAAGAAAAAGAAGTTATGTTCTGTTTATTTAAAACAGACTAATGCGCTGATTTTTTAAAGGCAAAAAATATGTCATTTTTCTCATATAATAGCAATATATATTTAATATGGAATAAAAATAACTTAGTAAAAATATATCACCCATGCGTATAATTGTAACTTAGTACAGATATACCACCCTACCCTTGCACATAATTGTGATAAAATTACAGAGCATCTTTTAAATCAGCTACGCGATCACTATCAGAATGTTCTATTTCAGGCCATATCTTTTGCTATGACCTTTATAGGGTAAAAAAAAAAAAGGTTTCTTTTTAACAACTCTGGTCGCTGCTAGGAAACCCAAAAAGCATAATGATGTTTTTCAGAGTGGCTTCTGTGGTAGGTGTATTTCTTCTTGGAAAGAGATTGAAACTATGAATATATTTCGCAAGGGTTCATATGCTTCAGAAATCACTGGTCTTTGCTATAAGTTTGACTGCACAAATGAAGCTAAAACAAACAAACAAAAACTCATCAGATCTCATCTAGATCCCCGAGTAAATGGCCATTTCTTTTATTGTCCCAAATATTTCTTTGAAATCAAACATACTGTTTAATACTATGGCAATTGTCTAATTTAAGATAAAGCACAGTTTATATAAATAGTCCAATTGGGATAATTTTATAACATTGATCTTTGGAAAGCAATGTTTCTGATTGAGAAAGGTCATAAGAACTAAATGATAATAAGCTTCAAGACAAGAGAGAATGTTAAAATTAGCCAAAGCAGATTCTACCAAAAGTGTACTGGCTTGAAGAAAACACAAACTTGTGGTGATTGCCTTCACTGGCTGCATGGTACTTTAGTGTACATGGGTATGCTCATAAGCAAGTATGAAAATGCAATGGTTTTACTTTCTTGCAATGCAGTTATCTATAATAAAAAAGACAAATAAACATTTACATGTGAAACAGTACATGTTTTTCACCTGCCTTAAGATGGAAGATGGATGTCTACAAATACAGTAGAAAGGAAAGAAGTGCTAACTTAGTTAAAATAAAAGAAATGCTAAATTATACTATATACCAATTCAATAAAAAATTCTCACCTGGGCTGCCAAATGTTAAAATGTCCTGTTTACCAGATACACCTAGAAAAGGGGCAGTGGCAGAGGTAATGTAGACAGAAGACAGTGATGGAAAGAAAATTTGACTACCTTGCACCACACCAATTTTATACCAGGATTCTACTGAATCTGCTGCTGGGTAAATTTTGGTCTTGCATCCCCATGGCACTTGCTCAATATGTAAAACAGAACCTTGTCCGTAAGCCTTACCAGGATTTGGAAAGTGCTTGCTTCCTCTAACTCAGCAATGCTCAATGGGGACATTCTTAAAATATGTTTGGGCTGCATGTAACAAAAGAAACATGGATACCCACCGGCACATAACAGGTGAACTAGAAAAATGCTGGCTATCATGTTGGGCACAAATTCACACATAATGCTGGAAATAAAATAACCCAAATCCTGCATGACCTGTGGCATCTATTCATTAAGGGAGAAGAGAGAAGAAACAGTCAATTAAGCCTGAAATCAAACTACTTTATATACTAGAAACTGATCTTACTTGACCTGTGATAACTGTATACACTTATGAATTTAAAAGGAATACAACTACTGCAAATCTTTACCAAGAACATCTCTCTGCTTCAGAAATTCAAGTCACATTTGGAAATGTTACTAGAGACATGTAAATGGTTAGTACAATACAGCGTTATCATTCTGCGTGTGTTGGTGTTGCATTCAGCTACTCTGCTCATAAACACAAATGTACGATACGTATGCCAATATGCCCATCTCTAATCTCATGAGTGTAGTGTCTCATACTTGTGTTAGCGCTGTCATCAGATCAACTTGTTAAAAATCTGAAACTGTTAACCCAAATAATGTTATTCTTTAACCACAACTACTCCAGCTTTTAAATGGAACACCTGTTCATGTTTCTTTCTCTCTCTCCCTCTCTCTCTCTGTCTCTCCCTGTCACTCTCTCTTTCTCTGTCTGTTTCATTATTCCAACCATGTGTACTCGTTACATGCAGAGAGTAACTAAGGGCTGAGCATTTAGGCATATCAATAAAGAATTACTTAATTAGGCTCAGCTGGTGAAGACATCTGTGAGAAAACCTGAGTTACTTTCCAAGAGTCCAATGGTAGAAAGAAAGAAATGATCCCTGAATGTGATGCTCCCACCTCTGCATGTACACACATTCTTCTATTAGCTCTCTCTTGCCCCCCTTCAAGTAAATACAATATTTAAAATAATAGTTACTGAAAGCAAGCCTGTGGAAGATTATCTGATTTGTATAGGAAGGACTAGCCCACAGGCGGCAGTATCATCCCCTGGGCTGGTTCTGCCTGTTGGCCGACTTTGGCACACAGGAACATAGACACAGCAGAAGAAAGTAATCTTCTCTTTCAGTGATTAATGTGACTATCGTGCAGCCAGTTCCCTAGGCCCCTGATGTTGGTATAAACTCTCTTGCTATGCAGAATTACAAGAATTACAAGTGAGAATAAACCCATTGTTCTCTTTCTTTGGGTCATGTACTTATATTAACAGGGAAGAAACTGGAGCACTTTCTGACTTGTTCTTTGCTTTGTTCCTTATACTCCCATAAATAGAGTATTCACTATGTATCAGACAGTGTTCTATTATATTTAGTATTCCAATTGATAAGATTATACTGATTTTTCCAAATGAAAACCAAGCGCACAGAAGTAACAAACTTGCTGAATCAGTACCAGCTTTCCAAAGTCTGTGCTTCTGAGGACTTTTTGGGAAGAGCTCATGTTGGACCCCAACCACTCTACTCGCTGTTGGAATTGTCAATCACTCTGTTCTACCTTTCCAGCACTGCCTGCCAGCAAACACTGTTCAAGACTTCCTCATCATCCCTCGCATCCTCAACCTGTCCGAATTCTTCGTGGACCTCCTTTCCTTAACTATCCTAGACCCCAACCAACATCACCAGAACCACTTTCTCTTTCCAATCTTTCCTTCCTCTGGACATCTGCACTTCTGTCAAAACCATAACCTCAAATTAGTGCACAGATTGTGTCTGATCCAAGGAAAAAAATCATCACTGAATAAATGCACAAATTATCCTTCTACCTGGACAGCTAATATTACTCAAGGAAATCACACTATGAAAGTTGAATGATCAATCTAAATTTTTAACAATCTCCGCAACTCTCCACTTCGATAATCTTTTCAAAGTCTCTGGGATTCATCATGAAAATGGAGAACCTCGGAGAGACTCATTTCAGTTCTTCTGGACCACTGTTTAGAAAACCATCTTCGGGGCAGGAGAGGTGGCTCAGGAGTTAAGCCTCTGCCTTGCAGATGGAAGGTCCTGAGTTCGGATCCTAGACCCCACGTATGGACGCTGGGCGGAAGCGGGGGCGGCCTGCGTTTCTGGTCCTGGTAGGGCAGAGCCTGCGAATCCCCGGGCAGAATAAACAAGGAGAGGAGGAGGCAGTCCATGGTGGTTCCCGAATTCGCCCGTGGTTCTACACACACACACACATACATACACATACACACACACACATACACGCATACATGCACAAGTGAATAAATAATAAATGAATAAAAAAAGAAAACCATCTTTGATCACATCAGACTCTATCTGCTCAAGCCATTTCTCCTACCTACACCTCTACATCAAGACTCTCTAGTCTTCAACTATCCCTCCCTTGTACTTTAAGTACTTTCTGGCCGACTGTCTCCTCACAAAAGTAAACATCTACTTCCTTACAGCTATATGCTTCTACATGACTTCACAGTATTCAACACTATAGGATGCCACAGATTTTTCTCCTTTTCTCAACGTTTTTCTGATAATTTAAATTTGCTTCATCATCCGGTACTCTCTGCTTCCACTGAACTCCACTGAACTCCACTGAAACTGGTATCCTTAGGGTAACCCATTTAATTGTCAATTCAAAAAATATTTCTAAAACCCTTTGTCTGAAATTCTAGTGTGCTTACCACTGTTGATAACTTAGTGTCTTAAAATTCCATTTCTTTGACTTCTCTATTACTACATAGTCTCTTGGCTCAATAAATACTTGTTTTCTCTATCTAGTCTTTATTCCTTCCTTTAGTTGTATATTGTCATTAAATTCATAATGTTAATTTTTTTGGAGTTCTCATCCTGAATACATAATTTTTCTAAAACTTTACTTTGTGTGTGTGTATGTGTGTGTATGTGTGTGTGTGTGTGTGTGTGTATCAGAGAACATTGTGTATGCCTCTGAAGAACCAACAGTGACTTTGGGAATCATCCTGGATTGCTTCTACCTCCTTTTTGCTTAGCTCTGGGATTTCCCAGGCTCCACCCACCAAAGCCAGAAATGCATGCCACAGCCATTTCTGCCTGGTGTTTTTATGTGAGATCTGAGATCCAAACTCAGGACCTTCTGCTTGGGAGGCAGAGTCTTAACCACTAAGCCATCTCTCCAGCCCACAATTATTTTTTAAACATACAATCACTAACTAATGATCCCTTTGCTTTTTTGTTTTCAATACTATCTTGCTCATGATTCATCCAATTATTATTTATTGCCTGGTTTTGTCTTATAGGCTAAAATCATTTTTTTAAAAAACTACTTTTTGGACAGAAATACCTATATGACTTTTAATAAATTTATTTCATCATCTTCCCTTAAACGTGATCTTCCTCTATTATCCTCCATATCATGTGGCAGTAATAGCCATCTAATTATTCGCACAAATAAGAGCTTCAGAATTATTAGCCCTTTTGCCCTTCTTCACCTATTCATCCTTGTAAGAGCTGACTGCTTGGCCCCTCCCTTCTCAACATGCTGATTACTGTTTTAGTTCAACATTTATTATCCTTAACATAAACATTAACATTCTTACCTAAAGACTTATCTGCCATCTAAGTTGCACTTAAAAAAAATAGAAACTTAACCAAGCTGTTCCTTTTCTTAAAACTTTTCAGACTCTTCATTGCTGCAAAAGAAAAAAACAAAAATAACAACAAAAATCTCCCTGCATCTTGAACTAACTACTCTAATACTGACACAAATGGGGAGATAATTTAAATAATAAAGTGATCAGCATTGAATTCTAACAATAGAGCGAGGAAAGGGGCACAAACATTTATCCATAGCTGCAACACTAACAGCATGAAAGCTAACTGTGATTACCAATATTCAAGATATCAGGTAGGAGTTAGACCATTCCAAGGACATTTATATTTTACACAGATTCTTGACCCTACATAAAATAATACCTTCAGATAGAAGAGTGGCAAATCATTCCAAGACATTATCAGATGTTCCGTCAAAAGTCCTGCCAGATTAAAAAGGCATAACCTAAAGTGAGTAATCTGAGATAGTTTAAAGTATTATTTACAACAATGTGGACAGATAGGGAATAGTAGAAATAGCGCAAATTCCCTGGAGGCCCAATGGAAGAGACGTTGCCATCCCACAGTATCAAAAGCAAAAGGATGGATGGCTAGAATGTACACAAGTTTACCCAGCTGTGTGAAGCCCTCAGGAGAAGAAAGCTGCCAGTGCAAAGCAGCACAGGGGAGGGTGTCAAAGACTTAGTGCTACCACTTCATTCTGCCACCACCCAAAACCCCTTCCTCCTCACTCCCACAGGTTTCACTCAATCGGAAGTCAAAGGTGAGCCTCGCAGGACACATGCATGCATATGTAGAAAAGTAGAGATTGCTTCTGAAAAAAATATCCAGCTCATTTATAAAGTCTGTTCTAATCATTAAAATAAGCTTTTGCAGTTTTTAGGCCCTATGGGGATGTAGTTCCAAAATTTTCCATATTAGGACTACGACTTTCCTTTTCAGAACTAACACAATACTTTTCACAAAATACTACAGATACTAGTAATAATGAAAAGTACAGACAATAATATATAAAAATGCTTTTATATACAAAATATACAAAAATCATATGCAGCAGTAAAGTCATATACAAAACTATATTGTTGTTAGTAATAATATTCTTCAGAATATACATTGACTCTAGGTCGAACACTCTCCATCTTTATGAATATATTCAATATACAGTTTATTCCCTTTGTTTTCAAGAAAGAAAAAGATCATTAAAATAAATTACTTTGAAATTATAGATATATAAAAATATTGTATACAACAAAGAACAAATAAACAAAATATAAACAATGTACTATAATGATATGTCAAATACTGAAGTATATGTAAGGCAAATAAATAGTTTTACAGATGATAGAGAAAATAAGTAGATATAAAGTACAGAAAATACTTTCTGAGAAAACATTTATGAGAAAAAAAATCTTTAAATGCATGACATCTGCTGCACCTAAAGAGGACAATCACTGATACTCAACCACAAAAGAAAAAAAAACAGAGGGTCTGCAGAACAGTATGGGATGAGTCACCGTGAGGTTTTGCAACTCTGTTCATTATAAAATAACATTTTAAGTATGCTCGGCAGTTTTGTTCTATGTGAAGGCAGTAGAAGAAAGTAAAATAAAATGTTATGAAAACTGAAAAGGTCAAGGTACTTCCTACGACTCTTCACGGAAACAATACAGGACTTAGAAGAACAATGGGAAAAGAAGTACTGGACCTAGCCTCTCACGAAGCTATGATTAGACTATTGATCAGGGTCTAGTGCTGACCTAAATAGACAGTAACCAGTCTCCAGGATGACTCAGAGGAATGTGTTTGTGAATGGAGAAACCTTTCGAGCATCCCGTATAGAAAGATCTCTCAGTTTCTTAAGGAATCACTACTGGGATAGAAGAATGCCTCTTAGATAATTTAAAATTCTGACTTTCAGATATGGAAAACGCATTTTCTCAATTGTATCTTTAATTTTATTAACAATTGCACTATATTTTAGTGTTAGATCAATACACTTTGTGTTCATAGCAAAACTGAGAGAAAGGTAGAAAGAGATCCCATAAGTCTCTCCTTCCATAAATACATAGATTTCCCCCAGTGAATCAGAGAGGTATATACATGACAACTGATGAATTGAAATGACACATCACAAAAACTCGCTTACATTAGGACTGCCTAATGATGTGTATAGGATCAGACAAATAAATATATAATGATCCCTCATCACAACATCATAAGAAGCATTTTTTCCTACCTTAAACATTCTCTGTGCTGTGCTGATTCATCCTTCCTAGCCCAAACCCTGACAACTTGACTTTTTTGTTACTTCCAAAGTTTTAGTTTTTCAAGCATGTTAGACCACATAATAAGTCATTTTCTGATTGGAGCCTGCCACTTAATAACATGAATTTAAGTTGACTTAATTCTTTTCATAACTTATAGCTCATTTCCGTTTTGCATTGAATAATCTAATTGTAGCATAGTGTTCAATCTTCTCTTAGAGGACATCTTAGTTCATTCCAAATTTTGGCAATTAAGTACATAACTGCTATATACATCACGGTATGGCTATGTTTTCAATTATTCTGGGAAAATAACAGTAAGAGTAATCTCCGAATAGTCATAGTTTTGTAAGAAACTGCCCAACTATCTTCCAAAGTGACTAGCATTTGATGCTACCTTTCCAAATAACAGAGAGCCAAATATCCACATCACTAATAAAATAGTACAGATAATAAATAAAAACAAAATGAATCATGAAAATAAGTACCAGTGAGATTTTTAATATATACTACATATATTCTTCAGAAGATAAGTATATAGAAGGTATGGAAACTCAAAAGTAAAATTAGCAAGATAACATCTCATTTGCAGGTTGTTTTTACACGCTCTCATCTAATGATAAAACATCTCTTTCTGGAAACAACAAAGCAACATGAAAAGAACAGTGTTAATTTCAAAAGGTTGATTTGCTTTGAAAGTATTCTCCTTACCTAAAACACTGTGATCCCCAAGTTCTCTTACCAACTATGTAGGTTAACAATTTTTTGTGTGGTGTGTTGAAGACTTCCAGATGCTAGTGAGCTGCTCTACCACAGGGCTAAAACTCCCAGCTTAATGTGAATAACATAGTATTAGGAGCAGGAAACAGACTTCTTCCTCAATTTATTAACAAAACGGCAAGGCATTATGTGTAACACGGACTTCAAAGACAGCATTTTCTTCAGATCCTAATTGTAAAGAAATTCAATTTATGTCACAAACCAATTTATGTCACAAATTAAGATTACAACTAAAACATTAGTTGTTCTTCTACCATACAACTCGGGCAACCTATTGACACTAGGAATGTGAAGGAATAAAAAGCATTGTCCTTCTCTGTGGCTAAGTTTTTAATATTGTAGAGACCAACACATATGTGTTATATACTGCAATGACTTCTATCATCTTGAAAAGAACAAGGCTCTAAGAAATTAGAAGAAAAGCTGGGTGTGATGACATACACAGCAACCCCAGCATTCAGGAGTCTGAAGCAGGAATAGCATCCAGAGATAGCCTGGGCAATGTATTAAGTTGGTGAACAGCCTGAGCTACATAGCAAAACCCTATTTAAAAGAAGAAGAAAAAAGAAAAGAAAAAGGGCAAGAAAAAGAAAAAAGTGACTTTTAAGAGACACTTGGCAAGGGCTCAAGTGACAAACACTGATTCTGAAGTATGATCAAGGTATTCTTCAGTCAACAGGTTGAGGAAAAGTGCAAGGGGACAGACCAAACACACTACTGCACTGGATGACTGCATTGTCAATATAAAACTCAGGAAGAGGGATGAGAAGTAAAAAAAAAAAAATAGCACACAAATATACATCAGGTTGGCAACTTGACTGGTAATAGGAATACTATAGATATTTACAAACTCTATATACAGGGTTGGTACATTTATAAAGTCACATCCAACCCTATTCCTAGAGTCAGGTGTTAAATATCCACCAACACAGAATTAGAAATGCCATGGTCAGAAACATTTTAATACAAATGCCACTTAATATGCTACATACCTTTTTAAAGATAAAATCATTTTTCAAAGATAGAATTCAGTGAGTTTATTCTCCATTTAAGACAGACACACACACACACAGACACACACGCACGCACACATACACACGCACATGCGCACAGTTGAATAAATAATAATAATAATAATAAAAAGATTATAAAGATTTGTCAGGTAAAGCAAGTAAAATATTTCTACAAGTCTTGAAAACACTACACATTTTGCTTGGCATCCAATGTCATATAAAGCACACACACACACACACACACACACACACACACACACACAAAAAAAAAAGAAACATTTTCAAAGCTGGTACCATGATAACCTTAGCAAAGCAATAACTATCAAAATCGCTACAAAATTATCAAAAATAAATACAGTGACAGTTGGCAACAGCTCTCAACTTGACACCACAGCTGAACCTTTGGGCACATCTATGAAAAATTTGAGTTAGACCCCAGAGCAAGCCTATAGGAGGTTATCTAATATGTGGGAAAATACACACAGATTGGCAGGGTGGATTAAAATAGAGAGCGAGCTAGTTAGAATCTGGCAAGCTACAAAACCCTTGCTGAGAATATGGTGTGGTCAATTCTCTCTTTCCGCTGGTAACTCTCCATGATCAACGATAACCTGAAATAGCATGACAAACCCTTTCATTTGACTCATATATTTGTTATGTGGCGGGAAATAAATGTAAGACAGGTAGATACGAAAATAAGAAATATTAATCAATATTAATCATATAGCCATAACCTGGTTGCATCAATTTGCATGTCCGTCATTTTCCTGGCCCTTGTTTTTGTTTCCTTACAAGTTCTGAGGCACAGAATTTACCTGAGCACCCAAGAGACATGCCGCTTCTTGGAACTTCACGTAAGTCTTGGCTTACCTGGTATCTCGCATCTGTCCTCTGACTTTTATTTCTTCATTCAAAATATTATTTACAAAACAAGTGTGTAGCAAGCCCTGGGATAAGAACAGAACCTAGGACGGTGAGCAAGACAAATGCATGAACGACTTTATGGAGGTGAGACGCTGGGAAACCGCTATGGCTCAGATAAGAAGCAGGGGACTCATGAGTGCAAAGCTTCATCCCAGATCCGTGGAGCTATAGAGGAGAGTGGACCACAAGGACCACAAGTGGACCACAAACTCAATCAATGGGCTGACACACTGTTGAGCAGTAGCTCACAAGGATGTGGGACGTAGGTGGAGGAAGGTTAGTGGGCATCTGAAAGGTATGTCCTATCTCTCCTCCTTTCTTTCTGCTCTTAGTCACCAACTGTGCTCTGCCACGCTCTGCTGCTGTCAGAGTGGTCGCCATGTCACAGACCATGACAGTGGTACAAGAACAAAACTGTGAGCCAAATGAAACTGATTAGTGGTTTTCTAATTCTTTCTCTTGAGTAACTATAACAGCAATGGAAAGTTTAACACAAAGACAGCTACTAGTAATCCTATATATACTATAATTTTAAGTTATGACAAGCACTAGGAAGAAAAGGCATATAACTCTACAAATGGATACTAGAACACTGTTGTAGTCACCCTGCATAGTTGCTGATAAATGACCATCAAATGGCTTAAGGGAACAAGGGGTTTATGTCCTTACGATAATCCAGTTACAGTTCTCAGTCCAGCTTGACGGGAGAGCACGCACAAAACCAGGGCCGAGGGAACTGGCCACACCATCACTGTACAACAGCTGAGAGATGGACAATCCTTACTTGCCAGACCAGCATGTCTAGCCAAGTGAACAAAAGGATGCCAACTCTCTCAACCAGCTCTCTGTGATTTATTCCAGGGCTTAATCCCACCCACCATGGGCTGGGTCTTCCCCATCAGCTAGACAATCTCCTTCAGGTTTGCTCTGGGCTTAACTCAACCACTAATTCTCCACAAATGTGCCCAGAGCTCAAACCCTCAACAGCCAAGTTGACACTTGTGCTTAACTATGACAAACACTTAACTCCTCTGGACACTAAGACAAAATCTGACTGAAGACCTGGAATATGGATAATGAGGAACAGTCTAGAAAAAGGAAATAATGATGGTTTAGTTCTAGACACCCTGGTTCCACCTCTACATCTCCTGAAATTTTCCTGCTGAAAAACTTTTTTCAGTTTAGTTTTATTCTTTTAGAGTTTTTCTTAGGTGCAAACAAGGAACTGATATAATTTTCACCCCTCATTATTCAGTCCCATTCACCCCCTTTTCCCACTGCAAATCATCTTCCTACCAGTCTACCCCTGCTTTCATGTCTCTCTATGTGTGTGGCCCACTGAGCTACATCTGGGTTTCTTTGGATGACCAGTGCCAGAGCACTTGGTGGAGCATGAACCATGTATTAGTGAGTATGCCACGAGGAAAGTAGCTACCAACCCTCTCATCCAGCCTTTAACATCCATAATTCTCAGGGATGTGTAGCACTTCTTGAGATCTTTCCCCTTCCATGGTGAAATATTTCCATGACAAACCTTGTGCACACCTTGTGTGAAAATAAAGTTCTAGGGGCTGGAGAGGTGGCTCAGGGGTTAAGCCTCTGCCTTGCAGGCGGAAGGTCCTGAGTTCGGATCCCAGACCCCACATATAGACACCAGGCGGAAGTGGGGGCGGCCTGTGTTTCTGGTCCTGGTAAGGCGGAGCCTGTGAATCCCCGGGCAGAGTAAACAAGGAGGAGGTGGAGGCGGAGGCGGTCCATGGTAGTTCCCGAATTCGTCCGTGGTTCTACAAACACATACATACACACACGTGCACACATGCATACATGCCCAATTGAATAAATAAGTAATAAAAAACTTTAAAAAAAAGAAAATAAAGTTCTAGTGCATATACCAACTTTCTTTTTTCTTCTCCCTATGGCAGTAACAGATAATGTCTACTGATCTCACAATGCTTAGAAAATAGCATTCTTAGCAAGTGATACATATTGACTCATCTAATCTGCACAATAACCATAAGTAAGTAAGTTCTACATTCCCCTCCTAGATGAAGAAAATAAAACAAAGACATCTATCACTTCATAAAGCCCTACAGCTGCTTGTACTTATTATTTCCTTTATACCTTACTACTCCGACAGGGGCCACATATGCCAAACTAAATTAACAGTACTCCTACTAAGCAAAGAACTACATCTGTAATATCCTCGGAACTACTATGCTATAAATTATGTAAGATAATATTTATTGTCTTCAGTTTTCAGAAATTTCTAATAAAAACTTGATTAATATACCCTAGGGCAAAAAATATTGCTGGAGCATGAAAAATTCGTTTAGATAATGCATTCTCACAAAAAAGTTATTCACCCAGAATATAAGCCAAAAGAAAGTAGGAGGTTGTGAATATAGTTCAGTGGTAGAGTGCATACCAGCAAGTGCCAAATTCTGGATCTGATTTCCAGAATCAAATATGTGAATAAATAAAATAGACAAAAGTAAACAATAAAGAGCATATAATTTAGGTCTTTCTGTACCACCCAGGGGAGTAGAAAACAGTTAATTTCCTGAAAACTCAAACTGTTAATTGTATATGCAAAACTAATTAAAATTCTGAACAGATTCCTCAAACCAATATTTTTTAAGGACAATACCTTGCAACTAATAATGAAAAAAAAAATGAAGTAATTTTAAAATTTCCTATAGTTTACCTAAAACAACACTGAGATGTTTTCAGAAGTTCCTGTTATCAAACGATTCATCTTTAAATTCAGCACTGAAGGTGATGTGGAAAATAGTAATTAAGTGAGGGAATGATACAAGTGAATGTATGACTCACAGTTTGCAAGGTAAAATGATTTGGGGTGAAAGACACAGGAAGAAGAGAAGCAAATAATGGATTCAGGATGAAATGAAGACCTTCCCTGTCCAAGGGCTGTCACCAGTTCTTTATTACTTGAGGATTAAGGGAACTGTGAATAAAGCTGCCTGCCAGACAGCTGACAGAGTAAAAATAACATTATCTCTCAGTGAGCCTCACTTGAAAGTTTTCAGAAAAAACATTCATAAAATTAAATTTCTATTAAAAGTTACTGAAAAAGCATACTCAAATCAAAATGAAAGAAAGTCCTAAGTAAACCAAGATCATACTTCTGCCAAGAACCTTAACAAAATGAAACAACGGTGTAGGTCGAGTCGTACAAGTACTAATTTTATTCCACTTGGTTTTAGAAATAAAAAGTAAAGCAGATACAATACAGACTTGCTAGGAGGATAAGTTGGGTTCCTGTTGTTTCTTTTTCTACTCTTTGGATAAGTACAAAATAAATGATGGGTTGTTTTTTTTTTTTAGCAGAATTCAGCTAAGTTGACAAAATATGTTTTGATTTTTTTTGAAGTTCCAGATCAATTCTGAGCAACTTATTCAATTGGACCTCCCCTCTAATGTTTTCATATGTACATGAATGCACAAGCTATGTAAATTTCAATTCACTTACTTACAGTAAAATTGGAATCACTTTTCAGCCTATTGGCTATGATCAAGTTCAACTTCAATAGGCATTTTCACTATTAAAGCTATGTTACCACTCTCTAAAGGAATAATTTCATTGGATGGAGTTGTATTCAACAAAAAGGGGGTTTTTTGTGATTTTTTTTAATTTATTTCTTCCACTCATACAAAGTTGATAAGTACCCCATTCCCCTCCCTCCCTCCACCCCTCCCTGGATCCCCTTGCTCCCTCCCCCCTTTTCCCTTTCCTTTCCTCCCCTCCCTCCCTTTCTCCCGGTGCTCCCTCCCCCCTCACCCCTCCCATTCCTGGAGCATCCTTTAGTGTGCATGTCAAACTTCCCTCTGGGTCCTCCTCTCTGATGAGGTGTAAGGACTCAGTGGCATTGCCTAGAGCTCTTTTTTGTGTTCCCCTTTAGTATAGGAACACTATTGTGGCTGTTAATCCCTTGCCTCTAAGAATCCTAGTGCCTGTGATCCATGCTAGACTTTGGGGGTTCAATGATATTTCAAAAGAAAGTTTTATTCAGTTTTAATGTATATTTTATGTATATTTACTTTAAAGTTTTGTGTGTGACAGCATTCATCTTTGTATACATAATATCAAGTGAGAATGTTATGTGTATTGTTTGAATTAAGCTGAAAAATATTTTTATGACAAAACAAACCAAATCTGCACTAATGATGGATCTAGTCGATATAGTTTACCTGATTGAACTTGAAGAAGTCTCAGGAAAGATAAGGGTTTTTTTGTGTGCATGAATGTACATGTACCAAACACATGAATGATGTAAACCATATGATCACCTATATGCTGGAACAAATGACTTAGGCAAAAACAATACCATCCAGGATAGAAAACATTTTTGAAGATAATATATTAAAATTTTTATCAGCAGTATGTTACAAGTAGACATATGACAAGTTTACTATGAAAAGATATTTTTACTGAAAAAATTATAATAAAGTTACTACCTTTTATGGATTTTATATTGTTTAATTTTTGTGGAGATCTTATAGATTTTTAATCATTTGATAGGCAAAAATCTCATTTAATCTTAACAGCAATACTATTAATAAAGTAGGTATGATGGTTAGTTATATATTCCATTTAACTGAGTCACAGAGCCCAGAAATTTGGTCAAATATTATTCTGGATGTTTCTGTGCCTACCCTGGGTCTCTAGCTTGCCAGTCTGTGGATTAAATCAAATACATCAATTCTTTAGCCTCTCTGCTCCCCCCTCACCCCCCACTTCTCTCTCCATTCTACTTGCCACAGTTTCAGTTGCCTACAGGAAACTTTATTGTTCTAGAAGAAACTTTATTGTTCTCAGAAGAATTGGGAAAATCTCATGTTATCCAATTCACCATACCATCTAGGACATGAGCCATCCTTGAGCCCAGGAGATCCACACTATACATGCTGCCCACTGCTAGTCATTTGGCAGTTGTCTTGGTTATCTAGCCAACTGTTACCATACTGCACTGCATGTGTTTAAGTAACCTTTGATGTACTTCCTGATGACCCCAAAGAGCAAGAGCAGTAATGTTGGCAATTCAGACATGTCAAAGTAGCACTATAAAATACTTTAAACAAAAACATAAAAAATTGACCTAATTAAAAAAAATTGAATGTTTAAAATTGCAAAGATAGTAAGAATTAAGAGGCATCAAAATATCAAAAGAAGGTTTGATACTAACCATGTTTCTAAGCACATACATACATGAAACATGTCGTCTGTGAATACAGTGATTACTGTGCACACATACACACACACACACACACACACACACACACACACACACACACACACTGGTTTGTCTTCTCATGAGTTGATATGTTGAAAGTAGTTCTCCAAATGCTAACAGGGGTTTGACTTATAAGAGGTAGGCTGTAAGAAATAACAGGATGACTCAGAAGGCTGTCCTCAGAAATAACTGGTAAAGTCCTTACAAGAGACTTAACTAGAAATAAAAAGACTGGCCTCTTCTCATATTTCAGCCTTCTTTTTTACCATGTAACCTCTGCCTCTCCCCGTGTGACCTCCTCCATGATGTGATCCACCGTAATGCGACACAGACCTAGATGTTCAATTTCCAAAGAGCTACACCATTTTTTTTTTCTTTACAGGTTAACCAGCCTCAAGTACTTTGTTATAGAAGTAGAAACACACATATCTTGCTGGTTCTGTTTTTCTGGAAATTCCTGAATTATACAGAAAGTCACTGGGGGGGATTAAGGCTAAGACCATAGGAACAGGATGTCATGGTTTGAAATGTGTCCCCCACAGTCTCATGTGTTTGGGAAGGTCTTGGCATCTTGAGAGGTGGAGCCTTACTGGAGAAGGCAGTCATAAGGGGTGGGCCTTGAGGCACATTAGTCCCACCCTACCTTCAGAGAAGTCTGCCTTTGCAGCAAGCAGTCTCAGCTCTCAGCTTCCAAGATGTCTGCAGTAACTTAGCCTCTTCCAGCTTTGGCCAGCCAGCCATGCTGCCTCTGCCATGAGAAACTGTGCCTCCCCTCTGGAACCCTAAGCTGAATAAATCTCCCTTTCCCCCTTAAATTGATTGACTTTAAGTGTTCTCTCACAGCAATAGTAAAGAGTAACTGTTACAGAAATTGGTTTGCTGTGAGATTAAGAATAGCTGGTACCACAATGTGAAGTTGTTTGTGAAGCTGAGAGAAGTTGCTACCCAGCAGTATGGCCAATGCTGTGATGTAGCTAGTGTGCCTTTGGAACTGTTTGTTCGGAGAAATATGGAGAATTTTGGGACTTTGTGCTGGGAAAGTCTTTGCATCTTGGCAAGGGGGCCAAATGGGCCTTTCTCGTCAGAGTTCTATAGAGAGCAATGCTGTGAGAGACGCAGGCAGTGGAAGCCTAGCTTGTGATGGTCCAAAGGGAAACAGAGACTGTGTTTGCAACTTGATGAATGACACATGGAGCCATGTGTTGGCAAACAGTTTAGTGACGTTTTGCCCTTGTCCTGAAAGCTTGCCTGAAGTTAAACTAGAGTGCTTGGTGGAGGAAATTTCAAAGCAATGTAGTCCTGACAATGTGATATGGCTACTTTTTAGTTGTCTTCAAAATTATGAAAAAGAGCAAAGAATCAGGCTGGAAGAAGCAAAACTTTTAAGATCTAATGATGAAAAATACAAAGCCAAACTTACAGATTTCAACCAGGAAAAAGCAGGGAACAAAATGGCTGTTAAAGAGATTAGCTCCATTTATAAATCAAAGCCTGCTCTCAATTTGGACAATAGGAGAGGTCCTATCTTCATGGCAAGATCATCAGAAAAGGCTCCCAATCATAAGAATGCAAATCCTTTCATAAGATGTGCACTAAAGGGTGGAGTTTCAAAGCAAGGATTCACTTCTAAAAAACAACTGTCCAGGTGTGGAAGAGCTTTTCCCCATGGTCAGCAGAGAAGCAGAATCAGCTGTGATTCAAGGAGGCCAGTCTTAACAAAGCCATCCATGTGGTTCTGGTTTTAGAGGCATCAAGGATGCAAGAAGGAGAAGATGGTAGAGTCCTCCTCCAAGATTTCAAAAAATGATGGAAGCCAGACAGCAAGCATGTTTAGAGGCCCAAGAAGGGCAGTTTGTGCTGTGGAGTTACAGCCTGGTTTGTCATTGAGAAGTAAAGATGTCAGAGATTCCAGAGACAATGTGGGACACCTGCCAAGGACAGCTGTATATCCTGGGAGGAGTCAGCTCAAGAGAGCAACATATTCTATGAGCAGCTGCATTGGAGGGGTGGAACCAAAGTCCTTTGGAACTAAGATGATTTCAAGGAGAGGCTCACCTGTTGGACTTGGAGCTACAAGATTTAGGGTTTGTCCTGCTGTTTTTCGGGCTTGTTACTGACCGATCTTTCCTGGATATTGCCCCATTCCTTCCTTTTGGAATGGGGATGTTTATTCTATGCCATTGTATTTGGAAGTATGTAACTTGTGTTTTGATTTTACAGGAGGCTTTGGACTTTGGACTTTTGGACTGTGTCAGGACTACTGATAGTAGTCTATGAAGACTTTTCAAGTTGGACTGAGTATGGTTTACATAATGAGATGGCAATGAGCCTGTGGGGGCCAGGGGTGGAGTGTCATGGTTTGAAATGCGTCCCCCACAGTCTCATGTGTTTGGCAAGGTCTCAGCACCTTGAGAGGTGGAGCCTTACTAGAGAAGGCAGTCACAGGGAGTGGGCCTTGAGGCACATTAGTCCCATCCTACCTCCAGGAGAAGTCTGCCTTTGCAGCAAGCAGTCTGCAACTCTCAGCTTCCAAGATGCCTGAAGTGACTAGGCCTCCTCCAGCTTTGGCCAGCCAGTCATGCTGATTCTGCTTTGAGAGACTGTCCCTTCCCTCTGGAACCCTAAGCTGAATAAATCTCCCTTTCTCCCTTAAGTTGATTGACTTTGAGTGTTCTCCCACAGCAATAGTTAAGAGTAACCATTACACAGAAGTAGGGAGATGGCTCAGGAGTTAAAACATTGGCCTCTCAAGCAAAAGGACCTGAGTTTAGATCCCCAGATCCCATGTAAAAATGAATTCAGGATGATTCTTGATATCATCCTTGGCATCTTCACACACACGCACGCGCACACACACACACACACACAGAGCACAAAAATAAATTAGATAGATAATAGGAAGGAAGGAAGGAAGGAAGGAAGGAAGGAAGGAAGGAAGGAAGGAAGGAAGGAGGAGGAAGGAGAGGAAGGAGGGAGAGGAGGGAGGAAGGGGAGGAAGGAAGGAAGGAAGGAAGGAGGAGGGGGAGGAGGAGGGAGGGAGGGGGAGGGGGAGGGAGGGAGGGAGGGAAGGGAAGGAAAGGAAGGAAGGAAGGAAGGAAGGAAGGAAGGAAGGAAGGAAGGAAGGAGGGAGGGAGGGAGGGAAAGAAGGAAGAAAGGAAGGAAGGAAGGAAGGAAGGAAGGAAGGAAGGAAGGAAGGAAGGAAGGAAGGAAGGAAGGAAGGAAGGAAGGAAGATAAATAGAAAATAGGAACAGAAATTCAGATCTGTATCTTGTCTTTAGTTACTCTGGAAAAGACTATAAAATTCTCAAGAAACTATCTTTGAGTTGAGTTTTCATATCCTAAACACTAAATTGATGTAAATTCTTTTTTACAACTGTGTTTTTGCAAAGTTAATCAGTTCGGGAAAAAAAAAATTCTCAAATCCTAAAAAGTTAGAGAATTGAGCTTTAAACACAAATCCATTTGAGACCTTGTTCACAAATGTTCATCATAATAGTCATAAGCATTATAGCCACAATGTACGAAATAACATAAATGACTAAGCAAAATGTAACCTACCCATACTGTGGAAGATTTAGGCATTAAAAAAGTAATGTTAAGAGTATAGGTCTGTGACAGAGCATTTGCTTACCATGTACAGGCTCTGGATTTGATAACCAACATTACAAAAAAAAAAAAACAAAAATAGAACATACTATAACAAGGACAAAGCTTGAAAACATGTTAAGTAAAAGAATGTAAACACAAAAGACCATACATTACATGAATCCACTTAATATTTAGAAGAGATAAACCCAGAAAGATAAAAAAAAAAAATAAAAATTAGTGGCTTCCAGAGACCAGAGAAGGGTAAATGAGGATTGACCACCAAAAGACAAGAGGGTTCCTAGGAGTTGATTAAATGCTCCTGAATGAACTATCACTGGTGACTTTAGTCATCAATACAACTATATGCAAACAATAATGCTGAGTTAAACTTTTAAATGTTAATATTACAATAGGTGAATTTTATCTCAATGAAAAAGTTAGCAAATAATCACTTACCTGTCCTTTTTGTGGTGCCAAACAGCGAACAACTTCATCCACCATTACTGGAATATGTAATTTAGTCACAGCTTCAAAAGCTCTGTCTTCAGACTCATGTAACTCCTGAGCTTCAGACTGAGCGCTGTGCTCTTCGGCTTCATGTTCAGTCAGTATTTTTGCTGTCCTATGCACTTTCCTTGGCCAGACACCTAAATTAAATGTGCCAGATCCCACAGAGCATGAAAAAAGTTCTTTATACATTCTAGAAAAATATGGGTATCGAAGCATTTTGTAGGTCAACAAATCTAGAAAAGAAAAGTGAAAATATAATCACTTTTGAGAAAACGAACTACAATGGAATATTTGCTACATCAAGAAAAAAATATGTAAAACTCACAACCTGAACAAAACAAAGCCAACTAGCTTCCTGATATGAGGCGAGGGACCTAAGAAGAGGGAACTGCCCTGAGTTCTCCTGTAGTCTGACAGACCCTGTCTCACAAATTAACTTACTTATTAATTAACTAAATATGATTTTGAAACAGCCTTACAAGATCAGAAACCATGAATTTTTAAAGGTAGTCAATATGAAAATTAGATATCATTTTTGAATTTAATTAGTTACAAAGAGTTGTTGGGACTCTAAGTTATTAATCTGGAACATAAAGGGATTATATAAATATTCTAGTTTAGGTTCAGCTAGTCTTTCAGTTCTAGCTCTTCTAAGTGTTTTTCTCATATTACTAATTAACACCTTCAATTTAGCTATGTATGAGAGATTGTGCCCGGAAAATAAGCAAACATGAATATCCCAAAAGAAAAGAGAATAATCAGTTTGTGAAATCTTGTGATTTGCCATGAAGATTCTCTGGTGAAGCTATCTAAACACAACCTCTATCTGTAGAGTATATATCAATTTACAGCTTTACACACAGCTAAGTATATTTTGACATAAATTTCATTTTGTTTTCCTAAGGTTTTGACTTTCAAATCCAGTTTGTAGGTGCTACAAAAACACCCAACTACTGAGCTACATTTTCAACCTGTTATACCTCAAGCTAACCTGAAACTCACCATGTAGCCCAGGCTAACCTCAAAATTCAGATCTTGTCTCATCCTCTTCAACAAATATATCCCATTACACCTGGCTATACCTCAGCATTGTGTAACCACCTTGTTTGTTTGTTTCAGGTCCTGGACATTGAAATCCAGGACCTATGTATACACTAACTCTGAGCTACATCTCCACGACCTCTCTGTTCTTGATTACCTTCTTCCTATGCTCTAAAACAAATTATATAATATGGCACTTGAATTTCTCATACTTTCTCCATCTTCTACAGTTTGTAATTCTTCTAAATGTAGAGGGGGGAAGGATACTGGCTCCAAACATATTTTTAATACTACCGCAAAAAATACACAATTGGCATGGATTATGAGTTTTTTTAAAAAAAATATCCATCCCTCTGTATCCATAAAAATCACCTGAACACAATGAACACTAAATGTTCAATAAGTGTTTTGGAGGTGAGGGGGTACTTGAATGGATGAATAAATATCAGACTCCACACAATAATCGATCCTCACTACAGTCTGATTGTCTTCACATAATTTACAAATGCTCAAAATACTTCAAGAAACAAATTCCATCTAAACATGTCCTCTTTTTCTTTTGCAATAGAAAATGATTCTTTTACATGCATTGATTGATTAAAATGGAATGGAATGCAAATATGCACTGTTAGGTTAGATCGGACATATTTCTTTTGTTTTTACTGCTCCCCCACCCTATCTGCAAAGTCCCCAGAAATCTGGAAGACCTGTAGGGCAACTGTTGTAACCTCATCAGTGGATGTCTCTAATCTCTTACTGGTACCCCTCTCTGGCCCTTTCTGATCCTTGATTCTTATCCGACCCCCTGACCTATTAAAAAGTTGCATGCCCTACCTTGGGGGCAACTTTTCTGGCCCAAGCCTGTTTGGACCACAGAACCTCCCCCAACAGCCTCCCCATTAAAGCTGGCTTTTGACTTATTAAAATCTGATTGTAGGAACTTTACATGCACAAATATAAAAATACCACATAAATAACATTTTACCTTAAGAATAATTTGTTATAACTTTAAAAAGATATAATCTATACAATTATATAACAATAAAACAGGACAAATATGGAGGGCAAAAACAGGTTAGAAATGAAAGCATGAAATAAATTTCTGTATCTTAAGCATCAATAAATTAACCAAGTTGTTAATTACTGTTTTCAGAAAGCTTGCACAAAACAAACTTAAGTAACCTCTGATGTAGCCTATCTAATTTTTTTAAAAATAATAGCTAATTTTTATTTAGCATTAAATATAACAACTTTATAAGCACACAACTTGTAACTCAATCTTTTCCGTAACTATTGGAGGTCAGTATTACTATTTCAGTTTCACAAAAGAAGGGAAAGTACTTGCTACATAGCCAGAAAGCCATAAAATTGTAACTGTAATACAAAAGGTCTACCTGCAGAGCCTTGAAACCTAAATCCCAAGCCATAAATATAATCAAATGGAACAATTATATTAACAGTTCATATTAATTACATAAGTTTAATAGCATACTACATCAATTATATATTTGCAATATTAAATACTTTTTAAATGCAACATCCTATGACTTGTCTTTGCTCCAACTATAAACAAGAGTATGCTGTAGGGTAGCCAAGAAAGGACATATAATATAGGCCAAATAAGCCAAATTTGGAATATTTAAATCTACATTTTATGTCCAAATTTTGGCAATTACAAACAAGAGGTAATCACCTATTACATTATAAAATCAGAACCACATGGAAAAAAGGGAAGTGAAAAATTGAAAATGTTATCACCAGCATCTAAA
This sequence comes from Typhlomys cinereus, assembly GCA_023101885.1. NCBI lineage: Eukaryota > Metazoa > Chordata > Mammalia > Rodentia > Platacanthomyidae > Typhlomys > Typhlomys cinereus. The sequence goes on from JALPQD010000429.1 coordinate 1,618,246, forward strand.
TATTATATTCAATTTCTATGTACTTATTTAACTATATTCAAGGTAAGATCTAAAATTTTTTATTATAAACTAATTGGCTAGTAACCCAAGTCAAGATGGAGAAAAGACTATTGTTCTTACTATTATTTATAGTATTTAGTTGTTTCTTGGGATGCCACTTCAAACGTTATGGGGGGGAGCAAACTGTAAACGGAATGCCTTCTTTATAGACCAGTCTCCTATCAGACAATCCAAATCTCCTGCATTCTTGTAGAGCTGTTTTAAATCATTACCTGGCTCAGTAAATTTGGCTTCTAAAACAGAAGGGTTGTGTTCTACAAAAGTCACTTAACTTTCCGCTACAAAGTTTCCTTAAGTTGTTGAGACTACAAAACTGTCGGGGATACTCTTTTCATTATGGAACTATAAAGGGTAAAAGTGAAGTCTGTGAACATCACTTTGCTAAGTGAAGTTAACAATTAAAATAAGTTTGCCCTTGCAATGAAATGTTTGAAATGTTCATTCCACAGCCAAAAATTGCGACCTGGAGCCTGGCATTGGAACGCAAAGGGAAAAGGTTCTAAAGGGAAGAATGCACGTTGGGGCCTAAGTTTTGCATTCTGATCAGTGCAAACTGCAGGGGAGTCTGTCTATGAGGGCGTGGGGGAGGGGCGCCTGCTTCCCTGCAATGTGGTGGGGTGGAGGGATGCGGCGGGATCCCAGGGTTGGGGGCATCCACCCAAGACCAGTGCTTTCCAATCTGCACCTAGACTCTGCCTCCTTCTCCTCACCTGAGGCACGCAGATTTCTCCAGCCTCTAATTTAGACCAGCGGCGACGCAAAGTCGTCCCCAAGCAAACTTGAGTTTGCATGCAGGTCCCAGACGTCGGCCCGAGTCCGCCCCAGCAACTGCGGCCCGTCTGCTTTGCGTTCCGCCGCGCCAGGCATTGTTAGGAAAGGCACTGGCGGGTCCCATGGTCCCCCAAAGACCTTCCTGGGGAAAATAAATCCCACCTCACAGTGCCACGTGCAAGTCTTTTTAAATGTGGACGTCTAATGCAAGTTTAACTATAACTTTCAGTTTCTTTTTTCTACTCTAATAAAAGTACATTAAACTTGTAATTAGCGCGTAGGAATACAATTTCTAACCAAAGGGGGAATCTTCTTACCCCCCTCTAGATGTTTGGAAAATCTTGGGATTATTTTTCTTTACTTTATTCTTTCTTTTCTTTACAAGATACGCCATCCGTTGTACCCTTAACGTTCTGTCACAATAAAGTGTTATCAGCTGGCCCAGAAGAGGCATTGATTATAATGTCAAAATCGCTGTGCTTTAAACAAATGTAACAAACTCCCCAAGTGTTCAGACTTCATAATCCAAACACCGCTATATAGTAAGTGCAACGCTAAATTGAAATTAAATGTAAAGTATTTGGATTTTGGATTAGGGGGTGGAAATATCTATAACATCGATTACCATGTGGCAACCCAAAAAAGGGGGAGAAATTTAAAACATTTCTACTTACTCACCTATTTTAAAAACATGTGACTAAATTTTGAATTGGTTTGTTTACACAATTCATGACAAAGTATTTTCCTATAGTGATTTTTCTAAAACTTCAGTCTATTCACATTAAATAAAGATGACAATGTCAATGTATCATAGTCATTTCAAAAATTAAATGAAACATCATGGAAAATGATTAATAAAATGCCTGAAACAACAAATGTAAAGCTATACATAAAATTAAAAGGCTTGTCAATGTTATTACCAAACCCAGTACCACACAAATAATTATTTTGTCAGCTTGCTCATAAAATACAGCTGGATATTAGTAACTTTATTGGTGACCTATTCAATGTTCAGAATAAACATGTAACACATAACGCTCCTGATTTTCTTCAGCAAAAATAGGAAATGTCTATAATCCAAAAAAGCTTAATCCTCTCCACTAATACAGTTTATTTATGCAATGATATTCAATCATGGAAATCAATCATTACTGTATTGTGTTCAAACAATATCTGCTGAATAAATGCATAAATACTCATATAAAGAACAATGAAAATCAGATCTTAGCATTAAAATCATCCTGATGAGTTTGGGATGTAACTCAAAGGCAAAGGACTTATCCAGCATGCAACATTCCCCAGGTTAGGTCCCAACTACTACAAATACAAAACCAACAAAATTGTCTGTAAAGTGAAAATGAGTTCTCTTGGCAAAAATTGTTTCCCTTTTTTTTTTTTTCCCCATGCCTCTTTCTTTTTAAAATATACGTTCTGGAATTATATAATTTGGGACTTTAAGAAATCGCTGATCCAATAAATAAACTAGGCCGATGCCATTAAGTGAATTTATTTTGTAATCATTAGAGAATGCAAAACGCCTTGAAGAACTAGTTTGTCGACACTAAGGAGAGAGGGTCTGGGAGTGACAAAGGAAGTCATGGGACCACCGGGAACCTGAGGAGCTGTGCTTCCATTGAATCCAGGTGAGTAGAAGACCTATTCCTGAGAAGACTGGTGACTAAGAAAGGAAAAGGAGAAAACAACCCAACCCTGAGCCGTCCACACCCGACAGCTTACACCAACCCAGGCCCACTGGCGCTTCACTCACACCCTGAACCCTGAGACCAGGCCGGGTTGGCGGGGCTCGCTGAGCACACGTGCGATCCCAGGTGAGGGCCTCCCTTCCGCGCCTCCTCTCTAGCCCCGCCCACCTGGTGGGGGGGGCCACAGCTTCCGGAAACGGACGCGCGCGTTGCCGGGGCGACGCGTAGTCAAGCGCTTTGCACCCGGCACTCACCAGCCTGGCCTCTGGCGCCAAATAGCTACGCGCCGCGGTAACGTCCGGCGTGCTGACGTCACGAGCCCGGCAGCCAATGAAACGAGGAGCTGCGGCAGCTGGCTTGGGTTTGAATCTGCTGGTGGAGTTTGAAGCGCTTGGAGACCGACACTGGGGACAAGTGGTGGCGGTGATTGGTGGCGGGTGAGTGAGCGGCGCTCTAGGTCCCGGGGCGCGCCTGTCGCTTTCTGCCCCCCAGGACCGGGCGCGCACGGGAGCGAGGCGGGGAGCAGGGCGCGGGGGTCCCCGAGGGCGCCAGCCCGGCCGCCCGCCCGCTGCGCCGGCGCGTCCTGCAAAGGGCGGGACCCTGGAGAGGAAGTCCCGACTTAAAGGGGAGTCCGCCAGGCTCCCTGCCAGACCCTGACCCTGAGCGGAACAGTTCGGCCCCTTGGGGTGTGAAGTTCCCTCCGGATTCCACATTCGGAGCATGCTCTGCAGAGGCCCGGGTGGGTCCTGCTTTCGGGGCTTTCCCGGCCAGTGAGGCGCCTGCACCCCAAAGCTGCGCCGTGGCCCCGCTCTTTGCTCTTGTCCTTGCCCTAAACCGTCGGGAGCCCGGTTGTTAGCTTGACCTGCCTTGCTGAGCAGCGGACAGACGAGGTTCTGCTGTTTCTGCAAGACTGGTGTATGATAAGAGAATTGCGCCCATTTCATTGTTGCTATCATTCACTACGCCCAGCTTTGGTTGCATGGATGGTAGAGGAGGCGAAATCCAGAGACTACATAGTGCTGGCTATTAAGTTCTTACTTTGTAACAGCTGTTCAGTAACCCTTAAGCAGTAATCTCATGTGCTAATTCTACCAATATTTACGTGTATATACAATTTTAAATCAAAAGTGCATCTTATTCCATTGCAGTTAACTCAGTTAACACCTAGAATTGAAGAATGGTAACTCTGAAAACTGACAGGGAAACATAGCTCATTTTCGTGGATCTTTTCATTCTTTCTGGAATGTTTGTAAGTTAGTAGAATCGGTGGATCTAACACCAAAGGAGAGAAAGGTTTTTAGACTAGGTGGAGAATGCAGATTAAAAGAAGATAGTTCCCACTCCCAGACAATGTTGCTAGAATCAGAATCTAATTTACACTGAGTTTGTGACTGATCATTTTATTGCACAGATAGTAGTAATCTTTAGACTTTACTTTCGCTGTGGCATGTTAAACCTGGTCAGGGTGTTTGTGTTCTATGTAAGTCATTCAAAATCAACTAAATGTCCATATCTTTTTGTTAACCATCTTAGAAAAGGGAGAAAGTTTTCCTGTTTGATGTAGGAGTAACATCATCGATTCCTGGAGATAGGGATGCTTTCAAAATAATTTTTTAAAAACTTGTTTTGAGGTAATAGCCTCACTGTTGCCCAAGCTGGCCTTGAATCCCTGAGTTTACACATTCTACTATCTCATCTTCCTAATTCTGAAACTACAGTGTGTGGTCTTTAATTTGTCTGTTTTGATGATTCTGCCCTCAGCATTTTAAGAAAACTCAGGAGTGGGGGACAAAAATCCTAATAATCTTCTAATACAAGGAAAAATTCTAAAAAGAAAGAATCCCACCCACCAAAGTGCCTATCATAGGTATATTGCAGAGCACTGAATCTTAGACTTACTTTGGGAAGAGAAGACAGAATAGGGACGCTGGGAACTGATATTTTTCAAATACATGTTATCATCATAATTCCATAAAGCATTATTTCTTCTGCAAATAAAAAGTGGGACTTAAACATTAGTATCATGTACAAGGTGAGACGGGGATTTTAGGTCCTAAATAGATAGAGACTCAGGAAGAAGAACAGATGGACATATTCCACCTGAGACCAGAGGGACAGAATCCAAGTGCCCAGCCCTTCTCTCTCAGCATTCTATTTTTGGGGTAAGACAAAATCCTTAAAAGGCAGTTTTTAGACTACTTGGACTGCATTTGAATTCTGTTCAGAAGTATATAGCTTTGTAACATCTCTGTTATTTCTCCCCATTCTTAGAAAACTAAATGTCCTTTCACCTGGCTTCCCTTATGTGTCCTTTCTCTGCTTGCTCTGCGGTCACACTTTCTGTATTCCCTAACTCCAACTTTTCAGCACTTCTCCATTGCCAGCACTTCTCCTGTGGTACATAGTAACCTTTGTGTTCCTAAATTCCTGGATTAATCCCAGAACTGTTCTACCTGTTTGACACAATTGGTCAGTCCCCTTCTCTTTAATGGGTTTCTCAAAAGTCTCAAGGCCATGTTAGCCCTGAAAACTTTTATAAGACGAAAACTGCTTTAGGATAAGTTATCAAGGACCTGTTTCTTGACTTGGCTCCTGTTTGCCTCTCTATTTCCACCTAAGTGCCTCTTAAAGCTTACAGACTTAACATGTTCAAAACTGAGCTCTGAATTTGCTCCCCATGTGCATACACCCAAAACCTGCTCCTGCTCAGTTATTTCCGTCTCACTTGGCCGTTCCATTCTTTGAACACTCAGTCCAAGCCTGTGGAATTCATCTTGAATCCTGTCTGTCAAACCATATATCTACCCAACAGGAATTCTGTTGGTTACCTTCAGAAGAGGCCCAGAATCTGACTGCTGCTGCTACTGACGCTACTGACCTGCTCCGGGCTAGCACCTCCATCACTGCGTGTGTGTGTGTGTGTGTGTGTGTGTGTGTGTGTGTATGATTTTAATGAATTGGTCTCCTTTTTTTTTTTAGTATCTTAACCTTCCAGTTGCGTTCTGTTCATAGTCTTCTAGTTGATGTTTATTTTATTCAGAGTATGAACCTAAGTTATTTAATCATTATTTTCCAACTCACATCTTAATATTCTTTAATTATTCAAGCTAACACACTAAGTGCCAATCTAGGAGCCTTCCTTTAGCCATTGTTTCTCTCTGGAAGAACATCATCTTTCAGTGCTCCCTCACCTTCAAATCCTTCCTTAGACTGATGGCGTTTCCTGTTTGTTTTTTTAATTGATAAATAATGTATTTATGGGATTCCATGTGATTTTTATATATAATTCTTTCTCTCTCTCTCACTCACACACACACACACACACACACACAAACATTCATTGTTGAATGACCAAATTAACCTAAGTAACTGTCATGGTTAGGCACAAGTGTCAACTTGACAGTTGAGAGTTTGAGCTCTGGGCACATTTGTGGAGAGTTAGTAGTTAAGCCCAGAGCAAACCTGAAGGAGATTGTCTAGTTGATGGGGCAGGCTCAGCCCATGGTGGGTGGGATTAGGCCCTGGAATAAAATACAGACAGCTGGTTGAGAAAGTTAGCATTCTTGTGTACACTTGGCCAGACATGCTGGTCTGGCAATTAAAGATTGTCCCTCTCTCAGCAATTACATAGAGATGGTGTGGCCAATTCCCTCAGCCTGGTGTTGGTGTATGCTCTCCTGTCAAGCAGGACTACAAACTGTAACCAGACTATCAATAAGAAAATAAATCCCTTGTTCCCTTAAGCCCTCTGATGGTCATTTATCAGCAACCATGCAGGCGAACTGCAACAGTAACTTCAGCCCCTTCACGTTTATTTCTCTTTGGTGAAAATATTTAAAATCCATTCTTAGCACTCTTAGAATCTATACAGTATATTATTGAGACACACCAGGGAAAGGGCCTCTTCTGGCCATCTGTGAAGCATTGCTAAAGTATTGTTATAATCTGTTCCAGTCACAATGAGTACTAATGACAAGTTCTGTAAGTTTATATTACAATCACCTTTTCCTTACTAAGTAGAAATACTAGGAATGGGGCAATTCACCTCCCTATTTAGCAGTTATTGGAGTCTCACTTGGTGCCTTGAGCAAAAGTGCTATCAATCTGATAGTCAGCCTAGCCTGGGTACCAATGTTAGCACCTGCCATTTAGAGTACCCCAAGGTTGCCTTAAGACAGTTAATGCAAAGACTGCTGTTGACTACCCTTGTTCCTGAAGTTTGTGCCAGACTTTTTTTATTTATTCATTCATTTTGTGTGTGTGTGTGTACCAAAGGGTACTATGTGTCACTATGGAAGACCAAGAGTGACTTTGGAAATCATCTTGGATTGCTTCTACCTCCTTTTTGCTTCATTCTGGTATTTTCTCAGGCTCTGCCCACCATAGCAGAAAGTACAAGCCACCACTCTTTCCACTTGACATTTTACATGGGGCCTTCTGCTCGCAAGGCAGAATCTTAACCTCTGAACCATTTCTCTAGCCCTGTACCAGACCTTTTTCAATCACAAGCCTGGACAGACCATTTCTATCTGCCCAGAAAGGGAACCCTTTCCTTGGTGTAAGGCCTGCAGTGAGTGGTGCTAAGGAACAAGACATCAGGTCCAATAAAGACTTCTCTGTGAGTCGTCTTTTCCTTGCCTGTTATCAGTGGTGTGGACTGAGGCGGAAAATTGGTGGGAGAAAAGATCACTGCTCATTAGGGAACCAGAGGCCAGTGACAGGGCCCCAGAGGCTACACACACTAGCACACTGCCCAAGGCAGCTGAAGAAAGGGCTTAACGAAGCCTCAAACTCTCCCCAGCACTTTGCTGCTTGCTGCTGTCTCACACTGAGGGAGACCTGCTCCTAAAGAGCTTCTTGCCCGCTAGCCACAGCATAGCGAAGAGCGCTCAGCTACTTCTTTATGACCAGATCTACCCAGTGCTTTGCAATACACACCAGTTTCCTCTGGAAACAGAAAGGTCACATTCTCTCTGCTTCTGGGAAATATCATCCTGCTAACTGTACCCATTAGTGCAGATTTTAAAGTATAGGTGTAATCCATAAACATATGTGATATGTGTCAACAAATGGCAGTATCCTTTTTTTTTTTTTTTTTAGGCTGAGAATTCCGTTGTTTAGAATATAGCATGCTTTTATTCATCTGTTGTAGGGCACTTAAATTGCTTCTCCGTTTTGACTGCTGAGAAGAGTGAGTTCTGCATCAAATATTGGACTGAAGAGACAACTCACCATAAAGACTTCGGTTCCTTTGAAAATGTGCCCAGAATGGGAGCTGGGTTGCTCTAGCCCTCACTTCCTTTAGGACAAGTATTCACTCTGCATCCCAGTTGACCTCGAACTCAAGGCTCTCTTCCTGCCTTAGCCTCCTAAGTGCTGAAATTACTTAAATGTTGATTTTCCTATTATTCGTGTGGGCAGAATTGGGGGGATATGTAAGTGGGAAGGTCTTAACTCTTTATTTTTTCAGTTGTTTCCATGATAATTGTTATTTTCCATTGTTTCATGTGAGACAATCATAAAAGTCAAATCATAATTTATTAACTGGCTGTCATTTTAATGTTCTTCAAGTTTGTATATCATTAAGAGATCAGAGTAGAATCTCTGAATATAGTAAGTAGGGTCTTCATCAGACCCTTTATATAGCTCTGATGTGTAGCTAGAGACTAGACTGGAGCATCACTTTCCATTCCCAAGAAGCCTTCCACCAAGATCACTTTTACTAAAAGTAGTTTACAAGTTAAAACTCTCTTATCATTTTCCTTACTTGATTCTAAGAGACATTTTCCTAATTCTTTCCCATGGCCTAAGCGAACAATGCCAGAGCCATTGCAAAAATCAAAACTATTAAACTTGGTTCAGCTATAGTGTCTGTGTTTAAACTGAAGCTCGAAATCTAGTTAATATTTAAAACTTAAATCGGTTTTGTCATGCTTTTTGTTGTTATTTGAGGATATGTATATTTGTGTATATGTGTTTACCTAGGTCAAAGTTTTTCCTCAGTAACATTTGCCAGTTGAGTATAACAGAAATACCATCTCTTTTAAATGAGTGTTATACACCAGTCCTTAGTAGAACTAATATTAAATTTTTAGCCTTGTTTTTTGATCTGTTCCTTTTTAATTACAGAGACTACCAGGCATCCATTTAAACAGGAATCAAGATAAGTGATGATGTCTGCCACCGAGGAAGACCTGTGTCACCATATGAAAGTAGTTGTTCGTGTGCGCCCTGAAAACACAAAAGAAAAGACAGTTGGATCCCACAAAGTGGTTCATGTTGTGGATAAACATATACTCGTTTTTGATCCCAAACAAGAAGAAGTCAGTTTTTTCCCCAAAAAGAAAACCACAAATTTCGATATTACAAAAAGACAAAATAAGGATCTTAAATTCGTATTCGATGCTGTTTTTGATGAAACTTCAACTCAAATGGAGGTTTTCGAACACACAACCAAGCCAATTCTCCGTAGTTTTTTGAATGGCTATAACTGTACAGGTAATCATCTCCGTATGGGAACTGGTTTTGTCTTTGAGTGAGACATGTTTTGTAATTCTTTCTCTAAATATATCAAAGTTAAGGTACTTTTAAGTTCACAGTTTTAAAAAGATTCAATAGACTACATTAAAGTACAGTTTTCTATGTTTTAATGGCCATGTATGACTTAGCTTTCATGAAACTCTGTCTTCCTAGAGCTTGTATTGTTCCTATAGACAGTCTTTGCAGTTTCCCATGTTACAAGATCTCATATTCCTTGCAGTTGCTAGTAGATTTCTCACAGTTTGTGTTCATAAATATGTCTCCTGTTCAACTCCACAATCATCTGCACCTCCAAATAGCCTGTCATTTCTGAATTTTGTTCATGGGTTTTTTTTGCAGCATTATTTGTAAGGTACCTAAGAATAAGATTGTTGACACTCCATGAAAACTGAGAATTTTGTGCTATTTTAGCATGTCATTAGCCCAGAAAGCATCTCTAGTGATTTAGAGAGGCTATAATTTGCCTTTCAAGAAAAATCATGTTTATATTCTGAAAAAGATATATGAAATAGACAGTTTGGTGATTACAAATCACTGAGTGGTATCTTATTTTTGCAATTGTCAATTTTTATGACACTTTGCCTAACACACTACACAGCAATAACATGTTTTACCCTCACTGACCTAATTCAGTTTTATCACAGAACAATTATTGTCTTGATCAAGTCAAAATAGAATGAGGGTTTTTTTATTGGAACTGCTGATTCTCCCTTTTATCCAGATATTCTTTCTTTGTCTATGAAATTTCATACTGTCCCTACAGATTGTTTATGATCTTTTCCTGTTTTTTTTTTTTTTTTTTCTTGGATTCAAAACGAAGAAAGGGAGAAGAATCTCTACTAAACACTGACTTTTGGTTCCTCTTTGATTTTAGGCTATTATCTAGATGTCTTAAGATTTACATAAGATAAAACAGAGTAAATCATCAACTTAATACAGTTCTACCAAAATATATTTTGTTAACTGATATATGAAACCTTAATGTGTTAATTCGATATCATTATGAATATTGATGTTTATAAGTACTTTATTTTACTGACAGAATGGAAACAAAGTATTCTACCTAAAACATGCATATAAAGGGGGATATTATAAATGGCCTCCAGGGAATTCATTCAGCTTAACAGATGCACATATGCTTGTGTCAGATGGTTCTCAAAGGCAGAAAGATACAATGTCAGCTTTGATGAAGGCACATTGAGGTACAAGTTGGGATAGAGGGAATGTAGGTTCCAGTGTATTCTGGAGACAATCATGGAATAGATATTTCTGCCTCTGACTACCAAAAAGGTACAGAGATAGTGATATTAGTGCTACATAGGGCCAAGTGGTAACTGTTGGATTTAAAGCCGCCATTCAGGAGATCCTGATAGAGCTGTCTGCTGTCTGCCAGTGAGACTGGTGATGTTCTGCTGTGACAAAGCTTTAATCCCAGCCCTTTCATGAAAACTCAGTACTTGCATATGGTGCCACTGGAGCTGGGAAGACTCACACAATGCTAGGATCAGCTGCGGAACCTGGAGTCATGTACTTAACAATGCTAGACCTTTACAAATCCATGGATGAGATTAAAGAAGAGAAAGTATGCAGCACTGCTGTGTCTTATATGGAGGTAAGTAGGCAATAAATTAATTACTTTTTTTTTAATTCTGTCTTTCGATGTATATGAAAGAAATGTGCATATATATGTTTGCATGCCCGTGGAGGCCTAAAGTTCATATTAGGAGTCATTCTTGACCAGTCTTCCACCTTGTTCTTTTGGAGCTGGGTCTTGGTGAAACCTAGAGCTTGCCTATAGCTTACATTCTCTGGAAATTCCCAGTCATTCTTCTCTGAGACTGGAATTACAGATGGGCTGCCACTACCTACCAGCATTTTACGTGTGCTCTGGGAGAGACCTAACTTCACCTTAACTGCTAAGCCATCTACACAACTCCTTGGTCACTGTTTTTAGAAAAACTTTTAATAACATGTTCTGTTCAGATTATGTAATATTCATATGAATGTATAAAATCATTAAAGTTCCTGATATCTTATTTTTAATGAATCTACTGTTCATTTTTCTAAATTTTGGCATAATTTCAGATTTACAGAGAAGTTGCATAAATAGTATATAGAACTTCCAAATATTCACCAAGATGCCCCATATGTTAACATTTACTACATTTGCTGTCTATGTGTGCACGCATTTATTTCTCAGAACTGTTCAAGATAAAATTTATAAAGCCAGGAAATTTTCTTAAATAACAACTTAATACCAAAATAAGGAAATTAGCAGTGATTATCTTTACCTAACATACAAAGATTAATGAAATTCTGCTGGTTATATTATTGATAACCTCCACTAAAAACAGTTCAAGATCACGAATTGCATTTACTTGCCGTCTGTCTTTGATTTTCTTATAGATGAGCCGTTTTGTTGTTTTGTTTTGTTTTTCTTGGTATTTTTATGACACTCCCATAAAACAGTCAGTTTTGGTTTGTCACTGTCAGATTCAGTTTGTGCACTGTTGGATACACCACAGAAATGATGCTGAGTGCTTACTGTTTCATATCAGTGCTTGTGTACCTGTTGATGCTACTACTGGAAATGTAATGTTCATAAATTTCATTGTAGGATATGCAAGTTTTCTCCACTGTAAAGATTATTTTATCTGTTATCATTCAGAGCCTTGTCATACCCTGTCTTCAGATATACTCTTCACTCTTCATGTTTTCTTATGTTGGTATTAACAGTTACTGATTAATCATACTGAAATTAGTTGTGATGAAGACAATGGCTTACATTATTCTGTGCTTATTCAGTGGCTTTTTAATATGGAAAAGAGATTTCCCTTGTCTTTATTATAGCAGCATAGACTCAGGGTTTGTTTATGCAACAGGTTAAAATCCCTTTTTTGTGGAAGATGGGGGCACTTTTTGAAAAGGTCTGTCATGTAGCCCAAGCTTTTTTTGATGTCTGGATCATCCTGCCTCAGCCTTCCAAGTATTGGGAGACTAGCAGTAAACCCACAGACACACAGCTTTGTGATCACTTTGTGTATGCTCAGATTGTAAAGATGAGAACAATATGAGCTTCCCCTTGTGGTGTCTTGAGCCTTTTTGATATACTCCACCATTCTTTGAGGCCTCCTATCCTGCTACTAATAGTTTATATTCGACAAGTGATATGTTGCAGACACTAAGTTTTTGATGATAGTATTTGAGGAGTCACCATAGAAACAAACCCCCGACATCACCAGCACCATTGATAGGCATCTATTCCTGAGTCAGAAATTCTTCCTTTAAATCTTAGAGTTGACTGATATTGATGGACTTACTTTCACTGGTTGAGTAAACTCATTTGTCTTGCAACGTTTCTCAATACTCTATCCCACTTAGAGGTACAGAACTCACGTCCATAATTAAGTAACAACAACAACAAATAAATTGTTCCAGATTCAAGTAAAGAGAGTGGCAGTGTTGTGTTTTTTTGTAGATGGAGAATTCTAAAATTCAGTTAATTTTCTATTTTTATTCATTTTTTAATCTGCTTTCATCTTATTAAATGATAAAGTGGCTACTTTGTCTTCGTGCCTACATTGCACACCAGAATTAACTTTGGCACATTAAAAGTACATGTGACTATATCTCACCCATTGGATATTTTAATTATAACAAAGTCACTTGTGCTTATTAAAATCACCCAGACAAGTGTCAGAGATCACCTTGAAAGTACTTGTATTAGGTTCTCTAGAGATGCAGAATTGACACAATGAGTTTGTGTGTGTGTGTGTGTGTGTGTGTGTGTGTGTGTGTGTGTGTGGAATGTATTGAGTTGGCTTACAGTATGACCAAGGTAGTCCAATGATGGCTGCCCGTAGCTGCTCAGTGCAGTAGTCAAGTGGATGATGGCTGAATGCTGGAGAATTCCTAGACAAGGAATTCTAGCTGACAAGGACTTCATGAATTGGAAGGCTAGAAGGTCGAAGAAACTGGAAGGCCGGAAAGAAGAACGATCCCCAGCACAGCTGCAATAAGGCATCTGTTCTCTCTGGTGGCTCCTTTTTATATGATGCAGTACTGGGAGTATCCTATGAGAGCTTTGGAGGTTCTGGTAGGATCTAGGGTGCGTCTTGGTTGATCCTTTCCAGAGATCTTAGTTAATCTTAGTTAATACCTAATACCGGGTGTGTCAAATTGACACCCAGCCTTAACTATCACAGTACTCTTTCCATTTAGTTGGTGGAAGTAGATAAAAGGATGCAAAAACAAACCAACTGCTGTTCATTTCAAAAATAAAAAGCTAGATTAGAATGATTTATTTTATGACTATAAATTTATACTTTTAATAAAATGTTTTCATTGGGTAGAAACTTACCAGCAAAAAGAAGAATTCTCATTTTTGACTGCTTACTATGAAAGGAAATGATACCACATATATGTGTGCTTATATACACATATGCTATGTAAGTGTATGTGTTTTCATAGCTATAGTTTTTATTTTTGTAGTGTTCAAAATCAAGTGCATTCACATTAGCATGCAAGCTTTGCCATTAGTAGTATCTCTGGCCTCAAAAAATAATTTCAAATACCTCATTTTATATTTTTTCTTAGATCTTATTAGTAGTAGTGGTAATTGTCATTGTAGACCTTCATTAAATCTATAATGTCAAGTCAAATTAATAGCTATTATTTACAGAACTATTAAAATACTCCTACACTAGCAAAGTAAGGTATGTTTTTAATGAGGCAATAAAGGATGTGCAGGCTTCAATCTACTATTGATTTTTGTAATAGTGTACAAATTGCCGTGGACCTTAACTCCCCATAATGATAAGGGGACTATTGATAATTAAAAGATTAAGGATACAGATGCATCTGTTCTCGAATAAAGGTTTTTCTCTAACTTGTTTATTTCTAGGATGTAAATGGCAATTGAGCCATCTGACTTGTCTTTGTTTCACTAGAGTTACTAAGTCTGTAATTATTGGGTGAGAGTGACAGTTCCAACCTTTTCTGGGATAGTAGACACATACACATCCACATCTAATGTGATGTAATAAGTTATTTTCATATTGTTCTTGTACTTTTTATTTTAAGGTATATAATGAACAGATTCGTGACCTCTTAGTAAATTCAGGGCCACTTGCTGTCCGGGAAGATGCCCAGAAAGGAGTGGTCGTTCAGGGTCTGACTTTACACCAGGTATGCTTTTATGTGTCTTTTCACCCTGTGTCCTTTTATACCAGCTGATTACCTATTTCTGCCCTGTTTGATAAAGAAACAAATTAATGAATTACAGGACTAAAATGAATTACAGGAGTCCTTAAGTCCTGATTTGTCTATGGTTCCACAGAAAATAGCATAATAGGGAATGGAACTGGACTACCCTCACTCTTCCACCTCACATGAAATATCTTTAATTTTATACATATATTTTTCTTTAAAATTTGATCAAACATTTGTTTTGTATTGCTTAATGTTTATATTTTATCTCATAGACTGATTTTTTTCTGTATTCTTATATAACCAAGTACTAAGCAGATGGTACATAGCATTTAATACAATTGAATTCATTGAGAAAAAAATTTTATTAATATTCTTCCTTTTTACCTTTACAACTATTGTTTGGCTCATCTGTGGAACACTTTCTTAATACATTTGAGCCCCTAAGTTTGATGTCCCAGCATTATGCACATAAAAAGGAAGATAGGTTAGTTTATTTAAAAGTTTAAAGACAGATTGCTAAATACTTCTTTTCTTCTTGCAATCCTCTAGCCCAAGTCCTCAGAGGAAATTCTGCAGCTACTTGATAGTGGAAACAGAAACAGGACACAGCATCCCACAGACATGAACGCCGCATCTTCTCGTTCTCATGCTGTTTTCCAGGTAACAGACCATTAGGTTCTCTCTCTGAAATTTAGGGCTGGAAAGATGGTTCAGGGGTTAAGACTACCTCACAAGCAGAAGGTCCTGAGTTCAGATCCCAGGTCCCATGTAAAAACATCAGGTGGAAATAGTATCAGCCTGCACTTCTGGCCCTGGTGGATAGAGCCTGGGAAATCCCAGAGCATGGGGACTCATGGCACCCTTTGATACGCATGCGCATGCTCAAAAATAAATAAATAAGTTGAAATTTAAAATAAATAAATCCAGATTAATAAATAATTTCAATACATGGCAAAAGTAAATCTTCATCTGTAGACTCTTTTGTTTCTCAGTACTTCCCTGTATATTGTGCTTTTTTTTTGCTGTTTGTTTTTCTTTTAAGTCACAATTTTCTTAAGTAAATCAAATTTGTTTTTCACTAAGTAATCTCACCTACCCTTGAACTATGATTGTCCTGCCTTGGCTTCCATAATAGCTGAGACTACATGCATTGGGCTACCTCTCCAATTAAACCCAGTATGCCATTTAGCATTGAGCGGCTTCCAAAGTTTACTTACCAACTCTTGAGAGTATCGCTACAAATGTTTAGAATTAATATGCTTCTGTTTTAACTTTTTTTGGCATTCAGAATTCTACAAAAGAATAGTTGATATAAATAGGGAATGGCAAAGTGTTAGTCACAGAATTTTTGTTTGTTGTTTTGGTTTTTAGTTCTTGAAAGTACTCTTTCCAACATTTAATGTTTAGAATAAGTTTCTCTCTGGATCTTGATTTATAGGACCAGTTAATTCGGGAGGTACTCATTCACTGTAACTAATAAATTTTGAACTTCAATTTATTTACTTCTTTGTGTTTGTTTGTTTGTTTGTTTTTGCATTCTAAATTCTATTTCCTGAAAGCATGTAAAGAATCCTGGGGCTGGTAGGGTAGCTCTGAACATAACCCCCAGTTCTGCAGCTCCTGGGCTTGGTGGTCCAAACCTATACTCAGTACGAGGGTGATGCAGATCAGAAAATCAAAAGTTAAAAGTCATCTTGAACTCCATAGTGAGTTAAGGCCATTCTAGATGAGACCTTATCATCAAAAGGTGAAAAAAAAAGTTAAATAAATTATATCTTCCTCACTTGATTATGAAAGGTAAACATATACCACATTGGGTCAGTGTCAAAAATCAGTTATCTTTAGGGAAAGTCCTAAAAGCATGCAAAGAATTCTGACCACTGCCTTCATTTTCTTCTGAAAGCAGTAGTTCCGTAGGACATGCTTTCCATAACTAACTAGTTTTTCTCCATTACCACTAAGTTCCATGATGTGGTCTAAAAGAGATCAAGAATATAAATAATCCTTGTGATGCACTGTGTTAGTTAGCCAGCGTTGTGATGCTGTAATAACTTGAGATAATCTTACTCAGTGTTGGAGCTTTAGTCCAGGTCTTCTGGCCTTACTGTTTCAGGGCCTGTGGTCAGACCCAGATAAGAGCATGAATAGGAAAAGGAAAGGGGCTGGTGTTGGACCCATAGAACTACTTGATCCTGCTTGTTTTTGCCTTTCTGTGGAATGTAGAATCAAAATGTTGTCAAACTCCTGGGCTCAAGTGAGCCTTCCATCTCCCCACCCACATAGCTGGTATTGTAGGTCTCTGCCTCCAGGCCCAGCCTAGAGTCTCTGCCTTAATGGTTTTCATCTCCTCATGGCAACAATATGAGCAAACCACATGCGTGCCTTTGAAACCTTTAAGATCCAGTTGTAGTGTATACATATATAGGAGTCTTTCCATTTTCACAGGTTTCTTTTTTACTTTAATAATTTAGTAATAGTATTCTGAGATATTAGATTATACCATGCTCTGTTGGGTTTTGTAAGGACTTTAAAAAAAAAACTTAATAAAATAAAATAACTTGAGGAGCTTGAGAGATGGCTCAGGTGTTAAGACCCTGCCTCCTAACCAAAAGACCCCTGAGTTCAGATCCCAGGTCCATGTAAAAATGCCAAGCTGAAATAGCGGAGTCTGCATTTCCAGTCTTGGTGCGTAGAGCCTAGGAAATCCTAGAGAAAAACAAGAAGGAAGTAGAAACACACACATACACACACACTAAATGAATGAAGTTTTAAAAAACTTTGAGTTCCATGTGTATTTATTTAATAAAATATATTTTGTTAAATCTTACTTTTATTTTCCCCTGTTGTATAATTTAGATTTATTTGCGACAGCAAGACAAAACTGCAAGCATTAATCAAAATGTCCGTATTGCCAAAATGTCCCTCATTGACCTGGCAGGATCTGAGCGTGCCAGCAGCACTGGTACAAAAGGGACTCGGTTTGTAGAAGGCACAAATATTAACAAGTCCCTGTTAGCACTTGGGAACGTCATCAACGCATTAGCAGATTCTAAGGTAAGTACTGTACATTTGTTTGTTAAACATATGTTGCGTCAATAATTGTTAGTTTTGTTAGCTGTAGGTCACAGACCTAACCTATTCAACTATCAAACAGAATTACAGGTTTTATTTTGATTGATTGATTTGTCTTTTGTGTTTAGTCTTGCACAATGCTCTTTTGTTTCTTTCCAGTTTTACAGTCAAAATTAGTGGAATAAAAACTAATGATTAATAGTTACTAATTGTCAGCTGGATGTAGTGGCTCATTCCAAAAGTCTCAGTAGAGGCAGAAGTATTGCAATTCAGAGACCTACAAAACAATCCCCCCTCAAAAAATCAAAAGTGAAATTATCAAACAGTCTAGTTTATTTTGAGCTAAGAATTTAGTTTGTTTTCTTGGGTAGTTGTCATGTAGGTATTGTACTACTTGGGAATGAACTCAATGTTTCATGTATGCTAAACAAGTACTGTACCAGCATCCCTGAATAATAAACACAGGGCTTTTTTTAGGTAATAATTAAAAAATTTTTAATCTTTTTTAATGTGTGTGTGTGTGTGTTTTTAAGGTATGTATATATACATGTTAGTCTGAATTTGTAGTTTCAGTCTTCTGTCTAAGCTACCGCAATAGCTTTAATTAAAGGCCTTACATTATTAGACCTAGAAATCGGTGACTTTTTTCCAGACACATGATAATCATAGAGAATAATAATTAAATTGGCTTGAAGACATAAAATCATTTTAACAAAATTCTGTCTGATAGTATTTTATGTGTTATAAAACTGAGTTAAATGTTGAAGAGTGCTGATTTTTCGTTAAGAAGAGTTAAAATAAAACAAGTTTAAAGTATCATGTAATAAGGTGTTTACTAGTGTTTTAGGACATTTGAAAATATGTATACTATGTATACATATGTATACTGTATACTGTATACTGTATACTAAAAATACTAGATTGTGTGTATTTGACATTACCTTACTTTGTAAATTAGAAAACATTCTATGCTCTAGAAATTGAAATGAAAACAGGTGTAAAGTTTTAGGAAAATTACAGTTAAACTGTTGAAATACTGTATTTTAATTTAGAATAAAAGTATATTAATGGGAAGACTTTCTTGAAAGGGAAAAATACTAAAAATCATATGATTATTGCAAAAGCAATATATTTTACATTCTAGGTTAAAAAAAATCTCATGTATATGGGCAGACCACATGATATAAAACTGATTTTCTAAGTTAAGGCATTCATAACATAAAATATTTGCCATGCATACCAGTATTTAATTTCTACCAGGATATGTATGAGTCATTTTTGATACATATCTTATCCATGTAAAATTATACCAACAGTATGCATTTTGTACTGTTTAAGAAAATGTGGTGTATTTTTGAAAATAAATGAAAACACCTTACAGGAATTAGTGGATCTAGGACTTTCTTCTTGCTCTGTTTATCATTTCTATAACTTGTAACCTGTCATTTCATGTTTTTTTCCTTTTTAATTTCCTCTCCTTTTATATGAAGAATATGCATTGATAGCATAAAATTGCTTGTAAAAAATATTTTAAGGGAAAAAAAAGGTATTTTGG
This sequence comes from Typhlomys cinereus, assembly GCA_023101885.1. NCBI lineage: Eukaryota > Metazoa > Chordata > Mammalia > Rodentia > Platacanthomyidae > Typhlomys > Typhlomys cinereus. Next base: position 1,637,158 of record JALPQD010000429.1, read on the forward strand.
AAAACTCTGTGCTTTAAAGTGAACATTACATCTTTTTTTTTCCTAATGAGTGGTTGTCTCTCCCATCCCCCAAACAGTAATCTTTGATAAAAAAAAAAGTCTTGAAAGCCTAAGTTGTTTTAAACTCTATTTCATGTGATCAGTAATGTATTTATTTCCTGTTGTTTCCATATTAGATGGTTATTTAAAGTAAGAGCTAGCTCTGTGCAATGCAGAAGTTTCCTGGTTCTTTTAGTACAATTACTTTTGACGTATTTTTTTTAATTATTTCTTTTGTGTTTGAATTTTTTTTTCTACATGAATAGAAAAGGTATTTTCTTCTAAATTAGCTTGTTTACAGAAAAGTAAATACAGAAAATATGCAATGTATTACATTAAGTATACGCCATCCTTATTTTCCCTGATGTCTGTGGGGTTGTTGGAAGCATTTTTCTTTTCTATAGCTTTTTGGGTCCTGTTGATACCCAGACCAAACTGGAACTGCTGATCCTACTGTCTCAGCCTCCTGGGAACTGGAATTGCAGGCATATGCCACCACCCCAGCTGACTTGTACCCCTTGTTCCCTGCTCATACACATTTGGAAAGCCATAGACAACTGATAAGCCAGTCTTGGTTCATTGTTTTGTTATGAACTAAAGTATATATTTTAGAGATGTTTTTATATAGAATCTTCATATATTCACTGAGTGCTATGACATTCATTAGTATAATTTCACATGCCAATTACATCATTAATTGAATAGATTGTACATTGCTTTAATTTTTCTAGGTAAGTAGTAGTTTTCATTTAAATGTGGGAAATGACATAAGAATTCTTTTTTTGTTCTTTCAGAAAAAGAATCAGCATGTTCCTTACAGAAATAGTAAGCTTACTCGCTTGTTAAAGGATTCTCTTGGAGGAAACTGTCAAACCATAATGATAGCTGCTGTTAGTCCTTCTTCTTTATTCTATGATGACACATATAACACTCTTAAGTATGCTAATCGTGCGAAAGAAATTAAATCTTCCGTAAGTATGGTTACTTTGCTTTTCTTACAAGAATATTGGGCATGTATTATTTTTGTAACTCTAGTCAAAGTATTAAGGTGGTATTTTTTTTTTTAAGGAATTAAGCAGCCGAAAGTTAGAAATGTCTCTTGCCTGGTTAAGTGAACTTTGGCTTAGATTTTTAAGTATCTTGATCACCTATATAATGGATACTGTTCAATCTTACATGTGCCGTGGTGCCTTAGTGCCTTTATTTTTCACATCATGGTACTTGGTTTTTGGAGAGCACCTTAGAGCAGTCAACCAAGAATTAGCGTGTGTGTGCTAGGATGATGGTGCAACTTATCTGAGTTTCAGTTTGTAACAGACTCTTTGCAGGTTAGTTTCCATGTGATGAGCTTGTGACAAAGCATAAGTATAGTAGTAACAACTTAGTAAGTATTTTATCTAGCAATTTGGGATATTTAAACAATTTATACAAGTGAATACATGATATCTGTTTAAAATCATGAGATGCTGGATCAGAAGAGACCTACAGTTACATGGATGTAATGTTTACTTACCTCTCCCTTAAAGGTCTTATGATGAGAAGTATTCATATAGCATATTTATAGTAGAGTATGACCATACTCTGAGTTTGCAAAGATTTCACACAGGTTTGCCATGCAGTCCTTACTGCATCCTACCTGTGGAAGGCTTTGTTTTTGTTTGGGGAGTTTTTTGTTTTTGTTTTTGTTTAATTTGACTGTGTAAGTCAGAGCTTGAGAGTTTTAAGCACTTAATCCTAAGCCACATAAATAAGAAATGGTCAGGGTGTTGAAGCCATATTTATATGCAAAATGTTCTCCCCACTGTTCTGCAAATACCAAGGGAACCATGATGTTCTAAAAAAAAAAGCGAGATATAATAGCAACTTAATATGAACCCATTGATTAATTGAACATAAAATTCTGAATTTCTTAAAAGAACCAAGAGAATAGACACTTTTTATAATATTATGAATAAATTCGTTAAAGTATGTTTTTCAGTAAATTCGTTTTTTTACATGTATTATTACTGTGTTCAGCATATCCTCTTATCATAGCCTTTATATGTGACCATATTAAATATGATTGCCACAACATTACAGTTGTCGAAGTTAGACTTGATGGAACTGAATTAATGAGATGAGCTGTAATACCATTTTATTCCTGTTGGTAACTACAAAATTGCTATCCTAATATACCTTAATCATCGTTTCTTTCTTCAACAGTTGAAGAGCAATGTTCTTAATCTCAACAATCACATATCTCAATATGTAAAGATCTGTAATGAGCAGAAAGCAGAGGTATGTCTACTATTTAGATTGTTATGCTAATCTCCACTATTGTCTACATACATGGTTTTTTATTCTTAATTGTCAAAAAATCAATACATTTCCTTTTACAGTTGAGATTTTTTAATAGCTAAGCTTTTTAATTTTGTTTATTTATTGTGTTTGTGTATCAGAGAGTAATATGTGTCCCTGCGGAGGCCCAAGGGTGACTTCAGAAATCATCCTGGATTACTTCTACCTACGTTTTGCCTTTCTCTGGGTTTTTCCAAGTCCCATCTTCCACAGCCAGAACTGCAGGCCACTGCCATTTCCTTCTTGCATTTTTTTATGTGGGGTTCCCGATCTGAACTTGGGTCCTTTGGCTTCTAGGCAGAAACTTAACTCCTAAGCCATCTCTCCAACCTGATGGCTAAACTTTTGTTATGACCACATAACATGGGGACAATGGCTTTATATTTTAACTAGTGTTTGCTCTACTTTAGATTTTACTGTTGAAAGAAAAATTAAAGGCCTATGAAGAACAGAGGGCCTTCACTGAGAAAAATGACAATACAAAATTAATGATTTCCAGTACTGAGGAAAAAGACATTGAAAGGTAAGAAGCATTAAAATTTTGTCTAAGGGACTATATTGTTTTAAAATTAAATATTTTCTTAATATTTAGTGTGTTTGTGCACACGCGCATGCACGCACACACTCAGCTGAATTCAGAAAAATCAATGATCTTTGTGTTCTACTCTTTGGAAATCAGATTATCTTAATTCAGATTTTTACAGATAGTTAGAAAGATATGTCTTGTATATGTGGTAGAGAAAATAGAACCAACTAATTTGTCAACTGTGAACATAGTTCATTTTTTAGTGATGCTCTTTTTGCAATTACTTGGCATCTTATATGAAAATCTATTCTATTGATTGTAAATAGATTGCCTATCTACTTACTAATTTTAAATTACTAATTATGTGAGTGAACATCTTAGTAATATAAATTTATAGGGTGGTATTTATTTTCCAAATTGATTGGTTATCTTCCTTGAACCACTTAACAGTGACATTTCCCTCGATGCATTTTTCCAGAGTTAAGTTGAAAAATTGTCATAATTGCTTAAGGAATGAGTCCTATTTGTATTCTGTTATTCCTCCAGTGAGATGACTTGGCAGGTAAAGGTGCTTTGCTGAGCAAACCTCAGGAACCTGTTAGTCTGACCCCAATGGTGGACAAAAACAACCAACTCCCAAAAATTGTCCTCTCACCACCACACACACCCACACTCACATACATGCAGACTCAAGCATACCCAGAATAAATAAGTGGATATTGCTTCATTAACTGCTTTTGTTTCCTTCCTAAACTATTTTTAGTTACAATGTCATAGGTTCTGTTGATTTCATTTTACTTTTCTAAGTAGCCTGTTGCTTTCACCTCTTTCTCCAGCAATCCTTTTCAATGGGGCTGAGGAGCATGTTTGCTCAGTTGTATAATAGAGCAAGAGCTGTCCCATCTTCGTCTTGGTTGTCATGCTACTTTGCAGACATAAGTGACTGACGGCTGTCTGTCTGTGACACAGCAACTCTACATATCCTGTGAGGTTGATCTGTATATTGCTAAAGTGAGGAAGTTTTAGACAAAATAGATTTTCAAATACATTTAAAGTAACCCAATTTGCTATGGGAGTACTGGGATTGTAAATGAATACCGCTTCTCCTTGCTTTCATGGGTTCTGAGAACTAGAACTCAGATCCTATGCTTGTATGACAAACACTATACCTGCTAAGCCTTCTTCCCAACCTTGCAAAGTGAAATTTTAAAATTTTGTGAGATATCATAACAGCAATTTTATTATTTTTGTTAGCTTTTCAAATTGTTTTGACAGATAGCAAATACTATACATTTTCTCATTTCTTGAGTTTCATAAAAGTGTTTTGAAGTTTATGAAAAAAGTTAAGTGTTTTAAGTAGTCCCTTGAACTTCTATGACAAGGTGGGAAGCAGAAACAGAGAGTCACTGACATCTCACAAGCCAACTGTTTGATGTGTGTAAAGATGGACAGAAAAGAGATCTTGTCTGAAGGTGGAAAGCAGGAACTGACACCCAAGGACGTCCTATCACATATATGCCCCACACATGAACACCCCTACAAACACGCGCACTACGTTGTGTACAAACACAAATTTTTACTATGACTATGCCAAGAGTGGTATGGTTTAACATAACATGTCACATTTTGAGGAGGTGGTTAGCATGACTGTTCTAACTGAAAGACTAGAAAATAGTGACTGGTCTCTTAGGACTTTTTGCTTGCTTGTTAAGGAGCTCTCTCAAATTCCTTGATAGCAATTTCTTTCATCATAGTCAGTAAAGATCAAGTAAAAGGTCTGGACCACAAAATTATAAAATTGACAAGTATTCAATTTGTCCTTGAATTAAAAAGTTACAGAAAAATTAAACCATTAACTGCTTATAGCCTTAAGATAACTTTATCAATTCATTTACTGGCACTAGCATTGTTGTAATATAATACAATGAAATCACAGTGTCTGCACTTGTTTCCTATGAAATATTCATCAGTTTAACAAAACTGCAGTAAAGTCAATGTATTGTGGCTTGTATTCATTCCCAGAAGAGTTTCATTAAGAATTACTGACGTAAATTGGCAGTATCTGTACCACACATCCCTACATATGTATCTACAGTTCTGGCCAAAGAACATTTATTTTTAAATGCATAAACTTGATTTTATTGTAAATTTTCCTTAGATGTTTTTCCCTGTATGTGATTGTTTATACTGCATCTGTTTCTTAGAGCATAAATACATTTGTATAAGAAATGTTGTTATGCCCACTGTTCTCCTGATCCCAAAAGGCGACAGACACCCCTTGAGTTCCTTCCAGAGTCTTTGTAGGCATTAATCAGTGTCAAGTCTTTGGCTGTTTGGAGTCCTGATTCAAGCATCACAACAGTGCTTCTCTGATTCTGCATGACCCTTGGGAGGAAAACAAACCTCCCAAAAAGTGGCTACTTTTCTAAGTTTGCCACATCAAAAACTTGAATGTCTTGGGTCCTCTTGGTGTCATGTGAATCTTCGCTAAGTTATAGGGGAGACCTATGGTGTGACATGTTTTCACTGTTGCAATCTCTGAAGCTAAAAGCTAATTCTGTCACTTTCCCTAGGTGTCATGGAGACACCATACGTGATTATGTCTCCTACTAATGGGATGATGCAAATTCTCATTGTACTCTTTCCTGACACACAAAATATAAAATGACTTATTTTTGCTTATCAGTTGGACTGCATAAGCATGTTAAGGTGCAGTACATTGCAGAGGCCTTCTGATGACCTGTACCTTTCACAAACATGGTTTTCTTTGGGCCAGAGAAAATGATACCGGTAGTAGCAGAAAAAGTTAAGGTCCCCTTCTAAACATTTTTATAATAGGAAGAAATTATTCTTACTTACTCGGTGCTTATTATTGAGTATCACTCTGGAAACAGTAAGTGCTATTTAATTGAGCTTTATATTATTTGGTATAAATTTGATAAAATTTATGATACGTTTTTTGTAGATTTCAAGAAATTCTGAACTGCTTGTTCCAGAATCGAAAGGAAATCAGACAAGAATATCTGAAGTTAGAAATGTTACTTAAAGAAAATGAACTAAAGTCATTCTACCAACAACAGTGCCATAAGCAAATAGAAATGATGTGTTCTGAAGACAAAGTAGAAAAGGTACTTATCTGTTTTATAACTAAATTTTATAGAACATAAAACATGCAGCTTATTCTAGGAATTTGATAGGCAATATATTTTAATCCTTGCTGAGGGAAATACAGTGAGCATAAAAGAAACATACAGGAGCAAAATCTCAGCCATGCCTGTTGCAATTCACTGCTCTTTTCTCTCCACATACATAGCTACGCATACCACCCTGCCTTTGATAAGAAACACTGGCTAGAGAAGCAGTAGCCTAGAAATGAGAATTCTCACATTAAGCTGAGAGCTACTTGCTTCATACTGTGCAAGAAAGTGTTACATTAAGAAAAACAAATAGAACAGCTTGTCAATTGCCCAGGACTAAAAAGAGATATAAAATGCCTCATATCAAGTCTGTTATTATAGGTATTCATTTCAAAAATGATTCTAACAGTCCATGTATTTTATTTAGAAAACCCTAAACTTGAAACCTTAACCCATTAAAATGGTATTGAACCAGCGATAACTTTGAGCAACCTAGCAGACATGGTGTACTATCAGTCTAGAGAAGTAAACCTTCACCTGAATCCACTAATGACCATACAGTTAATTTACAATTATAAGACACATGGTGAAAATATTCACCAGAGGCAAAAGTCAGATTTAGCAAATAAGAGAGAACCCCAACACTTTACATATATCTCATGGAAATTATAAAAATAGTAAAGTCATGAGGAATGAAAGATGTGAAAGTACATGATAAAGGTACTATTAATAATGAATACCCAAATATAAGCAGAGAAGCAAATGAAGGGTCCAGAAAGTAAAGATTCATACATTAGAATTAGAAATTCTCTTCAGGGGTAGAGAGCCGTCTCAGTCTAGTTGAAGCGGTAGTTGAAACCAAACAACTTGGAGATCAGGTCCTCAGATATTACATACTGTGCCAGGGGGGCATAGCAATTTGCCTGTAATATCAGTTCCAAAAAGCAAAGGTGGAATTCCCAGAGCAAGCTGGATGTACAAATTAACACTATTAGAGACTTAGGCTCCAATGAACAAATTGCAAGATCAATCAATAAATGATTTCTCAATGTCACTTCATGCTTCCACACACATGCGCCCTTTCACAAATGTTCACCCTCACAGATCTGCTTACTGACTAGCACATACCATATTCCCAAATACACATTAAAATGGAAGCAAAATACTTTTTGCCTATGGTGCCAACCAGTGGTTATTAGAAAACTCCATGAGCTTTTAATATTATTCTTCATTCTAAGCAAGGCACGGGTAAGTTGTTTTGTCAAAGATAACAAGTCATTGGTCTCTGAGCCATGATTCTGAGTCTAACAGACTGTTCTAGACCCATGTTCTAGGTTTGCTTTTTGCATGTTAGATGCTGCGGAAGACAGGACAGTGAACTATAAGGTAGAACTGAGAAAGCTGTGCCAAATGCAGTGTGGACACCAGATATGAGCCAACATGATGTGTCAGTTGCTTTTCTTTCTGTCACGAAATACAAGGAAAAAAAAGACAACTTAAAAAGTAAGAGACCTTCCCACATGGTAGGGAACACATAATGTTTGGAGCATGCAGTGTTTGGTCACATCGCACCCAGAATCAGGAGCAGACATGTTCAGCTCGCTCTCCTTTTTATTCAGTTCAGGACCCCAGTCCTTGAAACGATGCTTGCCCATGGTAGAATGGCTCTTTCCCCCTCAGCTAACCTAATCAGTCACTTCTAGATGCTTGTCTCCCAAGTGAATTCTAAAGCCTGTCAAACTGACAATAAAGATTACCAGACCATATTGGTAATTCTTTTGAAAAAAGCAATAAAACTTAAAATTTAGAATTGTATTTTAATTTGTTTATTTTACATGTGTGTGTCTCTGTGAATCACAGGGCACAGCATACCTGTGGAGGCCCAAGGGTGACTTCAGGAATCACCCTGGATTGTTCTACCTGCTCTTTGTTTTGCTCAGAGTTTCCCAGGCTCCAGCTCCCAAGGTCAGAAGTGCAGTCGCATGCCATTTCTGCCTGGTGTTTTTACATGGGATCTGGGGTCTGAACTCAGAACCACCTTCTTGCAAGGCAGAGGTTTAATCCCCGAGCCATCTGTCCAACCTTTGAGATTTGGACAGTTCATTAGTTCCATTTATAAAGCTCTTTTCAAACCTTAATGGAAAACATTTCACTTTAATGTCAGGATCTACTATGCATGTTTAAGAATGTGTTTAAGAATGTATTGGGAAGCATTTGCCATTTCAGAACATGAGAATGTCCCCATATCAAGTTATCATTGAGGATACATTTAAAAATCAATAGAAGTAAAATGTCAAAGTCATACTTTTGGGGCTTTCAGTTAGGGTCTTTCTGATACTAAATATTGTTGTTGCCTTCAGACCATACATCATTTCATGCCAAGGTGTGCGGAATCCCTATAACTTTTATAAATGTTAAAGCAAAGATAATTCACTGCCTGTGTTCAACGGATGCAACACTTTTGTCTTTGTTTTCCGTTACTTTAAAACAAGGTAGTGGAGACAGCAGTGTTCTTTCTTTCCTTTTCTGCAGTCACATGCAGTTACATACAGCTCTATTATCTGCTTCTTCGTTATTCTTTCGTGACCTGACACACCTTCGACCTCAGGAAAGCTTATTATACTGTGATGTGCAGATAAAAATTAAAAAGACTAAGAGCTTCTAAGTTTCATCAAAATAGGTTTGACCCTGTGAACCAACTGAAAGTGTTTCAGACATCTTTATATGAAGATTACAGACATCTTTTTAATTTATTTATTAATATTCTTTCAAGGCTTTGCACATGAATCTGCATCATTGCAGACTTTCCCAGCCGTCTCTGGCTCTCACGTCCTTCTGCGTGTGGCATCCTTTTCATCCTGTATTAAACGTGGATCTTTGCTCCCAAGTCCACTATTACATTCCCTTCCTAGTAGTTCAGAATTGATGGTTTTTGCTTGTTTGTTTATTGTTGCTGATATTTGTCATCTTGCTTCCTTTTTTTAAGAAAGACTGAGATTTCATCTGTTTAAGTTGCTCATTTCATTTTTGTTACTGTCTTACCCTGAGGAAAAAAGGTTGGATATAATTAACTGAGAAATGACATTAAAAAGCCAAGAACCTGAGTAAAAAGTTTTCTTATCAACTATTTTCCCTGGTCACTTGACTCGAACTTGAGAAGAAGATTAAATATGTAGGATTTGTCATTGGTGTAAGATAGCTACATTTTCTTGGTTCTAATGTTCTCCATCCAGATTAAAATTCTATTTGTTTTTCTTGTATTCTCGTACTTTTTTTTAAGTTAGTAGAAACAAAAGTAATTTATTGCCGAAAGAGGACAGGGTTGTTGAACAAGTACAAATAGCTTCTGCTTTTTAGTTACCAATTTATTTTCATTCTTTTCTTCCAAAACCAGCCGCCACTGCTTGTTCTAATTTGTGGGGATTTCCTGTTCAGGTACACCTATCGTTTCTCATAATTATTTAGTTCAATATCTGTTGATAAGTAGCCCAGGGAGTTCAATATACTACTGTGCAAAACCTTTGAGGTAAGAAACCAAACAACCAAATTTAATCACAATTCATGTAGATATCAAACACCAAGAATAGTCACTGCATCCACATGGTATGTACTCTCCTTGCTCTGACCATAGGCAAAGTGGGGCATTGATAAAAACCCTGATACTTCTCAGCCAATTTATCGCCTGAAAAGTAAAATCTAAATAGTAGAACTGTTCTTATTTTCTCATCACATTGGAGAAAAGAGAAGAGCAAAGTATGCATGTTCTTTGATTTTGAGTAAGGAAATCATGGAATTTATCTAACCTTACATGACCTTTACAAATGCAACATAAAAAAAAAAAGTTACAGTCTTTCATTTGGCCACTGTATTTCTTAAAGCTGTAAACTCTCAAAATGTAATTTTATAAAAATGACTCACAACTCAATTTCCTATTTTGCTGCAAGCTGTAGTATTGTGAAATATTAAGGGGAAATAGCTTTAAATACAAAATACAGCTTCACCCAGTAGACCACACTAACATTAAAAAATATGCTATTTAAAAAATAAAATTAAATATGCCATTTTGTGAATATGCTATATATCAAATATCCTAAGAAATTAGGTGTGTTATTAAATACCTTGTGTTTCAGGCCACTTGCAAGCGAGATCACCGACTTGCTATGTTGCAAACTCGTCGATGCTACCTAGAGAAAAAGAGGGAAGAGGAGTTGAAACAGCTTGATGAAAATACAAATTGGCTCCAACGTGTGGAAAGTGAAATGGGACTCTTAGGCCAAAATGGTTGTATTCCAAAGGTATAAGAGTGTTTGTATCTCTGGATTTAATTTGTGAAATATGAATTCTTTAAACTTCTGATTTTATTAAGTAAGTATCTTCAAAAGATAACTGTTTCCCTGTTTCTTTAAGATAAGACTTCATTAGGTAGTTTCTAATTACCTAACAAATTTGTTGTCTCTGCTTTCAAAACTCTCATCTTTTAAATGTTATCCTTAAGTGATTGCATCCTTTTATGAGGTAGCTTTTAAGTTATGTAATTAGTAATTCTATTGCAGGTTATTCAAAACTTAATTTGTCATGGGCTTAAACATTTTCCACTTGTGATCTCTTTTCACACAAAGCTTTTTACACAATGCTGGGTATATTAATATATAAAATTGTTATGTAAACCAAGCATATATTGCTAATAAGTCTTAAAGAATTTATTTTAAAACAATTGGGGGGGATATTTTATTTATTTATTTATTTATATATTACACACACACATGATCTTAATACCAATTAAATACAAAAACAAATTTATGAGATGGAAGGATTTTTAACCTTTACATAAGTAATTAAATCATGGCAGAGTAGTTGCTACTATACAATATAGAACATCTTAAATGTTTTTAAGGACTTATCAATATTGTTTTTATAACCATCGATACTGAGAATGTTGTCTTTGTATAAATGCTTAATATACTTGGGATCTGTAGCAGTCAACCTGCATAGTTGCTGATAAGTAACCATCAAACGGCTTAGGGAACAAGGGGTTTATTTCCTTAAGACAGTCTGGTTACAGTTCTCAGTCCAGCTTGACAGGAGAGCATGCACCAATAGCAGGGCTGAGGTAACTGGCCACACCATCACCACATAACAGCTGAGAAATGGACAATCCTTATTTGCCAGACCAACATGTCTGGCCAAGTATACAGAAGGATGCCAACTTTCTCAATCAGCTCTCAGTGTTTTATTCCAGGGTCTAGTCCCACCCACCATTGTCTAGGCCTTCCCCATCAGCTAGACAATCTCCTGCAGGTTTGCTCTGGGCCTAACTCATTCTCTATAAATGTACCCAGATCTCACCCTCAACTGTCAAGTTGACACCTGTGCTTAATTATGACAGAGTCATTTCAGAAATTATTGAAAATTCTGCCATTTAATGTTGTTTTATGAAACACATCAACAATTTAAATAACAATTTGTAAAATCAGATGTTGTAATGTAGTACAGTCCAAAGATACTCTAATTTGATAAGTAACTGCTAAGGAATGACATTAGGAAAATAAATTTGCATAATTAAGTCATTATGTTTCATTAAGGGAAGAATACTCTATATGCACAGTAGAACCTCTGCAGTTCATAACATGCAGTAGTTTTGAAACTAAGTCTGGGTGTTACAAGCAGTGTTCCGTGTGTTACATGGCATGACAGTATATGCAGTGTGAGTGCACGTATTGTCTCTTCAGAACCAGTACTTCAGTGAAATTGTACCCTGGCAATATGAGCCAGTCCCACTCAAAAGATATCACAGTCTTGTTTATATATTTGATGTTGATTGATTTTTGTCATCTTACATTCCAAAATCACTGGTGCCAGATTTCTCATACAACACATGCTCATTTACAGAACCATGTAGAGTTGTATCTCATGGTTTAAGAAACTGAAGTAGGCTATTTGTGTTTGCTTTAATTTTTGAAACTTTGAAAATTAGCATATGTATTTATAGTGTTAGCACAATAAATGAATCAGTATATATTTATTCAGGGAATCTATTCTAATTTATTGCTGAACTACTGCTGCAGAACTATTTCAGAACTTGTTTATTGAAGTAGAAAAGTCACTTGAAAATATTTCTCCAAAAATCTCTTACAATTTTCTTAATTAGAATTGAATGTAATTTTTATTTTTACATTCTTATTAGTTTCATGTATTTTATTATAAATAACTTGTAAAAAGACACTACCCAGATTCACAGTCCTATTTTCTCTAGATGTTTTAACAGGCAAACTAATCACCTGGTCATAAACCATTGTTTCCTGTATAAATAAACTAAAATTTAATCCAAGGTCCTGCAACTCTTGACAAAGACATTGTATTCCTCTCTGGCTATGAAATTGGTTCTGTCTTCTCTACACCATGCTTTACTGTATACTTTAATCACTCTTTTCTGTGCATCAGAGTCTGTAATTTAGGTTTCCATCCACCATTATTGTACTGTAAGACTTGTTTTCTGCTTCTGGTCATGTTCTTTTATAATACATTCTCTCCAATGCAACCAGAACAAAATTTTAAAAGGTAACTTAGATCCTTCTTCATCATTCTTCAGGAACTTCTCACTGCTATAAACTTTCCATTATAGTTCACTGGATTTATCTTGATCTACACTTCTCAAACCTCTCACTATAATCCATACTTCATCCATTACTAACTAACTTGTTTAAGAATAGGCTGTGGTCAGTAGGGCTTGGTCATTAATAAGCTGAAACAAGGTCACACTAAAATTGAAATTGGTTTTGTAAAGATGACAAACTGCCCAACATCAAGAATTAGATCTTTTTCTTAAAAAAAAAAAAAGGAAATATTTGGAAGACAACTTTATATCCTCATATTACCTGATTTTCTAGCTAAGTATTATATGAAGAGATCATCTGTGATGAATCAGTTTGGTTCTTACATTTTAGTCAAGTAAACTGATCTTCATAAAGGCCATGTATTTGGCTTAAGTTGACATTTGTTTCTAGACTGAGCATATCCCTAAAAATCAAATGACTCATAGGTCAGTCTTCCAGACATATCTTGATTCCATAAAAAATGTTTTTATCTAAAATAGTTCATATATTTCTTGAAGTATAAAGGTGAATTATATAAATAAACTCTCTGTGTAGTAGGTCTCAAATACAGAAACATTTCTTCAGAAGCCTACCAATGACATAGGAAGTATCTGTAAAAAGATGAAGATAAAACAACTGAGCTATATAGAATCAGTGGTGAACTGTGCATCAGAAGAGTTCAGAAATTTAAATGGATTCTCAGAATCTTTCTTAGAAGGAAGTTTCCAGGCATAGTTCTCCTGTTTATTGCATTGTTGGCTCAGCTATTAAAAATGTTCCAAAAATTCACTTTTTTATTATACTGATAGATTCCAATTAAAGATGCTGAGGATGTAGTTGTTATTCATACTTCAGTGTAACCACTGGGCTGATAGTTTTGTATTTAGGGTTTAGTAGTTTTCAGGGAAGATAAGTCATTTTTAGGGGGCAGATTCGAGGACCTCTGACCCCAAACAGAAAAGCTCATAGAAAACATGGGAATATGCAAAAATCTCTATCATTCTTTTTCCAACATGACACTTGTAGCAGAGTACATGGGGCAAAAAATAAATAACAAATAACATGTCATTTCAAGGGTGTACATGGCTGTTTACTCAACTAGTCTGATTTGGCTATAGCCCATCTTCAGATGAACCTTGTATTTTAGGATTCTAGGATAGATGGAACCGTGAACTGAATAAATGAATGAAATTCTTCCATACCAGTGCTATGACAGTGTTGAGAGAGTTAGTGTGCCCATATTTGGATAAACAGTGCTGGGAAATGCCTTCTTCATGTGGTGATGTTTAAGTATAAACTTTTCTTGTTAATGTCTTTCAGAACATTGTAAACAAATTGGATGGACCAGGAAACTATCGTAGTAAAATTTCTTCTGAATTCCTAACATTCTTTTTCTGAAAAAATATAAAATTTAAGTCCTTATCTTATTAAAACTAGACAACCTGTTCCAGAACTCTTAATGACTAGTTTTTGTATGTATATGTATGTGTTGTCTGTGTCTGTGTCTAAAGGCAATGGGTAACTTCGGGAATCATCCTGGATTGCTTCTACCTCCTTTTTATTTTGCTTTGCTCTGGGATTTCCCAAGGTCTGCCTTCCAAAACTAGAAATGAAAGCCGCTGCCATTTCTATCTGGCATTTTTATGTGGGATGCGAGTCCTTCTGTTTGTGAGGTAGACTCTTAATCCCTGAAACTCTCTCTCCAGTCCTAAGTATATCTCTTATTGAAAATTATTAATATCAGTGATTATATTCAAATTGATGTAATTGTACCTTAACTTTTATCAGTTAAATTTTTGTTTAATAATTTCATACATATGCATAATTTATTCTGATTACTGTCACCCAAAACTCTTTTCCAGGTCAGTCCCTCTCTCTCTAAACATTGATATCTGTTTTGTCTTGTTTTGACATTAGTTAAGCTGGTCATCTGTCTTAATAAAGAACCTCACATACACTTTTACATTGCTTTCCCTAGGAGCTCAGTAAAGATCTTCATTGTCACCATTTACATCTCCAAAACAAAGACCTGCAAACACAAATTAAACATATGATGGATCTAGCTTGTCTCCAAGAGCAGCAACACAGGCAGACTGAAGCGTAAGTACTTAGAATTAGTCATCCTGCAAATTTTAATACTACAGATGTAAAGTATTCAAAGAGAAATTAAGATTTTCAACTACCATAGATTGAGTTTCATTCATTGTGGAATACATTAATTTTAAATGTTAGTATCAGAAAATATGAGTAAAGAAAGCATTGAAAAGATATAAAAGGTATGATTCTTTCCTAATAATTTAACTTGTAAAATGCTTTATAGCTTTCTAAATAAAGTTCTTTTAAAATTTTTTTATTATTATGTCCAGTGTAATCAGAATTGAAAAATATACTCATCTGCTGAATCAACTGTTAACACCAGCTGAATCAGACAAGCCTAGTTACTTATAATCCTAGAATGATTTATTACTATTAGTAGCTAAAGTTACTGGACATCAAATGTCTCAGTTATTATATGATGCTCTTTCAATACTTTCTTTTCAGCTCAATTTTAGATATTTTGTTTTTCAAGAAATCAAAATGTGTCCTTTGTTGTCTTGCATGAGGTAATTAACTTGTTAGGCATGACTTTGGGTGTCCTATAAAATTGAAATTGATTTCTCTGAGGCTCTTCTGCTACTTCAAAAATCTAGTTCCATTCCATGAATATTTGCAAATAACAAGTAATTAATTTTCTATACTTTTATATAGAAAAAGCTGTTTTTAAAATGCAAAATAAAACTTAACAGTTTTTGTCAATGGAAGCCCAAAGTCATCTCTCCAGGCCTTCTGCAACTGTAGATATGCCATATGTTGGTCATTTGCTAGCTCATAAGCCATATGTAAGAGTTTAAATAAATGAAGACATTTTATTGTAACTCCATCGTATCACTGTATCAGATAGATAGATTGGTATATCTAAGATAAACATTTTAACTTTTGACTCGAGAGAGATGGCTCAGCAAGTAAAGGTGCCTGCATGCAAACCTGGCAGCCTGAGTGTAAACTCCAGTGCCTACATGGTGGAAGTAGACAACCAGACAAGAAAGTTGTCCTCTGACCTTCGATGTGTGCCCTCGTATATATTCCTCGTGTCCTTCATCATTACACAAAATTTTCTCCTTTGAACTGATTTGAATCCTGTATTAGTTACTCATGTCATTACTGACAAAATACTAGAGAAGAGCAACGGGCAGGAACGTGTGCCAGCAGGAGGAGGAGACAGCTAGTGACGTTGGCAGTAGTCAGGACGCTTAGAGCAGTGAAGGCTGGGGCTTGACCAGCTTTCCCCTTTTCTTCAGTCTGGACCCCAGCCCACGGAATGGTACTACCCACTTATTGTCTTCCACCTCAGTTAACCTAATGCAGAGGATACTTCAAACACATGCTCAGTGGTTTGTTTCCGTAGTCACTCTAGATCTTGTCAAATTCATAATGTAAACTGTCACAGATCCCATTTGACAAGTTACTGTTGTAGATCATTGTTGTTCTGATCATTGGGAGAGTTGTTTCCTGTATGTATGCATATTTGTGTATCTTCCCTAAAAGTAAACGATCTTATGTTAAAAGGAGTTAATTCCACCTAAAATTCATTTATTTTTACTCTGTATTAAACATGCTGAAGTCTTTCATTGACATAATTTTTTTTTAGGCAAAGTTAGTTTATTTTAACAAGAGGTTTACTATAAATGTAAGCTTATGTATTAAGGGGGAAAGGGAGACTTGCTCTTAAAGAAAAGGACACATTTCTACCTGTCTTAGAGTTTGTGCTGGCTTCCCAAGAAAGATTTGCCAAACAACATATCCTAAGAACACTCATAGGAAACCATTTTACTACTGTAAAAATACCTGACTATTTTACAGAAGAGCTGTATTACTTTTTTTTCTTTTTTAATTTTATTTAATATTTGTGTGTCTATATATATCAGGACGCTATGTGTGCCTGTAGAGACCCAAGAGTGGCTTTGAAAATCATTTCTCCTCCAGAGCTGGAAATGCAGGCTGCTGCCATTTCTACCTGACTGTTTTACATGAGATCTTAGATCCAAACTCAGGTCCTTCTGCTTTTACGACAAAGATCCCTTTCAACCCCTGAGCCATCTTTCCAGCCTGCAGTACTGTATTTAAGCTTAGTACTTACCTCTCCTTTCTTGTCATCTTCTGTCACAGAGTTTTGAATGCTTTGCTTCCAGCCCTAAGAAAACAGTATTGCACGTTGAAAGTAGCTGGCCTATCAAATGCTGCTTTTGATTCTGACTTCAAAGAAATTGAACATTTGGTTGAAAGGAAAAAAGTGGTGGTTTGGGCTGACCAAACTCCTGAACATCCAAACCAAAATGGTCTACCAGGAATTTCTGTTCTTATGGCCTTTCCACAACTAGGACCACTTCAATCTATTTCTTGTTGTAAGTACAGATTTTTTTTATTAAGTAAATATTAACATTATTTCTAAAGAGTTTTTAATATGCCAGTTTACAGAAGAATTCAATTTTTTGTTTAATGAATTTGGCTAATTGGTGACAAGTAAAAGGGAAACTAGCTTCAGTGAGATTTCTATTACCAAGTATCTATTACCAAGCCTTGCTAAGAGCAAGTAAACACAGATACTATAAGTGACCTTAGAGTGCCTTGTTTTTAATTCCCATTTTTCTTTAAAGTTTAAACCTCTATTAAAGATGATTATAATTAATTGCTAATTATTGTACTCTATGATGTTTAATGATCATTCTTGAGATCAGCTATCAATATGAACCTTACTTTTTTGACATATTTGCTCTCTCTCACTTTCTCTCCAAAGTATACATAGAGCATGGCTGTTATTACAATGCTAACATACAATCATGATTAAAAAAAAATGAATAAAAGTACCCTCTTTTATCCTTTCTAGAAACTCAGTCTTAAGCCCATTTTTGAGATACTGTTAATGATTTAAATAATGTTATATACACTCTCATTTGTTTTTTGTTCTTTTTCTCTCATTCTCCCTGGAAGTGTAATACAAATTTATTTTTATTGGGTAATGTAATTTTTAATGGATAATTTCAGGTGTTTTAGGGGATTCACATGAATGTTAACACATGTACTGGTTTATAACTTTTTCTCATTTACTTAGACTATTGCAATAAAATGGTTTTAAAGTTTGAGCATCGAGAAAATAGGTATAATATAATTAAACCAATGTTTTGTTGGTGAATGTGATATCAAAGAATATGCCTGTATGTAATTATCTGAATTGTATGTCTATTATCAGATACTTGAGAAAAGGATTTCTTTTGACCCAACAGTTTTAAGATATTCAGTCCATGGTCACATAACCTCATACACCATATCATAGAGGCAGGAGCATATTTTGATAGAGATTCTTCATAGAATCAGTAAGGAAGGGACTGGTGGTGTAGATATAATCTACAAATACATACCACCTAATGACATTAGGTCCCTAATGTCACCAGAACCTCCCAACATAGCACCTGTAGCTACACTACAAGATTTCAACACATAAGCCTAAACAAGACATTTCATATTCAAACCATGACACTGTGTTTACATCTGTGAATTCCTGATTTACTAGGTTAGGAAACAAAAAAAAAAAATTTTTTTTAAATGGTTCTTACACTTTGGTCTTGAAACAAAGCAATCTCATATACCAATTTAGCACCCCTAACTTAGAATCTCATGTCCCCACAATAAATCATCTGAGGCCTGAGGTCACACTCCAAAAAATTTGGATCTTGAGTCATTTGTATCTTCAAGTTAGAGACACTTAATCAGTAAAGTCTATGCAAATGTTCAAAAAAGTTTTTATTCAGAGTTTTTCATATACAAATAAAATGGGTTTATGTCATTTCTCCAACCCTCTCTCCCACCCTCCCCTCTCCTTTACAATCCAATCATGTCCCTCCCTCCCCCCTCTGCCCTTCTATGTGTATATGGATCACAGGGCTCCCTTGGAGGTACCTGTGTTAAGGGAGTCAAAAAACCTGTTGTAGTAATGTGGCTCTTCAGTGGGCATAGTCATAAGTGAGGGCTTCTTTTCCCTTGTCCAGTACCTGCCCCAGAGATACTTTTCAAAGTACAGTTTTTTTCTCCTGAGATCCTTCCTGGTCCCTGGGAGAATGATGATATATCAGCCATTGTGTAGATCTGATGGTAGAAGTTATTGCAGTGAGCTCCTGGTTACAGAAGCTCTGACGTGGCTGGAGTGTGTTGGTCAGAAATATACCACTCCACCTTCAGGCTCTTAGAGCGTTACTGCCCCCTCTTCCACAAGGTTCCCTGAGCCTTAGGGGAGGTAAAGATTTTGATGGCCTGCTTAGGGTGGGCATTCCAGGGTCACTGGTGTTCTGCTCTCTGGCCAGTTGGGTTTTTCTGCTTCACTAGTCTTCCTTGTAATGGGTGCATCTTGGTTGAACTCTGAGAACTTTTCTTACCTAAGGGGTTAAATAAGAAGTGTTTAGATGGTGGTTTACCAAGTTTTTATACTTAACACTAAGATATCTGTTCCTATCTAATGTCTTATTTTCTTCCCTTCTACTGTTATTTGGATAGGTTTATAGTATTAGGCATGAGTTCTTCAACAATAAGAGTGAGTGTAAACTCATTCAGAGAGTAATTGGTTAGCCATGCATCTTACATACCACTGATAAATGGATTTTTCTTACCAGAATTGTAGTAACTTGTAACATTCATAACTAGGTAGAGTCCTCGTATTCCCCGAGCTACTTGCCTTCCTCCTTCCTTACTACCCCCTTGTTAAAGCCTATCCCCCTTACTTTCCACCCCTTTAAGACTTTTCTTCTATGATGACATTTTTAATCTATTTTTTTGCATTCTTTAGTCTCCACTCCTTTGAGAATTTCTTCCCCTGTCCCCAACTTACATTCCTTTGTAGTTTGTGGGCATTATAGAAGTTTCCCTTTAAGTGTGTCATTTTGAGGGTTCAATGCCAGGACCCAATTATAAGGGTGAACATGTGACATCTATCTTTTTGTGTCTGGGATAGTTTACTCGGTATTTCTTCCAACTCCACCCATTTAACCAGCAAATTCCATTAATTCAATTTTCTTGACAGCTGAATAATACTCTGTTGTGTGTATGTACCACATTTTCATTATCCATTCATCTCCTGTTGCACATCTAATTCTGAACTAATTCTGGTCTCAAATGTTTGGGATAAAGGATACTATGACCTGTGTCTAATGTGTATGACAGTTTATATTTATTCAATCCCAAAGTAACCACTTAATACTTGTAATACATAGATTACTGGCAGAAATATATCATGTCCATAGTCTACATATACTGTGATTGCTTGAGTTAGTGAGATATTTCTTTTTTTTTTCACAGAATTTTTTTGCTTGCTTATTTTAGTGACAAATTGTAGATTGTAATTTAGGTTTATCTGGAATCTGTAGCCAAGGCTGGTCTTAAGCATAACATTCTCCTGCCTTGGGTTTTGAACGCTGAATCATAGACATTTACCACCATGCCTGATGTCTTATCAACGCTTTTCATTGTATCTGACTTTTCCATGAATGGGGTCCAGCATGAGGTTTCCTGTCAAACTGGCAGCTTGGAGTTCCTAGTTAACTCCTCACATGATGGCAGGCAAACAGTCTTGAGGAGAAATGAAAGAGAACTTCCAACCTCTTCCTTTACCTGTGGTTCTTTACGGGTCCTTAGCAATCATCTCATTTAAACAGATGTTGTACATTTTATCTTGATTTTTTTTTAGTTGCCTGCAAAAGGAAGATTGCTCTCAATGAGCTCATTTCTTAATGTTTGTATTAAGGTGAAAGGAAAATGAGGGATGTTTTGTTTAGAATCCCTTTTCCTCCCTCCCATCCCTCTCTCCCTGTATCTGTATAGGTACATGTATTTCTCTGTCTTTTAATAAAACATTATCATTAGTACATGACCTAAGTGAGATCTTTGGAAAGTAAAACTTAAAGCATTTTTTTCAGATTCACTTACACCTGATTCTTTCTTTATAATGTATTCAAGATGTTTGAGAGGAAATGGTTTTAGCAGGAAGACTGAGAAATACTAGCACCTGCTATAATGGTTATTATTTCTTATTTTAAAGTCCATATTTCTCAAAAAATGCATTGCATAGACTATACTGTCAGCAATGTAATGAAACATTTATCCATAATCTTTTTCCATAATATTTTCAAAATAAAAGACTGTCAAAATCATGTTATATTGTTATACTTTATAAACATGTACTTTCTTTAGAAAGCACCAAAAGTTGGGGGCTTTTTGTTTTGTTTTTTTTTTTTTGAATGTTTTGTTCTTGGCTTGTTATTTTTACCATTTTGTTGAAATGATCTCATAGATTAACTGCTTATGTATGTTTTGTGCATTGTGAACAATGAAAAACAATAGTAGGAAAAGTGGATGAGTCCATTTGGAAACTGTTACTAGACTTAGTATAGAATATTAAAGGAAGTCATTGGAGAAAGCATAAATAGTATACCTTATGATTACATTTATAAAGACAGAAGTAATGCCCAAATCACATTTGTTATCAGAATCATATAATAAATGGTAACCTTAACAAATTTTAGAAGTAAAAGTGAAAATATTTAAGGTAAATCAAACTAAACAAATATGTCTTATTCTCGTTCAGCTAATGTTTGTGTCACTACTGTTTCCCTGCGTACATGCTCTCACAAACTGGTAATA
The DNA here is from genome assembly GCA_023101885.1 of Typhlomys cinereus. Classification (NCBI taxonomy): domain Eukaryota; kingdom Metazoa; phylum Chordata; class Mammalia; order Rodentia; family Platacanthomyidae; genus Typhlomys; species Typhlomys cinereus. The sequence continues at coordinate 1,658,514 of JALPQD010000429.1, forward strand.
ACAAGTAGTTTGTTGTTATGTTTCTGAAATACCATATATTGTAGAAATTGATTATTTTTCACCTCTCGAACCTTTAAATCAGTGGCAGTATTTTTAAAGCATTTGTATAGTGCTTTGTATAGAACTCAATCAAAATAAATTTAACCTGCACTCTGTTTAAGTGGGTGTTTAGACTGATAAACTTTTATTACTGAGGATGATATTTCAATAAGCAAGTGTGTAAATTTATCTTGGTGCTTATATCTGATTACCCTGTGATAGAGTCCTAGTGGTACAATTTCTCATTCTCTTTCTTTCTCATACATTTTGTATTATATATTGCCAAGTAACTCTATTTATCTGTATGTTACACTAATTTAACTCCTATCAGCAGTATACAGTTCTGAATTTAGTAATTTAGTAAATCAGTTGGACACATGCATGTTTACATGCACATATTACACAAAAAACTCCGTAATGAGGCCCATAATGAAGCCTGTGGTTCCCATCACCTAACTAAAATTTCTCAGCTCTGCTTATTCTGAAGAGTCTCTTGTGTTTTTATGTACTCTGCTTCTCCTCTGGATTATTCTGAAGTAAACTCTGGCATGTATTTTCTCCATTTACACAAAGCCTTTCTAAAAGAAAGTATAATGCCAGTGTCCTGTTCACACCTGCTCAAATAGCCCTCATTTTCAAATAAGGCCTTGTTTCTAGAGTTTACTCAAGTTAAACACTAATGAGATCCATACTTTTGTAATTGATGTGTATATGTATTAAGCACTTTTAAAGCTAAGGTTCTCTCTCATTCGTCTTTACTAATTACTTTTTGATTCTTTACCTATTGAGTTAGTAATATCCTTAATTAAATAATACTATTCTTTATACCTTTGCTGACTATAATGGATTTTTTTTCATATATTTGAGTTTTTTCTAGAGGTATAGCCATTATTTCAAGTCTCCCATCCTCACAGAGTTGCCTGTCTAGTTGAGAAATATAGAGAAAGTGGATCGAACAGAATCTTAAGATGGCACGTGCTGTGTGAAATGAAAAAAAGACAAATATGCGTGGGGTTGTAGAGGAATAAGATTTTATACATCCCAGTCAGGGTAAATCTCATGGGTAAATTAAAAAGAATTCACAGATGTAGCCATAATAGTATCTGAAAGAGTCTCTCAGGTAGAGGGAATAAGCCATGCAAAATCATTAACGTGGGAATTTATCTGGCATATTTAAAGAGTGGCAAGAATGATGCTAAAGAGATGCTAAAGAAGAGGAAAATGAATGATAAAACCTGAGTCAAGAGAAAGAGATTCTTTACTTTTTCCCAGTTTTATATCATACATAATAGTGAATGTGTTACTGAGAAAATGAAACTGAGCCAAAATCATGTCCTCTGTCTCCCAGGGACATAGATTAGCATTGACTGATACTCACAGTGCTGGTTTCATCTCAAAGCGCTGCAGTAATTTAGTACATGGAAAATGTATTCTCTTGGAAATATTTTGTTTATAGCTGATATTTTCTATATGAGCACTAATAAAAATAGCCACAATCATAAATTAACTATGATTCAGAGCCCCTCAAAGTTTGATCTTTTTTGTTTGTGTTAGGGGGAGTTGTTTTGCATTACTGGGCAGGTACTTTACCATCCACAGCCCATTTTGCTTGTTTTCTTTTGGGTGTTTTTATTTGCTTCTTTTCAGCAGGAGGAAGGGCAGTGAGAGTGCTTGCTTGGTTCCTTGTTTTTAGACAGTCTCACCGAGTTATCCAGATCCACTTTGAACTTCTTGACAGCCTCTGAAATGGCTAGTATTATAGGCATTTACCACCATGCTTTTAAATAGTTAAAATCTGTCCACCAGTATAATTTACATCTGTGAATTGTATGTGTTGCCAACTTGTTAAAAAATCCGCAGATTTATGATTACTACAGTAATTGTATCAATCATTTGTATCCTAGAAGTATTTACTGAAGTGCATATATTAATACTTGATTTCACTCTAAACCTGCCACCTGATTTTTGATTTAGCCTAGTTTCCCAAAATTCCTCCTCCTGTACATATTAATAGGGTGGTAACAAAAAAGAAGTACTTACCATCATTTCTGTATCAAATCTCAATTAGATCTAACCTCATTCATCAGTGTCTCCCTGCCATATACACCCTTCTTTGCCTATGACTCATGTTTGCTAAATACTGCCTTCTGCTTTTTATACTATCGTACAGCACTATAAATCTTTTAGCATTCACTGTCGTAAGCTTTTGATAAATTAGTTCCTCTGGGTAAAATCATTCAGAACACATGATTTGGAACATCAAAAGATGACCCCAAAATGCCCGTCCAATTTTTTAAGAAAAGGATTTTGAACTCAGTGACAAATTGTCTGGTCTCTTTATTTAAAAGGTACCACCTGTGAAATAATTTAAAAGCTAAAAGTTGAGTTTGATGCCCTTTACAAAAGAAGTCACACGAATTGCCAGTTAGTGCTTATATCTCAAGGTTTTTTTAAAACAGATAATGAACTATAGAGATGATCCTGAAGTAGTGGGAGGCTTTTTCCTTTTTTTTTTTTTTTTTTTTGTACAATTTATTTTCAAATGTTCTGAGAAATTTTGATGCAAGTAATGAATAATTATAGTGACATTTGAACTGGTTCCCACTTTTGTCCTCTGCTCCTTTGCTGTCCAATCTGCATCTACCATCAGAGTACCCCCTAACGAAGAGCAGAGCTTCTTCAGGAGCCGTCACAGACTTTCGAATCCGTTGTCCAACTGCAGACATTTTTCTGCTCAGCACCTGGTGTCCCGACCTTCCATTGCGGCTTCCTGGGCCTTGCCTCTGCAGTTCACAAGTTTTCTTCAATCCCATTTGCTGTTTGCTTTTCCTGGCAGGCCTTATCCTGACTTGTTAGACCCTTCTCTGCAATTGAAAGTTTAGAATACTGTGTTTAATGAGTCCTTCATCTCAGTGCGTCACAAATCCTTGGCCTACGTGTATTCTTTGCATCCCATGCCTTTTTTGAAATCCCGTTTACTGCTATTATTCCTTACCTTCTCTCTCCCCACCGACTTTAATTTGTATTTCAGAACTGTATTTAATAATACACTTTTTAAGTTTTTTACATAAAATATTTAAAACTATATAATAAAAAACATTGTTTTTTGTCTTGCCAATAAATGATTGATTTAATCATTTCAAGAAGGTCAAATCTTTTCTTTTTTCATGAACTTATTCACGTTTTCTTTTAATAGTCTACTGGCTTTTTATTCTGTTTATACACATGTAGTTTTTAAGAATGGAACCTATTATACAGCACTAAATGTAATCTATTATACATTATATTTCTAAACAGCATTTTTCTACTGGACCACTTTATGCACTTACTTTATGTCAATAGGTACTAATTGAAGTGAATTCTTTTTGTAGTCCTGAGAATTGAACTCAAGGTCTTGTGTATATTAGCTTACACTGAACTGCACAAACCCCAACCGTTAACTCACTTTAATAGCTATATACTGATAGCCTACTAAAATATTTGGTTTTTTACTTTGTGGCCCTCATAAGCAACACTCCGTTAAAATCTAATTATTTCCTTCGTCTAACTAAGTCCCTAAAATAGAATAGCTAGATTTTTGTAATATGTACCTGTTAAAAAATCATTTGGTAGTCAGATCACATTACTCTCATATCTACTATAATTATACAGTCATAAGTGGATAAATGAAAGTGAACATTCTTTCATGTGTTTTTATCTAATTGTAATTAGTTCTGAGTTACCTCTTTATTTCCTTTGCCTTAATTTTGTTACTCTTCTTCTGGATCTTTTTCTCAGTAGACACACATACACAAATATACACATATGCATCCATGAATTCCAAACTCTGGCTGAGTATGTTGCATATATTTATTTTCTCTCTTTCATTCAGGTGGATTTTTAGGGACCTTAGTCCCTGGTTGGTTTGTTCTGCAAACCAAACTCAGGACCTCATATGTGTTTTTTAATAAAACCCAATTTTAAGTGATGACTATATCCATTTTTAATATACTTACTTTCTTTTGCAATAATACTAGTCAGTAGATAGCATCTCTGGACATTAATATGTATCTAGCATAGTATGAGGAAACTTTGATTTGTATGAGTTCCCTCTGTTGTATTTGTTAATACTTTACTTGGATTCTTTTCCTGGTTTTCACCTGATAAGTCCCAGTAAGCCTGAACAAAACAAAGTTTTGGTTGCAAAGCTGCCAGCACCACATGGAGTTGACATGACTTTGAATATGTCAGTTTTCTTACTATGATCAACAAAGAATGAAATAAGGAAATTTAAATGAATACTATCTCATGCTAAATTCTTGTTTTGTAGTGAGATCATTGTCATTGTTACTGTCCTGGTGATCTTTAATTAATCATTAGGCAACTCTTTAATTAGTACATGCATTTAAAAAATGGAGATTGCCAAAATGCATAATCCCCATGATATAAGAATGTCCGAGCTAACATGTCAAAGCTAATCTGCGGTTTATATCACATGAACTTTTCAGTTTTTGTTTTTAGGTATGAAGTACTTACTTTTACTGTGTGGGGACTGTTTAGATTTTCGCAGAGTCATGTAGTTCAGATTAGTCTCCATTGCCATGTATCCTAAGATGATGACTTAGAACTTCTGATCCTCCTCTCTCTGCCTCCTGAATCCTGGGACTATCGTGTGCATCCAGCACATCTGACCATCTTCAATGTTTTAACTACTAGGAAATATCTGCTATAATAGGAGTTGATTTAAGCCATACATTTGATTTAAAAATATTTGGACATTATTTCTCATTAAGATATATGATATAAAGATACTTCTTTCTGGAAAAATGAAATATTTGAGATATAAATGTTGTAACAGTAGCTAGATTATGTTTATAAGTGGATGTAACTAATTTAATGAGCAGTGCAGCCAATCTATACATTTTTAGATACTTCTCTTCAGGGATAGACAATGAATTTATCATGTTTTTTCATCAGCTCATATTTCCTTACTAAAATGAAGGTAACCAATTTATTACTTTCATTGTGCTTTGGGTTTTTTTTTTTGTTATATTCCTTAAAAATGTCAGAAGATTGAGAGGGATAGTGATTGGCAGGGGAAAGCCAAACTTTTTTCATTTTTTCTTTTAGAATTTGACCAATTATCAAGTGTTTATTCATAATTTTTTATAACTACTTAGCATTAAATAGAGTTTGCTGGATGAGGCAAATTAATTGTTTTCATTGTGATTTTCATTGTTTTTAACTTAAACTGCGACTTACATTAAGAGCATATTTATACTACATAATCCAGCACAACTACACATAGATTAGTGAGCTTATGGTGTGGTTCATGTAACACTGTTACAGAATCTGAACTGTTAATGATCACAACTTCAGTACTTTCACTTACAGTTAATTTTAAAAGTAGTTTCCATACTTAAAAGCCTTTTCAGGATTTCTAAAACTCAATACTCTCAGTCAAATATTTCTATCTGACTTTCTTCTTCAGTGTGTTTATGAACTTAAAATAAACAAATTTTTACACGTGGTACTCTCTGACCATAATTCAAACATAGACTAGAGCATTTAACCACCTTATCCTGAAACCTTTTTATTTTTATAGCTGATTCCTTAACACTTCATTCAGATACATTTTGAATGTTTCCTAGTTTATTAATGTTAAATATCACAAAGTCTTATTGGATTTATTAAACAAAGTATTTGTTTATCATGATCTCTGGAAAAATAGCAAATTTGAGGAAACTTGCAACTAGATCTTATTCATTTTCATAGTTCACTTAAAACTCAGATTTCCACCCATCTGTTGGGCTTTGTCCAGCATCTGGTGATCTATAGATATGAGACAAGAAAAGTTTAGGAAACTTTTCCAGCTGGTATCTCTACATATAGCCCCAAGTTTGGTTTTTGGTTGTATAAGTTGTGGTTGTTTAAATTCCTTATGATTTTATAGAAACTGAGCATTATATAAAACAATCACATGTAAAGTAAAATTCTGTTTTCTCAGTCGTAACAATCTATTGATGCAGTGTGTCTATAGCCTTTTTTTTGGCTTATGAAATTTGTATGTGACTTGTATTTTGTTTGTCAAACTTGACATAATGATATTTGTAAAATTAATATGTCACTTCATGTAGCAGACATTTTCCATGTCATTAAATCTGTAAAACATGTTTTTAAGTAGCAGCAAAATTATGACTGTTCCGTGTTCTATTTAGCCATTACTTACTGGTTTCATTCTCTTCTGTGGTAAGAACAGCTTTATGTAGGACTGAAGAAGTCAGCACTTGGATTATCAGAAGGCCTAAGCTTGTATAACAATCTGCTATTCCTTTACATTTTCCTCTTACATATCTGGTGATCAGCATCAGAGGCTGAGCTTATTGGTCTGCTTTTACTTATGAAAGTTAGGAGGAAAAGTTGGGTGAAAAAGTGCTTTCCTGCACCTACTTGAAGTCTGATGCAGGAGGATCACTTGATTCCATAATTCAATAGCAACCTTGGGTACCATTTTCTTTCAACCCTCTTCCCACTTCTGAAAAGATGACACTGCTCATAGATCCAGTACACAAAAGGAATGAGAGCCCCAGGGTATCCCGTCTACACATGAGGATCAATGATGGGCTAAGTGCCATAGAAACGCATTCTCTTAGTATTACCTTCTGCCTTGAAGCGGCCTGCCTAGCAACGCACCATGGAGCCTTCTAGGAACACTGCTCATCTCCAAATTGCTATTGTGTGGCCTCTTGGCCTCATTTCATCCTTTCTCCCCTTCCTGTCTACCTCTCAATCCTAACATAAGAGAATGTAGTAATATCTGCCACTGAATTTTTGCTTGACTCCCTGAGATTGCATCAAAGGCTGAATGGTAGACTATGACAAATGACTTTCCTTCATTTGTTCCTTGATTACAGGACAGCCACATAGTGTCTTCAGAAAGCCTCTAGTGTCATGGCATGCAGACAGTTTTCTTCACTAATAGCATTGCAACAAATTTTGTCCTGTTCTTATCATGTTGTCGTTTTGAAGGCAATCTGGATGAAAGCCAGTCGCCTCTATCTGAGTCATCTTGGGTGAAACTGGTTAGCTTTTGCAAAGTTAACCTTCATCTGTCCTGTGTGCTGAGTGTTTTTCCAGTGACACAATGCAGCCCAGAAGTCATCTGCATTCTGCTGCTTTAGTGAGAAATCATTTCATACCTTCCTTGCTTCCCCTGTTGAAGATTCTAATGTCACATATCTTCAATCATAATGTATTTGTGCCAGGCCCGTTGGTGTAGTCCTGTAATTCCAACTACTTGGGAGGCAAAGGCACAAAGATCAACACTGGAGGGAGAGGGTAGCTCTGGAGATAAAGGTCACTGGTAGAACACAGACTCTGGGTTGAATCCCCAGTCCTGGAGGAGTGAGGAGAGGCTACATTCACTATAAAACTGTCTTTTATGTTCCCATGCTTCATTAAACGTTGGATTAGATATATTGGTTCCTTTTTAAATATGGGACACTTCACAAATTTGTGTATCCCTGCACAAGGGCCCTACTAATCTTCTCTATATCATTCCAATTTTAGTGTGTTGCTGAAGCGAGCACATACTGGCTCCTTTTTAAAAAACTAGATTTAATAATTAACAAGATATTAGAGGTGGGACAGTTAATCCTTTTATTTGAAACATTAGTATGACGGTGTCTAGTCAAAAAAAAATCTGTTTAGTCATTTGTTAGTAATTATAAAGAAATTTTCAGAGAAAATCAAATACCTGACCTAAAACAAGATGTCCTTTCCACATTATCTAACCAACTTAAATTTTCCCCTACTTTTGTCCTTTGTATTTTCCATACTTACATGATAATAATATCTCTTCTTGTCCTTACTCTCCTTTTCTTTCTCCTACCTCAGCATGACAGTAGCATCTCTGAGTAAGAATCTCAGAATATCTATCGTAACAGTGAAGAAAGCAGAGTCCACAATTCCTGTAGTTATCGGATCCCTTCTTCTCAGTAGAACAGAGCTGCAAGCCAAGGAGTAGTACGGGAAGAGGGTAATAGAACCACTATTTGTATAGCATTTGCATTTTAGACTAGAGATGATCCAGAGAGTATGAAGGGTATGATTCAACTCAATTCTTTTTTATATTCATCTCTTTACTGACAACATCTTGCCATGTACCCCAGTCTGATCATACATCAGAGCACTATTACTGATCATACAAAGTAATCTCAGCCACTATGGAAAACAGTATGAAGTTTCCTCCAAAAAATAGTAATACCACTGCAATATGCCCCAACTGTTTATCTTTCCTTGACATGCCCACTGCATGGTTGGGTTGCGAGTTGTCCCCCACAGGCTCATGCCTTTGAATCTTCTGCTGGTGTTAACATTTAGAAAGGTTGCGGCACCATTAGGTGAAGCTTCGCTGAAGAAAGGAGTGTCACAGGAATGGACCTTAAAAGTTTGGCAGCCTGACCTTGCTTCCATTTGTTTCTTGTTCCCTCTGCCTTCCTGGTGGTTGTGGTTACCTGAACCAGTCCTGTGTTTCTGCCTCCATCCATGCTTTTCGCTATGAAATTCCCTTCCTTCATAGTTGGGGGCACAGTTGTAAGAAATTAGTAATTGAGTTAACGTCCAAACAAGCCCGCAAGAGATTGTGATTGTCGGGGAGACCAGACCATGGTGGGTGGGAGCAGGTAAATAAGATGGAAGGACCTGGTTGAGAAAGTTGACATCCTTTGGTATACTTGGCTAAGCATGCTGGTCTGGTAAGTAGGGACTGTCTCCTGCCAAGGTGGACAAAGAACTGTAACTGGACAATCATAAGCCAAGAATGAAACTCCCTGTTCCCCTATAGTCTTTCGGTTTTGCAATCATCTACCAGCAACACGCAAGCTAACTGCTTGCTACACCTTCATGATGGACTATATCCACTTGGAATCATGAACCAAAGCTCCCATTTCTCCTCTTAGTGTTATCTCAGCAGCAAGTAACTGTGACACACTTAAATAATCCAAGTCAGCATATAGTAGAGATAACCACTGTTCTCAGTGGGCAAGTTAGGAAATCTAAGTGACCCTCAACAGATGAACGAATACAGGAAATGTAGAAAGCATATGCAAAATGGAGTTTCCTTCAGCCACAAAGAAAAACAAAATTATATCATTTGCAGGGAAGTGCTATATTTTATTGTGCAAGAGACTATTGGTATATAAGGGCTCTCCCAGAACCATTCCACATTCATAGCAAGAGATGACTCTCTGCCTCCTTGTGTGAACTTCGTGTCCTCATTCCTTATGAATAACAAACCATAGCATCCATGCTCCTAAGTATTACAACCCACTGCTGTGACCTGTCTTTTCAAACTGTCATTATGTGTTACCTATAGCACGAAGCTAGTTTCTAACTTTCCTGCTTCATCCCTTACCCATGCCAACTCCTTGTTTGTATTTAGGGTTTTTTTTTTATTTTATTTTATCTGCTTACTGACAAGGTCTTGCTATGCAGTTCTGGCTAACCGTGATCTCAAAGCAGCCCTCTCTGCTTAGCCTCCCGAGTGCTGCACATAGGCACGCATGACCTCTCCAGGCTGCGTCTTGGGGGCCTTGCTAATATGACACATCTTCCTCCAGGTCCCTCCTTTATCACTTCTACACAATAGACCTGAAAATTATGGCATTTCAGAAGATAGTATTTTCCCAAGCTGAATCAGGCAAATCCGAGTCTGTACAAATACCCCAAGCCAGCTCTTCTGGAAATTTACTGTGTACCCTTTTCCTCTAATGGAAAAGTACAGCAAATCTCGTTTATTTACATGGGCCTAACACAGTCATGGTTCTTATACCCTATAAACTCTGTAATACTCCATCCCTATCCTTTTAGCTATCCTTAAGATATTTTAAATTTATCCAAAGAATTACTATATATTCTAGATATATTCAAAGTGAAATGCTGCATATTGTGTGCTTTAATTTTCATTAAATGAGGTCACTATTGTGTATTTGTTGCTACAGTGTCTGATTTCAATGGAAGTATTTAAATCTTGGTTTTACTGCTTATCACTAAGCCTTTCTTACTAACCTACCTAGCTAGTCCTAAATTGATTATGTGCTTTCTAACCTTCATATTTTATCTGAATTTAATAAAACTGGGGAAATAAAAATATCTGTATTCCATACATGTTATGCAACTCTCTTTCCAAAGCAAATAAAACAATTGATATACAAGTCCATATTAACTCCTATATCTCAGTTTTGTTCTGCAGCTTCTCATGTAATTATGCAAAAATTTTAGCTAAAGATACACCATTGTGACATTATGATTCCTTTCTGTGGCCAATTATTAGTCATGTCTTGTGAATTTTGGTTTTGGGTATATGTTGAAATCATCCCAGAGAACAGGTGGTTTATTTCGTGTCTTGTGGAAGACTCTTCATCTTCATGTTCTTTAGCCAGTGGTTAAAAAAAGTGGTCCACTATCCTGGAATTTTGCCAAGTTCACACTCCAAAGATTCCTTCTGCATATATATATGAAATAATAATAATCTTTTTCCCTTGGGAGTACATGTCTCACTTAGTTGTAGGTTTTCAAATGTTATTTCAAAACCTGCATCTGCAAGTAACACTTATATGTGCTTATTTCAACAATGTCTTTGGTTTAAATTATGGTTTATGCTCAGCCTTAATAAACCAGATGTCAACTGAAAGACTTTGTTTGACCTGTATTATCTTAAAGATAGCAGTGAATTAATTATTGGCAGACTCTTGGAAAGTAAATTACCACCTTGTGGAAGTTTGCATGCTGTCAGTTGCAGCACGTTTATGGTTTTGAGCACCTTTGTGTGAACCCAAGCTGTTCCTCTGATCAAAATTGCTTGTCTTTGAGAAGATAGTATCCTTTTTCAGGGGGTATTAATGCCCATGCTGCTTAAAGTGAGATGCCCAAGGTCACTCGGTGAATCGTTGGTGAACCCAGAAATAGAATTCAAATCTCCTGACTCCCAATTCAGTTTTCTATCCTCAATATAGTTTTCTGTCTTCTATACCCCTGTGCCTCTCGTGGGAAAAGAAGTTAATCTTCTAGCTATTAATAGCCACCAAATTGGTGGTAGCAGCACAGTGGAGAAAAGTAACTGTCTTTACACTGCAGCATTAGTATAAAAATATCTGGTAATGGAAAATTTGACAAATGTCATGTTAAAGGGAGTGGAAAATTATTTTAAGATCTAGATCTCATTTATCTGGTTCTCAGAAAAGTAAAATTCCTTAGTAGAACTGGGATCATTTTTTTTCCTCTTTTTAAATTGTATTTTCCTAGAGGGTAATTGTCACCCCAGCCAAAGCAGAGTCTATTGTCAACTAAGAATAATAAGAATAATGCTTGTATTATGGATAGTTGCTGTGCATTTACTTTGTAACTTCTAGAAAAATTTGAAACGCTTTATTGAAATATATAACACACTCTTAACAGTTATTTAAGTCGTATTAAGTAAAAAAGTGAATACAGACCTCAATGGGGAGTTTTTTTCTTCGTGATCAAGCAGTATAGATGGAAGTGACATCCAGAGTAGTTCCCATGAGCCGTAAGTATAGTACATGCCAAGGCAGTTCCCACATCAGAAGCAAGTAGACAGAGTATCAAGTGTGCACTGAGCATATTAGAGTTGTGGGTGTTGTTGTATGCAAAGTCATGTCATCATTTGGGGCATTAATAATCGGAATCTGAGAAACACAAGAATTTGAGAATTCACATTTAAGTTCTAACAAAACAGTTTGTTTCTTAATTATGAACCAAGCACCTTACTGTGTTTCCTTTAACTATTATTAGACACATTTAATCAAACAGATGATTGAATTATCTTTTAAGTGTAAGAAAAGTAGTATACATGGCCAAATACAGAAAAAGAAAATTTTTTGTCTTTTTTTTTTCTTTAAAACACAGAATGCTAGTATTAGCAAAGGATAGTTAGAAATAACAGAAGATACAGAGATTGAAATACTGCTCCATAGAGGTAGAGAAATAAGAGAACAGCACAGATAGAAGAATGAGTCCTAGTACATAATTTTAAAAGGCTACAAAGTTTTGTAATAAGACTTAGAAAAGGTCATCAAAACTGGTGCTTTGGTAACATGTAGGAGATACATTTGTGTAGAGTGGTAAGACATGCATAAAATTGTCAAATAACAAAATATACTAATTAAAAATAGAAAGGACTTAAAATACTCTGAATTCAAATTATGTTCATTTTTCTTTGGTATTAAATCTAATTTTTGAAAACTATTAGTCATATAGGCTAAACGTCAAAAGCAGTCAACTGAGATTTCTAATTACCTGTTTTTTGCCTGGCAACATAACAGATAAAATGCTTGCATTAGCCTGCATTTTGTTTGTTACTGCCATTTTTATTTATCTAGTCTAGCTCAGCTGATATTTAATTAGTAATTATAACCTGTTGATGTGATATATTATAATAGGAGCAGTATTAATCTCTGAAAGTGCAGATGTTAAATACTTTGTTATCTTAACCCCAAGTCAACCATGAAAGTTGGGGATTGTGAATTGTTGGAACTGAGTGAAAATTTGTTCTTATATCTACTTAGTATACCTGTAAATGAGTATACCTGTAAATCTATCAATATTGGTAGTTTCTGTGCTAGAATGTTTATATCATAGATTTTAGCTTGTTTAAAATTGATAGCAGTAAACATTTTTCATTTCCTATTATGATCAGTTGGCAGAAATGAGTAATTATTTTTAAACTATTGGGATTATTGGGATACATACTAATGCAATATTATTGAACTGTCTGATTTATTGAACAGGTTCATCTGTAAGTGAACCAAGTCAGCTTAAAGTTACTCCACAAAAGAGAACCCGGAGAAAACTAATGCCTTCTCCCTTACAAGTGAAACATACTCAGAAGTCTATGCTGTCTGAAAGCACACAGCTCAATGATTCTCTCAACAAAGACCTTCAGCCTATTTTGTATACTCCAGAGGACTCCAGAAAAACTTCTCAGGATGCATCTCCAGTCTTAAGACCTTCAGCACATAATACAGTTTTCCCGACCAGCAACTCAAATACCCATGGTGATAATTCTCTGCAAATGTTATGTGAAGTAGATACCCCTCTTGACAGGGGAGCAGAGTGTAGGCAGAATGATCCAGATGCTACATTTATTATATGTGAAGACATCAGGGGTTTGAAGACTAAATTGCCTGAACAAAAATCACTACCAGAAAACAAAAACTGCCTACAAAAGTGCAAAAGCAGGTGCTTGACAGTTCTTTCCTTTGTTTTCTGTAGCCCTTAGGCTATTAATTTCCTTTTTCTTTAGCTGTATTAGAGGTTTTTCTCAGGTCAAGTGTCCTGTTTCTTACAGAATTATCTTATGTGCATTAAGTCTCAAAGGAGTATGAATCTACAGTGTGATGTGTATGTGTGTGCATGTGTAAAATTCATGGAAGAGGGTAGGTGCATGTGTCACACAGCAATCCTGTGGAAGTCAGAGGGTCGCTTTTAGTTGGTGGTCCTCACCTTCCCACCTTGTTCAAATCAAGATTTCTTACTCAATGACTGCCTACGAGTTTCCGGAGATTCTGGGCAGATTCCAAAGATCCAAACTCAGTTCTTCAGTCTTACCATCCCTCCAATCCATTAGCTATATTTAGAAAATTTCAATTTGATGCCTTGAATCAGAATATTCTATATAATTAATTCTGTAATAAAAAAGAAAATTTGTATTTATTTGGATTTCAAATCGCAAAATTACCTAACGCAATCTACCACTGAAGAATTATCATATTTGCTCAGTCAGACATCTAATGTATGTCATTTAAGCAAGCATAATCATGTACAGTCTCAATACAGGAAGAAAAATGTAGTTAACTTTCTTTGCTATCAGGAATACAGAAATGTCTTCATGGCAACTTTGCCTGCAGTGTTTTGCAAAGAAACGAATTCTTCAGGGCAAGTGAGGAAAAGCTTTTGTAGTTCAAATACACACATGCTCTTCTATATGCATTAATAGCGAATGGCATGCTAATTATGGAAATCACCACTTTTCTCCACAGCATTAGTGAGATTCACTTATTTGTCATTATTCATATACAGGCTTGGCTCTTCTTCGTTCTCGATTAAGGAGTCCCTGTCCGTATCAAGCTCTGTGCCATCCTACATGACAATGACTGCTGCTGCCAAGAGGAAACGGAAGTTAACAAGGTATGATGAAGCAGAAACCCATGCAATCTCTGAATTGTATTTTCATTTATCTTGGGCTATTAGTTCATATTTGATCATATTTATGGTAAGTTGCTTCAAGTGAAGCAAAGGATTTGTGTATATATTGAAGGGAGATCCTGATGAATCCCAAATATTTCACTTGGAATTTCATAAATGTTCCATCTTTTAGATAATTAAAAATAAACTGGAAAAAATTTCTAGTTTCCAAAATGGCACCTAATTGTAACTTTTTTTTTCTGGTGATAATTTTTTATTCATTTGGTTGGTTATCGCTTTAAACATTACTAATTTTCTTTGCTCCTTAATTGTTTCAATGGATCTTGAGAGATAAACTGAAATGAAATGAATGAAGTGAGGAGCCCACTGCTTCTAGTTGTGACTCTAGCTTTTATCAGACTGAACTGCCCATCAAGAACAATCACAGTTTTCTTCCATACAAAATTGTAAATGGGGGCTGGAGAGGTGGCTCAGGGGTTAAGCCTCTGCCTTGCAGGCGGAAGGTCCTGAATTCGGATCCCAGATCCCACATATAGACACCAGCGGAATCGGGGGCAGCCTGTGCTTCTGGTCCTGATAGGGCGGAGCCTGTGAATCCCGGGGCAGAGTAGAGGAGAAGGAGGAGGCGGTCCATCACCATGGACCCTAATTCGCCTGTGGTTCTACATACACACACACACACACGCACACACACACAATTGAATAAATAAAAAAATTTTTTTAAAAAAATTGTAAATGCAGCACAACTCACAGCTGACTGAAGGCACTGAGGAACAACCAGAGCCACCAAGACTTGAAGTCCATATCCAAAAAGGAATAGAGAAGCCAGACTTTATTTTGCCTCTCCTCCCTCTCCCCTTTGCCCCCATTTAGGACTTGCAAGTTTTTGTCATAAGGCTTAGAGGCCAAACAGAACATGGAGGCTTAGAGTAGTGAGTAGTTCTCACAGAGCTGGGTACCCACGTCAATTGCTAAGTTCTGTGGAGATAAGGACCAAGTTAAAAGCCACTAAGAGACTACAGTGTTAAGCAGAACTGTGACATACTTCCGGAGCTAAGACATGAAAGTTAGAATTAGAGCACCCCAAGGACAAAGGACTGCTGAACACACCAGGATTTTATTGGAAATCTGAGGTGCTGTGCTTTTGGACTAGGACAGAATAGAAGGAAACAAGTATCTAGAAGCCTGGAAATAGATGATAGCCCAACTTGGTCTTTGCTTGAATTAACGTGATCTCGCCACTTTCTTTAAATGAAATTTAATATCTCTGAAGGATGTTATCTAGAGCCTGGGCAGTTAGGACAAGAAGGAAGAAAAATGAATTAGAGAAGCCATGATCCACAATAAGTATTAGCAAACACAGACTTTAACTTGTGTTCGGGATTAATGTCAGCACCTGGATTCTCTTAAAATGAATCAAATAGATATTCTATAACTAAAAAGACATACTTTACTTAATTAGAAACTCATAAATCAATGTATTAGATTATAATCATAGCAAAAGAGCATGATAAGGTGAAAGTGGGTAAAAGGATGCAACACTGGAAGAGGAAAGACTGGAAGAGTAGAGACAATTTGAAACACTCTTTTCAAGGTCTGGAAATAAGCATTTTCAAGAAACGGGGAAAAACAATATTTGATGAGATAAAATGGTGACTATTGATTTCAACAAAAGATATTAACAAATTTAAGAAGCACTGTAAACCACAAACAGGATTAACAAAGTGTGCTGAGTTATGTGACATGTAGTTTATATATAATATGAGCTAGTGGATAAATATAAAAGAATTCTTCCCTTAACTGCATTCTCATTACTAGAACAGTGTGACAGCTAAAGTTAACTCTTCCAAATTTCCTGTTTTCTACCATGGACTTATTGCATTTGAGTTGCAGGAAACAAATTTACAAATAGTACAGTTATACAAGATTTGTAGAGTGTCTTCACAGATAAACTTAGGTTCTTCTCTTGTCCCTCCAAGGCACAGTCCAATAGAGCCTTGAACATGGAGAATTTATATTTGTGAATTGATTTTTCCTGAATGTATCTGATAATGTCCCATATAAACATTTAATAGTCCCCTTGACCCATGGTTCTGTGTTCATTTGTCAGTTACTTGCACCCAACCAATGTTTAAAAATAATAAACGTTAAATTCCAGAAATGAACAGTTTTAAATTTTTGCTACTCACCAATCAGAGTAGTATGAAATCTTGTGTTTTCCCTTTGTATCCTACTACCCAAATCATCCTTTTTTTTTTTTTTTTTTTTTGGCATATCCACAAACTGTAAATTACTTGCTTTGAACAACTTAGAAGTCATTTTGATTATAATCAAGAATTATAATAATTGGTGTTCATAATAACCTTCAGTTTACTTGATACTTTCTCAGGTGTTAAAGAATAATGATGCTGGCAGTTTAGCTACGACAATAAGAAGCCAAAGTTGCTTTCTTTAAAGAAAACACAACGGTTTATCATATGTGCATATGTGTAAGAACAAACAGCATATAGCAGATCTAAGAACCTAACGGTCTAGTCACGCATCTTCCAAACAGGAAGCGACTGTATTTTGCTAAGATATAACTTGAGTTGTGCAGTTAGTCTGACTCACTTTGCGAGTTAGCATAGGCAATGTCATTATCATCTGTTTCATCCCCTTTATCACTTGTTTGTTTTGTCTCACTTTTCATTCCTCTCACTAATTAATACTGTGAGATTTTCTGGTTCTTTGCTGTTAGCATGTTCCCTTTTGTGTACTAAGTTTGTCAAATATTCATTGTTAAGATGATCTTAAAATGTGAACATCAAAGAGTTTTTCAGAAATGTCTAGTATGTGAATTACATATTTGTAGTCTTAGTTGCGTTAAAGGACTACCATATGAGCAGCTGATCCTGTGGACTAATATGAAGAGCACATAAAGAAAGTAACTTGATCGTTCATAGCCTGTTAGTTACTCGGTTGCAGTCCCTCTGGTACCAATAATTAGATCCTGCCATTAACCAAGGTTAAAAGAGATTAATGCTAGAAATGTACATAATTACTCTTTTTAAATCTTCCCTAATTAAAGCTACATAAGCTTAAGACTGAGAACCTTTGGTATTTTCCATTTAGCGCCTTATATATGTATTTAGCAGTGTATTCATTCTAATATGGTTCTCATACATAAAGAAGTGTGCATATGTTTTTATTTTATATACTTCTTTTCTTTCTCAAAAAGAGTCTAAAAATTCCAGATATTCCACAATGTGCTCACCTGAATTTTATCTTAAGTTTGGATATCTTGCTACATTTTATTTTACTACATTTGTAATCTTAGCAATGTGTTTAATATGGTGGGAGCGATTACTTTGACGTGGTTCCAAAAGCTTGGGTCTTCACTCCGTAACTTTCTCTGTACTGAATCTCAAACCGTCCTTGTGTCCACTGCAGCATTCTGGAGATGCCGTGCTGTGTTAATGCACCTGTGGTCATCTTATCCAGCTTAAGTAAACATCATTAAAACCACACATAACTGTTTTTTTGTTTGTTTGTTTGTTTGTTTGTTTTTTTGTGGACCAAAGGTGTTTTTAGTGCCTTTAGTTACTATATTTGATTTATCCTTGCAATGTATTAATCTATTGAGCATAAAGAGTTGTTTTTAAATACTTTAACTAACATGTAAACTCTCCTCCTCTACCAGTTCTAAATCAAATGCTCCATTAATTGCTGAAGAAAATCATGGATTCGCCAAACGTATTCGACAGGATAACTCAAGTGATAAACTCTTACAAGAAAACGGACCAACAGTAGGTACGTCTGAGCTCTTCATTTGGTATTTAATGGCATGATTATCCACAATGCATAATTTGGGAAGGTGACAATGTCTTCAAAGTATCCCTCCCCCCATGTTCTATTTATCACTTTTACTATGTGGTAAAACAGTTGTGAGTCTCTGTAACACAGATAGGGAAACTTAAGACAGTATAAAACACTTAGGCAAGTCTGCACAGATAGAAAGGTGGAATGTTTGTCAAGGAGGAAAAAGTAAGGGTAAAAAAAATTGTGATTATTAAAGACAATAAAGACTTGAGGATAATAATTTTAAGAGAAGGTATTATTGTACACGCATGAGAATATCCACGTGAAAATAGCAAATACATTTCAGAAATCATTAGAAAATCAAGACTTCTTTCTTCGGTTGTGTTCAGCTGAATCTGGTGACTAATAGTATGCAGTGAAATCCAGGGCCAAGTACTGGGCTGAGGAGATGGCTTAGTGGCTAAGCACTTGCTACCCAAATGTAAAGATCTGCATTTGGTTAGAACTGGGCACGTCTGCACACCTATCACCCATTGTGGATGTTACAGACAGGGTGATCTCTGCCTTTGCTGCCATAAGCCTAGTTCAAAGTTCAGTGCAAGGCACCATCTTGAAGAAATAAGACAGAGTGAGAAAGCAGAACACCCAAGATGTGTGTGAACACTCACAGGTAAATTCTATTAACTAATTAGATCAAAAACTAAGAATTCATGTCAAGAAAACTAAAATCTAATATTATAAGAAAATGAATACTGAATCACTGTGAAGGCCATGAAGAGCCAGAAAAGAGAGAAGGTAGTTGTGACAAATTTTGTAGGTGGGGGGAAAAAAAATTGTAGGACCTGAACCTGTCCTTTAGGATGAGTTAGATGCAAATGGAAAAGTTTTAAAACTCTGCCTGGGGAAGCAATCTAAAGAATGAGAGAGAGAGAGAGAGAGAGGAACGAACAGTGAACAAGCCACTTATGAAAGCAGCCCCCCATCATCCCTTGCTTTCTGGGAATCTGCATGTGTTCACTAAACTCTCGGTTTTAGCATGTAGAATGAAGTTGACAGTTTAAAGTATTTTAAGATGTGTTAGCTAACCATAAATTTCCAACTGTAAACTTGCCTTTGGGTTTTATTTGTCAATAAATTGTTGTAAGTTGAATAAACAATGAAAACTTTGAGACTTACTATGTTTTTGCTTTATTTTTCTATAGGGTATAAAAGAAACATCTGCAGAGTAAATTCAAATGTGATTAGAAAATTTGGAAGAAACATTTCGAAAGAAAATTTGCGATAAGTTATTTCAAGATCCGGAAAAGCATGGAATTGATCAAGTCTTCTTTTAAAAATATTTATCAATGTCCTTTCAAAATTGTATTTCATATCTTTGAAATACCATCTAAAAGCATTTATCCAGGTGTCTTAAAGCAAGCAAAGAACAAAACTTCTTTTGCATTTTAAATAGAAAATTACATCAGAATAAGTTGTTTCAAGTTACTAAAACTTTTGTCACTCT
Organism: Typhlomys cinereus; assembly: GCA_023101885.1. Lineage (NCBI taxonomy): Eukaryota > Metazoa > Chordata > Mammalia > Rodentia > Platacanthomyidae > Typhlomys > Typhlomys cinereus. The sequence goes on from JALPQD010000429.1 coordinate 1,678,060, forward strand.
TGAAAATCCTAAGTGTGCATGATGTCCATCCAGTTTTTCTATACAGCAACTTGATGACGACTTTTTAGAAGACAGTATTAAATGTAGCCTTATCATTTTCAGAATTAAGGAGAATTTAATTTCAAAACCATTGGTGTCTAAGGCATATTTGGTCTTTTATTGTGATTTACTTCATTATTCATACCTGTAATTTTCCTTTCTAGAAGTACATTGATGTAAAAATGTAGATATGGTGTCCATAAAGTTGTAAATATTATTTAAATACTTGACATGAATAGAATATTTTTCCTTTTTATTTGTAATAATAAAAATCTAGATTGTAAAGACTGACTTTCCTGTCTCAGTACTGGCCCTTACATATTCCAAACTGTTACTTTACATGGATATGAATCTACTAAATTGTGATTTTTATATTGAGCCAATCTGAAAATAACCCATGTATTTTATAATATTGAATAATAAGAAAATATTTTCATGATCCCTGTTATAGGAATTGATGGGACAAGACTTCATTCCCTAGCCTGTTCATTTGTCTTTTTGGACTATTTTTGTGCTGAATACAGCAAATGTTTGGCTGTGTGCATTTCTAAGTTTATGTTTTAAAGGAGGGACCTTCACACCAGAAACATACATCTATACAACTAATTGGAATAGACATTTGACACCTTGTAAAATCCAGTTGAAAACATGTTAGACCATCTTCAGTTCTTTCCAACTCTTTGTCAGTGTTGATTCATATTCACACTGATGCATTGTCTCTCTCTCTCTCTCATGTACGTATATGTCTATGCATAAAAGAAGGTACCATGTGTGCCTGTGGCAGACCAAGGATGACTACAGGAATCATCCTGGATTGCCCCACCTCCTTTTTCTTGGCTCTGGGGGATTCCCACACTCCACCGCCCAGGGCTGCAAGTGCAGGCAGCCACCAATCTCGCCTGAGATCCCAAAAGGACCTTCTGCTTCTGGGGCAGAGTCCTAACTCCTGAACCATCTCTCTAGCTCCCATTACCCTCTTAATTGCCCTTCCACTCTTACTGAACCTCTTCTAAACTCCCCCTCCTCTTTTAATACTCTTTTATTTTTTTTTATTTGATAATGGACATGCCATAACTCCTTTTGAGATCCAAGGACAATTTCCAGAAGTTCTCTTATCGTCTGGCTCCAGGGATCGAAGTATGGGTCACTATGTTTACCTACTTGCATCTGTAACTTCTGATCTGTCTCATCCATTCTTCCTTGTGCATGTGTGTGAGTAGTCACAGCTGCTGTGCATTTGCGATTTTGACAGCCATATCATATCAACAGGCAGCATTTAAGAGACCAGCTCTAAAAAATCTCTCTACCCCTTCTGTGATGCTTTTTGGAGGGTGAAGATGTCCAATTGAGGGTTAAGTGCATTCTATTTCTTAGCACTTTGACCCATTGTGCACTGTCCAACACACAGGATCAGGCCAGACTTCCTATTTATATCTCCACGCCTATTCTTCCTCAGTTCAAGATGCTACCTGAAGAAGTTACTTTTTTTCCCAAGTGTTCCTCCTCTGAATTCATCTTATTAGATTAAAAATTTTGCTCGAAGGGAATATGAAAAAAATCTGTGTCTTAGGTGTCCTATCCATGCCTTTTTCCTTTGCTACCTTCAAATAAGTCTACCAGTATACTCCGGCTCTTTATTCAGTTTTGATACAGAGTCAACCTCAGGGAGCTCTATCAATTCTTGGAAGAGTCTCACTCCAAAGGCATCTCGGGTGCCCAAGAACCCCTTTTACTGTTTAGTACTATAGAGAATTGACATGTTACCCCACTCAAATTCTCAAGTTTAATTTGGAATAAGCTTAAATTTTTTTCTAAATTTAAAGTTTTGAGACAGTTTCTCACTAGCTTAGGCTTGGAGCTCATTTTGAAGCCTCAAAAAACTCAAAATAACAAACTCACCATCCTGAGTGCTGGGATTCCAAGTTTTCACCACCACGGCTGACCTGAAGATACTGTATAAATGCCTTATAGTAGCCACTTTAATGTGCTTACATTCCCTTCTACAGCTTTCCTAATCTTTCTGATTAAGAGAATTCGATATTAAAACTTCAAATATTGGTTTTCAAGTTTCTAAATTACACCACTTTCTGTGTACCAGTGGCCCCAAAATATTATTAAATTCCATGAAACTGAACACTTATATTCAAATTTCCATCCCTGCTGAAACATAATGGTATAACAGTGATTGGTGCTTCCATGCTGTCTATTTTTAAAACCTCCAAATGATTTACATCTCTGTCTTCATAGCTTAACTAAAATTCACTATTTTTCCTTCATAACTTCCATTCTCCTTTTATAAAGTGCTGAAGAGGAAGGAAACGCAAGTATTTTTATCAGTAGGGCTTGTATTTGCACGTGAGCCTCAAAGTCTTAAAGATGGCAGAAAATATTTTAAAAAACTGCAATGTGGAAGAGTTACAGCATCCATCAGTAATTATAGTAACATAGATCTATGTATCTTGGCCATCTTTCATGTGGACTTTTCCAAACTCATTTTTTAATTCCCATCTAATGTTTCTGCCAAACACATCTATTTGGCTGCACTGTGATAAAGTCACCCTGAGACTTTCCCACTACATATAAATCACTCAAGCGCTTGGGTGTTTGTTGACTCTTGAAGAAGTGTACCATATCCTTCGTTTCCAGGAAAGATTCAAAAGACAAACCTTGAAAATGAACAGAATTAAACTCCGAGCAGGTAATAGCACAACTTTGTAATCAACAAATTTTTTTAATTCTATAATGATTTTTCCTCCCTGGGAGGTGGCTTCTTCAGGCCTTATCTGGTGGGAGATATGGACTTTAGTGTTAATTTAGTAATCATAAATTCCTAGATTGACTCCTCCTGTCAAAGAATTGTGCCTAAAATTTTTTTGATATTAAACATCTTTTGTTGGTATTGGATATATTTCATTATCTTTTTACCCACTATTGGAAGATATTTTTTAACTAAGGGTGGTGGGAAGTGATAGCTGTCAAAGATACTTGGAACTCATTTCAAATTCCCCATCTGTCACTAGTTCAGCATCATTGCTCATAGGCCCAAAACGATGCAGTTGATTGCATAGAAATGACATTTCCAGGTGAAATCCATTACAAGAGTAGACTAATTCCCAGTCATGACCTTAGTGGTCATGAGATAGTCTCTCAGCGATCCAAAGTAGGATGTAAACAAGATGATTGTGATCACTCATGTGGCATGTGCCAGCTATGAACATTTTCCAGTTCCCCCATCCATCTAATGCTCATTTAGAAATGTACACCCAAAAGGACTTGATATTTAATTCTTTTATAAACTGTAAACATATCACAGTGTGGTATTTGGATATCGTACAGACTTTGTCTGTAAACAGAAGTTGCTTCAAGGCATATTCCAGATACTTGCTGGTTCAAAATTTTAGAAGCTTAACAAGTTCTCCAAATAAATACCAATAATTTTTAACATTTGTATAGAAAACAAAAGCAGGTTAAGTACAATGAGTGTCATAGATGGTTACATTTTAGTGGCTGCAATCATAGGACATGTTTACATGATAAATCCTAAATTAAGGCAGCACCTTGAAACATCTAATCCTAAAATGTATATTAAGATAGAAATTAAAAGTTCTCCATCCTATCATATTGTCTAATGTCAGGTGGAATGTAACAGAATATTACATGACAGTACAACTCAGCAATTTCAGTGGCTTGGATTTAGAATATTATTCAACTAGTAATGTCCTCAATTTCTTGAGTTGGGCGAGAAGGGAAAACCTATTCTTAAATAATCAATTTTTCAGATTATTATATTCACAAAGCCAATTGTAGCATGCAATTATCTACCTATAGCAAAATGGACCTTTTATGCTCATATTGAACTACTTATGGAAACATCAATTGGCCTATTCATCGGTGGACATTAAGTAAAGCATTCACACTGATTAACAATTCAAAGTAAATGAAACCATTCACAAACTTGCAATGAATGCTTTAAGTGACAAGAAAAAGTTAAGTAAGAAAACATTGGTTGTTATTTATTGGGCATTCACAGACTTTGAAGGATTAAGTGTGGTATTTGCTATAAATTTACAGAATATAAACAAGAGTTTAAAATGGCACTTACATTGTTTTACTCACCAGAAATCAGTCTCAATAGCATAATTACATTTCTGTAAATGTGAGGCAAATTCCACCAACTTAACATTTACAATGAATATATGAACATTTTCATGTCTGTGATGTGCATGGCAATAAGTTGGAAACTCTGAACCCAAGATTACATTGCGTCTGCTCAGCCTTGTGCCTTAGCACCTAACATGGTACCTGGTTCTGTGTTTACTTGTGTTCAAGAAATACTCTGGGAGACCCTGATATAGTTCCTGTTGAGATTTCACAACGGGGATCAAACTGCTTATTCTAGGGGAAAATAATTAAAGCCCTGTACAACTAAGACGGTGATATTTTTAACTAGCAAGAAAAAAAGATGAGTTGTTTCTTACAATTATCTTTTAAAATATGTTCTGACTCCTCCAGAGTGGCCCAGGTCACATGTTCTATCTCATGCAGGTAAGGAGTGAGTCATAAAAACTGAGAAGTCCATGCCATTTCCCCTCTGTGTGGGCAGAAGAATGCGTGGCGATGCCATTCTTGGCAAGACTTATTGGACTGGTTTTTCTGAAAAAAAAATTTTATCACATCTGAATTTAGTGGACTTTCCTACCAAATCAACACTATGAAATAATAATTTAAAGTTATAACTGTATTTTTATGAGGGTTTTTTTTAGCTAAAAGTGAAGAATTTTTTTCACATTGCTGATTTAAAACTTACCTAAGATATCTAAGAGACAGACTTGTAAATGTATACTATCAATGCATTCAAAAGTCAAGGGTTTTAATTAAGTCAAATTTTTTTTAGATTTTATGTGACCGTAAACTGATTTTCATGAACAAGAATCTGAAAATATTGCCTTTTTTTCTGACCATAATAAGATTTAAGGAACTGGAGTGCTCTGGACATTGGAATTTTGAAAGAATGTATTTTAAATATTCTGACCTTTAGGTCAAGCTAAAGCTTTGTGGATTTTGACCTTATGAAAAAGACTCCTGCATTTTCTTCTCTAAGGAAAGCTCCCTGTTTCCTCTCTAAACTTTCAACACTTCTCTAGCCCCTCAAATACTTCATTTTCAATACCAGGTCAAAAGAGTTTTTCCCTATAAAGCAATTCTCCCAGGCACCCACTGTCTGCCTGTCCTACAGTTCAACTATGACATTCACTACCTGGAAATAATGCAGACTCCATTGCACCTACTTCAGGAACCAACTACAAATGGGTCCCAAGGTTGTCCTTACATCCACCCAAAGTTGCTACAAGTTTAGGGTACCACAACCTACCCATGCTTAATCATTTGGGGTCACTACTCACAGGAAGCAGGAAAACGCTTTTCTTTCACTTACTTATTCTCTGCAATAGCAAGGAATAGCAAGAAATGGGGGACGAGGTGGAGTTGTCAAGCACTCTCCAGGCATCCCACATGCCAGCCTCCCTAAGATCACCAACTTGAAAGCTCTCCAAACCCCACACTTTAAAATTTTTATGGAAGCCTCATTATGTAGATATGATTGATTAAATCATTGGTCATTAAGATCATAGAGTCATTCTCTAAACCCTTAGGCTTCCTCTTTAGTCACATGGCCAGTTAGTTTCTCTGGCAACCAGACCCCATCCTGTGGTTATAGGGACTTTCCAACATTTCCTCGTTAAACTAAACTCAGGTGTAGTTGAAAGGTGTTTGTTATAAACAACAAAAAAGATTCCATTTCCTTTATTGCTTTTAGTACTTAGGAAATTCCAAGGGTTTTCAGAGCTCTGTGCCAGAAATAGATATAAACACTAAATTCACTATGCTTCATTAAAAATGACACTCACATATACTTTTGTTGAAATTTTAGGGTAATGAGAAATACTAGGAATTTCTCTCATCTCTTCTAACTTCCCATGCAATGTAAGAATCTCTTCTATCCATTCCTCCCTCGCCCTGAAATTTTAAATGGATAAGAAATGAATCTCTTTGCAAGTAAGCACATACCACTAATAGAACACTAAAATTTAAGAAAGTTCTAATTTATGTTGTATCTAAATTTGGTCCACAGAAACTTTGATTCTAGTTCTGTTCTTGACAGCAATAAAGCTACATATCTTGTTGCCAATTTGCCACTAACACTTAAAATAAAATCTGCCATGCAGGATCATTAACCTTTATTACAAGGACTTGATAATGTCACTGGGAGATAGCCAGTTCCTGATTGTTTGCATATGCTGTATTAGTCAGAAATGTCTGCAGCTGCAAGGAAGAGCATACCCAACCGTAATAGCTTGAGGAGCAAGTAGCTGTTTGCCCTCAGAATTAGTAACCTGGAGAGTTCATTGCCAATGTTTGCCCTGCAGTTCAGCGATGCTCAGAGATACTTTTTCTGCAACTCTGTTAGTCTTTGAGTCATTTCCTGTGTTCAAGGCATGAAGAAAAGAGAACTGTGATGTTTTCCCCAAAAATGTTTCTCTTTTGGACAAAAAAATAAAACCTTCCCAGAAGTACTCTTATGGCTTCTATAATTCTGTTTCTAGCCATAGGAATTAGTTAGTAAGTGATCATTAAAGGTTATGAAAGTCATACTTGAATGAATGTCTTTACATCAACAAGGCCACATGTTCAAAACTCTGACTTTAGAGGAATTCGATTCCAATATAAAATTGACATAAAAGCAACTGAAAGCATCCTGTTTCTTTTTGAAAGGAAAAGAGAAAAAGTCATAAGGAAACAATTAGAGAAACACATCTCAGCGTTCCTGCTTGCGAGCTGGTAGTTGAAAGCTAACAAAAATGGCTTTCCTGATACACGACTGAGTTTTGCCTTCAGTTAATGATAATAACATAAGTAAGTGAGGGATAAGTCTTTCTCCTGGGGGTTTAACTTCTGAAATCTCAAAACACAAAAGGTAAAAGGAAATATTAAAAAATTGCAGAGAGAAAAAAATGCATGTATACCTAGGTGATTATTAGAAGAGCAAAGAAGGGCAGATTACCTGTGACAGCAGAGCAGGGCTAACCAACCTCAAGACCTGTCCCTTGTGATGTACCTTTTTCCAGCAAGGCTCCACTTCCCAAAGGTGTCAGGACCTTTCCAAACATGAACAACAGCTAAGGATTCAAACACAAGAGCTGTGGGGGAAAACTCGCATTCAAAGCATGGCATTCGTTATGTTTGGTTTGCTTTTTTAATTTGCTCTCCTTTCTTTCAGTATCTCTTACTTTAAAAGAGATGCGTGGACAGTAAACGTGTCAAGTTCTTTCTTGGCCAAAAATATCAGAATTGGTCCTTTCTAGTTTAGCTACATATAGAAATCTATACTTGGTATGTCCTCTATCCTGGAACTTTAAAGACTGGCCCATCTAATACTGCCAATGTGAAGTTGGATAACAACGATATTTATTTTATTTATAATGTATATTTATTATATATTTAGGCATAAATCCATCTCTTACTACAGGTTGAGTTACATGAAGAATTGGTTGTTATTTTATCAATAATTTCATACTGTTTAATAACAATTTGTCTAAATTTCCTTCAGATCTCTAGTCACTTTGGGGGGACTTTAGTTATATATTCACATTAATACAAATCTAATAATGCCAAATAAACAAATATATATTAGTTAGTTCCTATTAGTGATTACACTAATAAGAAAACAAATAGAAAGATATATATAATAGAAATTATGACATACATCACTAACTTACAAACTCTAATGGAGCTTGGTTGCTTTACTTCCTTCTAATTAACCCAGTGTCACAAACCTTCCTTTCATGTATACTCCCTTATCTTATATAATTTTGATGTTTATATATATAAATTGATCTACATTAATCCCCCAAATTGTTTTTATAATGTCAAGATTTGCTTAAACTTATTACCATTACTATGCATGTTGGATATGCCTTTTTCTTGTATCTTCTGGCTGTCTCCAAAGCCAGAGCTTCTTTTTCCTTTTTCTTTTCTTCTTTCTTTCTTCTCCTCACCTTCCCTTCTTCCTTCTTCCTTCCCCTTCTTTTTGCTTCTCTTTTTTGCTTTTTCCTTTTGCAGTGTTGGGGATTGAACAAGCACTCTACCATCAAGCTACATCTACACTCCTAGACTCTTCTTTTGATCTGAAAAAAAAAAAAAAAAAAAGGAGCAGATCCCGTGGTTGACTTTGTTAATTTTTAGTTATCTGAGAATCCGTTATTCTATGTTTACCTTATTTTACCTTGTAATGCTTCAAATCATCAAGGAATTGATCCCAGGGTCTCAAATACATTATCATTGAACTATATCCCCAATATTTGATTATGCAAATATAAATTATATAAGTGAATATTTGATTATGTAAATATAAGTTGCCAAGTGTTAGCTTTTTCCAATCACATTTAATAGTAACACTAGACAGATTTCAGTTTTTGTTCTACAAAAGTTTGTGTCTTTCCTACTGTTGTTTCTTTAGATAATATAACTTTGTCTCTGGCTGTTACTAAGATTTCCTCACTAACTTTCTTCTCTACATTTTGGTTTTATTAGCTCTGCCCTTCCCTTTCCTTTCTTTTGTCTTCTTAGGAGCAGGCTATGTTTGAAATCTGTAGATTGAGGTTTTTAATGAGTTGGAGAAATTTTCAGTCATTTTATCTTGATTTTGATATTTCATTTATAGTAACAACATTGTCCATTAGAATTCTGCCATTAATTTATGTAGCCAAGAAAAGGAAAATATCCACTGTCAGTTAAATAAACTCTGACCTAAACTCTTGTCATTTAAGAATTTTTATCTTGGATTTGTTACAGATGTTCTTATTGTTAGATAAATTGTGTGCTATGCATCTATGTCATTTGCTAATACTGTACATTCAGGAGTTTCTACATAAATAAAATCAGCAGGTTATATATATATATTCATAAGAGAAGAAAAAAGAAAGAGAGAGATTGAGAGAATGGCGGGGGGTGAGATGCAGCTTAATTGAAATCCCAGAGGTAGATATGTATAGAATTTGAAGTTTCAGCTAAATAGTGTCTTCAAGGCCAGCCTGGGGTATAAAAGATCCTGCCTCAAAAATAAAAGATCACCTCACATGACTGTGAAAAGTTGGCAACTTCAAACCTGGGGAAGCTTGCAGGCCAGGCACTCAAGAGTGATGGTCTTAGTTCAAAAATAATCTGCTAGAGATTCCTATTACTTGTGGGTGTCAACCTTTGTTTGCATTCTGAATGAATTAGAGAAGTCCACTGTAATTACAGAATGTAATTTTCATTATTCAGACTTCACTGATTTAAATGAAAATCTCACTCAAATTAATCCCACACAAAAAGATCATTGAAAAAATGTTTAATCAAATATCTAGGCATTGTAGCCAAAGCAGGTTGACACAATACTCACCGTCCCAATGTTCAGCACAGGAAATATAAATAGAATAAATTACTAGAATAGATATTCCTAAAACTTCTTTCATGGAATTCAAAGCTTCAGAAGCACTCTTGGGCCACTGTGTTTAGCAGTTCTTTCTCCAAGATTTGATAAAAGACTACGAGTCATAAATGATGGGTTCAATCTGGTCTGAAAAATCATGTGCAGATAGTCAACTCAGAGCTCCTTAGAAACATTAGGCATACATATCTGATTGATGATCCTTGTCCCTTCTAAGGACATTTTTTTCCTACCTGATAAAAAGAATGCTCCACCCATGTCCTTGGGAGTTTCTAATGGCTCTTTGACCCCTGGGTGGAAAATTCTATGGATGAATGCAGATGTGAGGCACATCCTGATTTCAAGAATAAATAAACATGCATCTGTGCAGCATCGTACTTTATAACCAAGCTCTGTGCTTTCTATTTTCTTTTCTGAAACTACAATTAAATGGATACTCACTCTCTTATACATGTGCCTTTCTCTCCCATGTTTTCAATCATCTGATGAAGAATCCATTCTTTGGGTCTTGAATTTCTATTACTGTGTTTTCAGTTCTTGAATATCTAGCTGTTTCTTTTGAAAATAAGACATGTTCCAGTTTTTATGGTTTCTTGTTCCTTGGTGAAACTTTAATATTTGCCTTTTATTTTAGCAATCTTTGCAGGTATTGTTTTACAGATCTATTTCATGAAAGGACAAGAGGCTTTTAAAAATAAATGAATGTATGTGCTTTGTGGAATAAAAACCATAGCAAATAGTTTTTAACCACAGGAAGCAACACCCAAAGAGATCATAAAATATCAAGGATGGATCCTGTGATAGTTTCTAGTTCCTCCTTGCTAAGGAAGTAGCAGCTGCAAGTCAAGTTCTGGCTATATGATCTTAGGTGATCTGAATCTCATGTCTTTATTCACACAATTAAGATAAAGTGGTGATCTCAAGGAATTACCTTAATCAGTTTATACTAAGTATATTACGCACTAAAATAAAGCATGACACATAATCAAAATATGAAAATACATATTTTATCCCATTTGGACATAGGTGACAACCAACCAGTTAGTGGGCCAGCTATGTCTTCCTTTCCAATTCCTCACTCTAATCATGTATAGAGCACCAATGTTTAGATGCTGATTTTTTTCCCCAGGATCTTTTCACTGAATCTTACATTTCATGCATGCACTTACCCCCAAAATTTGTTCTAATACTATGGTGTATCTTTACTTACTGGGGCTTTATCCAGTGATTCACAACTTGACAACAACTTGCTTTCTTTTATACTATTCTACAGAAAGCTAATCATATATCAGAAGTCTCTCTCTCTCTCTCTCTCTCTCTCTCTCTCTCTCTCTCTCATTTCTATCTACAAAGGCCTTGGCAGTTGGAAGAAAATAGAGCAAAGGAGAGATGGGAGAAATTGAAAAATAAAAATCTCAATTCCCTATGGCAATACAAGTCACTTCCAGCACAGGGTCTAAATTAGAAGCAGATCTTGCTGCACAGTCATGAGGGTGCTGAAGAGAACTGCTGGGCAGTCCACACGCTTGCTCTTCTCAGCGTCACTCACCGAGGTTCACAGGTGCTTTTTTACTTATGCACAGGTGATTTTTACTTGTGCACACATATCAAATCTTAAGAAAGGAAGCATGCTCCCACTAATGTAGACTGGAGGAGTTATTGGGGAGAACCAGACAATCACGGACAGGAACAAGGTAGTGTGTTATATAGGAGATAGAGCTCAGTGTAAACAAGTCAGAGATGTTCCCTTACTGTCAAAAGCTATTTGTCATTTTTCTCCTTACATGGGATAATATATGGCTTCCAGTTAGATGGGAAGTAATAAAAATGTGATCTCTGTGATGGTGGTGTTCCAAGTCTCTCTGATCTGTGTCCCAGTGCTAGTTGCCCATGTACCAGAGACAGTGTTGCTGCTGCTGCTGCTGCTGCTGCTGCTGCTGCTGCTGCTGCTGCTGCTGCTGCTGCTGTCTGGCAAGTGAACAGTGCTGCTGTTGAATTTGGTTTACTCCAGATGACTTAATCCAAAAGTAGCCCATGTTCAGAAGGAAATGACAATAAATACTTTTTTCCCTCAACCCAATTTTTGGTGAATAAAAGAATGGAACATTCCTAAAACTATTTCCTAGCAGTGTCAAGATATTGATTGCAATGTTTATTTATATCACATGGGTTGAGGTCATTCATTTCTCTTCTCTTTAGAGATATTCCAGTCCTATGCAAAAATTGTACTGTGGAGATGACTATTTGGGGAAACTGTTGTAACTGTCTCTTTAAACAGTCATATTCAGTTCAATCTATGCATAAACATAAATGTACCCGTCTTGGACTTCTTAGTTCACTGTGACTTTCTTTCTTTTTTTTTTTTTTTTTCGTTTGGTTACAAATGTATTTCTCAGACTTCGTCATCATCATAATCAGTGGGAAATATTTACTGCCCGGTTATGTGAGCCAGCACCTAAAAGAAATGTGATAGTGGTCGTTTGTGAACAGAAACCGGATCCCTTCTTCATTAACCTCTCTCCCTCTGAGCCCAATCCCTCCAGCTGTGCTCTCAGCCCCACCCCCTTGCTCCCTCCTGAAACACAACAGTCCATCAATTCTGCCTTTTCCATCACTTGCTCTTTATCTCTCTCCTTCACAAAGTACCTTTCTCACAAAGTAATTCTTCAGTTCCACAAACTTGCAGGCAACACCATATGCTTGACACGAACGTCAAGCGTCGGAACAGATGCAAAGAATGCTAAAGTATTATCATGTCTGTTAGATTCTAAGAGGGTCACAGACGAGTCAGAGTGGTTGACATAAATAATAGATCCAAACAGTAGATTCTTCAGAATGGAGACCTCAAAAAGTGGTCATGCCACTGAAAATGATCAGCCACCTCACATCTGACCTGAAGACACTTCAGCCAACCATTCTGTCCTTTAGTGTGATAATTCTGGAAGAAATGTCAGATCATATACAGATTCTCACTGTCTATTGCCACTTTTATCATCCGTTATCTCTCAGTCCTTATAATAAATCTGCAGCTTCTTCATAATATTCTTACTCTGCAAAAGAGGGAACAGGAGACAGGAAAGGTTCAGGAAACTTTAGATCTCATAGCTAGTAAACTATGGACTTAATCAAATTTATTAGTTATTAAAGAAGGCGATGGTTCAGATAAGCATTCATCTAGCACTCCCGTGATGCATGATGGATCTAAATATGTTCCTTCTCTTTCCTTTGTCTTCTGTCTCCTGGATTCATCTTGAGTCAGTCTGGTTGTGGTAGTGAGATGGACTACTCTAGTGTCCTGTACCACAGTTTTCTCATCTATTTCTTTTTAATATCTTCATTTTTCTATTTTTTTTACACGTTCATGGAAACAATGTATGCATGTCATTTTTACCCCTTTACTAGGCAATATCATCATCTCCCTCCATCTCCCTTGCATACGTTCTCCTTCCCAGCCAGTCTACTCCCTACTTCGATGTCTTTTTACACGTGTGACCCACTGGGGTTCACCAGATGCTTCTACTGACAGGTGCCTGAGGACTTGCTGGGTCATGGTTGACTCATCAGTAATTAAGACAATGAGGGAAGCAGCTTCCTTTCTTCTATCTGGCTCCAACCTTTAGTAGTCTCTTGGGGGAGGGGAGTGCCTCTTGAGACCTTCCTTTTCCGCCTTTCTATGGTGCAATGTTGATAGGCCAACGAGTGTGCAACTCTCGAGGAAGCGGCCAATGAGCTCCTGAAAGCAGCAGCCCTGTCATGTGCAGAGGACACAGTCTATCAACACCCACTTTTCACCCTCAGTCTCCTTCATTCTCACCAAGCCCTCTGCCTCCAGGTCTCTGAGCTTCGGGGTGGGGGGAGGGGTGATTTAGATGCCTATTCCGAGTGGAGCAGTACACAATCACTTATTCTCCGTACCTTTGGCCAGTTGCCCTTCTGTATTAAACACCTCTTCCTGCTTCTTACCTAAAAGAAAATTTCTTCTGTTTCTTTGGAAAAATAAAAAGTGGACTATCATTTGATGCTGTGACCGCTAGCCCTAAACTAAACACTATCTCAAAGCGAATGGGATGATGGGGCTGGAGAGGTGGCTCAGGGGATTAAGCCTCTGCCTTTCAGGTGTAAGGTCCTGATCCTACACCCCACATATAGACACTGGGCAGAAGCCGGGCGGCCTGCGTTTCTGGTCCTGGTAGGGCAGAGTCTGTGAATCCCAGGGCAGAGTAAACAAGGAGGAGGTGGAGGTGGTCCATGGTGGTTCCCGAATTCGTTCATGATTCTACATACATGCACACACACACACACACACACACACACAGAGAGAGTTGAATAAAAAGAAAAAAGAATGGGATGATGGAGCATAATCCTAGGTCCTTCCTCAGAGAAAAGTGTGTGTTAATGCTTGGCGCAGTTCAGGATGGCATGTAGAACTACTTACAGAGATTAAATAGCACAACAGCTATGATCACCAAATACTTTCTTCTAGATTCGTTTACTCAATATTCATTCCTTCACTCATTCATCTCTAAAATTCCAAGAACAGTTCTGGGAGTTTAATGATACAACGGACACACAATCAAGTCTCTGTTTTCCTGGAAAATATGCCCTAGTAAAAGATCAATGAATAACTAGCTATAAAATAAAAATTTTAAAAATCAGTTATGTGAAAGTCAGAGTAATAAGGAGAGGCGAGAATAGGAATGGCCTGAGGAGAGCTTCACATATTTGGGTTTGACTAGGTTGAAGCCAATGTAAGAGTTCATTTCTGCTTGGAATTTGAAGCAATTTTTATGAGCCAGTTACTTCATGTGTTGGGCCATTTCACTGCCACACTGAAGAATTGGTGTGGCAAGAGCTAGTCTTACAGGATGGTCAGTGGCTTGACCAGAGAATGTCATTGCTCTTCAGGTACAAGAAAGCCTTAGGGATAAGTCTACAGACTGCCCTTTGGTGGTCATAGGCAGGTTACAGGTTGTGAACATATAGACACGTGCTTTTCAACTTACCTAGAGATTATACACCAATACCTCACCATAAATAAAAACATGGTAAGTTGACAACGTATTTCATACTGAATCTCCCTTAAGTGTGTTCAGAACATCTATCTTCGTCTAGATTGAAAACATTAGCAAACACAAAGCTTATTTTATAATACAGTATGGAATCTGTTATGTAACCTGTTGAATACCATGATGGAAGTTTAGTAAGAAAACCAGAGCACTTGTATGGGCATGTTGGGTACTAACATAAAGTCAACAAATCAAATTGCCCTAAGCGGTATGAGAAGACAATCTGATACTGTGGTGGCGATACCCTCTGAAGTTCACACAGCTTATTTTGCTCCTTACAGTTCCTTGTGCTCCATGACTTAAAGTCATCTGACTCTTCATTTGACACAACTCAAGTAAGACGGAGTGCTCTTAAAGAGGATTGATGCTCTTCACCAGACTTCTCAGCAGATTATTCCATTGTCCCACTAAAATTAAGGGTTCTCAGGATAAAATGTGTGGTATTACTTCATTATATAAATCTTGCAATGAATGTTAACTGAGAATTCTACTACAGGCGTTTTAATCATTCCTTCTGTTTTCACTCCCATTGTTTCAAAAGGCAGGAAAATAGGTATTAACTCACTATATAAACAAACATGGGCAACACAACACTTGGTCCCCAAGCTGACAGGTGTCACCAAGAAAAGAAAGTGATGCCATATGCCTAATTCATGACCTTCTTGCTGAAGATCCTGTTGTCCACTCATGACGATACTTAGGATCACAGGGGCTGTGAAAGTGGTTAATGTAGCTTCACATGTAGATTGTGGTAGATGGACTATCACACTTTTGATTATTTTTGCTCCTAAAATGAATCTCTCTAAAGACAGGATCAATGCCCTATTCATTGTATGCTGTCCCGTGTATAAACACTTCCAGAAACAAATAATGAATGATAAAAGTATGATGAATGAGTGAGGGTCATTTTAACTCCAGTGATAAACATCTGATGTTTCCACTTGGAGTAGGTTTTGAAGGAGCCTCAGATTCCCAACTGACTGAACAGGATCTGCTGATCTCTGCTCGGTGACCCTGACATGCCCTTCGGAGTTCTCATCAATTTTGTTGTCACCTGATATACTTTAGTAACTGGGCCTTGGAGGAGGAAGAAGGTACAAAGCTTCCAAAGCAAATGAGCAAGAAGTGGAGGACAAACAATATTCTGACACTAAACGCTAAAGAACCAGTCAGCATCATTTGTTTGAGAAGAGGAAAATATTTGGAAAGTTTCACAATAGAAAAAAAAAATCTAGTAATGTTTGGACTCTCCTCATTCTATCCAAGGTCTTTCTCTAACTTTGACTTATTTTTACAGAAGCAGGAACAATTTACCCACTAAGGAGAGAGGAGGCTGCTTTGCACAAAGCTGTACCCAGGAGGAATCCAAGTTGAAGAAAGAAGGCCTCCTCCTCTGGCTTTGTCCATTTGGGCTGGAGGTCCCGGATCATTTATGTTGGTTTCATTTACTCTGTTTCTCCTCTGTAAGAGAAGGCTAGATTTTTATCCTCCAAAGCATTAGGGCTAAATGAGATATTAAAGACCCCAAAAAATTTTGTGACAGGGCCTCAGTGTGCTGCCTCGGGTGGCCCCCATGACCCTCTTGCTTCATCTTCTAAGTGCGTTGCCATTCCTAGTTTTAAAACAAAACAAAACAAAAAGGCCTATTAACGGATACTATAAAAATTTGAGGGTTTTTTCCCAGAAAATATACGATGAAAAGTTGCAAATTAAAACTGTTGTATTTTAAAAATGGAGAAAAATAGTCTTATACCTACTTAATGATATATACTTGGCCTAAATTTGTTCATAAGACTAGACGCATGTAATTGAACTTACCTAGTTAAATAAAGACAAATTGTCCTACTTGATAGCCGCCTCTTAGATTTCTGAAGGAACTTTTGGGGCATTGGAAGTCATGCCTGGTCCTCCCTGGTGGCACATACAGCAACATGTGTCACCCACCAACATGGTCCCATGGGAGGATTTTCCTTCAGGAATATCATTCTCTTGTGGAATCTCATTCCTGGAAAAACCATACAGACAAGGGTATACTCCAGTGTTTGACAGTGGTGTGTGTGGGCCAGATACAAAGGGACTAGTTATGAGATTGCGTTTACCTAGAAGAGAATATAAGCAACATTAAAACAAACTGCCTCTGCTCCTCAGAGCACCTCAGAGAACTTTTGATGAATAATCATTCTCCTTAGGCAAAGATGTTTCTTTCCTGGCTCCTCCCATTCTAAACCATGACCTCTGAGCTACCTTTGGAGAAAAGACAGATAATTGGACCACTTCTCAAAATTCAAAGAAGTGGCTATCTTACAATTACATTTCAGGCTTTTATTATGATCTTACAGGTACACAACAACTTGGGTTTATTTGGTATGATATTTGTATTGCTGGCTTGAGTAATTTAAAATCTTTGTAGCACATGAGATATACATATACAAATAAATTTGTGCTCCAGGCACAATCTGAATTCTTACAAGTGAAGGCTGTATAATTAGCCAGTTAAATTCAATAAACTTTAACAAAATTATTCATCTACTTGTCTGTTATTATTTATTCTCTGTGTGTGTGTGTATGTGTGTGTGTGTGTGTGTGTGCATATAAGGACACAGACATGTATGTGGATGTGAAAGCACAACCCCTTTGGGAGTTCGTTCACCTTGTGGGTTCTAGGGTTCAAATACAAATCACCAGCCTGGTGATTTGCAAGCATCTTCGCCCATTCAGCCATCTCAACAGTCCTCAATATACTGTTGCTTAATATGCTCTGAGGGATGCTTTGGACTAGTTTCCAAATCTATGTAAAAATAAAAGACACTGATATGGCCTCCAATGGCTTATAATGCAGTATAGAAGTAAAAGGCCCTCGGTCTTTTGTGGCCAGAAGTGGGGTACAGTAGAAAGAAATAAAAATGAAGAGAATCACACGTAGCTCCCATTTGCCCAAGGTCTAGAGAGATACCAGACTCCTATCACTTAATCTTGACAGTCATGTGGACAGTACCAACACGTATTCAGAGTTTTCTACAAGAGAGATCAAAGCAAATCCTATGCCTAAAAACAAACTCAATATACCCAGTGTAAGATGCTTCTAATATAATTTATTTCCTTTAAAGCCATGGAAACATAAGAGAGGTGCAGCTTGGTCAGCATATTTTTATTTGTACATTGCATTTCAGACTGCAGAAATTTTTTCATTTCATTTATTATTTTATTTCATTTCAGGTCAATTAAGAACACATTTATTACTTAATACTCTTGACATAATTTCTACAATGTTCAAAGATTCCAATTAAAGTATAACATGCTTTTAAGCTCGGGATCAAAACAAAAATACAAATGTAAACTGCCTTTATGCTCTGTTAATATTTAGCTGTGTGTCCAATGACAAATACTTGTCTTTGCCTTTTCATCTGGCAAATGAAGCAAATAATGGAGCTCCAAATTCCTTTCATGTGACTCTTGTCCTTGTAAATAGGAAACAAAGTTGGAAGTTTCTGATTCGTACAGTTGTTTTTGGCCATGACTATTGGGAGGCATCGTTTCTCAAAGTGGTAGTCTGATTGGGACATGAATACAACAAAGTTGCAGTCCTTCCTTGGTAAAAGGTTCCAACATGCACTCAAAGTTTAATCCTAAAAATGCTAGTTGGTGCTGTATTAGCTACTTCAGAACTATCTCATTCAACAACATACAAGGGATTTCTGAAAGAGCTAATTCAGAGAAGGAAACAAATATCTAGAAAAATAAAGTGATATATTTAAAGTAAAAAAAGTATGCAAGAGTCAAGAAATCACAGAGAGAATTCATGGTGAGTCACACTTGTATATTACTGAGCAGCTACAAGCAGCTATTGTTGGACTACCTTATCTCATAAACCGATCCAAAAGCAATCCCTTTTTATATTATACATCCCTTCAATTGGTTTCATTCCTCTAGAGAACCCTGACTAATATACATGCAGATTTCTAAGGTTCTAAGAAAAATTTTTAAAATCTGGAAACAGTGAGCTTTCATTCGTGCCTAACAAGAGTGATCTGGAGGCCAGATGCTCTTTGCCTATGCTGCACATTTGCATTGGTTCAATAAATGGGCCCCAGTAGTCTTAAAAGTCAGACGGAGACTGGAAAGATAGATGGCTCAGGGGTTAAGACTCTACCTTGAAAGCAGAAGGTTCTGACTTTGGATCCCAGGTCCTATGTAAAATATCCAGGCATAAATGGTGGAGGCCTGCAATTCCGGTCTTAGTGGGCAGAGCCTGGGAAATCCCAAAGTGAAGCAAGAAGGAGGTAGAAGCAGTCCAGGACTGCTCGAAGTCACCCTTGGTCCTACCCAGGGTCACACAGTGCCCTCTCTCTCACACACACACACACACACACATACTTAATAAATAGATGAATAAACAAATAAGTAAATAAAAACAAAAGTCAGACGGAGCTGACCAGGCTGGGCATCACCCACCTATTTCCAGGGTCAGGCCCTTGTGAATAGTTACTCATCACTGTCATAGTCACTGTCTTAATCACTGTCTTAATCCTCCTGGGGGCACTGAGGCCCAGTGTCAAACTCCTAAAAACCCATGGACTCTTAAAATTTTTCTTTTCTTTTTTGATGTGTGTGTGTGTGTGTGTGTGTGTGTGTGTGTGTGTGTGTGTGTGTGAGAGGGCACTGTGTGTGCCTATAGAGACACAAGGGTGACTTTGGGACTTTTCTGGATTTTCCAAAACCAATGTTCTTTCTATGGTATAAGCAGTTTCCAAAATTCAGTCCCCTATTCTCCTCATAGCTTTTACTCCAAACTTGTAGCTTAGCCATTATGGATTTATTTGTTCCTTCTTGTAAATAACCTGCATTTCCCTCTCCCAGTGCACTGGTTACTCTTCTCTGTTGCTGTGACAACTGTTGCTGTGAGGAGAGAAAGAGATTTATTCACCCTATGGTTCCAGAGGAAAGATTTGGTCCTTCGTGGTGCAAAAAAGGCATGAAGAAGAGGCAGAAGCTGGAGAAGGATTAAATCACTGCAGATATGATGGAGGCTACAGCTGTGAAACTGCAAGATGAAGAGCAGACTCACTCACTCAAGCAGGGCGGGGCTAACCAACCTCAAGACCCATCCCCTGTGAATGCCTTCCTCCAGCAAGGCTCCACCTCCTGAAGTTACCATGACCTTCCCAAACAACTGAAAATTCAAACACATGAACCTGTAGGGGTTCACATTTCAAATCATGACACCCAGGTCCCTCTCCTTTCTCATGTAGCACTGGCCTAACACTCAATGTCAGAGCCACCATTTTGAATCATTCCCAGCGGGCATTTCCTTCTCAACTTAGTTTTTTGTTCCTCTGGCTGTTTTGTTTGTTCAAGAAAATATGGAGATTTAACCTTTAGTACCTTAGAAGAATGTGACCTTATTTGGAAATGGAGTTATTTAAATACAATTATTCATATGCAGTCATTTGGGACTAGAGTGGGTCCTTAATCTAAAATGACTGCCATACTTCTAGAGTGATGTGACTGTCAGAGACTGGACTGGTGCATCAAACAAGACAAAAAAAATGGCGAAGATCAATGGTGAAAGATGAACCAAGGAGAGAGGTGTGGAATGGGGTCTTGCTCAGTGCCTGAGCAAGGAATCAACAATTTCTCCAGCTTGTGTGTGTTTTGTTAATAGCAGCTGCCAAAAACAAATGTACTTCAATCAAAATCCTTGTAAGTCTAACAACTCAGACTTAGACTGTTTAAGCTCCTATACCTGGGATTGGCTTCAAGAGGACCACACCAGTGCTGATCCTCTGGTGTTATAGCCTACTTTTCAGAAGGTTGATAAACTTGGAGAAATTGGAGACCATTATTTTTCCTTTCTATGTCTTCCATGTAGAGAGATTCTGTTTCTCCAGCTTGTGGCCACTGGGGTGGGTCCTCCTGCCTCTCACCAGTGCCCTGGAAGCAGACTGAGAGCATGATTCTGTGTGTGAAAACTCTGAATCCTCTTCCATAACCCTTGTCTACCTTGCTTAGTCAGATGGTCAGACAGATGGAGCATTTAGGTCATTAAGAGAGTAGCTGCAGCAGAAGAAATAAACCAAGTTTTGTTTCCAAGGAATTTTCATTTTTGCTTTTGCAATTACATAGGACTGCACTTCTGCCTCTGGAAGGTGTAACCTGGGAAATCCCAAAGCAAAGCAAAGCAAAAGGGATGTAGCAACAGGATGATTTCTAAAGTCACCCTTGGGTCTCCACCGGCACACTCAGTGCTTTCTGATACATACACACAAAACGAATAAATAATAAAAATAAAACAGAAACAGTTAAATAAAAGAAAAAAGGAAAAAATCTGTCAGATAAAGATATTTGAATGACAATTTCAATATTCAGTTCTTTTCATTCTCTCTCTCTCTTTCTTCTCTCTCTCGCTCAATCTCTTTTTCTCCTCTGTCCCATTTCTATGTTTTTCCCTCCTTTCTGGTAGACTTTCTCAATAACATTTTATTAAACTCTATGAACAAAATTTAAAAACATAACACAAAAAGAGAAGAATAATAAACATGCATCCTTCTATCACTGAGAAGAAACACTATTAACGGTTAATATTTAGGATTTTGAATTTTCCCACTGCATTTCTATAATTGTGTCAAAGTATAATCTCTAAATCAATTTTGTAGATAAACAAAAAAGTAAGAATTTTTATCAACTGTGATGAACTCCTAATATATTTCAGGACTGCAATGTATTTCTCATTAGCATATATGCAACACTCAATAGTTTAATGCACATCCACCCCTATAGTTATTAGGTTTCTGAAAACACTTTTTAGAAACTTTTTCTTCATTAATGCTTTAGGCCCTCTGCCCCTCCCGCCTCCGGGGACAGGACGCTCGCTCGCGGACCTCTTTCCCAGGTAAGTTCCACCAGCCCCCAGGTGCACCCGCTCGTCCCAGCTCCCCCCAACAGCCAACCTGAGCAACATCCAAGCTGCCCTGAGCTCGGGCGGGCCACGCCCCAGATCCCAGGTGAAGAGATCTGCCATCGCCTTCAGCCTCTCTGCCCCTCGGATCCACCCGGGACCCTCGCTCACGGTGCAGGGAAGACAAACTGCTCCTCAGAATTCAACAGAATCCAAAGAAAACTCAAGCAAAGCTCTAGGGGACAAAGGCCATACATCTGAAGTCCTCTAAAATCATCTGCTCACATGGGAGAGACTTCACATCCAGCCCAAAGATAAGTAAACCTTCCGTTTTACCATCCTGTTCCCTTCAAAACATATACAACTTCAGGGATTATACCACTCACCCTCACTATCACCAAGGTACTAAATCGTAAAAGTGCACTACTATACTAATATTCACCCCGTGTACTAAACCTGACTTAATTGATGTACTAACAGTCTAATAGCCCCATCTAGGAAATAACAATAACAACAGACAAACGTACCCAATTCCAAGGCAAATACTAGTAGTAACTAGTAGTACCTGCACGGTGAGCGAGGGTCCCGGGTGGATCCGAGGGGCAGAGAGGCTGAAGGCGATGGCAGATCTCTTCACCTGGGATCTGGGGCGTGGCCCGCCCGAGAGTAGTAATACCAACTCAATCAGTTCAGTCAAAATCACACAGAAAATGAAAGGTCTTAAGAGACAAAACACAATGCTGGTTAAAGCGCAGATCAATGGGAAACAAAACCCAAGAAGACAAATCTCCCACCGAAAGAATTAATAGATAATAGGTAATATTAGATATAATAGATATATATATATAGATATAATAGATAATAATAGTTTATAACCAGAACAAATTCACAGAAAATAGCCAAGAAAACCAAGGCCAAGATAACGACTTTCAAAGCATGATCATTACCATGATCAATACTATGAAAGAGGAAATCCGATAGGAGTTAAATAATCACTTTGAATAGTGCTTTAGGGTTAGCATACAAAGTAACGGGCTTCATTAAGGTGTTTTTTGCATATTTGAGCCATTATACTTTATTCATTTTTATTCTCATTATACTTTATTTTTATTCTCATTATACTTTATTCATTTTTATTCTCTTCACCCAGTGACCCTTCTGTAATGTTCTACCTTCTGGTTGGTTTCTTTTTCCCACTAAGTATTCCCCTCTTCTGCTCATTTATAACATGTAGTCTACAACCTTCTCTCTTTTTTGTGTGCATGTGTACATGCATGTGTGTATGTGTGCACGTGTGTGTGTGTGTGTGTGTCTGTGTGTGCATGTTTGTGTGTGTTTGTGTGTATCAGAGGGCACTATGTGTGCCTATGGAAATCCAAGTGTGACTTCAGGAATCATCCTGAATTGTACTATCTCCTCTTTGCTTTTGCTCTGCGGTTTCCCAGGCTCCGTTTTCCAAAGCCAGAAGTACAGGCTGCCACCATTTCTGCTTGGTGTTTTGATGTGAGATCTGCAATCTAAATTCAGGACCTTCTGCTTTCGAGGCAGAGACTTAATCGCTAAACCATCTCTCCAGCCTCTCATTACCTTCTCTTTTATCTCTTTGTTGTAAGATCTCTTCCTCCCCTTCACGATCCTTTTTCAAGTTTCATGATCTACACACACACACACATATACACAAATGCTATATATATATATATATATATATATACACACACACATATATACACACATAAATTTAAATCTAAACATATATAAATATATACACTTATAACTAATTTAAATATAAATTCTGAATATGTGAGAAAATATGTGGTATTTGTCTTTCTAGGTCTGGTTTGTCTCACTCAACATGACTTCCAGTTTTATACATGCCCCTATGAAAGCCAGGATCTTATTTTTCTTTATGGCTGCAGAAAAAAAAATTCCATCTTTTATATGGAGCACACTTTCTTTATTCATTTGTATGTTAATGAGGATCTAGACTGGCTCCATTTCATAACTCTTAGGAAAAGTGCAGCTCTAAGCACAAATGTGCAGGTATCTGTGGTATAGTGCCTTGGAGTCCTTTGGGAATACAGGCAGGGGTGGGATGTCTATCTGGCTCATGTGATAGTTCTATTTTCAGTGTTTTGAGGAAACTCGATTCTGATTTCCATATTGGTTGCACCAATCTACACTCCCACCAGCAGTGAATAAGGGTTCCCTTTCCCACATCCTCACCAGCAATTGTTGTTATTTGTTTCCTTGATGCTACTAGCTATTCTGACTGGGTGAGATAGAATTTCCAAGCATTTGCATTTGCTTTGAAGATTCTCAAGTATCCATTGGCCCTTCATGTCTAGGTGACTTATCAGTGAGAAGGAATCCCAGCCTTGGGTTTCTTCAGTCAGAGTGCACATCAAGAACTCTCTTCAGTAGGTCACTGTGATCCCCCTAGCAGATGCATTCCTTGTTGCCCAGTCAGAATTTTTACACAACAACCATATTTCTAACCAATTCTACTGCTGGTACTCACATTGGTCAAGACACACTGTGCCTGACTATTCTCCTCTCATTTTACAATAAGGTATACACCTGAACATGTGTCTGTGGACAGTTCATGTATTACATTCTATTTTGATACTGTGGCTATTAGAGTTGGCTGGACTGTGTTTGAATCTCAGATCTATTAATTAAAGTTATGAAGCATTGTACTAGCCACTTTCACTTTTCCAAATTTGGTTTCTTCACCATCATCTAGGAGTGCTTAGACCTACATATCAAGATTTGTTTAAAAAATTAATAAGGACAAAACACTGGAAAAATACCCAACACCTAAAAAGCCATCGATCAAATGGATTGAACAGTTATCTACAGAATGTCACATCTGACAGAAACAGATAATACATTCTTCTCAATAGGCTAGGAAATCTTTCTATAATATACTACATTCTAGATCATAAAGTCTTATCAAATGCCAGAATCCAAATAATTTCTTATATCAGATCATAGGGAAATAAAAGTAGAAATCACATAAGATCACAGGGGAATAAAAGTAGAAATAAAAAACAAAACTACAGAAATTATATAAACACATGGAAACTGAAAATATATTTATATTTAATTTATTTGAGAGAGAGAAAAGGTACATGCTTGGCATAGCTTGCAAGCAAAGGTCAGAGTACAACTTTCAGAAAATGTTTTTCTCCTTCTAATATGTGGGCTCTGCAGATAGAATTCAGGTCTCCAGGACTGTGTACAGGTCTTTTTATCCACTAAGCCATTTCACCAGTTGAATAATATACTTTCAAATGATCATTGGAGAACTTGGAGAGGAAATTTAGAAATTCTAGAATCAAATTAAAAAGAAACACAATTACAAGTTCATTTGGAATGGAGGTAAGGCAGTTCTAAGAAGAAAGCTTTTAGCTATGACTATTTACATTTTAAAAAAATCAGAGAGCTTTCAAATAATTTATTGATATATGTCAAGGTTTTAAACATATAAGAATAAGCAAAGTCCCAAAGCAGTAGATGGAAAGAAATAATAAAAATCAGAATAGAAATTGATTAAGTGAAGATTAAAAAATAGAAATGATTGTCAAAGAGTTGATTCATCGAAAAATAAAACTTTGAAGACCTCATAGCTATATTACAAAAAAATGACTAAAACTTATAAAATCAGCATTGAAAAGGGAGTGCTCATGATATATCTCAATCAAATATAAAGAATCATTAGGAAATACTTTTCAAACTTAAATTTTAAAAATTATCAAACTTGGTCTGTGAAATTGGCATACCAAAAATCGAATAAGTAAGCAACAACAAAAATATCTATACATCTAATCTGTCATAAATTTAAAATTGTTAATACAATCCCAGTAGGAAAGGACAGGAAGGAGCATGGCAGAGAAGAAGAAGGGATGTAATGGGAAGAGGAAAATGAGATGGGATTGGGGATTAAGATGTGAAAATAGCATACATTCACTATATCCATGCTTCAAACACTAAAAAAGTTTAAAAAATCTTCTTTCCCCTTCCCCCACCAAAGATCATACCTATGATGCAGTTGGTTTCATTCCAGGGATGTCTGGTTGGTTCAATATCCACAAATCATATGTGTAATGAAGCACATGAATAGATCTTTAAGCATAGAAATCACAGAATCATCTCAATCAAGTTTAAAAAGGAGGGGGGGGTGTCTCTGACAAAGTTCAACATCCCTTCATGATAAAACCCTGAAGAAACAAAAACCAGAAGGAACATAACTCAACATAGCAAAGGGTATTTGACAAACTCATAGCCAATATTATGTTAAATGCAAAAAAATAAATTTGAATGCATTTCTTCTGCAATCTGGAACAGAAGTAGGGTGCCTGCTCTCCCCAGACAGTATTTATTGTGCTTAACATCTTAGATATAGTAACAAGTTAAGAGAAAGAAATGAAAGAAAAACACTTAGAAAAGGAAAAAGTCAAATTACCCCTTCTTATACATGGCATGATTCTGCACTTAAACGACCCTGAAGAAATTACTGGAAAACTCTCAGATCTGAAAACAGTTCCAGCAATGGAACAGGACACAGAAATAAGCAGCTTTTATATGTACCAATAATGATGTTGCTGAAAAGAAATCAAAAGAAAGAAATAATATTTATATTTGCTTCAAAGAAACAATTTAAACCTTAGAATAAACTAAGTAAGGAGGTGAAAGACTTCTACAGTGAAAAGTTTAGGACAGTTAAGAAATAATTTACAAAGAAACACTAGAAGATGCAAAAGTCACCCACACTCAAAGTGGCTGTTTTACCAAAACAATCCATAGAATTAGCCCAGTTGCCAACAACATCCCAATCATTCTCTTCACAGAACTAAGAAAAAGAATCTTAAAATTCATATGGAAAGACCAAAGACCCCCAAATAGCCAAGACAGTTCTTACCTGAAAGAGCAATTCTGGAGGTATCAAAATACTCGATGTACATTATATTCAGAGCCAAATATATTCAGAGCCAAAATATCAAGAGCAGTTGAGTGTTACAGGAACTGAAACACATGTGAAGGTCAATGGTATAGAAAAGAGGACAAAGAAACCGACCCACACAGCTATAACTACTTCATATTTACAAAGGTGTCAGGAACATACACTGGTAAAAGGGCAATGGAATTGCCTGTAGAATTAAATTGGATTTGTTTCTCTTATCTTGCATAAGACTTGATTCAAAAAGGGTTACATACTTCAATGTAAGACATAAAACTTTTTTCAACTGCTGGAGGATCACATAAGTAAAATGCTTTAAAATATAGATACAGGTAAGGATTTTTTTGAAAAGGATTCTAACAGTAGTGGAAGCAATCCCATGAACTGGCAAATGTGATTACATGAAATTCGAGAGTGTCTGTACACAGAATGGGTAGAGAATTGACATCTCAGACAAGCCTAAATTGAGGCATACTCTACAGGGATATCTAACCATCTTGCCTCAAAGTTCCCAGAACCAAAGAAAGATGGTCAGACTTCAGAGAATATAAAAGAGATTAATACATTATGGTTCCCTAGGAAAGATAAATTTCGTTAGTGGGAAATTGGAGAAATATACATAAAATCTGCAATTTACCTGATATCATTTTTTGTTATTTTCTTATTTTTGGTTACTATAGCATAGTTACATGATGCTAACATTAAAAGAAGTTGCATACAGACATATGAGAATATCCTATAATATCTTTGAAAATATTCTATAAGTACAAAATTGTCTTAATAAACTAAGAAAAACAGGATAGGAATGGATGTAGAACAGTTAGAGAGAGCTTTCAGCGGGGAAAACAGTATAAATTAAGGCTCCGAGGTCAGAAGTTGTTTAACTGGTCACAAATACAGGTCAGGATCAATACAAACTAAATCCAGAAAGATGTTCAGGGTCAAGTTGCAAGGAATTCTGGAACCAAGTTTGAGAATTTTGACAAAAATTGTCATCTAAAAGCCATGTATTGCCAAAGGGGATGTGAGACTTCTAAATTAGTTCTAAAATGAGACAACGTCCACAATTTAACAAAAGTAATAAATGTTGCTAGGTATAAGTTGAACTCCAATTAAGCTTTTCTGGTAATTAAAACAAAAAGGACATATATCTGATTGCAGAACTCCTTGTCAAAAGAAATCAGCATCAGTTACAGAAGCATTAAAGAAAAAAATCTAGGCTTTAAGAAATGAACAATCATGTAGACTTTTTATTACCTCATTAGGGAGCAAAATTTTTTCAATGTTGTGAAAGACACAGAGAGACTTGTACATATCTGGCTAATCTTTGTATAGGTCTTCATAATAACAATCTCTTTTATAGTGTTTGGAATCAAATTGCATCTCCATGAAGACATTTTTGTAAAGTTGGCAATAATGCAAACTAACTAACTTGTCTTTATGAGAAAGTCAATTGATTCTGACAAACTGCCTTGAAGAATTGAAAAGAATGAATAGTTAAAGTACCTTTTTATTACACTCTCTCTTGCTGAAAAGGTTCCAGTGATTCTCTATTATCTACAGGTCCAGACTAAATATTCTGTGGTAGAAGTGCTATACTTCAGAGATGTGTTGAGGAATTCCCTCATCAACTGTTCTATTCCAGAATTTCCAAAGATTTGTGTGCTGACTTTAACTGCTGGCAAGTGTCTTAGTTTGTTTCTTCTGATATAACAAAATACCTTATGTAAGTCAGTACATAAACAATAGAAATCTATAGAAGCTAGAAGACCAAGAATAAAGCAATGGAAAATATGATGTCTGCCCAGATCTTGCTTTTGGCTTCTAAGATGGTTCCTTGTTTATATATCCTACAGAGGGGATAAATGCTGTGCCCTCCCCCCCACCCCCATGGCCAAAAGACACAAAAAGGGTCAAGCCCTTTCCTAAGGTTTTCTACCTAACTTTACTGCTGCTGTGATAAAATATCCCCCCCCCAAATGATTCATTTCCATACAATGCATCATGCTGGTGAAGTCAAGGTGTCAGGATCATTGAATTATGTCCAGAGTCAGGAAGAAGATAGCAATGAATGTCCACGATTATCCAGCTTTTTCTTCTATGCAGTCCAGGACCCAAGCTCATTAGGTTCAATCTTCCCACTTCAGTTGACTATCAAGGTAATCTCAGGCATGCCCAGATGCTAAAGCTAGGTGATTCTAAATAATGCCTCATAGATGTACCTGGAGGTTTGTCTCCCAGATGGTTCTAATTCTTGTCCAGTTACTAATCATTATTAATCAACAGGCACTAATCCCATTCATAAGCTAAGACCTAATTACCTCCTATAGACCTCATCTCACATTACCATTACAATTGGAAATAAATTTTGATGTGTACTTTCAAGGGACACAAACATTGAAACTATAGCAGCAAGTATGGTGTCGATTTAAGAAAAGCATGAAATGTAAAAATATGTGAAATTAGAGAGGGACAGACTGGAAAAGAGAAAGTATCAAGTGAGACCAGAGGGGGCATGGAAATTGGGAAAGAGATGAAAACACATGAATTCATGGTATTTATGCATGAAAGTGTCAAAGAATATTTTAAAAAGAAGAAAACTAGTCATAAAGAAAAAAAATGCATAATAGTCATTGGTTTTGTTATATCCATTAATAAATTTTGGAATGCTTATATAGAGTAGACCCTTCACCACATTAGTGCAAAAGTATTTACTGAAATAAAAATTTTATGAATCAAAAAAAAAAGAGAAAAAATGCAAATATAAAGAAAAGAAAAGCATGAAACAAGGCTCAGTTGAACAGGATTGAAAGACTTCCATGCTACAGTGATAAGATGCTACTGGGCTCTTCATAGCACCACATAAGACACACTTGGATTGAAAACATAATGACTGTGGGGGATGGGCATTTGATAATTTTCTTTAAAATCATCCAAATTTTTTTCAAAAGAATCTGTTGAGAACTTGTTATTTTTATGGATTCTTTAGAACCAATAATAAGCAAATCACACACATACACACACATGCACTCACACACACATACATATATATATATACACACACAACTACACACATAGACACACATATACACATGCACCCCGCTCCCACCCCCATAGGAATGTCTGTTCTTGTGGTAATGGCATCTGATCAGGGGACAGAAAATAAACATCTAAATGACTAAGTAAATTTATAGTGTGGCACAGATAAAGAAGCAAAGAAATGCAGAGAACAGATTATACCTTAAGTGACTGGTCAGGACACCCTATTAAGAAAGGGAAATTTCAACCAAGCTGAAAAGAGATAAGGCAGAGTGGGCTGTGTACAGAGAGAAGGCATAGTGGTTGATCTTGGTGTCTCAACTGAACAGAGGTTAAGGATGGTGCAAGTTCCTCTTCACCAACCATGCCTGTAGAATAGCACTGCCCAGCAGAAATGTAATGTGATCCGCAGGCATGACTTTAAGCTGCTCAGTAGTCACATCTTAGCAAGAAAATCAAATGGGTGAAGTTATTTTTCAAACTATATTTTATTCAATCCAGTGTTTCTAAAATTGAAATGCATTTCTGAGTTCATTATTTCAAGTTGCATTTCAAATTATTAAGGAGATAGCAGTTAAATTCTTTCCTAAAGGAAGTGTTTAGGAGTTAGTGTCTTATACTTCTAAGGACCTCACCTTAGGCTTTCCCCATTCTAAGTGCTCAGCAGCCACATGTGGCTGGTAACTCCTCTCCTGGGTAGCTCAGCCCTGCAGCGGCAGATCCCAACATGCCTCATGCTGTAGGGCAAACTCTTTGCCTACAAGCATTTTGTGCAATAAATAATTAGTGTTCCTTAAGACTTTGTGAAATTATAGTTCGGTGTTACTTGACAAAGGGAGGCAGAGATTCCTACAGCATATCCTGTCCTCAACTCAAACTTATCTACTGTTCTCTACTCTGGGAACATGCATAAATGAGAAAGGATTTTTGTCAACAGAGAAGTGTTCTCCCCAAGTTTATTACTATTATTGCAACTGCTGGCTCTTTCTTCGGAGTATCCACACTGCCTCAGTCAGTAAGTACTTGAAGAATGAAAAGGTACTTGAAAAGCAGAAAGTCTTCCCCTGATAAGAATAATGGAGTCTCTCCAAAGGTTTTTAGCCCGGGAAGATGAGAGACCTCTAAGTGGGGCCAACAGAGTTCCCGTGAGTCAGGTTTTCTCTAGTGGACGCTGCCAGGGTAATTGATGGCTGAGATTTGGTATGTTCTCACCACGGAAATTTATTTTCAGTGCCTGTCAAAGATCTCAGTGTTGTCTGGCAGTGATTATTGGTCCTGACTGGGGGAGGCCTCTCCAACAGACACAGCCTACAGGGTGATGACCTGGGCTTCAGCAGCTATTTTGCAACCGGCAGGTGTGGCTGCAGTGTGGAGAATGTGCAGTTAAGAAGGCATTTTTGTGGGTCATATGGTTTCTTTTTACTTCCCCTTAATGTCAAATACAGCCTGTTTGGATAAATCCAGGAACAAAGGACTAGGATTGCCATGTAAGCCCAATTAATAACAAGGACTTTAAGGGAAGTAGAGGAAAGGATTGAGAAACTATGTAGGCATTTTTCTTGAACTGCAAGCATTTGGGGAGCTATGTCTGTTTTGGTTGCTCCTCCTTTGTCGAGTGTCTGAATGGTGGATTTTATTATTCTTTGGCTCATAATAACTCGCTTTTGTACCCACTGCAAAGTCAGGGGACAAAATTCTAAAGATTGTCCTTTAAGTCTTTATGAAATTCATTGATATGTACTGACGAGTAACATTATTGTATATTAGATCTGAAAAATGTGAGCTCCTTGAATTTAAGGTAGCCACTAGAAACAAGACAGCTTATTTTTTCTTGACTCACTGTAGCTCAAGGTCTAGGCCCAGTGTAGTATGAAGAGGAGACTCCACTCAATGGGAAGAACTTTCTATGGTTTGGGCTGGTAGATAACAATGGCTTTTGCAACTTTGGTCCTGAATCTCTGAATCCTGGGTAATCCCTTCACCTCTGTGGACAGTGATATTCATAAGTAGACTAAACTATCTGCTAAATGTCACAAGCTCTGGAGTGAAGGAGCTGCCCAGAGCCTCATCTTTGCTCGAAAGACATGATGAACACCTTGGTCCTGTAATACCCTAGGCATCATATGGGGTGCCATTGCTCGTTCTCTTTCTCTCTCTCTCTCTCTCTCTCTCTCCCCCTCTCTCTCAGATTAATGTAAATGATACAGAATGATTATGTTTGCAGCAGTGAAACACATCAGATGTCTAGGACATTGTGGGACGATTGAGAGAAGGGCCATCAGTTTAATAAGTGAGCAGCAGACAGGCTCAGGGTCCAGAATTCCCAAAGGTAGGCAGGAGACTCATTTTCCTCTAAGCAGTCTCTCTCCACCTCATCCACTACATTGCCAGAAAGTAAACCCCCTTTCCCCGCCTCCACTGAGCAAAGTCAGATCTAGTCATGCCCGGTTTTGCAAGCCCCCACATGGGTCCTGAACACCTGCAGCATGAAGTGTAAACACCTTTGCAGGGGATTTCAGGCTGTCACCGTCTGACCTCAGCCCATCATTCCAACTTTATATCATGTTTCATCCCGCCATGTACCCGATGTGAGATCTTAGCCCACTAAACATCTCCTCTCTTTTTGAATTCAGCATGTATCACCTGCTCTTCCTCCTCTCCACATCCGTGGATTGGACTTTAATAATTCCCCTTCCTTGCCTTTGTTGGTCTACTAAAATCTCTCCCATCATGTACTGCCAATTTCTTATTGCTTTAATTTCATTCTGCTTTCAATTAGTGTTTAATATATAAATATATTTTCCTTCCTCATCTGTAGCTTTATTTTCTGAAAACTTCAATGGTATGAATTCCTAAGTTTTGTTTTGCTCAACAGCTCCTATTATGTAGTCTTCCCTCATCATGGGGGTTCAGGAAACCCTCGTTGTCTAAAAGACCTGGGAACTAACTTAAGTCTAGTACCAGAGTTAACAATTCACCTGTCATTGCTAAGATATGTGATCAGAGATTCGATGCTTAAAAAGAGGGGGTCATTTGGAAGATTTTTGTGGGAGAAATATTCTGAAGATGTGTGCTCAGAGGCTGACCAGGGAGATAGTGAACTTACTAGTAGGAACTGGGACTGTGCAGAAAGTCCCCCCAGTTATGCCTCTTCCCTCTTCCCGTGGATAATAAACTCAAATTCTAGCATCATGACTGTCCAGCAGAAGGCTACATTGCTTAGTCAGGTTATGGCCTAAGAAATGTGAGTGATAGATATATGAGCAACAGTTGATATATACCTTAAAAATAAAAGCCAACATCTTTATTTCCTATTTTTCCCTTTTCCATGTGCAGGAGGAGTGTGGAAATGTAAAACTAGAGAGAGTGGCAAGTTCTATGCAATCAGGAAGAGAAAAAAGCATTCTGGCATTTGATACGACAACCTATTCCACCTCTAGTCTTCTTGTGTTGACCTATTGACAGCTTCACCTTTCTGGTCACTTAGGCTAAAAATTTCAGACTTACTCCTTGATTCACCATTCAGAGAGAGCTATCCAAACTCTATGCAAGTCCCATTAGATGCACCTACAAATAGCTCAGAACCCTCCTACTTCTCATGACTGGTCTCAGCAACCTTACATTTGTCTGGACTAACATGATAGCTTTTTATGACCTCACCGTTTTTACCCTCATGTTTCGGTTTCTTCTTCTCTTTTTTGTTTTTGCTTTTCTTTCTTTAATAAAGAAGACAAAATCAGGCCAGTGAGAAGGTTCAGTGGTAAAGGCACCCATGTGCAAACCTATCCACCTAGGTTTCATTCCTGGAGCCTGCCTGGTGGAAGGGGAAAGTCACCTTCGGAAACTTGTCCTCTGATATCCTCACAAGAATTCTCTTTCTCTCGCTGGTGTCCTCCCTTCTTCCTCAAATACTATAAAAATACTTTTACAAATTATAAAAAGACACCAAAGCAATTATTTTAAGCTCCAAATCAAATCAATCCCCGCCTCCACTAGCCTTTGTCAAAGCCTCCCAAGACTTGCCACTTCACACAGTCCCAGAATTGGTCTGTGAAGTCTTGCACGGTCTCTACTTCTATTCCTTTCCACCCACGAATAAGCTTCAGCTGCTTAATAGCCCCTTACTGTTCCTCGTCGACTTCAATGTACTCTGGTCTCCTGTGCCTTGCCGGTCCTTCCCTGGACATGACCGACCTTCCTGCAGATCTTCATGGCTAAGGGACCTACATGGTGGCGCATGCTCAGAGTTGCTTACAAATCTTAACCAAAACTACCTGGAGAACCTCATTTAAAACTACGTTTGCAGCCCACATCCATCCTTCACATACATCACCGGCATCTCCTTTTCTCGGTAGCGCTCTACTTTCTCATGCACACTTCCATTTATTTGTTTGTCTATTATCTTGCCCCTTGCTAGAATCTTGACGAGAATGTGTATGTGCACACATGCATCTCCTTTGCTGAGCCTATAAGCTCAGTGTATAAATTGAGAAATAATATTGATGGTAAGAATGAAAACTGGACTCTGGGAGCTTCAGCACTATGAAGCTGCTTTGTCAGCCCCTGAATAATTCTATGGAACAGAAAACTAAACTTTACGAAAGTTAGGACTTGGAGACCCTACATTAATCACCAAGAACCAGGCCAGCCTGATCTCTCTCCATCCCAAAGCTCAGGGAAATTTGCAGAAGAGGGAGCGGTAAGATTGTAAGAGCCTAAAGATGGGGAGGAGCAACGATATGCAAGACACTCCACACAAGTTAGGGCCAAAGTAATCATAATAGGATTTTGCATGACCTGCGCAATGACCAACATATCATTGACTCCCCAAAGTCTAGCATGGATCATAGGCACTAGGATCCTTAGAGGCAAGGGATTAACAGCCACAATAGTATTCCTATACTAAAGGGGAACACAATAAAGAGCTCTAGGCAATGCTACTGAGTCCTTACACCTCATCAGAGAGGAGGACCCAAAGGGAAGTTTGACATAC
This sequence comes from Typhlomys cinereus, assembly GCA_023101885.1. Classification (NCBI taxonomy): domain Eukaryota; kingdom Metazoa; phylum Chordata; class Mammalia; order Rodentia; family Platacanthomyidae; genus Typhlomys; species Typhlomys cinereus. The sequence continues at coordinate 1,712,539 of JALPQD010000429.1, forward strand.
ACACTAAAGGATGCTCCAGGAATGGGGGGGGGGGCACTGAGAGAAAGGGGGGAAGGTAGGGGAGGAAGGGGGAGGAAGCAAGAATATCCAGGGAGGGGTTAGGGAGGGAGGGGAATGGGGTACCTATCAAGTTTGTATGAGTGGAAAAAATTTTTAAAAATCAGAAAAAAAAGAAAGTTAGGACTTGGTTATATATATATATATATATATATATATATATATATATATATATATATGTGTGTGTGTGTGTGTGTGTGTGCGTGCGTGTGTGTGTGTGCGTGTGTGTGTATATATATGTATATATACTTATATGCCTCCTAATATGAAGAATAAAAGCCAGGGTTATGTACTAGGCAGAAGCAACTCAATCCCATTTCTCCTGTACTCGAGATTCTTCCGACAGCTGTCCATCACAGTGAAACCACTCTTAATATCTTCATCCAGCCAATAAAACTAGACGTGAACTTGGCCCCTAAGCTTCCCCTTCTATTTATTCTCATGCTGTTCTCTGCCATATCTGTGTCCTCGTGAAAGCCTTTGTCTCTGCAGTTCCACCTTCTAGAATCATTTCTCACCACTGCTGGCTCCAGATCGTCTCTGAACTTCTTGTCATCAGACCTTAGCCCTCAGGCCACTGTCTCAGAGACATCCTCTTTGGACCTGGCTCGTAGGGTCCCTCATCCTGCTCCTCGACTGCTGGCTGCTCCTGCATCCTATTTGTGTTCTTAACAGCAACTGGCACCTCTGTGCACTGAGCTCGCTGGCCTTTGCTTCCCAGTAGACTTCATTTCAATTGGGGATTGGAGTTTGAGGGATGAAGGATTCATTTGTAGATTTGAATTCCTGCTCACTGCTAAAAATCTTTCAGGAACCAAAAGCAAGATGCGAGGCGTACACTGGAGATAACCATCACTGTTGAGTGACCGAAGGTCCTCCAAGAGTGGCTGGGCTCACTGGTGTGGCTGCAGAGCTGAGACAGGACGCATCTGATATGCGTCCGTTCCCTGGGGAACTGGCCATTCCAATGGCAAAGCATAGTATCAGGATAAAAAAAAGGGACAGGAAAGAAGGTCATAAAAAGCAATGATTTTTTTTCTGTCTTCAACAATGCCCCAGACTCATATATATTTCAAGGGCAGTATATTTGATTAGTACAGAATTTATGAGATTGAAATCAAATATGACTTGTTATATAATTGGGAATTTTTAACCCCCCCCCAAGTTTCTACTTATTCACATAAGTTCACTCAGTGGAACAGTTTGAGTGAAACAATCTTGCACTTTGATGGAAAGAAATGAGTTCTGGTATTAGATGCAAGGTTGACTTTTTCTAAGCTGTGTGACTTAGTCAAGGTATCCAGTTCTGTGAATATGTGACTACTTTCCCATGTGTAAAGCAGCATTTCTAATTCACCAGTTATTGCAAAGTGTAGGAAATACGGGGTTTGTACAAATATTTGTCGTTGGATCAGACACATGGCAGGTACACAGTAAAAACCCTGGTCCCTTTCTAGATTCCCTTTTCTTTTTTAAACTTTATTTATTTATTTATTTAAATACATTTTTTATTATTATTTCAGCTCATACAAACTTATTAGGTACACCAGTTCTCTCCCTTCCTCCTCCCTCCTCCTCCCTCCCTCCTCCTCCCTCCCTTCTCCTCCCTCCCTCTTCCTCCTCCCTTACCCCCTGCTCCCCTTCCCCTCTCCCCTCCCTCCCCATCCTCCAGTGCCTCCCCCCCAATCCCCGGAGAATCCTTTAATGTGCATGCCTGACTCTCCTCTGGGCCCTCCTCTCCGATGACGTACAAGGACCCAGTGGCATTTCCCTGAACCCTTTCCTGTGTTCCCCTTAAGCATAGGAACACTGCTGTGGCTGCCAATCCCTTGCCTCCAAGGACCTTGGTGCCTTTAGCAGATGCTAGACTTTGTGAGGTCAATAATGTGTTGGACATTGCGCAGGGCATGCAAAGTCCAATTATGATTGCTTTGGCCCTAACTTGTGTGGAGTATCTTGCAAATCATTGCTCCTCCCATTCTTTTGCTCTTACACTCTTACCGCCCCCTCTTCCACAAATGTCCCTGAGCTTCAGGATGGGGAGAGATTAGGCTGGCCTGGTTCTAGGTGGTTGATACAGAGTCTCTGAAGTTCTGGATTGTGGTTTGTTGATTTTGCTGCTCCTGCAATGCCCTTCACTCCATCCTGCTGGGCACTGTATGTCACCCCCTGGCCAGAGACAAAAAGCTGTTAAACTGGAGTCTTATTATAAAAGCACATTCAAGGGTAGATGTAATAAAAGTAGGAAACCTCAGTGAGGGAGGGGTCAATCACCCATTTGCAAAATGATTACTTTTTATCTGCCAGACTATATGCCCTCCCCTTCTGGTGAGATCATACCCCCTTAGTTGTAAATGATCCGGAAGGAACGTCTGTGAACTTAACCAGCTGTCACATTACTTACTTGCCGTCCTTGATGGAGGCCTATTTTCTCTACTGTAACATGGTCACTTCTCTCCTTGCTTCTGGTAAAAACCCTGGTCCCTTTCTAGATTCCCTTTTCTTTTTTAAACTTTATTTATTTATTTATTTATTTATTTATTTATTTATTTATTTATTTATTTTTGTGTGTGGTGTGTGTGTATCAGAGGGCACTATGTGTTCCTATGGAAGACCAAGAGTAACTTCAGAAATCATCCTGGATTGCTTCTAAGGTCCCTTTTGCTTTGCTCTTGGAATTTCCTGGCTCTGCCCACCCAGGCAAGAAGTGAAGGCCACTTCCACCTGGCATTTTTATGTGGCACCTGGGATCCAAACTCAGGACATTCTTCTTGTGAGGCAGAGTCTTAACCCCTAAACCATTTCTCCAGCCCTAGTCTCCTTTTTCTTATTTTCATAACACAGAATCAAAGCATAAACACCGAAGTGACTTTTGCTTCCTCATGATCATGCCCATGTCACAATTCTTAGCTAGTACCTGATTTCTGGAGGATATGTTCAACAGATAATAAAATTGGTTTGAAATTAGTATTTTTCCATGACAGCAAGAATCAAATTTTGGAAAATTCTTTCAGATCTGTCTTTTCTTCGGAAAATCCCCACTCTCTCATTTGCTGTAGCCAAATGCTATTTACCCCAGGACCCAACACCTTTGACTTTTCTATTTTCAGTGTTAATAGATGATTTCGTTCATTTCCTGTTTTCCTCTTCTCACCAGCCTGCCAGCAGCCGTCACAACTCAGCCTTAAAATAACTGCAATGGTAAACAAGTGAATGGAATTAGTAGCCTATCTGTACTTGCATTGCATAGTCAACCGGGTTTGGAAAGAGGTAGATGTGACTCTTGATCTCCAATGGTAGAATTTCATGAATGCAACTGACAAAAAAGGATTAGGAAGTTTTGAAAAGGACGTTGTCAGGAAATCTTAAAAGATGTACTCAGAAGCCTCTGACTTGCTTTACCTGTCTCCAGTCTGCATTGTATGCATGGATAAGCACATCTGGATTAAGTGCATACTTGTAGGAGAGCAAATGGTTTCTTCCCAGCATTCTCTTCTTAAGGCCATTTTCTCATATTTTGAGTATATGTCATGTCATTGGCTCCTTCCACCCACTTTCAAGGCATTCTTTGTTTTTCTCACTGTATACCTAGTCAAGAGGCCAGTCCTGGAGAAAGGTTTGGTAGACACTGAATGAACAGCCGCTACTGAACAACTTCTGCAAAAGAAACAAAAGACCAAGCTTTTAATATTCTTAAGAGAGGAAAGGAGAGGCAGAGATCAAAGGAAAAGGACAAGAAAGGAGAAAGCATGAATATTTACCCAGATCTGCACTTAGTATGACGTTGAAGTATTCGCCTACCAGGTGCGACATTAAATGATGTTGTGGTACACTAAGATATGTGCTTATTATTTACAGCTTTGTGATTGTTGAAATGTAATTAAGAAAATCCAAGCAGCATTAAACTCTGGTTTCTCAACAGAGATTTTGACGACTTGAGTTGTGTAGTTTTCATCCTTATTGCTTTCAGATATACATAAATCTTTTTCCCCTTTTGATTTTTTTTCCATGTGTGTGAAATGTGATACTTTTCAGTATTCTTGGGTTCTTTTGGAATCCAGACTTTTTACTTCCTCCACATCTGTTATGAAACAAAATATTGATTAATGTGGCCTGTAAACCTAACCATTTAAGCGGGGGCAATGACCAATTCCTATTCCTGGATATTTCAGAAGTTTCTATCATTTTTTCCAATCTCTTTCTCTATTCACTGTGATTTTTTTTCAGCTTATGAAAAGATTAAAGGAAAATTATGCCAGCAGTAAAGTTCTCAACCACATCTAAGGCTTACATTCCGAGGCTTTTGACCGAGTTTAACCCAGACCATCTCCCTAACTTCAAGATAAAAATGTTTCTAACCTTGCTATACTTTTGTCATATAAAAATTACAGTGATATAAAAATGTACAAAGCCTAACCATGTCCAGAAGGTAGCCCCTGTTCTCTGACATACACATAAACATATCAAAGAACAATTAGCAGTAAATCAGAGATAATATTTGGCAATTTCATAGGAAGAAGACATATTTAAGGAGAACAAAATAGGATACTCAAAATTCTGATATTTTGATTTAATGTGGTAAAAAGGATGCTCATTAAAGACTGAGAGGGTAACTCAGAAGTAATAGTCTTATATTTCTCCAAACAGGGTAAGTCACATATACAGAGTCCTAGCATTATAACATTCTAAAAGACTTTTGTTTGTATGGAATCTGTACCATGGAGTCATGCATAAACACACACACACACACACACACACACACACACACACACACACACACCCCAACAGGCTCCCCTTCAAAGTAGCCACCTCCTTAATTTGTGGACAAAATAAATTAATCCAAAAATGTTCATTCGCTCACCACTTTGGAACTCCCTTCCAAGTCCATGTTCTATTCTTTGGAATACCCTGCGTAGCTGCAAATAATCCTTTGGTGGTAGATTTGACATTTGTAAATATTAAAAATCTTTAGGTATTAAATCTCATATAACAAGTACAACCTAGGGAAATGTCATTTTGTTGGCTAAAAAAAGAAAGAATCCTGAAGTGCTTAGATTGATTTTTCTCTGTAACTTCAGAGGCTCTGAAAACTTTTCCTTAGAAAACAGGAGAAGCTGAGGAACAGAAGAAACCACTGTGAAGAAGAAACCATGGGGCCTCCTAATGATGTGTATTCCAGGGGAACAATAAGTTAGGCATTTTAGATTTTCTTCCCATTATGGTTTTATTAGTATCATACACAACATCTAGTTTGATTGTTTAAAATAGTGTATTTGTCTCCTTAGAAGTAAAATGAGAAGAATATACTTCAAGGAGCCTATTTCTAATAATGTATAAACTAAAAGACTGAGCAATTTTTCTGGAAATTTCTGATTATAATCTAGATGCATAATTATTTTGGAAAAGAAAATCTTGTTGGAAAATCCTGATTGTCCAACCCAATTATGGGTTTATCAATACTACATGCTCTATTTTCAATAGCACCGTTTTGTAAAAGAGAGAAATGGCAAATAATTCCTAACCACTGCATTCCCACACCTTGTCTAGTGATGACAAATAACAGTTCTGCATAAGATTTCCAATTGTGGACAAAATAAATCAATCAACCCATATCTTCCTCTGAATCCTTTGTGTTTGGTAATGCATGCAAGTGCTAATTAGACTAAGTATGTCAGACTTCCCTTAATAAGCAAGAAAATGTCCTTTTTATTTTTCAAGCAAAAGCCACAGACACAGCAAGTACAGTCTTTTCAAACGGCATTATTAGTTCTATTAACTGAGAATCTTCCCTGTTTCTCCTTTTGCTTCTTTTGCAAATAGCATCATTTGGAGTTGGACAGCATGAGGGAGTGGTCAGGTATATGTATCTACCTTGTATTGGTCTGCTCTTGTGGCAACTCACAGCACCTAAGAGGCAGCGTTGAGTGACCCCTTTTATGTCTAGACAGATCTCCATAATGAAATAGATGTCTGGCTCTGGAAACTACCTTCTTAGTCTGTTGGTATTTTGATTTACAAAGGCCAGCATAAGAATGGGTGACATTGTCTTGGGTGAAGCCATGAAGATGAAGAGAGAAAATGAGCAGCGCATGGAGAGGGAAGGAGATCTCCTGCTGAAAGTTAAAACGGTGTTACTTAGGGAAGAATATGGACTATGATAAGACACCCATGGACCTGGAAAGTATTCTTCAAGTCCTACTTTCCCAGACGTTCAAATAATCAGCTTTGATCTTCATGTCCCGAAGTAATTAAGAGTTTCCTAATGGCTTGCTTTCCTTTGGTATTCTCAGGACCCTCGATTTCTGCAGAATCTAGAGCAAACTTCTTAAGGCTCACGTTACACAGCTTCCATAACCATTTTATGAATTTCTTTATGAGCAAATCCGGTTTGACAAAGAATGGGCTTTTTTTTTTTTTTTTTTTTGCCCCTTCCCACCTTTCCATGATGCAGAATGACATTCAAAAGGCATTTCTCATGTTCAGTACACACTTGTCTATGAATAAAAAGCATCATCCTCTGCTTGGCAAAGTAAATCGGCTTGGAGAGGAAGACATCACAGACTAGAACGGTTTGAACAAGAGTGAGCTGAGTGGGAAGGACTTCACAAAAACTCTTGCCTTTCTGCGTCTTTATTATTGTTTTCCAGGCATCTGTCTGCCAGGTGCAACTTATTTGGATAATGCAGCACAGGTGAACTCTGATGTATTCAACAGACGAATTCCTGAAAAGCAGCCTTTGATAGAATTTTTCATAAATTGAATCACATTTTCCTGTAGACTCGTATTATAGTAACAGAAGCCATTATCCACATCTGACTGATTTTCAATTGGCAGAGCCTTCTAACTCTTGAGCTTCAGGTTTCTCAGCCAAATCTCTATGTCAAGCAGTTAATGATCTGGAAATAATAAGCACTTATGTGAGCTAGGGGAGCACTATATTTAAAGGGAATTTGATTGTATTCTTCTGAAAGTAAAGAATCTTTATTGCTTTGTGTAAATTTTCATTCATGGATTCCCCGACTGTCAGTAGAATTCAAGAGGATGCAGCCCAAATGTGTCTTTTGCAGATGAGGAGACTGAGGCCTTGAAGGTTATTCGTGTAACAGTATAATGTGGAGAAAAAGTATCCAGGTTGATTCAAATGTTCTCCTCCTATTGTACTCGCTGTTTGGCTTTGGGCAAATTATCAGAACTTTGGGATCCTAGATTTCTCATCTTTAAGAATGAGGCAGAATCCCCCCTCTCCTGCTCTCCCACTTAATGTTAGAAGAATTGAATGCAGTATATCAAGTAATAACACGATACCTACAGCATATTAAGAGTTCAATGAATATTTTTCTTCTTCTCATTTTCTCTTTTAATGACATACTTACCAAAATGCATTTCTTTCTAAAATGAAAATATAATGCTGTTTGCTTCTGAACTGTAAAGAAATCAAGGAAAAGAGTAAAAGGTTCCTTTTTATTCTTCCACATCTTCTATCCTTTTCTCTGGCTCAAGGAAGGAACTTTTTTTTTTTTATTATTTATTCATTTGTGTGTGTATGTGTGTGTGCGAGTGTATATGTATGTATGTATGTGTGTGTGTGCGTGTGTGTGTAGAACCACGGACGAATTCAGGAACCACCATGGACGCCTCCACCTCCTCCTTGTTTACTGCGCCCCGGAGATTCACAGGTTCCGCCCTATCAGGACCAGAAACGCAGGCCGCCCCCGCTTCCGCCGGCATCTATACGTGGGGTCTAGGATCCGAACTCAGGACCTTCTGCCTGCAAGGCAGAGGCTTAACCCCTGAGCCACCTCTCCAGCCCCAAGGAAGGAACTTTTAAGAGTTCAGTTTGTTTTGTATTCTTCCATTTTTTTCCTATACCATCCTTTAGGTAGATCAGTAATATGTTAACACGGAACTTCAAGAAATCTTGGTATCAATTCACTAAAACTATAAAATGTTATGTAATAGAATGAGCGTGAAATCTCAACAGTGATTTCCCATTCATATATTTGTGGTTCTGCTGGTGGCAAAGGGGTTTGGCTATAGGCAGAAATCTCTGATCTAGACAGGTTGATCTTAGCTCTTGATTCAAGTCAGACCTGCTCTGCTTGCTTCTCATTTTCAGGAAGAGAAAGTCACATGGGAAATAGTGTGGTTCCATTCTGTGTGGGAGGGGGAGGAGAGAAGCAATGATGCAATCCTCCACTGTCAGAGCAACAGTCAATTCATTTCTGGAAGAATGTGTTCTGCTCTGTCTCCCCAGCTGGATTGTAGACTCCTGGTGGGCAAAACCCAGGACTGTTCGCCCCCCCTCCTTCTAATTTGGACATTGGTAAAGAAAAAAAAAAGACTGGGAAAAGATTTTTTAAAAATCAATATTTAATAACCGTTAGATGAATATTGAGAAGCCAGGCTCAAGAGAGTCCGGAATACACATAAAAAGACTTATCCTGAATGTTGCTTGTGTATTTGGGAAGTGTTCTCTTTTTCTCCAGAGCACACACAGCATGAATTCATCAAAATGCAAAGTTGGCAGCCAATATTCAGAACAGGCCAGAGGTTTTGGAGTTGGCCCCCCATCAGTCAGCCGTAACTTTTATGCCAGTGTAAACCTTTGCTTAATTGCTCTGGCCCATCAGTTACGCACCCAGCTTGCCTTCAAATGTCAGCAGTGTGGCTGCAGTGCGGGCTTGAAGTGTAGATCTGCTTGCCAACCCACTTGCCCTTTATAATCTGTCGTGTTAACAAACAGAAACGGTAAAGGGAGCATTTTGGGGGGGGTCACCTGAAGGGAAGGCAACATCTGAAGGGAGGTTGTGGGAGGGACTGGGCTGTGCAGCAAAGGGACTGGGGTTGCAGGAAGTTGTTGTACCTTCTCCCAAGCCTGGTCCAGGGATCTCCACAGCTGTCTTTACAGCTCTTCAAATCCCTTCCACACCTCCCCACAGGTTTACCTCAGGGCCATCCCAGCCTTTTTTGTGTGCTACTTAATGTTATCTTACAGATAATCATAGTGTATTTATATAATCAGACTAATTGTGGATAATTGTGTGTTGGCACTATGTAATTATGTAACCTAGCCTCTGCACTGAGGCACAGTATGTAACCAAGTGATACTGTGAATGCAAGGCAGCCCATGGATCCATCTTCCCATTCAGGGATTTCCTCCTTTCAAGTTTCAGAAAAGAACAGGGCTTTTTGTAAATCTATTATCTGCAAAACAAGACCTCTGACAAACATTGCTTGCTGGAAAACAAAGGCTTTGTAAAGACTTGCATTTTGGCATTAGAATTCAAAACCATGTGCAAGGGGAATGCATATTGTCTCTGAATTGACAGAGGTTTTCTTTCTTACTCAGAGAAAACACGGAGGTTTAATTGCAGTCTGGCTACCCATTCTCTTACTGGCTCACTGAGGTACCTCCAAGGAGGCCTGGAAGATGCTGTCATTAACATGAGCTGATGAGCGTGAGTTCAGGGGTAAGGGGAAGCCTCCTCCTCTACAGAACACCTCTGGTATTGGGCTAGCCATTAATGTCACCTTTCCTTCCTTCCTTCCTCCCTCCCTCCCTTCCTTCCTTCCTTCCTTCCTTCCTTCCTTCCTTCCTCCCTCCCTCCCTCCCTCCCTTCCTTCCTTCCTTCCTTCCTCCCTTCCTTCCTCCCTTCCTCCCTCTCTCCATCCCTTCCTTCTTTGCATTCTTGCTTTCTTCCTCCCTCCCTCCCTCCCTCCCTCCCTCTCTCCCTCCTTTCCTCCCTCTCTCCATCCCTTCCTTCTTTGCATTCTTGCTTTCTTCCTCCCTCTCTCCCTCCCTCCCTCCTTTCCTCCCTCTCTCCATCCCTTCCTTCTTTGCATTCTTGCTTTCTTCCTCTCTCTCTTTCTTTATGATTCATTTTCTCTTTCTCTTTCACTCACTTTCATGGGGTGCATGTGTGTTCACATGTATGTGACTGCACATGCGTGTGTAAGTATGTGTACATGTGTGATGTGCACACATGTGGCTTCCAGGAATCATCCTCAATTGTTCTTCCACCTTATTCCTTGAGACAGGGTCTCTAACCAAACCCAGACTTTGTGGTTACGGTTAGTCTCATTAGCCAGTTTTCTCTGGGGACCCTAGGTCTCCAATTTCCAAGACGCCAATTATAGGCAAGTGGTCACACCCACTGACATTTACTAGACTCGGGGATTATGAACCTGCCTTCTCATGCTTGTAGAGCACTTTAACCACTGAGCCATCTCCCCAGTCCCATACACGCCGTTTTCTAAGGATTCATGGTTAGTATTTAAAATTTGCCAGGTTAGCCATGACCCAAACATCTCACTGAGGTCTCTATCTTAGATCACTCTAAGATGTGGCGGTTCCAGAAGATTTAAGCAAGTTGACCAAAGTCATACAGCAACCTGAATCCAGAACCCTTGCTTACACCATTCCTTTAAATGAAGATGATCCATTACTACACTACATTTAATTTTTTTTAGGTTGGATCTTATTTTTGTATTTTTTTAAATTATTCCTATGCTGACTTCATTGGCTGCCTTCAGTTGGTGGGGCAGAATCAAGTAAGGATCTTGCTATTGATATGAGTGCACTCCTGGATAGAAGCTAAGAAACAGTGTTGGAGAGAAGGTGAAAAGGGATAAAGAAAATCTGTTTTGAGTCAGAACCAGGCTGTGGTGCCACGTATGTGTAATACGTGCTTCTTGGAATCATGAACTTCATCCGATGTCAGCTCTGCTGGGGTGGCAGTATCTATACTCTTAACTTGCAGAAATGTTCTGACGCATCAGGAGCTGTCCCTGAATATTAGCTGAATAGAGAGAGGGTGTAATGTAGATAGGATTAGAAAAATGTATGATTCTGTCCAGATTGAGATCAGACATATCAAACACAGCACAAAAGTGGCAAATAGAATAAGACAAAGGGCCAGAGTGTGTCCAAATCAATCTCCAAGTCACAAAGCTGAGTGACCCACAATTAACACCCAATTCCATGTGTTTCTGTCCAGTACCTTTTTTCCATTAGCACTGATGCCTAAACTAATCACCTGTATATTGTTTATACCCACTATCACATCTGTTCCCAATTTACAATGAGGAAACTAAGGTCTAAAGGAGGAAAGATAAATGGCATAGAACAGTCTCCTGCCTCTTAACCTAAGGCTGTTTTGACTAACTCTTGAGGCTCATATATACCTTGGAAATACCTTGGATTAGTGGGCAGCCAAAGCACAGTGAGTTCATTAGACAGTTCCCTTGTTTGAAAGTTAGGATGTGCTTTCTAATTACAAATTCAGAAGCAAAACACCATTCTGCCAAAATTACTAATTTATATTAAATAAAATAGTTTCCTTAGTGCATGAAAGGTATCCGATCTGGAAAGTTCTATAAATATCACAGAGACTATCACCTACATGTTAAAGATAAGGAATGGCAGAGATAAGGCCCTGTGAAATTAACAAGAAATGTTTTGATTGTTTCTATTATGCAATCATCTCTTCAGAGTGGCTCAGAGATCAGGGTGGGTAAAGCAAAAAGTTCAGAGGTCTAGTGGCAGAACTTTCTCAGCCACTGCAAGGAAGATTTCTTCCACACATTCCTGGACCAATACTTGGGGTACAGATCAAAGGAAGATCATAAATGGACACCAGGAGGAGTTAGTCTTCCCAGGGGATGCTCGCCAATGCTAGAGAGAAGTAACTCATGAAAGGAAGCAGAATGTGAACTAAACTGAAAACAAAATTCGAGAACAAGGCTAGTTTGCGGAGGTCGCTTGCTCCTGCAAGGTATCTCACATTATATTGCAGTCAATGATGAGAATCAGGTTGGAAACTTAGGAGGCTACAGGACGAGCAAGAAAGAGAGAAGAGGAGAGAGTCTGTCTCATTCTCAAACCCAGGGGAGCTCTGTTAGATCAGACTCTGCAGGGGATCAGACACACCTTATACCTATCTAGTGCCTTCTCTATGCTAAACTCCTAGTGTGAGGGAGCCCCAAGATAGGCTAGACAATAGGGTTAACTTCTTAAATCATAGCCACATATTCTATCTAGAACATTCACTAGCTAATCCTCCATGCTGAGATCAAACCCTACTCCTTATAAAGTCTACGAGTGTAAAAGAATTATTTTTCTTTTGTGAATTGCTGCTGGATCTCCTATCCCTGTCTCTCCCACTGTGAGTTTTCAGCATTATTGGGGAACTGATCCCCTATATAGATCTCTCAGTGCCTATCTGTACCAAATCAGCTCAAACCTACTTTCCCCATACCTATTAACAGGCATTTTTTTAAACAAAAGATGTTATCTAACTGATGTTTAAAAATTAGAAATAAATTATGCTTTTTTTTCTTCAGCATGTAATATAGAGTGACGAGCAAAAACAGAAGCCCTGAGAGGAGGGCCAAGAGGAAAATCAGGCATGCACAAGAAAGGACTCTCTGGGAATTGGGGCGGGAGGCACTGGGGGATGGGAAGGGAGGGGGGTGGGGAGGAGGAGTAGGGGGTAGGGGGGGGGAGGGAACTGGTGTACCTGTTAAGTTTGTATGAGCTGAAATAATAATAAAAAATGTATTTAAAAAAAAAAAAAACAGAAGCCCATAGGAAGTAAGAGCGGACTGCTGGCTTTTCACATTGCAATGGCAATTTCCTCACTTAGCTGGTCCCTGAAATAAGTCAGAGTTGAGTGGTTCATGGGGAGTTGGAATGTTTTGAAGACACAGCTCTGCTTTCCTATCAGGAAGACAATGCAGTGTCTGTGTCATGCAGGAAAACACTGTTCTTACTGAACTGGCTTAGGAGACAGGAGTTCCAGGCTTGCTGGCTGGCGTTTGTTTTCCTGACACTGGGAGAATTGTTCCCCTGTTGTGGGGGTCACTCTCTAGGAGTCTAAATGTATCCAGGTTCTTGTGCTTGGAGTCGAAGATTGAAACCAGAACATGATTAGAGGATTAAGGTAGAGTTTATTAGAGGAGAGAAAGAATGGAACCCATGGACTCCAGATGTAGAGTACCATGAGGGGCAAGGATGTCCTGGAGAACTCATGGACCCCAGGCACTGAATCCATGAGGGGCAAGTTAAAGAACTCACAGACTCCAGACGTGGAGTGCCAGGAAGGGCAGGCACCAAAGATGGCTGCCAAGGTCAGGTATGTTTATACCCTTCGTCAAGCCCAGGGAAAATGGCTTTTCCTTTGGTTAGTTCATATTGGGGCCCAACCCAGTTGATCTTGTGCCGACCTTGAAGTGGGGGTGTTTCTTTTGATGGACTTAGTTTATCTGCTATGGAGAACTCTTCTCCATATCCTTTCAGACGTTAAGGGCTGGGGGAAGTGGACAGCCTTATCTCTGTGGAGGATTGGAGTCAGTTCCTCCCTAGCCACAGGGGTGGTTCCTCCAGTGTAACCCAGCAGTGGGGGCTGGCTTTCCAGGACCTTCAGAGTCCACCCGGCATGGCCTAACTCCTTCTGACCCTCAACTTGTTAAGTGAGGACCAGAGAGATGGCTCAGGGGTCATGACTCTGTCTCACAAGCAGAAAGTCCTAAATTCAGATCCCAGGTCCCACAAACAAAACAAAACAAAACAAAACAAAACAAACACCAACAGGAAATGGTGACAGCCTGCCCTTCAGGGTGGAGCTTAGGAAATCCCAAATCAAAGCACAAAGGAGATAGAAACAATCCAGGATGATTCCTGAGGTTATCCTTGATCTTCCTTAGGAACATACAATGCCCTCTGATACGCATGCGCAAACACACACACACACACACACACACACACACACACACACACGCGCGCGCGCGAGCACAGGCACACAGAGACAATTAATGAAAAAAGTAAAACCTTGTTAAGTGAGGGCCCCCAATCCCTGTCTTCACACCAGCTTTAGGATTTGTTGGCTACCAATAGGAGGATTCTGTGAAGTACTTTGCAATCTGTAACATGGAGAGAACATCTTATTTTATTTTCTTTATTTACACACATCCTGGGTTCATGTCCTTGCCTTGACCCCACTTCCCCACTCTTCTCCCGCCTTCTCCATTCGGTTACCCTTTTCCCACCTTCTCCTTAATGCAGGTTTAGAGCAGCTGGTGGTGTGTTGGGACAGTTTGAAGGCCTGAAGGTCTTTGAAGATCCCCCATGGCTGGGATTATCCTAAAGGAAAACCTTTCACCAACTTCCCCCAACCCTTTGCTTATGACAGGATATGGAGATTAGCTCTCCTTTACAGAAACGGCCCCAGCTGGAGATGGGCACAAGATCAACTGGGTTGGGCCCCAATGTGAACTAACCAATGAGGAAAAGCCATCACCCCCCTCCCCCATTTTCCTAAGTGTATAAATAGTCCAGACCCTGGTAGCCATCTTGGTTGCTCGCCCTTTCAGGACACTCCACATGTGGAGTCTGTGGGATCATTTCTAGCTCCTTGCCCCCCCAATGGATTCCATGCCTAGAGTCCATGATTAAGAGCTCTCTAGCCCCTCGTGGTACTTTACGTCTGGAGTCCATAAGTTCTGTTCTTTCTCTCTCTCCTCTAATAAACTCTACTTTAATCCTCTACACATGTTCTGGTTTCAATCTTCAACTCTGAACACAAGAACCCTGCAACAATAAGACAGTCATCCCACGCCATTTGGTGACTCCAAAGCGATGCAGACAGAAGGGATACTCACCCCACAGCACCCTCATCCATCCTGTTCTGTCCCACTCCACCCGTCTCCTATCCTTTTGCTTGTATCACAGGACTCCCTTTGAGGTACCTGTGTTGGTAGGGGAGTCAGATTTCTGTTGAACTTTATGTCATAGGTAGGGAGGTTCCTCTTCCTTTGGACAGTTTCTGGACATTGAGAGCTTCTGTCTCTTCTCAGATCCTAGTTAGTCCTTGGGGAGATGATGCCTCAGCCATTGTGTCGATCTAGTGGTAGAGGTTCTCATCACACTGACTTTCCGGGTACAGCAGTCATGTCTTGGCTGCAGTGTGTTGGTCAGGAGTAACTCACCCACCTTTAGGCACTTACAATCTTACAGCATCCTCCCCCACAAGTTTCCCTGAGCCTTGGCGTGGAATAAGATTTTGATGTCTGTTTAGGGCTAAATATTAAACAGTTTCGCTGATATTCTCTACTCTGGTCTCAGGTAGTTTTCTGTCTCACTATAATAGGGTGCAACTTAGTTGAGCTCTGAGACTTTTTCTAATCTGGTTTCCTTTGTCTCAGCTCCTAAGAGAGAATCTTAAAAGTCTGATAAATTAAACCAATGTGATATCTCAACAAGTTAAGGTACCTGTTCACAAAGTTTCCTCCCAGGCAACCCTCATGGTGGAAGGAAAGAACTGACTTTTGAAAGTTGTCCTCTGGCCTCCATCTGAATCACATCCATGTTTTCTCTTTCTCTAGCAAATAAATAGAAAATATAAATAAATAAAGTACATTTAAAAAAGAAGTTTGTTAAATCAACTTTTTAAGAGAAGATGGTGATATAATGGGAAAAAAAACAGATTTTTGGATCAGAAAAACAGGGTAATTTCTGAATTGCTCACTAAGAGCTATTCCACCTTGAGCAATGACCGTTTTCAGACTCAGTCTTCCCATAAATAAATGGGATAATAATGCTTAAGTAACATCCAGAGAATGAAAATAAATTGTCTGTAAATGATTCCTTGTAGTTAGTAGCATTTTCAATAAATTTTAATTTCTTTTCTAAATGTGTTACTTGAATTCATTGGTTAAGTGGACCTACCATCTGGGTAGATATTTATTATTAGTTATTTCTGAAAAGATAGGGTGCTTAACAAAGACAAAAGAGATTCAGTAGATTAAAAAAATATTTCTGGAGAGATTTATTTAGCTTACAGTTCCAATAGGAGAAATACTCAGTGGTTAAGGACCCTGCTCACAAACCTGGTGACCTTAATTTGATTTCTGCAAGTTCACATGGTAGGAGGAAAGAACTGACTTCTGAAAGTTGTTCTCTGACTGCCTTCTATGTGTTATGTGATCTCTCTCTCTCTCTGTCTTTCCGTCTCTCCCTCCCTCTCTTCTCCTTCCTTTCCCTTTCTCAAATAAATAAAACATTTCAGGAAGGTTGCTATGGGGAAGCAGTTAGGGAAAGTTTTGATCAAGAAGTGACTTTCAGCTTGGACCCTGGAATATGAGAAGGTGCTCAGAAAGTTTACAGTGTGTGCTGAACCTTGTAATCAGGATCACAAGAACAAGACCCCAGGAGAAAGTGTGTGGGATATGGGAACGTAGGCAGCATCCAGGGAAGGGAAGAGAAGGGTGGGCCACCCATGGCTGAAAATCCCAAATCCTGTAGAGGGAATAGAATCACCTATTAAAGTAGATAGCTCTTGTTTGATTTTTTCCTGTACACTATGGGATGTTATAGTAGTCTTTCTTCTCTGTTGCTGTGAGACACCACTGAGACTGCAACCATCTTAAAGGGAGAAAGGGAGATTTATGCAGCTTACAGTTCCAGTGGGAACATGTGGTCCTTTATTACAGGAAATGCATGGCTGGCTGGCAGAAACTGGAGGTGGCCTAAGTCACTGCAAACATTATAGAGACGGAGAGCTGCTGCTTCAAGCTCAAGAGCAGATTTACTTACTCAGCAGGGCGGGGCTAACCAACCTCAAGGCCCACCCCCTGTGACTGTCTTCCTCCAGCAAGGCTCCACCTCCTAAAGGCGCCATGACTTTTCCAAACAACTGAAGATTCAAACACATGAATCTATGGGGGACCCATGCTATACAAAGGCCTGCCAGGGAAAACACAAGAATGAACCAGAACGTGCTGGGTGCACAACTGAGGAATGGCACTGCGAACAGAGACAATCCCCAAGACATGGTGAATTGACTGGAACCGTGACAGTGACTCCCAGCAACGTAAAGGAGTTCCTAAAGTCTTTTGAGGGACCAATGTTGGGCTCGGGTTGTACCTCTGTAAGGCAGAGAAATTGGTGTAATATTTCTGAAGGAAATGCTTCCTTTGCCCATCTGGACTCTTTCTTAATATGGTGATTATTCTGATCAATGAACAAAAGTGTAGGAGGCTTTAATTGGCTTCCTGAGCAGACCAATTTTTAAGTTATGGTTGAGTAGGGAGATCAGTGATCATTTTACTAACTTCTGTCTATGTCTCTCCTTCTGGTGGCCTCCTTTGAAATAATAGTACATGACTTCATCCTGTTCCAGTTTTCCGATATAAAGTCAAATTTCTCTTATTTTACTCTAAAACTTCGGCCAATCAGACACCATCAGTATTGCCAAAAGGGATTACATTGAAGCTTAATATTAAAATGTTAACATCTGTTCCAGTCTTAGATTTTATTGAAATGTTTCAAACTGTTAGATGAAGAAATATCAAACTTGAAGCAAAAGTACCCTGTGTGACTAAAGTAACTTTGTCTTCTTGACAAGGCTGGTGGAGAATGGGAGATAAATTACATCTTTGAGGAAAGATAAGAGAGGAAGACTTAAAGAGATTTTTCTGCACTGAATATATGAAGGGCTCCATTTATGCCTGGTTTGTGCCTCCAAAGTTACAGGAAATAATTTTGTCCACCTAATTCTTGGGTTCTATTTCTCAAGTCATGGCAATCAAGGTCCCATTTAAAAAAAAAAAAAAACTCAGGAAAAGCTGATGATAGGATTATTATAAATATGTGGGCAAGAAAAAATAATAAATCATTTTACTCCCACTAACAGCCTGGCCCTGGAAAGGTTCTCATCCATGGGTCTGAATAAGCAGGACTGAAGCAATTATTTGATGGAAAGACTAAAGAGTCACCTGACTGCATTTCAAATCACCTAGGAGACTGAGACTCATCTTTGGGTGTGTCCACGAGGACTTATAGGAAGGATTAACTGAAGGGAGATCTGCCCTGGATAAGCATTGTTGGTTGTTCCATGACTGAGGAGCAGGCATTCAAAAAATGGGGAAAATAGAGACAGTAAATTATGCATCAGGTTTCTTCTTATCTCTACTTCCTGATTTGCCATGCGATGAGTTAGAAATTCTCCATTGTGCCCTCCTTTCCATGAAGTAAGTACCTTATGAAGCAGTGAGCCAAAATAAAGTGTTTCTCCTTCAGCTGTTTCTGTCAGATATTTTATCACAGTAATGAAAACTGCAATTTTACCCATGGCTTTGTTAGAGAAATATTACCACAGTTAATCCATGGCCTAAAAGGAACTAAGGAAATTATTACTCTTGCTTCATTTCTCTCTTCCTTCCTGCCTCTCATGGTCTTTTGTGGATACTTGCCAAAGGCCAAATACAACTGGAATCCAGTACGTATGGGAACACATACACATCCTGAGCACAAAACGGGATGTGAAAGGGTAGGGTAGTGGCTGCCTCTGCAAAGAGTGATATAGAATACCCCACATGTAGTGTTCATAAACTATTCATATAAGACCCTGAGGAACAGGTGATTAATGTGATAAAAGATGGCAGGTTTGGAGTTTGGCCCTTTATTTCTTAGTTGACTCATTCGTTGGCCTTGGGAAGTTTGCATATCGATTAAACTCTTATTTTTATTTTTATTTTATTTTTTTCCAAGGTAAGTTCTCTTTTCTTTTCAAGGTAAGCTTGCTCTGAACTTGTTATATAGCTAAGGATGATCCCAGCTTCTCATCTCCAGCCTTCACCTTTTGAGTTCTGGGTTTCCAAGCATCATCAAGCCTAGTTTTACGCTTGAAACCCAGAATTTCAAACAAGCTAGAAAAGCACTTTATTAACTGAGCTATATTCTCAGCTCCCATGAAACTTTTCAGAAAATCTTATCTCCTAGTTTTAGGGCTTTTAATTTGTCTACTTTGATTTTTCTAGCTTGAGGGAGTCATTGGCTCTTTTGTATGTGTTATGTACAATAGGATAAAAATGCCCAGCAGAATTACTGTAGATGGCGTGAATGTTATTGAAATTTTAAAATTCTAGATCTGAAACTTCTTTCAGCTCAAAAAAGATCAGATTTTTTCCAAAGTATCTCAGTCCCTGAGTGGCCATTTCCATGGACAGAACAGGTTAATATATTACCTGATTTTCTCTTCATTGCAACTAAATATTGACAGAAAGTAACAAGGGGGGAAGGATTTATTTTATCTCATAATTTCATGCTTGGCGAGGCATAGGGGTGGGGACCTGTGGCTGGTCACAGTGTTGGTACATCAGCTTAAAAGCACAAAGGGTACAGAAATCAAGGTGGACTATAAACTTTAAGACCAGTATCCCAGGAATCCACTTCTAGCTAGATCTTCCTGAAGGTTCCATGGTTTTCCGAAAACATTGTCAATGGTTAAGACACAATATTCAAACACATTATCCTTTGGGAGACATTTTACAAAAGAACCATAACAGTTGGTATAATTGATACTCAAATTTGAAACTAAGAAATGAAGGTCTTTGAAGGTTCTGGAATCTGGGATTCATTATGTTGCTTCATCATTCTTTCTCATAATCCATAGAATCATTACTTTGGATCCTCACCATTTAGTTTTCTTTTCAAGACAAGAGCTAAAAAGAATGAACTTATCTATATTTTCTCCAGTAGAATGTCAGTTTCACAAGGACAGGGACTTGACCATTTTTGTTACCACATCTCCAGTTTATATCTCAACATGGATTCCTTTATTTATGGGGCATGGAGAAAAAGCTTATCTGAAAAAAAATAAGTACAGAGAAAGTCAAGACACAAAATCTCTTAGCAGCACAGCAGTTTCCAAAGATGCATGTTAATTCAAAAATATTTGGGGGCAGTTTAAAGAGCTGGAAGATATTGTTCGATGTTAGATCTTCTGGTGGTGTCTACAAAACCTTCACATGCATCAAAGATGTGCTTGGGGATGTGCCATCTGGGAGACAGACGTGGGCCTGAGCTCTATGAGCTGTGGCTCCCCAGGGGAAGTGAATTGAGCATTGCTCAGTGACAAGGCCAGCATTTTTGTTGCCTCGAGTCCTGGCTCAATAATCAGATCAGCCACCTTTCTCTCTGGGACCCTCAACTATCTTCCTTTTAGTGATGGTTTAAGGCATACCAAATATCAGATTCTGTGCCTCTCCGGAATTGATAGGTTATAAACTTGCTTTTGTTTTTAGTCTAGTCTATGATGAAAAAAAATGGATTAGGGTGGGTGGATTTGGTTACCTATTCATCAAATTACAGGTATTGATTGCAAGTTACTACACCTTAGCATCTGATACCCTTAAGGTGCTTAAATAGGTACGATCTCATTTCTCCTAGGGGTTAGCATTCCATAGCAAATGTATTTTCTAACTAGTGGCTTCCTAGATAAGTAGCACTGGAAATTTTTTTTTAATCAGAGTCTATTGGAGAATTTTCTTTCCCTACAGCATTCTGTTATTCTAGTAAACTCTTTATAGTTTTTTATGAAGGTCATTATAAATAACTAAGTGTGAAACTAGCTTACGTGAGTGTTGGGGAATTCCCCTTATCTACATAAGAATGTATAGCCTGCTTTCCTCCCTGAAATCTATACTCATAAGCCAACTGCCTGCCTAATATTTTGACTTGAATACTTAACAATTATTTTAAACTTGCCTATCAAAAATTGAGCTTTTCACGGTGGGCCATACAAGTGAAAAGATTTGAAAATAGGGAGGGGAGAGTCCTATAGGCAGGGGAGATGAAGGATTGTAAGGGGAAAGAGGGGGACTGGGATTGGAGACTAAGCAGTGAAAAATATCATAAATTCACTAGTTTTGTGTATGCCACATTTAAAATAAATGAATAAAAATTTGAGCTTTTAGCTCCCCCCTTCAGTAAACCACAACTTCCTTCATCTAGTTGTTCAAGAAAGAATCCTTGAGGTTATATTGACTCTTTTTTCCCCTTTTCATCAGCAAACTTCAGTTTCTCTTTCAGAGCATAACCACTCAACACAGCAGCCTTCACTGGCTCAAGTTTCACTATATCTTACCCCAAAGAGCTTCTGGAGAAATCTCCCAGCTTGATTTCCAGGCATTCCAACTCTGTTCTCAACACACCCACCCATGTGTCCTAAATCAGATGACACTACTCTTGTCTCAAAGTCCTCCACCAGCTATCCACTTCACTCTGACTTAAAGGAAAACCGTCCCAGCAGAAAGAAGTATTTTCTCTTGCCTCTTACCTCTTAGGCATCTTTCACTTTGCTAATTTCTTTTGCCAAATTGAGGAACCAAGAAGAGGAGTTGGTTAATGTGATAAAAGAGGTCAGGTTTGGAATTAGAAAGCCTATTTCTCAGTGGTTCTATGAACATTCTGAAGGTAAGATTCTTTCATTTGTTCTTCTTTTGTCTATCCTTAGAATGGGTATCCTCCATTATCTCCTTAAGATCTATTATGCAGGTGAATATTTCTGACCACTCTTAGAGTTCCTGAGTATCCTGTCTTACTTTATCTTTATCTGTAGATCTTCACACCATTTGATGCATTACATATTTATGTGTCCGTTGCCCATCGCCCTCACTAGACTGTCAGTCCATGTGGGAATGCATTTGGTTCTGTTCACTGCCATATCTAGAGTACCTAGCTCTGGTATACTCTATGCTCAGTAAATATTTGATGAACTTCTTCAGTGAAAGAACACTTTCAGAAACTTTGAGTTCTTCTGACATTGGCCCATAGTAATTGCCTGGTTGGTCCAATACACTGACAGTGAGGCCATCTCAGAAGCTGGGAAGATGATTCCACATCTGAATAGAGTTTGCAGAACTGAAGGTGAATTCTGCTCTACTCTCATGTACTTTCTTGATTTCTGAGCATTTCTTAGTGATAAATAGATGCTACAACTTTGTTCTCCAATTCTTTGTCGATTAAGTATCTTAATAAAATCACAAAGTAAGAATTGGGAAAATTACTGGAAGTATTTTACAGCCACATGCCCACACAATGACCATGAATAACAGATAGAAGAAATACTGGAAAGATGATTGTCATGGTTTGAAATGTTAGTTGCCCCTCCTCACAGGCTCATGTGTTTGAATCTTCAGTTGTTTGGGAAGGTCATGGCACCTTTAAGAGGTGAAACCTTGCTGGAAGAAGGCAGTCACAGGGGGTGGGCCTTGAGGTGGATTAGCCCCACTCTACTTCTGGGGGAGGTCTGCTCTTATAGTTGGCAATTTTGCAGCTCTCAGCCCCCTGGATGGATGTGATCTAGGCCACCTCCAGCTTCTGCCACCAGCCATGTAGACATAACAGACTGTATCTCCTCTCTGGAAGCATACACTGAATAAATCTCCCTTTTCTCACTTAAGTTGCTTGGCTTTGAGTGGTGTCTCACAGCAATAAAAAAGAGTAACCCCTACAATGATTGATTGTCCTTAGAGAAAATGTAACTAGACAGGAGCATGTCTAGTAGGAATGAGTGAGTGAATGTCCAAATGATCATAAACATGTTTATTAAATGGATGTTATTTCATGGAAGAAATCACTAAGATATTTTAAAGTCCTAGGTTCCTCTTTTCCTTCCCTACTCTATATTTTGTCCACTTGAGCATATTCTTTCAGATGCTTATTTGTTCTCACAAACCCTGTTTTCCTTCTGCTTCTCTCGCATATTGAGATGGAGCATAATCAACAGAGTCAGAATAGATGGTGCTACTCAGTCTTCATATTCCAGATCTTCAGAGTTATGAGATAAATAAACACGTTTTCCTCATAAGGTATCCAGGCTCGGGTATTTCATTATATCTACAGAAAATGAACTGATACTTATTTTATAAAACCAGAGATGCACAGATGGAATACATAGGATAGATGAAATGGAACAAATTGTGTTTCTCCCTTCTCCCTCTCTCTTTTCCTTCTCTCTTTTCTTCTTTTATGAAATTGACCTTTTTTTAAATTACAAAGAAATAATTTATTGTATGCTTTTCTAACAAGTACTATTTAATTTAATTCTTTTTTATACATTTTTATTATTATTTCAGCTCATACAAACTTAATAGGTACACCAGTTCCCTCCCTCCCTCCTCCTCACCCCGAACCCCCTGCTCCCCCTCCCCTCACCCCTCCCTCCCCATCTCCCAGTGCCTCCTGCCCCAATTCCCAGGGAGTCCTTTCTTGTGCATGCCTGACTCTCCTCTGGACCCTCCTCTCCGATGACGTACAAGGACCCAGTGGCATTTCCCTGAACCCTCTCCCGTGTTCCCCTTAAGTATAGGAACACTACCGTGGCTGCCAATCCCTTGCCTCCAAGGATCTTGGTGCCTTTAGCAGATGTTAGACTTTGTGAGGTCAATAGTGTGTTGGACATTGCGCAGGGCATGCAAAGTCCAATTATGATTGCTTTGACCCTCACTTGTGTGGAGTATCTTGCATATCATTGCTCCTCCCATCCTTGTGCTCTTACACTCTTACCGCCCCCTCTTACGCAAATTTCCCTGAGCTTCAGGATGGGGAGAGATTAGGCTGGCCTGGTTCTAGGTGGTTGATATAAAGTCTCTGAAGTTCTGGATTATAGTTTGTTGATTTTCTTTTGCAGTTTTGCTGCTCCTGCAATGCCCTTCACTCCATCCTGATGGGTATTGGATGTTACCCCCTGGCCAGAGATAAAAAGCTGTTAAACTAGAGTCTTGTTATAAGAATATATTCAAAGGTAGATGTAATAAAAGTAGGAAACCATAGTGAGGGAGGAGTCAATCACCCATTTGCAAAATGGTTACTTATTATCTGCCAGACTATATGCCCTCCCCTTCTGGTGAGATCATACCCCCTCAGTTGTAAATGATCAGGAACGAAAAGTCTGTGAACTTAACCAGATGTCTCATTACTTACTTACAGTCCTTGATGGAGGCCTATTTTCTATGCTGTAACATGGTCCCCTCTCTCCATGTTTCTGGTGTGGCCCTCCTACCCCATCCCTCCTGTTCATACTCCTTGCAATTACAGTATTACAGTGATTTATCGTCGAGTGTCTCTAGGTAGGCTGGGTGGGTTTGGTATTAGGAGCCACTTATTAGGGAGTACATACGGCGCTTAATTTTCTGGGTCTGGGATACTTCACTCAATATAATTGTTTCTAATGACATCCATTTCCCGGCAAATTCCAGTAATTCATCATTTTCGATGGCTGAGTAGTACTCCATTGTATAGATGTACCACATTTTCTTTATCCACTCGTCAATGAAGTTGACTTTTTTAAAAACAAAAGAGACACTGTGATGGGAACTTTTTATAAAGATAAGAAACATTTCAAAGGTCAATACAGAAAACAAGCAGGCAGAGGATTGGCAGCCACAGCAGTGTTCCTATACCTAAGGGGAACACGGGAAAGGGTTCGGGAAAGGCCACTGGGTCCTTGTACGTCATCGGAGAGGAGGGCCCAGAGGAAAATCAGACATGCACAAGAAAGGACTCTCTGGGAATTGGGGTGGGAGGCACTGGGGGATGGGGAGGGAGAGGGGTGGGGAGGGGGAGCAGGAGGTACGGGGGGAGGAGGAGGGAGGGAGGGAACTGGTGTACCTAATAAGTTTGTATGAGCTGAAATTAAAAAAAAAATAAATGTACTCATTTAAAAAAAAAAAAAAAGCAAAAGAAAACAAGCAGGAAGCATCCATACAATGAAGTCAAAACTGTAGAAACTGAAATTGCTATGAAAGTGACCCCTTCCCCCCACCTCATGTAGTCTCTGCCCTGGGCTTTACTTAAGTGCCCTCTGTTGTGGACAACCTTCATTTGCACTGCCCCCTCCCCACCCTCTTGCTCTTCTACAGCCTCTTGATCTGCCTTTAACATAGCAATCTCTTCCTTTTTGTAGGATGTGCGTACACAGCATTAGCTTGGACACAAGCTTGGACAGATTCTCTGGTCTCCAGTTCCCATCTCTCCATAGGATCACTGAGATCGCAGATGTGTGCTATTTTATTTGTCTTCTTGCATGGGTCTTCTTGCATGGGTGATCACACTCGGGTCACTGAGCCATCTCCCTGATCCCAGCATCACTCATTTCTACACTGCCACAACACAACAGCACCTGACACAGAAGTATCTCATAAAGGCTCCCTGAATTTGACCTGAACCTAGGTTCATTTGCAGCCATTTTCAAGAACATCTGTCAATCTAGCCTGGATCTCAGCATCCAGACGTGTGACACTAATGCTTCTTCAATCATCTTTAGTCATTCTTCTAACCCGATTCAGGAGTTGATGCATCCTCTCGCCTAATGTAAAATGAAAACTGAATGAATCCATGGCACAAGTAGCTACAGAGGACTGATTAAGATGGAATTTGTACAATGATGGAAGCAAAGCCCCTGGCTCATGGGAGGGATTGGTTAAACCAGTTCTTTCTCTTCCCTCATTCTACAGTACTTCCCTTTCCCAGGCCACTGCTCAGGTGGCTGCTTTGACCACACAGACACAGTCTCCCAGCATCAGCTTATAGAAGCAAGTTCAGTTTGGATATAGTCTATGTCATTCCTAAGGCTGCTGTGGAAATGTGTGAACTATATCTACAATCAGCCAAATCAGTCTACTGAGTCCCTACACAGTCCGACTTTGGGAATATGTGCATGGTATACAACCTCTCTGTGCCTTGGTTTTCTCATTTGCAAAATTGCAAAATTCAAGCCTTTCTTGTCTCATACTATATTAATGATTGGCAGATGTATGTGTGTGAAAGGCAGAATGTTGTGCCAATAAAAATAATCATCGCTGAATGCTTTGCAGAACCTGACTATTAGAGCACCTGTTTCCACTTTGAGCAGGTATACCTCTGTATTCGTAGCACTTTTTCTCTGGCTAGAGGTGAAATGAATAGAAGGACAAACACTGACTTCTGAGAGGAGCTGAGGCCACGTGATTTAGCAGATGTGTGAAGGAGGACCCAGACAAGCTTCAGACAAGAAAACTCTGCTTTCCTTACTCTCCAGAATCCTCCATGGTGGAGCTGAGAGGAAAGAATTATATCTAAAGCGATGCTAAACATCTGTACAAGACTTACTCAAGACTGGGTCCATTGATACTACATCAAAGATTAAGGAAGAGCTTATGTGGCCCCTCCCCTCTCCAAGTGAATACTGATGGTTAATGTTGGCAGGAGGAAGGGGAGTCACTTGTCTCGGTGTTGACAGTGATACACCCCATACCACTGCAGGCGCCCAAGCATTACAGGTAACCCTTGTTGGACTCAATGAGTCACACACACAAGAAAGGGCATAAAAATATAGCAGGAGAACTTATTGGAAAGAGAACTCTCAGTGGGAGGAGGGAAATGAGGGAAAGTAATATGGAGGAGACAATGATGAAAATTCAATGTATGAAAGTGTAAAGAATTTTTTTTAAAGACAGAAAGAAATCACTAGACTGAAGGTAACTTCGGCATTCACCAGCAAGTTCCAGACAGAACTGGAAATTCTTGTCTGTACCACATACTACTCTACAAGCAGCAAGGTATGTGTGTGTGAGTGTATGAGTATATGTGTGTACATGTGTGTGAATGAGTGTGTGTGTGTATGTATTGTGTAGTATAATCCACATGTGCATGAGTGTACAGGCATGGCCACCAGTGTACATACACATGTGGAGATCAGAGCAAGACATCAGGTGTTTCTTGCTATAGTTTTCTGCCTTACTGCGGACAAGATGTCAAAGTTAAGCACAGATGTCGACTTGACAATTGAGGGTTTGAGCTCAGGGCACATTTGTGGAGAATTAGTGGTTGGGTTAAATCCAGAGCAAACCGGCAGGAGATGGGGAAGGCCCAGCTTATGGTAGGTGAGACGAGGCCCTGAATAGATGAATAAAATACTGAGAGCTGTTTGAGGAAGTTGGTATCCTTGTATTCTTGTGTACATTTGGCTAGACATACTGGTCTGGCAAGTAAGGATCGTCCCTCTCTCAGCCATTATGTAAAGATGGTGTGGCCAGTGGCCTCCGCCCTGGGGTTGGTACGTGCTCTCCCGTCAAGCTGGAGTACAGCTTGTTCTGTTAAACCGTCTGGTGGTCATTTATCAGCAACCATATAGGCAAACTGCAACACAGGGTCTTTCGCTGAACTGAAAAACTTGCCATTTTGGCTTGGGAGGATCCCTGACCAGTAAGCTCTTAAGAGCTACACTTCTGCCCCCAGAGCTGGGGTTACCAACATACACGGTTGTGACAGACTTTCTTTTTCCATAAGTGTTGGGGATTTGAACTCTGGTCCTTGTGTTTGCAGAGCAAGTGCTTTAACCCACAGAGCATCTTTCCAGTCCCACATTAAAAAAAATAATAACAGGAATAGGATATGGAAATTGGAAGGAAGAATGTTGGTTTCCCGTTACCACTGTGAAATGCTCTGGTCATGCTATGCAGTAAGGATGTGTGGGGGGTATTATCTTCAACAAAGAGGAATTGTAGTCTTTGGTAGATGAAGCTAGGGAAGAAATTTAAAAACTGCAGAAGACATCTGAAATGTGTCATAATTACTATGGCTAATAACCACTGACTTATTGTACACAGGGTCAGATATAGCTGAAGTATTTCTAACTCATGTAATTTAATAATGATTCCCCTAAAACTGGCTACTACTATCATGTCCACTTTATAGGCGAGTACGCAAAGGCCCATGGCAAGCAAGCGACTTGCCCAAGCTTAGGTGGCCAGTGATGGAATCCAGATAAGACCCTGCGAACAACCCTGGTGCCCTATTGTTTTACTTCCCACGTCTGTGCTTTTAAGAAAATGGCAGTGATAATAGCACAGCCGTTGTTATCAGCCAGGACTCCTATGACTCGTCACCTCTGGAACTTCACTCTAACAGGGGAAATGATGCTTTCACGGGGCAGCTTTGAAGGGATGAGGAAGGCAGCGTGTTACACCTGGGGCTTGTAAGCTGCAATGAAGGAGTACCTACTGATCCCGCTTCTTCTCTAGGAGCCTTCTTCCTTGTCACAAGCAGGATTTTGCACAGGAAAAACATGGAGAGCCAATGTTTTCATGAGGTTTCTAAGGAAAAATATGGCCAAATACTCCCCGTCCACACCTCTTCTCATGAAATATTTGAAAATCCAGTGTTGGGATGGTGGATTTTCCTATCTCTGAATTCTTTTGGGGGGCTTTCGGCTGATTACAGGTTCACCTACGATTGAAGAAGCAGCTTGATCCAGCGGCTCACAGTAAAGGTAATTTTATATGGTTGGGGAGCATTTAGGAAATGGGTGGGGGCGTTTTGCTCTCTCAATTCCTTGGAAATGTCTTGCTGGTATTTAGTGCACAAGGGCTAGAGATCTAAATGTCTTCAAGACATAGGACATGCCATTGTGAAGAACCATTTCTTGCCCTGAGAAGTGCCTCAATGTCCCTGGAGGCTGTTTTGTAGGTAAATCAAAAAGACTTTGTAGAGATTTTTAATCTTGTAATTAGCCTGAATTCAACATAAAAACACAAAATATATACTGAGTCTTCCAGCAGAGTCACTACCATAAAAATAAGGAAGACAGTCCATTACTCTATGCTGAACTTTGGCAAAGGGCTGATCACTTAAGAAACATGGCATACGCGGGGCTGGAGAGGTGGCTCAGGGGTTAAGCCTCCGCTTTGCAGGCGGAAGGTCCTGAGTTCGGATCCCAGATCCCACGTATAGATGCCAGGCGGAAGCGGGGGCGGCCTGCGCTTCTGGTCCTGGTAGGGCGGAGCCTGTGAATACCGGGGCAGAAGGAGATGGAGGCGTCCATGGTGGTTCGCGAATTCGTCCGTGGTTCTACACATACACAGACACACACACAGACATGCACACACGTGCACACATACACACGCACATGCGCACAGTTGAATAAATAATAATAATAAAAAAATTTTAAAAAAAAGAAACATGGCATACGTGAAGGCCCTCGCCAAGAACCTGAGTTACCAATATAGCACCTGCTCACTGTGTACTTGTTTCTGTCCCATTCCTAGAGATTCAAGGCAAGTGCCTGATTGTTTCAGCAGGCATCTCAGTGTCAGTGTAGCTAAGCATTTGTGCAATGCTATAGAAGCTAATTTGTTTTATTTTTTCTTTACTTTTAGTTATGAAGTATCAGATTGATCTTTTTGAAATTTTAGGTATGCCTAGGGTACATGACAATGTTTAATTTAGGATGGTGAAGGGAATATTATGCAATAACATTTATAGGAAGGAGTACTTACAATGTGATACAACTAGAATGTTCTGATATAGGGAAGCAGACTGTAGAGTCTTCTTTTCCCATTTTAAATCTATTTTTAAGAGCCACAAATTCATGGATTTTATTATGGTGTGTATGTGTGCGTGTGTGTGTGCGTGTGTGTGTGTGTGTGTGTATGAGAGAGAGATGGTTCTTTGCTTTTATTGCTTTCCTGCCCACTGAATCCTCTCTTACTGGCCCCCTTCCCCCAAATGATTCCTGCTTTCTGCTTTCATATCACATGTATTCCATTTCTTCTCTTCCCCCTATTTCTTCTTCTCTCCTCCTCCTACCTTTTCTCATTCTTTCCTCTCCCCTTTTTCTTCCTCTTTTCTTCTTTCCTTAAGATTTTTTCTCTGCCCTTTCATGGTCTATTTCTGTTTTCAAGATAAATGGACATGTACACAAACGCACATACACACACACACACAAATAAAGAATGAGCGAGATTGTGGTATTTGTGTTTCTGAGTTTGGCTATTTTGGTTAATATAACCTCCAGCTCCATCTATTTTCTTGCAGATTTCATTTCAATTTTCCCTATGGCTGAATAAATTCCATTGTGTGTATGTGCCATGTTTTCTTCATTTATGTTGACCTCTAACCTTATTCATTTATTAATTTTTGTGAATAATGCAGCAATAAATATGAATGTGAATGTATCACTATGCTATCTTGGCTTAGAGTTTGAGTCCTGTTGTTTGTTATGGAACTGTTTATGTTGTTTAATTTGGTGGGTAATTTGCATCTAGGAATTTACCCATTCTGTGTAGATTTCCTACTTTTTGGAATACCAGTTTTCAAACTATTCCTTAATAATCCTCTAGTTTTACTGGCATCTTTCATAGCATCTCCTTTCATCTCTAAGTTTTGGGTACTCTGTATTTTCTTTGAAGTAGTTTGGCTGGTGGTTTGTCACTCTTTTTCTTTTTTAATTAAAGAATTATTTATTTATTTATTCAATTGTGCGTGTGCACGTGTGTATGTATGTGTGTGTGTGTGTGTGTGTGTGTGTGTGTGTGTAGAATCACGGATGAATTCGGGAACCACCATGGACCGCCTCCACCTCCTCCTTGTTTACTCTGCCCTGGGATTCACAGGCTCCGCCCTACCAGGACCAGAAACGCAGGCCACCCCCTCTTCCGCCTGGCGTCTATACTTGAGGTTTAGGATCTGAACTCAGGACCTTCCACCTGCAAGGCAGAGGCTTAACCCCTGAGCCACCTCTTCAGCCCCTGTCACTCTTATTTATGTTTTTAATGAGCCAACTCTGATCATTTCTTTGTATTGTTCTTTTAGTTTCCATTTCATTAGTTTCTCCCTGGTCATTATTATTTCTTACCATCTTCATACTTACAGTTTTTGTTCATTCCACTTTGTTAAAACCTTGAGTTGCATAGTTGAAAGTTTTCTAGTTTTTGCTTGTTTGTTGCATGTGAGCAAACGTAGGTGTGCATGCACAATAGCACAAATATGGAGGTCACAAGGTAATTTTGAGGATTTGTTCTTTCCTTCCACCTTTTTTCAACATTTTCAAGTTTTATGGAACAGCATATTTTAACTGTAAGGAGACTATATATAGAAAAATGATCCACTTCCGTAAATTCAATGTTACATGAAAAAAAGCCTGAAGTCAGACATTGTTTTGCTGTCCAGTGACCTTCCTTTGTGTATTTGTTTCCATTCATTTATTCCAGTGATCAGTTTATATGCCATCTCTTCTACTATGATTCGAACAGAGCTTCGTGGTTAGGCATATGACCAATTTTAGTTCCCTGCTCTCTTGACTGCATATATATATGTTGGTATTTATCTAGTCAGAATTACTGCTTAGGAAGATTTTCATACTAGAATGGTGTAGAAGAATTTCACTTCAAATAAGCCATAATACCGCAGAGTGTAAGGCTAGAGCTACCAATGAATAGGATTCCCACAAAGGGGAAAATGTTTCTTCCATCAATAAAAGTTTTAGCAGAATTTTGATGCTATCTCCACATTGTTTGACTGAGCAATACAAGTCATTTGACCAAAATGTTTTTAATTGACATCAGTTCAAATGAGTCAGTATATGATAATTAATCCTGGGTGTCAACTTGATCACACCGGGCATTAATTAAGTAAGATCAGACTACCTAAAGAGAGACTCTCTGAAGCTGTGCTAGAAAACTCTTCCCTCCTGACACTTGGTTTCTTCACTTTGTCGACCCTTTAGCCCTCCAACCCTCCAAGTCTTCAATGTGACTAAAAATTGTCACGGAATCTTACAGTTTTCAGCCATCACCACTGGCCTACTAAACTGAGCAGCTCTGAGCCTCCAGGATGTTTGCAGTGACTTAGTTTGCAGTGACTTAGTCTGACTCCAACTTCAGCCACCAGCCATGTCACCCCCCTACCATGAAAGAATGTTTCTTTCCAGTGGAACCATAAATTGAATAAATCTCCCTTTCTACCTTATGTTGCTTGACTTTGAATGCTTTCTCACAGCAACAGTTAAGAGTAACTATTACACAGTATATATGAACTACTAGATCCTACTCACTCCAACATATAGTATAATATGTTGAACCATTCATAGCTCAAACTGATTCATTTTTCAAAGTCATATATTCAGATTTATTGTATAATTGGTCATTTGAAGTTCCTAAAGTTTGGATGTCAAATTAAGGGAGGTTTATACTGCCAAGACAAGGAGTGACTTTTCTTTTCTCCTGTCTCAAAAATCACTAGCTATTCCATAACTTTTCCTGGAGAGATGTGGACAACATGTATTCATCCCAGATAGGGCCTTGATGGTACTTCAAAGAAACGATTCCCAAATGTAGCCAATAAGTATATTAGGGTCACTTATAAGAGCAACAGTGAAAAGTTGCTAACAAGAGCATGGATGGCTAGAAGATAGTTATATCTCTATGAAGCCCACTCCAGCATAAAAAAGTGGCACAGTGTAATGTATAAATGTACATAATATATCTCTGCTTATAGAGGCATAATTACAGACCCAGGAATTTTTATATAGCATAAACAGAAACAGTTTTGGAAATTAGATGAACTTTACAGGTACACACTTTATTTTTAATCATGCTTTTATTCTTTGACACCTTCATATACAAACGTATTGTATTCTGTGTTTGTATGCCTTACCTCGCAATCCTATTCCCTCTTCTCTCCCACTTCACACTTTCTCTTTTCCAGCCAGTTTCTCTTCTAATTTCATATGTTTTGGCATGTGTGGCCCACTGAGTTTCATCTGAGATTCCTGTATTGGTAAATGCTTGTGCACCTGCTGGACCATGGGTGACTCATCAGCAGGTTAGTCATTGAGTAAAGAAGTTCCCCTTCTCCTATCTGGCATTAACCTTGAAGAGTCTCTCAGGGAGGTATAGTATCTCTTGGGATCTTCCCCTTCAATGGTAAAATGTTGATAGGTCAACTGTTGTGCAGGTCTTGCAGAAGTGGACAAAGTTGCAGTGAGTTACTGGGTGTGGCAGTCTGTCACAACCAGAGGAAACACTTGACAGCAGTGCTCCCCACTTTCAGGCATTTTTACATTCGTGTCACCCCCTCTCCCGCAAGGTTCCCAGAGCCTTGAGATGGGGGATGATTTAGATTTAGGGCTGAGAAGTTGTTTATTCTTTGTCCTTTGTTCAGCTGTGAGAAGTTGTTTATTCTTTGTCCTTTGTTCAGCTGTGATTGTCACATTAAACACCTTGCATTGCAAAAGGAATCTTCTTGTTTGAGAGTTCAGAGCTTCTATGACTTATGGGTATAATTATAAGTGCTTATATGGCAGTTTAATAGCAAGTATTTATAGATAAATGTTAATATTTTGTTCCCACCTAGAGTCTACACTCTCCCCTTCCACAGTTACTTGACTTGGTTTACACTTCCAGGTATGTGTTCACTGTTGAAAAACAGGCCTTAAACCTGATCAGAAAGCAGTTGGTTACACCTATACCTTACATGCCACTTTTGTACCAATGCTCACCTTTTGGCAGCATGGTCATTATTGCAGTTTGCAGCATTCACATTTGAGTGAGACTGTTGATTGGCTTTTCTCTCCTAGGAGCCTGGCACTATAAGAACTGGCAAGCAAGGAGAAAGCTTTTAAATCTGTTCTAACTTGTTTTTTCCATGTTCTTGATCCTTGTGTGTAGGGTCTTCAACTTCAGGGTCTTGCTCTCAGGTTCTGAAAAGTAGTCACTCACTTTATATGTGTCATGTTATTTGATATTTATAACAAAGTTATGCCTCTTTTGCTATCAGAAATCAATAATTAACTACCTTTCTGTCTATCTACCTCTATGTTGATCCATCCACCCATCTGCATGAATACATATACATTATGGATTGTTAGAAGGCATATCCTAATTGGACCCCCAAATAATTGAATCACAAAACAGCTTTGTGATGATGATTAAGAATGATCTCTGGATTCAGAAAGACCTAGGTTCCAGAAAGACCTGACCCTGACTCAAAACAATTTCCCTGATCTCAGAGTTTTTCTTTTCTTACTTGCCAATAAACATAAACATTCCTTACAATTATCTTACAAAAAATCTATAACCTCATGTGAATCATGGAAGGTCAAATTTTAATCGAGAGGAGTCCTAAAGAAACACCTGACCAAACACTTCTCAAAGCTGTGAAGATAAACAAGGAAAACCTGAGAAACTGTTGCAGGCATGAGGAACGTGGGAGATATGATGGCTGAGAATCTGTAATGGGAAATGACATGAGGTAAAAGCCAAGGTCTGAATAATGTGTGAGCTTAACTTAATAACAAAACACCAGCACTGGCTCATTCATACAAATACACCACCGTCACACACAATATTAATAATAGTGAAAACTGGGCGTGAGTGACCTGGAAATGTTGCGCTATTTTCTAAGTTTTTTTATAAATCTAAAATTATCTATAAAAGCAAAGAAAAAAGAAAAGAAAAGAAATGGCACCATCTAGTTTCTCTAGAGGGCTTAATTGATGTAAGTATTGCAAATTCTAGGCAAGGACTTGAGGCTCAAAAGACTGTAGAAGTTAAGATCCAATCTCCTGTGTTTGTTTTTCTCTTTTGCTGCCTCTCTCCTTTAGGGATGAGACTTAATGCTCAGTAAGGTCCTTCTGGCTTGAAGACTCTGGGACTCTCTGGCTTAAATTCCTTGGACATGATTCGCTGCACGTGAGTCTTGCTCACCATCCTTTCAGTCTCTGTGGAATGGTTTCAGTGACGCAAGCCCGTCATTATTTACTTTCTTCATTATCCAGATGTAGGCAGCACTTTAGGATCCTTTGGCAGTTTCCAAAACTGAGAATCAAAATGGGGAGTCACCCAGAGCCTCCCAAAGGCCTTGGAATCCTTCAGAGTAGATACTGATGTCAATCAGAGAAGTCATTGTTGTCCATGTTTTCTGTTCTGTGCATCTGGGCCTGGGATAAGAAGTGCTACAAACAGAGAGAGTAAAGGAGAATGTTCAAAGGGAGAAAGAGCTTCTTCTCTGTCTAAACCCACCATCACCAGACCAGCTGCCAGTCTACCAGCTTGTGGTCTTCCCCATGCTCCACTGGTTCGCTTAGAACCCGTTTGCAGAGCCCTGTCAGATCGCTCCTAGGCATAGAAATTAACTAAGTGCCAGCTGAAGTGTGTAAGCTCTTTTGTGTGGCCCCAGAATGACTTGAGTCTCTTGAATGGAATTTCATACACGTGTTGGTGAGGTGATTTATTATGGAAGGTAATGGAAATTAATTTCACTTTGAACCCTGGGGCACAAAAAAAAATGCCTAAGTGCAGAACCATTTTCTGTAAGTAGGCTATAAAGCTCCTCCTTGTTTCTGACTGGGCGGGGAGGTGGTGATGACCACTTGTAAAACAATGAGCTGGAACAGGAGGTTAATGGGCCCTGGCTGCAAGCAACCTTCAGGGTATGCCCTACCAGCCTGTGCTAGCAGGGGATTCCTAGGCTTCTTGGCGCCACAGATAATGGATATTGGAGCAATCCTTATGTATGGAAGCACAGCTAAAGCAAAAGAGAAGGCAGCATTCCATGGGGGTCGATGACAATGAACTTTAGCATAGTGGCCAACCTTAATCCTGGGAGATTCTTTAGTGGGAAACTAAAGAATGCTCAGTGCTATAAATGGGGCTGAGAAGATCCCATTTCTAAAGATGGCTTCAGTTAAAGTTCTCCATGCTTAATTTGAGAAGAAATGTGTTTCCCCAGAAGACTTCTAGAGTCCAACATCTCCTATTATGATCTTATGGAAAAATTAAAAAAAAATTTTTTTCCTCAAAATTGTCAAAAGCATTGGAGAAAAAACATCCTTCTTAACAATTGGTAGCGAGTAAACTGGATTTCCACTTGTAGAAAAACAAAACCAGGCCCATCTCTCTCATCTTGCATAAAAATCAATTCAAAATGGACTAGAACCCTTCAACTTTGAAACTGCTTGAAGAAAGCACAAGATACAGGAATAGGCAAGGATTTTCCCCGACAGGACTCAATAACACAAGAAATAATCCCAAGAATGACAAATGGAATTAAATGAAAGCATAAAGCTCCTGAACAGTAAAGGAAATGATCCACAAGGTGAGGAGACAGCCTGAGAATGAAGGGAAAAAAATCACTGCCAACTATTCCTCCAATAGGAGATTAACATCTAGAATCCATAAAAAACTACACAAATAAATATGGAAAAACCAAGCTATCCAATAGATAAATGAGATAATGAACTGAATAGACAGTTCTCAAAAGAAGCCACACAAATGGTCAATAGATACTTGAAAAATGTTCAGCATCCTTAGCAATAAGGGAAATGGAAATTAAAGCAGTTCTGAGATTCTGTCTCATTCTAATCAGGACGGCTGTCATGGCATAGGGGAAAGGGATGCTTGCGCACAGTTGGTAAGAATGTGAATTGGTCCAGTCAACATGGAAAATCAGGAAGCTCCTTGAGAAACTGAAGAATAGAACTGTTATGTGAAGAAGTGTATATACCATTCTTGCATATATACCCAAGGATTAGGTGTGTCCTAAAGGGTTCTAAGTCAACATATCACAGAGAACTCACATTTCCATTGATGTATTATTTGTAAAAAAACAAATAAGCAAGCAAA
The DNA here is from genome assembly GCA_023101885.1 of Typhlomys cinereus. Taxonomy (NCBI): domain Eukaryota; kingdom Metazoa; phylum Chordata; class Mammalia; order Rodentia; family Platacanthomyidae; genus Typhlomys; species Typhlomys cinereus. The sequence continues at coordinate 1,748,818 of JALPQD010000429.1, forward strand.
GCAAAAAAAAAAAAACAAAAACAAACAAAAACAAAAACAAAAAACAAACAAACAAACAAAAAACGCAGCCAGGAAATGGATTCAGCTAAGATATCCACCAGCAAGTGAATGTGAAGGGGGCTTATTCGGGGACCCCCTTCAATGTCCGACCTGAACAAAGACCACAGGCTGCGTTGAGCGCAAGAGATTTATTACGGGAGCAGAATGGCGTCTCAGCGCGAATGCACGGAGCAGCAACCAGTTTCTGTTTCCTCTGCTTCTATGGTGTACAACCAGAAAGGCACTAGGAGCAACGGCCATTTTAGATTTTCTACTTTTTACGGGAAAATACTTAGTTATTGAAGCATTTCGGGGAGAGCCAGAGCCCAGCAGCGGGAACATGTACATGAAGAAAGAGGGGCCTGGTGCACCATTTCAGGTTGAGGGAAGAGCATGCCCAGATGCGCATTTGGGGGGGTGGAGAATAGTGTAGTAGCCTAAAAAAATGAATAAAGAAAATGTGATCCAATCCACAATGGAATTTTATGCAGTTGTAAAAAAAAAAAAGTGAAATTATATCATTTGCAGAAAAGTGGATGCAACTGGAAATCATTATGTTAAGTGAAATAAGCCACACTCAGAAAGACAAGTACCAAATGTTTTCTATCATGTGAGAAACCTAAATGTGTGTGTGTGTGTGTGTGTGTGTGTGTGTGTGTGCGCGCGCGTGCGCTCATATATGTGCGTTTGCTGATCATGAAGCTAGAATGTGGAACACGAAAGGATAGGAAAAGATTTTAATGGGGTAACAGTAACAAGAGTGCATGTAATAAGAGAGCAGATGTAACAGAAAGACTAACTGGGAGAAGAAAGAGAACCAGCTGAGGCTTGGAGGAGAGAAGTACAGTAGAGGAACGAATGAGAGGAGAAGATAATGAATATATGAAGGTGTCATGATGAACCCATTATTTAATGTATTAACATATATGATAATTGAAAAAATAAAAAAGATCCCCAATATTGAAAGGCAAAAATTCAGGGATCATTCTAAGGCCTCTAGTGACTGATTCTATAGATTTCACTGTCACTATTGTAAGGCTTGGGATTTTTCCCTTGCAGTTCATATGGAATTAAAACGGGTGCTTGCTATATTTAACATTTAATAATATCTTATCTATCCATTTCTTCTTTAGAATACTGTGTATTGTCATAGTCACAGAGGTTAGACCAAGTCACAGAACAGGGCTTTAAATAGTTTTCAGGTTATTAGAAAAGCAAGCATTCATTTCATTCATTCATTGATTCTTTCTTTCATTTTCTTTTCCTTTTTTTTTTTCTTTTTGGCAACGAATATAGTCTTATGCAAAGTACCAGGCATGGGGCTTAAAGAGTATATGAGATCTACTCTGATAAACAATTATAATTTGACATTATGTAATTCTACACAATATAGTTTGCATCTTGTAAGAAATTGGGTTTTCTTCTTTGTTTTATTCACAAGCAGCTTTAGTTTAATTTGCTCAATCACTGATTGATTTGTGGTCATCATAATGACATATTCACGTGCCTTTTTGTGTCTTAGCCTTCCTACCCCTATTCTACATGTACTTTCAATTTCCTCTGAATTTTACTTTCCATTTTCTGTTCAATTTTTTCATTAAAAAGAAAAAAATAAAATGACAGCCCTTTATCCATACAACCAGAAGTATGTTTTGCTTTTTTTTTTTATAATATGTCATGTAAAGGTAGCTGCCCAAAATTTTACCAAGTTTAGAATTCAGTTGGGGGGGGGTCATTAGGCCTAAAATACAGGGCATGTGTATTGGAATTTGTATCAGAGAATTCATGATGGAACCACAAAGCACCTGAAAGGAGCGAGCCCAGTGGGGCCTACATTATTGACCAATTCAGAAAAGATATGCCATAAATATGAAGATCTTGGTGAGCGATAACAAACCTCACTTTCGAACTGAAGTACCAAATCAAGTCATAAGCACAAGATATTTCTTCTATAAGCAATAAAATACTTTTTTTTGGTAAATAGCAGAAGAGGTTAATTATGAAAATGAAAATTAAGTGACTAATGATCTATTTCCAATGATCATGAAAAACCATTTGGTAAAAAAAAAAAAAGAACATGGTTTAGCATGATTAAAGAGACTATGAACACTGAAGACAAGTGGACCACAAGGAATAAGAAGTTCACACACCCCAATGCAAGGCTGAGACATTGACAAAGTTAATGAAGCATAAGGAAGCTTCAGGGATCATTTGCATGGGCTCTTCCAAGCCCCAGGGGACAACAGTAAGGATGTGTGCCTGTATACATGTTTTGCATCATTTACATGATTTTACATGCAAATGTAGTCAGTTAAGATCACTCTCCCTCCCTTGCCCAACATTCCTGTTTTCCCACTCTTCTATATATGAAATAGTATCAATATACCCACAGACACTGTGAGGATTCCACAAGTAGTAACAGACTCAGTGAACTTGATTATCAGTCTCACACATCCATGTGGCTGGAGGTGACTTCCCTACATCGTTAGGTCATATTTGGTTCTCCTACGGTGGTATAGAGATTACTTTCATGAAGTTCTCCTCTTCTCTTTTTAGCTGACTGACTCACTCAGTGTGGAAAAGTTAAAGCATGAGGCCAGAGAGATCACATTGTGAGATGTTCTGTAGCATGCAGTGTCCACCGTACATGGGTCACGGAGGAGAAATTAGGTTTGAAATATATGGAGCTAAAGTTGATCAGTATAAAATCCTTCCAGCTCATGTATCTGATAAAATTTTTTTTCTAAATGTGATGATTCTAAAAATGTATGGGATATACTTAAAATGAGTTTGAAGTTGAAAGAAATTTGTTTAAACTATCAATAATTGAAAGATAGTTGTATTAACTGTGCTCCACAAAAAAAAAAAAAAAAAAAAAAAAAAAAAAACCTTGACTGTGTGAGACCAGGGATGGTAGTTTGAAGTGGTACTGGTTTTGCAAAGGAGAGGAAGCCTGAAGGAGCCCAGACTCAGAGGAACCAGGCCCCAGAGTATCTATCTCAAGAAGTTTCCAGGGAATGCTTCAGCAGCAAAGAAGAGAACTAACATTTCACAGTGATGGACTTTGGGGACTGGACTTCCTGAACATTGAGGAACTATGTGGGAACTAACTTGCCTCTAACTTATCAAGGGTGTATTTGAGCTTGAAAAGTTTGGTGTGCAGCTTTTCAGTAGACAGGAACAATTGCAACACATAATCTTTAGGAGAAGAAGAAGGAGGCACTGTGATTTCTTTCTAGTATCTTCTCTATTCTGGGAGAAAGATTCTCTCAGCAGTAAGTCATGAATAGCTCTTCATGTCTCCATTTCCTCATCAGAAAATGACATGTTAACGGAGGATGGGGGAGGCGATTTTTTCCCAGGCAAGTTTGGCTCTAGAATTATTTGAGGTCGTGAACCCACTTATGAAAATAAATGACTAGTGGTTCTTCCTTAACATAGTTGGGTTAAGTAGAGAAATTAATTTTTGGTAGAAATAGCCTTCTTATTTGGAAGAAGAGCTGTCAAGATGCTGGGAAACAGAACCTTCTAGCCCTCTCTATGCATGTATATGTATCTATATACTTGCATATACAAATACATATGGAGATTTGTTAAAAGTTATTGGCTTATGTGACTATACAGACTGAGAAATCCCACGATACGCTGTCTGTAATCTGAAGTCAAGGAAAACCTGCAGTCCGAGAGTCACAGAGTAATTGTGCAAGTTCCTTTATGAGTCTAAAGGCCTGAGAATAAGAGTGTAGAAAGCAGAAGACTGATATCTTAGCTCCAGCAAATTCTCTTCCGAGCCTTAGCAGATTATATGATACCCATCCACCTAGGAAGGGCCTCGCTTTGCTTACCTTCCCCACCTGCTGTAATGTCTTTCCAGACACAGACCGGGAACAACAGCTCGGGTAGCTGTCCGGGAATCCCACAGCCCAGGCCCACTGACGTGTGAAGTTAATCATAGCAGTAATCCAGCCTGCTTGCCGCTTCCGTCTGAGGTGTGGAAGCTGGAGGACGCTGATCTGACCCATAAGTTCTAAACTGACATTCTGGAGATGTGATTAGAGGTAGGTCTTCGTCTCAGAGAGATCATCTGCAGTTTTCAGGAGCTAAGCTGCTGTGAAAATGATCATCTCTGAAAGCAAGAAGGTTGGCTTGAGGGAGGTGGCTACATATACTACTTTGTAGCTCTGTGACCTTTGGAGAGTTATTAATTTCCCTGAAGCACATTTACTTCATCTGTTAAGCGAAGAATTTGGCCACAGTTTACAGACTTGTCACGAAGGTGTCTGATACTTGAAGATGCTCAACATTTATTAGTTCTGCATCACTTTCTATCTCTTCATCCTCATTTTCCCTTCATTATAGCCACTGAAATGCTTATTCTAACTTCATGCCTTGGGTCCTAAAAATTGTGGTTGGGAGTCCCTGACTCAGAGCTGCAATGTAGCCCACTGTCTCCTCTCTCTACTCTCCCATCCCCCACCACGACAGCATTTGAACAGAAGTGGCCTGCCTTGGGCCTCAACCATTTAGGATAACCACTAAGGATAGTACTATTAAGGACAAAACAGATCTCATGATCTCCTTTATCTCAAATTTGAATAAATAAAGAGAAATACTGTCTCATGGATTTCTAGTATTCAGAAATGATTTTTATCAGTGTGTTTTTCAATATGTACAACATGAAACTAAGCAAACTCCATATGGCTACAGTTTTGAAGACGTTAAATCAGTTTTAAATTAAATGAAAGAAAGTATAAGAATAGTAAAATTTATGGGCTGGAGAGGTGGCTCAGGGGTTAAGTCTCTGCCTTGAAAGCTGAAGGTCCTAAGTTTGCATCCTGGATTCCATATTAAAAAAAAAACAGCCAGCAGGCTGAGTCCTGAACTCTCAGAGGGTGGTTTGGCGGTCACACAAAAGGATGCTGGGGGGAGAGATGGGAGGGAGTAAGGGACAGGCATTGGGACAGGGGGAGGGAAAGAGGTTTGAAAGAAAGGGGGGAGAGTGCAATGGGGGTGACTGGGGAGAGGAGGAAGAAAGGAGAGGACAGGTGCTACCTATTGAGCTTGCATGATGGGGAACAAAATAAAATGTGGCAGAAAAAAATAGAGCCAGGTGGAAATGCCTGGGAAGGCGGAACCTGGGAAATTTCAGAGCAAAGTAGAGGATATAGAGAAATCCAGGGTGACTCCTGATATCACCCTTGGACCTACACAGGTACATACAGTACCCTCTGATACACACAGACACACAAACACACACAAAAGAGACACACGAAAGATGCACACATGCAGAGACACACAGATACACACACAAAAAAAGATGTTAAAATTTAAATGAGCATTGAATTTATATGACAAATGCTACTGGTTTGATGAAGCTAAATGGTGATTCTATACTTGGTAAGGTATGTTTACAGTACTGTGTCATCTAAATATCAAGTTCCCTTACCATTCTTATTAACTCTTTGCATAATGTGCTGTGCTAGAATTTGGTCTTCACTTAGTAGATAATGATTACAGTATATACAAATCTGCCTGCCTCTCTTAATAATTGAAAATAAGTTAATGCTGTTCCACAACACACTGCCATGTATATAACATTTATTATATCATAGGCATCATTCTGATAATTTACTTCTCTCCAAGTTGCAGATGAGGCAACTGAACTGCAGGAAGGCCAAGTGATTTTTTTTCCAAGTCACACATATTGCAGATTTGGAATTCCCACCCAAGTACCCTGAATCCTTACTTGTAACAAACCTCTCAAATCAACTGTAAGTGCAACAGAAAGTAAACATGGGCATTGAAAATATGCGGTAGTTTTCCGCCAAAGTTCTCCATGGTCGTGGAAATCAGAGTATGCCTATATATTTTCAAGTGCTATAAAAATACACATTCATTTTTCTAATTTCCATGGAGACCTCCAGGAATCCTGAGAATACATGAGACTTTGCAGAATCTGCTGTACAAAAAATTAAACAGAATAGACAGTAGACAAGGGCCTTTAGGAGAGGTAAAAACCCAGTTGGGATAGCATATCCTCACAATCTGCTTTTTTTCTTTGGCTCTTTGTATCTGAGAATCCATGATTGACAGCAGTATCTTCTATCAAATTATTTCCAGTCAAGGGTAAGTGACTACTTAACACCACTAAGAAAAATAATCTCCAACTAATCACAGATAGGAATGGTAACAACTGAAACCACAAAACTTTGTTTTTATTTATCACAAATCACAGATGGTGACTTTGAGCTCATTGAATGACTTTAATCACCCTAACATTATAACTATAAACCTTTTCTATGGAATCATAAGAGGAAATGTTTGCAGCTTCAGGCTCTGAACTGCCAAAGAGTCAATAATTTTTAAAGGAGAAACAAAAATATGGAGAAAAATAAAACATGAACAAGGAAAGGCAAATCACAGAGGAAAGAAAAAACTCAACGCATGTAATCAGACAGGATATTTGCATTCAGAATATTTAAAGAGTATTTGCAACTCTAGGACAATGGGCAAAATATTTGTCCCACCATTCCTTCTAAGAATATGCTTAACTGTTCAGTAAAATGTCATGTTTGAGGGTTAATGGTGAATGGAAGAGGACGATTTCCTCGTGGTATACCCACTGATGTATGTGATTCATGCTCCAGCAAATGCTTAGTTAGGCACATGTCATCAGAGCCTGCCCAAGGCACACCATCTGGATTCTGCTCCTCCCAATGCCAAGGCTCTGCTCTTCATCAGTGGAGTGCAAGGCTCCTATTGCATGGAGGGGCGGGGACAAAGAAGCCCTGCTCTGACACGGCATGGCTGGGATGAAGATGAAGTCCAGAGGACCATACAGGTGAAAAGACACGAAAATAGGAGGGAGACTGCAGGAGGAAAAGGAGGGGAGATGGGATTGGAGATTAATGTGTGAAAAAATTATAAATATATAGTATTCGTGAATGAAATGCTCAAAGAATAAAGAAAAAAGGGAAGGAGACTAGCTTAGTGGACACCTTGAAGTTTTCAATGTGGCTTTGTAAGCAAGGTTTATCAGAATAGGATTAAACATGATTTTAAAAAAGAAAAAAAAAAGGTGTGATATAAAAAAAAGTAAAAAAAAAATGAGATGAGTTGTTGTCCAATTTTTTGTGTGTGTTTCTTTGTATGTGTGCTTATGTGTATCAGAGGCCACCATGTATCTATGGAGGCCAAGGGTAACTTTGGGAACCAACCTGGATTGCTTCTACCTCCTATATGCTTTGCTCTGGAGTTTCCCAGGCTCCACTTTCCAAGATCAGAAGTAGAGGCTGCTGCCATTTCCATGGCAGTTTTACATGGATCTGGGATCTGAACTCAGGACCTTCTGCTTGCAAGACAGAGCCATCTTCCTAGCCCAATCATCCATTATTATTAAGGCACTACCAAGAGATCATTCCATTCCATAGGGATGGCAAGGACATGACTGACTGTAGTTCTCATTTCTTTTAATGGAAAAGTAAAATCTAAGCAATGTAAAAAGATAACATTGATGACAAATTAAAACTCTTAAAAAGTTCAACAGATTTTTTTATTTCCCTTTTTCCTTAAAAAAGGACAAATGATTACAGTAAATGTATATTCCAATTATGTTCCTAAGTATTTATTCACAAATTATGACAGATAGACACACAAAGACTATTATGTAAATATTCACAACCCCAAACTGGAAATAAATTAAATGCCCACAAATGAGTGAATAATTAGGCCAACTGTGGTTATCCATAGTCTATAATATAATTCAGCAAAAAAGAAATAAACCACTGTATAGTTAGGCAAAGGTGTCAACTTGACAGTTGAGGGTTTGAGCTCTGGGCACATTTGTAGAGAATTAATGGTTGAATTAAGCCCAGAGCAAACCTGCAAGAGATTGTCTAGTTGATGGGGCAGGCCCAGCCCATGGTGGGTGGGACTAAGCCCTGAACAGGTGAATAAAACACTGAGAGCTGGTTGAGGAAGTCGGCATCCTTCTGTTCACTTGGCCAGACATGATGGTCTGGCAAGTAAGGATTGTCCATATCTCAGCTGTTATGCAGCGATGGTGTGGCCAGTTCCCTCAGCCCTGGTGTTGGTGTGTGCTCTCCCATCAAGCTGTAACCAGTAATCGTAATCGTAAGAAACAATAAAACCCTTGTTCCCTTAAGCCATTTGATGATAATTTACCAGCAACCATGCAGGCAAACTGCAACAACCACCAATGTGCAGAAGGTGAATGAATGTCAAGAACAGGCTGAAAGAAGCTACACATAAAGGAATGCATACTGCACAGTCCTATGATATGCAACTTTTAGAAGAGACAAGGCTCATCTTTTGAGACAGAAGAGTTTCGCTCACAGCTGGCAAATAAAGATTGACTGCAAGAGGGCATGAAAGATTTCTAGGGTTATAAAAGAGTTTTATGTTTTGATTGCAGTTTATTTACATTGATACATACATTCACTAAGCAAAACTTATTGAACTACAATTAAAATAGTTGTATTTAAATTGTTTTTGTGTTTAAATTATTCTTGAATAAACTTGATTTTGAAAGTTAGAACGAGGGCTAGGGAACAGCTCATTTGGTAAAATGCTTGCTACACTAAACATGAGTTTAAGCAGCAAAACCCACATAAAAAAGCCAGGCATGTTGGTAAGTACCTGTAACCCAACCTGGGGAGGTGGAGACAGGTGGGCCCCTGGAGCTCAATGGCCATCTGGCCCAGTGTAAGGCTGAGTTCCAGGTTCAGTGAGGGTCCCTGTTCCAAAAACAAGGTGGCGGCACCTGAGAAACAATACCCAAGATTATCTTCAAGCTTCCACATGTACATACATACACATCACACACATACACACACACACACACACACACACACACACACACACACACACACACACATACTGTAAAAGGAATTTTAAAAGGTTAGTGAAGTTTGAATGGATATAAGATACCGTATTGGTTTGTTTGAGCTACACAATGAAGTACAAAATGATGTACACACCAAGTACTTTAAATGAGAGGGATTTATTTCCTTGGAATATGGGGTCTAAAACTTGATAAAATGTTAAAAGGTTGTTTTCTTCTGAGGCCTTTTTCTTCAAGTTATTGATGGTTGCTACCCCCTTCTTCTTATGCAGATGCTAGTAATATTGCAGTAAGTCCCACTGTAATGACTTAATTTGACCTTAATTACCTGTTTCAAAGCCCTGTCTCCCAGGACGGTCAAATTCTGAGACTCTGAGGAGCTCCAATCCATCAATTTTGAGGAGACAGAAGTCCATGACACTCATATGACCTGGCAGGGGAGAAGAAGAGTTGTAATGGAAAGAGGAAGAGGATGGAATTGGGGATTAAGGTGTGAAAAAGTTTTATGTTCACTACATTTATGTATGAGATGAGAAAAGAAGAAGAAGAAAACATATATTAAAAGAAGTCATATGGGGGCTGGAGAGATGGCTCAGGAGTTAAACCTGTACCTTGCAAAAAGAAGGTCCTGACCTGATCCCACGAAAAAACGCCAGGTGGAAATGGCAGCAGCCTGTACTTCCAGGTCTGGAAGGCAGAGCCTGGGAAACTCTAGAGCAAAGCAAAAAGGAAATAGCACCAGGGTAATTTCTGAAGTCATCCTTGGGCTTCCATAGGCACACACAGTGCTCTCTCATTCACACAGACACACAGTCACACAAACAGACAGGTACACAGACACACAGACACAGAGATACACACATAAAAATAAAAATTAAATTAAAACCTCATATGACCAAAACTTATCTTCATTTAATAAACTTACAGATGTTATAATATTGATGAGACTAATCTGGGACTCTACAGAATTCTTATAGAATTGTTACTTTCAAAATCCTTGTCTTCGGTCTGTACTGGTCAGAAAGAGAAGAAAGGAGCTGATTCGATGTAGGGAGATTGACAGGAGGCAGATGCGGTTGCTCGAGAGGCAATACAGGAAGTGAACACAAACATTTTTACTTGGAGTAAATCATCTGGATCCTCTGTCATTTAGATTTTGAGAGTTTAGGAATAAACTTTCTGTTATTAGAATTGAAAGGTAGTTATTTGCAGAAGACCACACTCCCTTTCTGAACCAACCTTCTTAGGTGCTTAAGACCGATACAAGAGTAACAACTCCTTGAAGTATTTCTTTTTTTAATCCCTCCCCAAAAGGAATCAAAAAGGCTATACTTACGTTTCATGACATAAATAGAGCTCTTCAAAAAGGTGTTTCTTTTTCAAGAGAAATAATGTGAAGATAAAAATCACCTCAGATGTCAAGTGGAAGACACAATGAGTTGATTTCCTGTGACCACATGAGACTGGGAGAAAGAGGGGCAGCATCTAAGGGATGAAAATGGGACATGGAAGATCTCCCTTCTCTTGATAGTTTCTCCACAAAGAATATAGATGACTTCACCCTCAGAGAAGAGTAGTTTGGACCAAGCCTTACCTTTACAGCAAAGGTTAAGCAACAACGAACTCTACCTTTAGCAATGGACTCATTAGCAAAAGCTTTTCTTAAACATGCTATTTAAGACCAATTAAGATTACTCAGCTAGTGACACCATTCCCTTGACTCCTTAGAAAGAACATTAGCAAACATGGGCCATATATATATAGGCTAGTGAATTCCTACTTCCTCATAGCTACATGGATATGAAGGGGAAAAAAATCACTCTACTTACAGGCATGACAAAGACACAGAAAGAATCGTGTGATTTTATCGTATGATGTTTTTTCCATAACATCATATCCACACAACTATGAGGACATACGAATACACTAGCCTACATATCCATGTTTGCTAATGCTCTAAGCATCTGTTTCAGTAAGGTCAGTACCTGTGTAACTGCCTGACTCGACATGCTTAAATCCTTTATCATCATGTTCTTTACCCCAGGAAAGGCACGAACAACTGACCAAAGAAATGATTCCATCCAAATCTAGCTTGCATTCAGGTGTCAACCTGACAGTTGCAGGCTGTTTGGGGCACAGCTGCAAAGAATTGACAGTTAAGGCAAGTCCTTGAATGAGTTTGCAGGTGACTGTATAATTAGTATGGAAGTCCCAGTCCATAGTGGGTGGTGCTTTCCAATGGTGGACCAGATAAAAAGAACTGCAAGGGGGAGGGACTTGCTCTTCCCTTGACCTGTATGGACTAGCTGTGTGAGTCCACTATCGGTGCGTTGTTGTCTCCTTTGCTGCTGCTGCCAATGCTGCTGCTGACATCAGAGCCCAGCCCCTCTGGATTCCCCACCGTTCTCACTGTTCTTGCGGCTGTTCGAGCCTAGTCTCATGGGCCTTGCTGCTGCCATCTTCCTCGATGACATTGGAGCCCAGCATTTTCGACTTGACTGCCATTCATGGATGACATTGGAAACCAACTACTTCAGCCCTCCAGTGTAACTGAGGCTCCAGATTTTACCGGGATCCATCTGTCTTATGTACTGTACTGGTCAGAAAGAGTCTTATTCAGCCCAAGAACTGAGTAGCTACAGGTGGCTACTGTTGGAGAACACTGGTTTTATTTTGTGATTTAATTTTATAAATTTATATATATATATATATATATAATTTCTCTAAATTAAAAATATATATCAAATCTGTCTGTTCTGTTCCTCTAGAAAACCCTGATTAATACACTTGGTGAACCAGTGAATTAACTTGCATGGCTTGGGCTGGAGAGGTGGCTCAGGGGTTAAGCCTCCGCCTTGCAGGCGAAAGGTCCTGAGTTCGGATCCCAGATCCCACGTATAGACGCCAGGCGGAAGCGGGGGCGGCCTGCGCTTCTGGTCCTGGTAGGGCGGAGCCTGTGAATCCTGGGGCAGAAGGAGGTGGAGGTGTCCATGGTGGTTCGCGAATTCGTCCGTGGTTCTACACACACACAGACACACAGACACACACACACACACACACACACACACACACACACACACACACATGCGCACAGTTGAATAAATAATAATAAAAATAAATTAAAAAAAAAACAAACTTGCATGGCTTAAAGGAGCCTGGGTCAATTAACAGAAGCTGTATCACTGTAAGGCTGACCCCACACTTTAAATACGAATGCCCAATAATATAATTACCCAAATGGATAAGACATCGGAAGTCAGTTTCCATAACATCATATATCCACACAACTATCAGGACATACGAATACACTAGCCTACATATCCATGTTTGCTAATGCTCTAAGCATCTGTTTGAGTAAGGTGTAACTGTGTAACTGCCTGACTCCACATGCTTAAATCCTTTATCATCATGTTCTTTAGAATGTTTTTTTTTTTTTCTTTCTGGGCTTTCTGATGTGATGTAGATTATCTATTTGATAAGATCTTGGATCATCCAGGAAACAAGCCTCAGAATGTGCCTGTGAAGGAATGTCATTATCATAGCCCCTACTAATGTCTGCGAGGGATGATCTAGGTTGGGTTAATTGGGATATCCACCTTGCGGTGTGGTACCTTCCATGGGCTAGAGTCCTCAGCTGCATAAAAAGTAGGAAGCAAGTGTGGTGCACCAGCATTCATAGCTCTCTCTCTCCTGATTGTGGATGTCATGTGACTTGGCTTCTCAGTTTCCAGCCATTAAGACTTCCCTCCCACAATGGACTGTATCCTCAAATTATGTGTCAAAACAGGCTCTTCCTTTCTGAAGTGGCTTCTGCAGGTGTTGCTGCTGCAACAAGAGAAGCAATTGATATCCTGATGCTTCCTTCAAATTCACCTCTTCATTAATGAGCTTGCTATTGTCCCTCTTAGATTCAGTATAATGTAGTTTCCATCTCCATCTGAATACCTTTCTGAATGACCCATTGGAATATCGGGCAACATGCACTGTAGTTACTTGGTCCCCAAGAAGTTTTTGCTTAGATGGTCATTCAATGTAGAAAACAAAATGGAAGTTGCAACAGGATATTTATGCTCCTCACCTAACACCCCAAACCCTTTGTTTAGAGTAGATTCCCATACTCCTGCCAGAAAACCAGATTCTGACCTTTTCATGAGCGGCTATTCAACATCCCTATTGTGCATTCCCCTTTGCACTCACTGTTTAACTACCTGTTTGCCTTAGGCCTGTGTGGACTGGAGGCATGATGCCTAGCTGCCTGGTTGTTCTCATCATAAAAAAGAAAAGGTTTAAAGAGAGTATTCCACCAAGTGATGCTACTTCCAAGAGGCATGCTCTGCTAATGAGCTCAGAGCTGGAGATGGGGGCCACATCTCCTCAGGCATCTTCCTCCTCCCCTGGGCAAGAGAACCACAGCAGCCTGTGGGCTATACATCCATGTTATATAGATGGGGAACCACAGGCTTCGAGACACTGGAGATCAGAGAGATTTTGTGAATGAGGCTTTCAAACATGGCTGGCTTACTTCCCGCCTGGTTTTTACAATGAGGAGGATTTATGTCCTGGCTTTTCCTGTCAGAGGCCCCCAGAGTCACAAGATGATGATGAGTCTAATCCCCAGGGATTTGGGTGTGAAGACAGGATGGCTTTGGCTGCCTTCCCTCTCCCCTCGCACCTCTGCCTCATGGTGAAAGCTGTGTTCCATAGTGAGGCCAGATTCAAAACTGTGGGCTGCACCTGGTTGTAAAAACCAGCCTCAGAGAAATCTGCCTGATTATGGGTTTTAAGAAATGACCTTCCTGTGGTTCTGGCTCTCAGCTGAAAACAAAACCCACAAGTTAGTGCTTCAAAATTCTTTGTGGTCTTTCGATTGCAAACACTGAGATAATCCTTGGTGAGAAAGCTCACAGTCTTCACTTAAATTGCCTAGAACGGAGCCTGTTTCATTGTAGGTACTAACTGGAGAAACTTGGAGTTCAAAGAGCCAGAATGGTGTGTCCTGAAAGATGAGAAAGGAAGCTATGAAGACCTCTGTTACGAGGAGGGAATCCAACAGCATTCAGTTATTTGAAAACTTTGAAAAAATATATTTTTAATGAACATGCGAAATATCCATATCATTATGGCATTTTTCAAACATGCTTTGCTTTTGTGGTTCCTCCTCATCTTTTCCCTTCCCCTGCTTATACTCTTCCTTCCTAGTGGCTGCTGTCTGTTTCCCGTCACCCGTGTTCTCTTTTCCTCTCTCCTTCCTCAACACCTCTTTCCCCAACTCATGATCCATGTTCCAGTTTTATGATATCCACGTGTTCTGACATGAAGATTGTTTCCCTCCTTTCTTCCTCTGCTACCAGTTCTTTATTGAAGGCTGCAAGAGTCTGGCGCCCAGACCATCGCTTTATTCTTCTATGCATCTGTCTTCTCACAGCACTGTCAGCTTCTGCTATCATCCCAGTGTGTCCATCCAGTTGCAGCCAAAGTGATGTTTGTGAAATACTAGGTTAATACTCCTGGTTCTTTGGCAATCTTCCGATGGCTTTCTATTTCCCACCACAGTCTTAAAACCCAGCTGTGCAGACTCCCAATTTTAATGCTTCATTCTCGTGAATGATTGGGTGTGCTACTTCATGGAGTCCTTTTGCTCCTTTCTCTGAGGTAATAGATTGCCAGAGCTGCAGGCAGAGTACCTCGCCTAACAAAAGGAATTTGCCTATCTGTATGTTTGGTTGTGTGTTTGTTAGATAAACATTAGGAGGATATGATATCTGAATTGTTTTGAAGAAAAGTATTTGGCTATTTCCTCCCAGGAACATTCGACGATGAAACACAACTGCCTTGGAGAATAAAAATCACACTTTTCATATGAGACTTTTCAAGACTGGTCCCCTGATGACTTCTTTAGTTCCATCTCCCACTTATTGTCAATTAACCAATCCCCGGTGCCCCCATCCACTCTTTATGCTAATTACTGTGAAGTAGACCACCCCTTATACTAGATCATTTCTTGCCTATCTGCTTTGCATCCCTCAGAATTAAAGTCATCTATTCTCTCTGTTGTAACCAACATGCTCGCCTGCTCAATTAGACTGCGCACTATAAATGTTCTACATGGTTTAGCCTCTTTAATCACCAGAATAATGCTACAAGGTATCAGAATGATTGAGTCCAATGTTAAAAAAATGAAACCAAGGTTCAAATGTTAAGAACTTGCTTTAGTCTAGAAAGCAGGTAGGGATGGAGCCAGGCATTAGATACATGAAGTTCTCTTTTGATGGCCTGTATTTAACCTGGTGACAGCTACCTACCCTGTGGTGGCAAGCTTCTATTCATTCTTCTATACTCCATTCATGCACCACGTCCTCTGATCTTTTCAGAGAACATTGGCCCTATCTTTTCTTGGGTCCCATTAAACCCCACACATAAGCCCTAGTGCAGCTTTTCATTTTGATGTAGAGGGTCAAATCCATGGCCAAAAACATACTAGGCAGGTGCTCTACCACTGAATTATTCCCCACAGTCCAAATTTGTGTACAGCTCTTCTAGAATGGTCCTACCTCCTTTACAGTTTCACCTATATGCCTCTAGTATCTAGGCTGGTATATCATAGATGCTCAATAAAAGTCATGTTGAGTGCAATCATATCCTTCCATGAATCATTTCCTCTTTTAGCCTCAGCTTTGTGAATCATCTCTGACTCTCCGTTATCCTCAGCATCCCTTTTCCGGAATACGTTTTTAGCTGTAGAGAACACCAGGACAATCTTTACAGCAAGGGAAGGGACATTGAGTTTCAACCCTGGTTACATTAGCAATGTCTAGGTGGATACCTGGGTTGCTGAGGGCAGCTTTATCCAACTTCACAAATATATATCTTTTCATTATGACATCAGTGACACATTTTGTATTTTGCCTTACACTCCCAAAGAAGCTGCTCCTGGACTGACTCTCAAATTCCTGTTCTACTTACCTATTGCTACAAAATAAACTAAGTTAACTCTCATTCATTCATTTCTTTTGTTCACGAATCATGAATCTTTGAAGCCAGGTTTGGCCACTCTCTTTGATCTCTCATGCGTAGGGGATCAATTGAAAGAGGAAGGCCCAAGGGGGGCACTTTCCGGAGCTGGGCAGGCCTTTCTCAACTCACACGGTCTCAGGACCTTGCCAGGGAATCTTTCCATGGGTGCTTTCTAACTGAGGGCTTAGGGAATAGGCTGCTCACAGGGCAGTTAGCTTCCTTGAAGCGAGTGCTGCATAATTCCTAAGAAGAAGCTCCAAGCTCTCTTATTGGCTGTTTAGAATTTTAGTACAGAATTTAGTGTGCTCCTGTGGAATACCAAGGACGACCTCAAGAATCATCATGGATTGTTTCAACCTCCTCTTTGCTTCACCCTGGGATTTCCCAAGCTCTGCCCATCAGGTTTCCAATTAGCATTTTTAAATGGGTCCTGGGATCCAAACTCAGGTCCTTTTGCTTGTGAGGCAAACAGGAGATTCAAGTATAAAAGTGCAGGAATGAATACCATGAGCCTAGGAAAGAGAAGTTCAATGATTAACTCCTCCCCAAAGCTTCGTGGGCAATGATGGGATTGGCTTAGCAAGCAAAAGAACCTGTTCACAAACCCGGTGACCTGAGTTCATTCCCTAGAGCACTCGTGGTTGGAAGAGAGAACAGATTGCCAAAAGTTGTCTCTGGGGTTTGGGGAAATTGCTCCATGATTAAAACCTTTGCTTCACGAGCAGAAAGACCTGAGTTCAGACCCAGAGATCAGAAAAAGGTCACGCAGACATTGCAGCAGCCTGTAATTCCAGCCCTGGAAGGCAGAGCTTGAGAAAACCCAGAACATCAATCAATCATTAATCAATCAAGTGTAAGAGAAATCCAGGGTGATTACTGATGTCACCCTTGGACCTCCATGGGCACACACACTCAAGTGTTCTCTGGTACACATTCTCTCACATACATGTGTCCAACATGCAGGCCCCCAAAAAGTTGTTTTCTGACTTCCTTTTTCTCAGGCTCTCTCTCTCAAATAAATGAAATATTTACAATTTTTCTTGGGTATATATTATTTCTGAGAATTTTTCCCCCAATCATACAAACTTAATAGATACCCCAGTCCCCTCCCTCCACCCCTCCCCAGTCCCCCTTGTACCCTCCCTTCTTTTCCCCTTCCTTTCACCCCCGTCCCTCCCTTTCTCCCAGTGCCCCCTCTTCTCCCCTCCCATTCCCTGGAGCATCCTTTAGTATGAATGTCAAACTTCCCTCTGTGTCCTCCACTCTAGTGAGGTGTTAGGACTCAGTGGCATTGCCTAGAGCCCTTTCTTGGGCTCCCCTTTAGTAGGGAACACTATTATGACTGTTAATTCCTTGCCTTTAAGGATCTTAGTGCCTGTGATCCATGCTAGACTTTAGGGGGTCATTGACATGTCAGTCATTGCACAGGTCATGCAAAGTCCGATTATGGCTACACAGCCCTAACTTGTGTGGAGTAGCTTGCATATCGTTGCTCCTCCCCATCTTTAGGCTTTTACAATCTTACCTCCCCCTCTTCCACAAATTTCCCTGGGCTTTAGGATGGGGAGAAATTTGGCTGGTCTTGTTCCAGGTGATTAATGTAGGGTCTCTGATGTTCTGAAATATGGTTTGTTGTTGTTTTCAGTTTTTGCTGTTCCTACACTGCTCTTGGCTCCATCCCGATTGGTATTGGAGGTCACCTCCTAACCAGAGATAAAAAGCTGTTTAAATAGAGTCTTACTATAGGAATAGATTCAAAGGTAGATGGAATAGGAGTAGGAGACCACAGTGAGGGGGGTGATCTCCCATTTACAGATGGTTGCCATCTATCTGCCAGACTCTAAGAAGGTTTTATCTGTTATTTAATTTTCCTGATAAAAAGCTGGGAACTAAGGCTAAAAAGCATGAGCAAATAGTGGAAAACTGGGTCAAACTATGCACATTCTGAGAGTTAACCTTGTTTCCTCCCATCCCTATCCTTAGTGCTAGGGATTGAATCCAGAGCCTCATGCATGTCAGACAAATGTTCTGCCATTGCCTGCTTCCCTGTCCTCCCTAGGACCTAGGTCCTGGCTTACCCGGTGAATTAGTAGATGCTGGGAATACCTCCTGAGCACCTTTCTCTCCATCCTGTTCTCATCTGTTTGGTTCCCACTGAGCATCTTACCCAGAGCCTGGATGACCCATGTCAAAGTTCCTGGTGTGTTGCAGACACCTTTGGAGAGGTGATGAATTAGCAAGTGGATGAATCACAGGTACTTACCTACCAGGGTCTATGAGGTAAAAACAGGACTTTGAAGTCAGGAAAACCTAGGTCACAGTCTCAGTTCTGTGTTTGAAGGATTTTAGACTTCACGACAATGATATTCTAATGTGCAATAGATAAAAATAACACATGAGCAAAATCACCTTTGAAAATCTTCTAAAGGCTGGAGAGACGGCTCAGTGAGCAAGAGCACTTGCTGCACAAGCCTGAGGACCACAATTCAACTCTTCAGAGCCCATATGAATTTTTTATTATTATTTATTCAACTGTGCGTATGTGCGTGTATATGTGCGTGTGTATGTGTGCGCGCGTGTGTGTGAGTGTGTGTGTGTATCTGTAGAACCACGGACGAATTTGCGAACCACCACGGACCGCTTCCACCTCCTTCTGCCCCGGGATTCACAGGCTCCACCCTACCAGGAGCAGAAGTGCAGACCGCCCCCGCTTCCGCCTGGCATCTATACGTGGGATCTGGGATCTGAACTCAGGACCTTCCGCCTGCAAGGCGGAGGCTTAACCCCTGAGCCACCTCTCCAGCCCCAGAACCCATATGAAAAATCACATGTCTAGGCTAGCGCTATGGGGCTAGAGACACGAGGCTCTAGGTTCACTGGTTGCCATCCTAGCTCAAGGCTCAGTAAAATCGAATAAAAAAGGCACTTGACATCCTCCTCCAATCTTTGTGAGCATGGGCACTGATACATGTGCCCATGCATGCATGTGAATATAACACACACACACACACACACACACACACACACAATCATCAGCACAAATAAAATCTTTGTAAAGATGTTTCCAGCAACACTAATATAGCCAGTGTGTGTTCTACACACAGATTTTGATTTGTACAGCTGACTTGCATTTAGGAAACATGTAGCCAGAAAAGTATCAGTATCAACTTGTGGCCTTGGCATTATTTTCAGTCTTGGTAGCACACAAGAATGGTGGGAACTCCTGAACTGACATCAAACTCATATTCCTAAACACAAGCTTTTTGGTTGAGTCATGGGCACATGCATGCTCTATACCACTTGCACTTTATATATCTGTGATACCAATATACTAAATGTAAAGTATATTTAATAATATTGTTTTAATATTAACACAGGTGTTTATTATTTTAAAAACAGTTTGGCTTGAATTCCTATGAATTGAATGCTTATAGAAGTCTCAAGCTTGTCTTTCAAGTGACGACTTCTCTGGTTCATAATAAACAAAAAAAAATGAAGAAAGGAATCTATAAGAAAGACAAAAGAAACTAGTGGGACAACAGAGAAGAGGCGTGCTGTGTCCACGTACGTGCTGCTTTGCACAAAATACCTCTGGGAATTCTCTCCTGTTCTCTGCATTTAATTAGCTAAATGCTCTCTCAGTGTTAATATGTTCCAGGCACTATTTTAAATACTTTATGACTATGACCTCACTCAATCTTCCTAATGTCCCTACAATCATATTCTTATTTTTTCCTGTTTATGTACTTATGATATACATGCACATGGATAGACACGTTCATATATGCATGTGCCTACATGCATACAGACATGCCTACAGACATGTGTGTGCACATGAATGTGGAATATGATACTGGGAATTGTCTTCAATTGTCCTTCTATCTTATTCTTTGGGGGAAGCGTCTCTCAATCAAAACCAGATCTCTCTGACTGGGTTCATCTTGTTGCCGATCCTGCTTTGAGGCTGCTTAGTCTCTGCCCTTCAAGGCTCTGCTTCTTGTGTTGATATCCTGGAGTAAAGAGTTCACCTTAGTTAAGCCAAGTACTTCGCATATTTTCTAGAGGATAGATTTCATTTATGAAGCAGCTGCTAGCTACTGAGGTATTTCACTGATCATGGGAAATATTAGTCCATGGTATAAAGTGTAAACTCTACATTTTGTTAAGAAATATTCCCTTGTTTTATGCGCCCTCTCAACATCAGTTCAGAGCTCAATTTCCTGGTCCCTGCCTCACTGATTTTGCTACTTGGAATTTGTGATACTTTTCCTTTCTCTGATTGATGTCTTTGTCTCTGCCATTTCCACTACTGGCATATCTCTCCTTTCTCTCTCTTCTGGTAAGTTCTTAATTTCTTCTTAGTTCTTAATTTCTAATGAAGAAAAAAAAAGCATGTCATTTTATTAATTTATTGTCATTCATTCATATATCAATACAATATTATTTTTAAGAAATCTTAGTATAATTCTAAAAACATTCACATACATATGATAAGATATTTTATATTCCTAACTAAATTACATACTTGACATATATAAACCAATAAGGAATACCAATTTGAGAATTCAGGACATTTATTTTTCTGCATGGAGATTTAACTACCATACAATACATACACATACACAAAGCAAATCCACAAAGCAATAACGTATAATAGGTAAAGATACTAAAGCGTATTTAAAATACCTATAAACAAGCTTTTTTGTTTCTTTCAGGCAACAGAATAGTTTTGGTCCTTGACATCATCTCCCTCGCCTAGCACCAGATGCAAGGACTTTTAGTAATTCTTAATTTTTGTAAATGCAACTCCAATGTTCCCTCTTGCCTGCTGCTATTTCTTCTTTGCACAGTGAGATGAATACTTAACTCCCCTCCTTCAGCTCCGCATGGGTTTCCGTTCATTCTGCTGCTTCCTTTAAGTCCATTCCATTTACTATCATTTCCTTTACCTTATCCTTACATTTGGGAGCTACATAATTGTTTGTGTATCATATATCAGAATCTGTTAACTGGCACACATGATTTTTCTGCTTTATGCTTCATAAAGACTTTATGAAGTAGATGTTGTAAGTATTGCTTGCATATTAGAGAGGATGTTTGAGGTTCAAGTTACCCAGTTCATCATTGGGTAGAGCTAAGATTTGAATACGGACCTTGAGAAACAATTTTACACATTGCAGTTCTCTATGTTTGTCTTCTTCCCTGAACTGTGGTGCTTCCAAGGGCATAAACACTTCTTAATGAGTTCTCTGCCCTTTCCTCCCAGCATGGGACTTACAAAGAATAAAATAACTCCCAGTGCTTTAAAAATGAGCAACTGGATATGTGAGTAGAGATGACCTAAGCAACCATTTTCTAGCAATAGCAGCTCCTCTCCTCTTTCCTCTACCCTGCGATAGCAGGGAGCATCTTTACCCCACAGCTGCTAGAGATGGCTGCTTTGTGCTTCTGAAAACCTTATGTACTGAAAGGTTACTCCCCTGAGGGGCATTGTGTAGGAACTTTTAAGGGGTAAGGGCTAATGGGAATTTCTTCCATCACTGGAGGCACACTCTTGAGTGGGATTTTAAAACCCAGTCACTTCTTCTTCATCCTCTCCCTCTTCCTTCCTATTCAGGAGAAAAGTCATTTGTTCTTCCAGGGGCTCCCAACATGATGCCTGTTTTCTCCACAGGTCTAAAACAATAGGGCCAGTCAATCTTGGACTATGAGTCAGAATAAACCTTTTCACTTTAATTATCTCAGATATTTCAGTGGAGTAACCAAAGGCTGACTAATAAAACAGCTTTTATCAATGACAGGATGAGTTCTGGTCTGATGTATTTTTCTGACTTTTTTAAAGTTAATATTTATCTAGTACTGCCCACCTAGCAGGCATTGTTCTAAGTGTTTTACAAGCACATTTGTCACAACATCCATGAAGCATACTCTTCTTACCCTCATCTTGTGCTATAAATGATGAAGCAGACATAGAGACATTAAGAAGCATATCCCACTCTCAAAGCAGGGGATGGTTTAACTAGAATTCCAGGCCAGTTTAGACCCAGCGTTCAAGTTCTCACTTATCTTTCAGTACTACATCCTCAACAGATCATACAAAGAGAAAAAGACAATTACTGAACGTTAGAAAACTGGCTTTTCTGTTGTTTTAGAATGCTGATGACCAGTTGCTTGATTTCCTCAGTGACTCAGTTGGTAGATGGGTCATGTTTCCGGAGGATCTCTCTAAGGTGGGTTCACTGCCAGCATCTTTTTCATCTCATGCTCCCATCTACTCCCTTTCCCACCTACTAGCTCGTCATAGACCCTCCATAACTTGAGAGATTCATTAAAAAAAAAAAAAAAAAGCAAAAGGCAAGGCTGGGTAGATAGCTCAACGAAGGACCGGCTTTGCTAGCATGATCTTCCTTATTCTTGCAAAACCTTGAGCATGGTGATATTCTTGTAATCCCAGAACTGATGAATCTGAGAAAAGATGATGACCGAAGGTAACTAACTAGTCATCCTGCCTCATTGGCAAGCTCCAGGCCAATGAGAAACTGCCTCAGAAAACAAGATAGACTTTGGAGAATGCATTTCACAACTCTTTTTCCATCTTCTGGAATTTGTTTTCTTTTTTGCTTCCCCCACTTCTTCTTCAAAGGTTCCTAAGTACTACTCTTAAGTACTTAAGAGTAGTACACATTCCATGCTGAGGATTCATTCCTCAATCTTTACCTATTCTCAGGATCTTTGTAGCCAACTTTCTCTGTATCTACTTCTGGTATAGAAGGGACCTGGCAGAAATGGAGAGGGAAATAAGAAAAGAGAGAGTAAAGTGATCAGAATGTATTATATACATACATAAAGTTATCACAGAGCAAAATTCAGCAATAAATAAAAGTAGGGGGAAATGCGAAAAAATGCTGAGGAACAATGTTTAAGATTGACTGCTGTCACAGTTTGAATGTAAGTTAACTCCCACTGGTTCATGTACTTGAATCCTTGGTTTATACTTGGGAAGGTTCTGGCAACTTAAGGAGGTGGACCCTTGCTGGAGGAAGTTATGTCACAGGGGGTAGGTCTTAAACTAGGTTAATCTTGCCCAGCTTCCAAATTGCTCTTACAGTTTGTAGTTTTGCTTTCTTAGCCTCCTTGATGGATATGACTTAAACTTTCTCCAGCCTGCTGCCAGACATGTCTTTCCTGCCGTCATAGACTGTATCTCTCCTCTGGAACCAAATAGATCTTCCCTTCTTCCTTCAAGTTGCTTGAATTTGAGTCTTGTCTCACATGGCAGAGAGAGTAACTGGTACAACCTCTAACCTCAACATGCATGCATGCACACACATGTACACCTGCACATACATTAATACATACACCAAGAAAAAAATAGAACTCAGCTTTGCAAGTTAATTTTGCAAAAGTGAGTGTGAACAACTCTGCCTCAGTTTGCAAGGAGATTATACTGTAGAAATGAGAGATATAGAAGGTGAACTGTAGATTTGAGAGCCAGGCTGAGACTATAGGCACCTGGGCAATAATTTGACTTATTGTCTAAATAGTGTCTTTTGAGTTTTCTGAGTTTTAATCCAAGGAATGTTTTCTCAGTGCAAAAGAGGCAAATTATTTGTACAGAGAATGGTACAGCAGAGTCATAAGGGGTTACCCTGAGCCTTCTCAGGGGTCTCAAGTCATTGGTGAATAATTCTAGGGAGTCATTACTGAATGACAGATAGGAGCAAAGGTTTCAAACCAGAATATGGAGGTTCAAGTTCTAATTTTGCCCTCATGAGCCACAGGTCTTGGGGTGAGTGGTTTCACTTTTCTATGACTCAGTTTCCTCATCTGTAAAATAATAATGGACACAATGCTATCTATTTCACTGGATTTGAGGATTACAAGCATAGTGTATGTACAATAGTTAGGAGGACCCTGAAATATAGCATATACCAAGTGCTTTATTCAATATTTTATTGTTGGGATTGCTACAGTTAACTAGAACAGTTGCTAGTCAGTGGGGCTACTTAAAAAAGAAGAGATTTTCAGCTTCCAAGATGTCTGCGGTGACTTAGCCTCCTCCAGCTTGGCCAACCAGCCATGCCACCTCTGCTTCAAGAGACTGTAACTTCCCTCTGGAACTGTAAGCTGAATAAACCTCCCTTTCTCCCTTAAGTTACTTGACTTTGGGTGTTCTCTCATAGCAATAGTTAAGAGTAACTGATACAGAAATTGGTACCGGGTGGTGGGGTATTGGTGTGAGCTTAAGAACAGCTGATACCACAATGTGAAGTTGTTTGTAAAGCTTACAGAAGTTGGTACCCAGCAGTATGGCCAATGCTGTGATGTGGCTAGTGTGCCTTTGGAACTGTTTGTTGGGAGAAAAACGGAGAATTTTGGGACTTTGTGCTGGGAAAGTCTTTGCGTCTTGGCGGTTGGGCCAAAGGGGCCTTTCTTGTGAGAGCTCAGAGGATAGCAATGCTGCGAGAGATGCAGGCAGTTGAAGCCCAGCTTGTAATGGTCCAGAGGGGAACAGAGACTATGTTTGCAATTGGATGAGTGACACATGGGGCCATGTGTTGGCTGAGAGTTTAGTGAAGTTTTGCTCTCGTCCTGAAAGCTTGCCTGAAGTTAAGCTGGAGTGCTTGGCGGAGGAAATTTCAAAGCAATGTAGTCTTGACAATGTGATATGGCTACTTTTTAGGTGTCTTCAGAGTTTTGAAAAAGAACAAAGAATCAGGCAGGAAGAAGCAAAAACTGTAAGATCCAATGATGAAAAATACAATGGCAAACTTAAAGAGTTGAACCAAGAAGCAGAGAACAAAATGGCTGTTGAAGAGATTAGCTATTTGAATAATAGGAGAGGTCCTAGCTTGAGGGTAGGATCCTCAAGGAAGGCTCCCACTCATAAGAATGCAAATCCTTTCAGAAGACTGGAGCTAAAGGGTGGAGTTCCAAAGCAACAGTTGGTTTCTCTTACCAAGCAACTGCCCAGGAGTGAAAGAGATGGTCAACATAGATAAGCAGAATCAGCTGTGATTCAAGGGGGCCAGTCTTGGCAAAGTCGTCCACGTGGTTCTGGTTTTAGAGGCATCAGTGATGCAAGAGGGAGGAGATCATGGAGTCTACCTCCAAGATTTCAAAAATTGGCAGAATCCAGGCATCATGAGGCAAGAAGCCTGCAGTTTAGAGGCCCAAGAAGGGCAGTTTGTGCTGTGGAGTTAAAGCCTGGTTTGCCATTGAGAAGTAAAGATGTTAGAGATTCCAGAGACAACGTGGGACACCTGCCAAGGAGAGCTGTATACCCTGGGAGGAGTCAGCTCAAGAGACCAACTTATTCTATGGACAGCTGCATTGGAGGGGTGGAACCAAAGCCCTTTGGAACTGAGATGATTTCAACAAGAGGCTCACCCGCTGGACTTGGAGCTACAAGATTTGGAGTTTGTCCTGCTGGTTTTCAGTCTTCTTATGTACCGATCTTTCCTGGATATGCCCCCATTCCTTCCTTTTGGAATGGGGATGTTTATTCTGTGCCATTGTATGTTAGAAGTATGTAACTTGCATTTTGATTTTACAGGAGGCTTTGGACTTTGGACTTTTGGACTATTGGGACTACCATTGTAGTCTATGAAGACTTTTAAAGTTGGACTGAGTATGGTTTGCATAATGAGATGGCAATGAGCCTGTAGGGGCCAGGGGTGGAATGTTATGGTTTGAAATGTGTCCCCCACAGTCTCCTGTGTTTGGCAAGGTCATGGCACCTTGAGAGGTGGAACCTTGCTGGAGGAAGGCAGTCACAAGGCGTGGGCCTTGAGGTAGATTAGTCCCACTCTACCTCCAGGAGAAGTCTGCCTTTGCTGCAAGCAGTCTGCAGCTCTCAGCTTCCAAGATGTCTGCAGTGACTTAGCCTCCTCCAGCTTCGCCAACCAGCCATGCCACCTCTGCTTCAAGAGACTGTAACTTCCCTCTGGAACTGTAAGCTGAATAAACCTCCTTTTCTCCCTTAAGTTACTTGACTTTGGGTGTTCTCTCACAGCAATAGTTAAGAGTAACTGATACAGTCCTCAATGAATCTTTGCTTCTTATTGCCTGCAACAGGGTCTTAAGAAGCAATATGAGAGTGTTGAGCAGTTGTAAATTTAACACATTTAATAGGAAACTATGAAGTTGCAGTGTCTTATTTTGCAATTTGTAATAGTTTACAGAAATCTGTGAAATTGTTCCAAATGTATTGTGACATCATAATAGAATGATTATACATAGTTTTATATAAATAAATGCATATTCATATCATATCTACTATTTATATGCTAATATAAATTGTCTTTCACTTAGATTAAATATATTTTTCACAAGCATAAAAAAAAAAAGAAGAGATTTGTTAAAAAAAAAAAAACAAACAAAACATCCGCTTGTCTGCATTGATCCTCCTTGCTTTCCATCAGAAATTTCTTGACCAGGTGAATACTGAGAATTCAATAAGAAATAAGACATAAATAAAAATGATGGCTAGATCAGTCAGATGGTAGATAGATTGTACTATCAATAAAAGGCTGACACCTTCTTGAGAAATTGAACAGATTAACAGATAACTCCAGCAAAATGAATTACCTGCTCTGATGAATAAAAGCCATGTGGGAAGAACTTTTTGAAACAAGCACCTCCAGTCTTGAATTATCCAGAATTGAAACTGAAGTAGATGAACTGAGACAGATACAGAATTCAGAATGATACTACTATAGATGCATAACAATAGGACAGAAACGCAGCTCGATGACATTGGGGTACCAAAATCATAAGATTTTGTCAGATAAAAGCAGAGACAGTAGAAATGAGGCAAGGGAGCAAGGGGCCAAGCCATACATAGATGGCTATTTATGCTTGGCTTTGCCTTCATTTGTTCTATGAAAAGATCCCAGTGCAATTCAGTTTCTCAGGGAATCAAAGTTCAGATGAATGATACTTCAAACTCTCCCAAAAATATGTTTGCTGACAAACATTAAGTGGCTGTACTTAGGAGATGAGTGCTTTACCTAAAGAGTTAGGCACGTTCCAAGCTTAAGTCTAGTTTGAGCTTAAAGAAAGGATTCTGTGTCTTGGTTACCTAATGAGGTCTAGAAACCATCTCCAGAACTTAGTGGCCTAAAACTTTATTATTATATAACATTGCTCTGTGTACTAACTTAGTACCCCTGAGCATTTTTTCACTAGTCACAAATGACACTGTAGTGTCATATACTAATTGGATTGCAACATCTGAAGGAAAACACAACTGGATCTTCAGGATAGCTCACTCACACAGATGTTAGTCAATGCTGACTATTGGTTAGAAGCTTGGCTGCTATTGATTATAGTTTCCCCAAGTAGCTTGGGCATCACATGCTGGCTCTCAGAAAGGATTTTCCTGAATAAATATTCCAAGTAGCTCCAGTAGAAGCTGAAAAAAAGTCATGGCAGATCAGCATAATTTCTTGGGAAAATCCATAATAAAATTCAAAGTTGAATAAAAGCTGTACATCATCTCTTCAAGAGGGAGTCACAGGACACCATTCCAGGAAGGATATATAATGAGAGATAGCGCTGTAACCATTTTGGAAAACCAGTTTGCAACAAGGCACAAGGATTCTTTTACGGAATTTATTTAAGTATGGTTGGGACAAGCTTTGCTGTTCCAGATAGGTACAGAATCTATATAACTCACATTGGAAAAAAATCAATACTTATGAAAGCTATCACATACAGAAAAGAACACTGGACTTGACTCAGACCAGGGACCCAGATTTGATGCCAACTCTTTTGTTTACTAGCTAAGTGACACAGACATTATTGATCCTCAGTTTCCTTTTCAGAAAACTGGTGGCATGCAAAAAATGCCCAAAGTCCTTTGCCTTAGACGATGGAATTTCATTAGATACTGTGAAGGTATTTATTCATCGTGACTGTGTTCAACTTTTTTGATTCTGCCTAATAACTCACCTTATGGATTCAAGAAACCCTAGTTTATTCTGAAGAATACTAAATTAAGTTTGTAGTGTTGATATAATTGTCCCTAGCATCCACTTTCAATCTCATAGGATCATGGCTTGGTTGTCAATTATTTTCCAGAATTGCTACTTTAGGAAAGAGTCTTCTGATGTCTGTCATTGCATTTCACAATGGAATTACTTTGTTGTTAAAGCTCCAATTGATCTGAACGTTGACTCTCAGTCTAGGTTCTTCTAAATGCAAACAACAAAATTCAGTTTGAACTGGCAATAGATAAAAAGGGAAGCTACTAGATCGGTCCTGAGCATCTTATTGAATCTAAGGACAACTAGGCTTCTGCAGATAGGTCTAGAATGAACAATAGCAATGTTGTGAAACTCCCAGGTGATATTATCTCCAGGTTTCTTGTCCTCTGCTTTCTTCCCAAACTGCCTTTTCCTGCATCTCCAAATATGTCACAGTCAGAAGATTACTGCTCATATTACCATTCGTTTTCTTCAGTTACAGTCACATCCAGTGACTAGCTTATCATGAATGACTCTCAATTCCAAATTTCTTGGAGAGAAAAATGTGATTAATCTCTTCCTAATCTAAATGACTAGGAATGAAGCAAAGAACAAATTGGTATTTCCATGTAGTGGATAGAAAGGGTCTTCTCAGGGCAATTGGCTGTGTTCCTCAGAACTCCTGGAGAAGCAGACACAAAAACCAAGATTACGCCAAATAAAAGTGTGTAAAGGGAAACACCTGTGAGATAGAAGGGTAAAACAACCAAAGACAGCCATCAGCCCTTGAGGAATAATACTGACTCTGTGTAGAAAAGAAAAAAAAGGATGGAAAAATAAAAGGAAGGAGAGAGGACAGGAGAGAGAGAGAGGCTGGCTGGAAGCTTCTTAGACTGCTTCTGAGTTCAGGTTCTAAGAAGAGTCCAGAAGGCCATTGGGGAGCCTCTAGGCCAAATTACTCATCAGAGCAGACACATGTCTACTAAGAGCAGATCTACCTGAGACTCTTCGCTGGATTCCTTTATTAGCTAGAAATAGTTCTTGGAAGAAGTGGGCAGGACCAACATGACAATGACTTTCAGGTGTCAGAAATTTCGGTACTCTTTTTTTTAAATTTTTTATTTATTTATAATTTATTCAATTGTGAATGTATGTGTGTGCGCATGTGTGTAGAACCACGGACGAATTCGGGAACCACCATGGACGCCTCCACCTCCTCCTTGTTTACTCTGCCCTGGGATTCACAGGCTCCGCCCACCAGGACCAGAAACGCAGGCCGCCCCCACTCCCTCCCGGCGTCTATACGTGGGGTCTAGGATCCGAACTCAGAACCTTCTGCCTGCAAGGCAGAGGCTTAACCCCTGAACCACCTCTCCAGCCCTTCGGTACTCTTTTGATTGGACTCTCATAGTGGGACAATTGACAGCCTCAAGAATGGCCATTCAGAGCAGAGCCCCACAATGTGCATAATTGGCTCTTTAAAATGATTCCAAGGTTACTCAAAGCTTGAGCAGAAACTTCTATTCTAGACCCTTTAAGAAGACAGAAGAAAAACAGAAGGTGAAAGAAGAGGATTAAAAGCTGGAATATGGGAACCCTGAGATAACTGCACAGACATGTGTTGGCCTCCTGCTCTGTTCTCTTCTCTGGGTTCTAGGAGGGAACTAAGGCCAGGATTCTGTCTACAAGGAGGGTTAAATAGCACAGAGAAGAAATGACAACATTTTGTGACAAGGGACAAACACAATGCCAAGATCATAGAGGATAGACACTTACGCTGGATGAGGTTTGGCCATCATGCTAGATGGGAGCAAATGAAACTTCATGTCAGTAAAGTGACTTGTTCAAAGTAAGGCTACCCTGCTGTTGATTGCAAAGGGGCTTTAGAACTGAAGACCTTTGAATCTTGCCTGACATCTACTTGTGCTTCATCTGACAGTAAGTATCCACTGTAGCGGGAAGAGCCAGGGATAGTTATTATTTGCTTTGAACCTATCAACAACCCTACCAAAAGTCTGGATGATTAAAAATCGGGCTGATGATATGGCCTTTTAGAACTCTTTGAGGGTTTCCGAACAATCAGGAAACTTTAGCCTGTATTTTCAGAATGTGCTGTCAGGGAAGGTCATCTGAATCATATCCATCAAATGCTGGGGATGACTCACTGTCAAACAAACCTCTTTTAAAAACTTGTCCTTATAAATACGCAAGAAGAAATCACTTCTGTTGTTTTTGAGAGGGTTCTTCATTTCCTCTACCTTCCCTCCTGGCCCCCATGCTGAGCCCCCCAAACAAAAGGCCCCACAGAAGAGGTGCGAACATCCTTGTTGCCTACAGCTTAGCTGGCTTCAGGCGCCCACCATTACCCCCCAGAGCCACTGCCCTCTCCCTTTCTCTTTTCCTCTGGCCGTGTGGGGCTGACTCACCAAAGCCTGGAGGCTTTGCTTCTTCAGGGTTGTGGCCTGTGGGGAAGTAAAAGAGCTGCCTGCTGGATCCAGTGGGTAATTAAAAAAATACGGACAGTCTGATGAGGGGCTGCTGTTCAGAGGAGGCCCCAGACAATTTAGGCCCAAGAGAAGACCGCAGCTGTTTTTCCCTTCTTCAGATCAGCAGCCAGATGGGGGTCTCCTGGACCACTGTTAGGACTGCATTTTCTACCAGATTCTTCTACTGGGAGATTACCTTATCTGAATCCCTTCTTGATAAAAGATATGACCAGAACCATTTCGCCCGTCCTCCAGCCTTAGGACACATTTTCTTCAATGTGTTCGAAATGCTCACACACTGAGTTGCCCCGATGAGTGGTAGCAATGGCTGGATCCAGGTACTTCTTTGGCTTTGTAACATCAGGGCCAAAAGTGGTGTGTCCTCTCCCCTGCTGGCTACCTTTATAAAATGAACATTCAAGTTACAGAAAAGATAGAAACAACTAGACAGGGTGATGAATGCCTGACATTCGTGGACTCAGGATGTGAAAGCAGGAGGACTGGGGAGTGGGAGGGCCAAGGTCATCTTTGACTATACAAGTGCCAAGTCAGCCTGGGCAGAATAAGAGTATCCTCTCTCTGTCTCTCTCTCTGTCTTTCTCTCTCTCTCTCAATGCATACACATGAATAAACACACAGAAACTACTTAACATGAGACATATTTCCATCATGCACACACACACACACTTTTTTCCCTAATTCTGAAGCATATTTCCATATTAATAATTTATCCTTTTTGGTTTATTTTATTATTTCTTATAGTGCCAGGAATTCAACCGAGTGTTGCTAGACAAGCCTTCTTCCACTTTCACTTAGCTATACCCTTAGCCTCACATTATGTGTAATGATTACTTGATGAGTATTTTACTTGATATTTGAGTGGTTTCCTCTTTATTAAGTCTTCTTTTTCCTATTTTTTTTCCTCAGTGCTGTTGATCAGAACCTGGGTATTTACATATGCTAAACAGACATACAACCACGTGCTTAACCACAGGTAAGCCTTGAATAATCAAAGGCTTCTTAGGACAATGGCAGTTCCGTTGAAAATACCGGATACTTTCTTCTAGATGGTTTTTCTCAATCAGAACTATTTTGCTCTCCAGGAGACATTTGGCAATGTATGGAGACATTTGCAGTTGTTACAACTGGAGGACTCTTTTTGTCACCTGTTGAGTAGAGACTGGAAGAGTGATAAGCACCTCACAAGACAGGCTCCCACTATTAAGAATTATTCCATCGAAATTATCAATGGTGTTGCAGTTGAGAGGTTGTGCTCTAAATATCGATTTAATTATTGTAAGTTCAAGTAAACTATTGCACAAAGGCTCTCCAGTCCCTTCCTCATGATTCTTACAGCCCCCTTTCCACTGTTACTCATTAAATACAAGCACAGCATCTTTCTCGATACAGATGGGAGTCAGTTGCAATTCTTTGCCCTGCATTGAATCACACCTTGTGCTACAAAAGCTCTTATTCCAGAGCAGTGGAAACTGCTTTCCTTGTCCCTGTTGCTCTTAGCAACCAAACTCTCAGTCTTTATTCAATTACTAAGTCTAGAGTCATGTGCTTTTGACTACATGTTCCTTCTTAATGCTCAACATTCTCTCTCCTGACCTCACAAAATTTTCCATGATACTGTTTTCACTTATGACTCCTCCCTGTGTCGAGTACCCTCAATCCTTTCCCTCTAGACAGTGAGGGCCCTATGGTTCTCATCCCATTTTTGTTCCTATGACTGTATCTGTGACCATACACATCTCTACTACCTTCCCCGCCTTTAAGCATTCAGAGTTTGTTTCCTGCTACATGTGCTATGAGTCCTACGGTGTGCATTATCCTTCACTCTTGTGGTCCTCTTTGGAGCCATGGATGCTGGTTCACACGGTATCTTTCTGTTCCGTATCTCTCCTATCCTCTGGCTCTTGCATCATTTCTACCGTTTGCTGTGATGTTTCCGGAGCTTTGGTGCAGGACATAGGGATGTTCCATTCATGACTGAGCACTCCTCCCTTGCTTCGTCTCAGTACTTTGATCAGGAACGAGCCTTTGCATTGGACTGTCACCCACGGCAATAAAATGCTTCTCTCAAAAAGGCTGAGCACAGCTTGACAGATGTCCGTTTGTTAAAATGTATGCAAACTTTCAGTTTAATGTTATCAAGAACTTTTTGTAGCTTTGGTCCCGGTGCTCATTCCTTTCTTCTAAAAGACATGTTATTTTTACTTCCATGAATTCATTCTCTGAAACAGCCTTCCTTACTATGAGACTGTTCCCTCTCTGTGTATTGATACTTCTTCCTCTCTAAGTTCTGTAAATGTTCCCTTCCATGAAGCCCCTGGTCCCCTTCCAATGTGGTCCTGTATCATCTCTGCTGATCTCTTTTCTTCTCCTTTTCTTGAGATTTTTCTCTTTCATTCATAAAGTTTCAATCACCATCTGTTTTCTGCTAAATGCTTAAACCCATCTGTTTAATTCAGACTCTTTCTTGGATTTCAGTCTTCCATATCCTGATTGGATGCCTCTACCTGGATAGTTTTGGAAGAAACCCAATTTGCTGAGCTTCACTGGAGAGGCGAGTGCAATTCAGATCCCCATTGGACTTTAATTCCTATCAAGATAATGAAGGGTTGACTGCAGGTTACAGACACATCCTCACCTCCTGACACTGTACCTCCTGGGACAACCATCTTGATCAAAGACTCACATGGTCTTTGGAAAGCTTCTCAACCTCATTTATTTAACTTTCATTACATGTAAAAGGTAATGATAATTACAGTACCTACCACATGGGTATGTTGTGAGCATTAGAACAGTGGCTAACATATAGTAGGTGCTATAATCTCATTACTAGATTTCTTCAGATCCACTATTATTGCTTTTATTTAAGTTATTGGTATTCTCACCAATTGCAAGAGCTTCCCAACTGATCTTACTTCCACTTTAATCCTTCAAAATTCTTCTTCTGCAGTGTTATCCAAGCAAACTTTCTGAGATGAGTCTGTTCTGTACTAAATCCATCCCTGGATCTTCATGATCTAAAACACAAAGAATGCCGCCTTTTCCTGCCTTATATGATCATGGCTACCTTTCTCATTTATCTCAGGCATGATCCCCTATCATTTTAACATTCTGGATCCTGTTAAAGACACTGCTCAGAGCATCGTTTTGTCACCATTCTGGTCCTGTTGATAGACTGTGATGTGGCATTTGAAATGATGAACCTCCTTCTAAAATTTTTGCCTGAAAACATTAGTCCTTCCCTGATGTGGCTCATTTCCGCAAATCCAATATTTGGGAACTGAGGAAGGGGATTTCTGTGACTTTGATGCCAGACTGGGATACAGAGGTAAACTTTGTGAAAAACAAAACAACAGCAGAAAGTCAGTCATTCCTACCCGGGACCCATCACAGCTACTCCTTATTTACTCTCTGAGCCGCAGCTACTCCTTCTTAATGTTTCCAGACTTTTGGGAGATACTGTGAGTTATAATGATCTGATCTACTTACCTATTGTCTCCTTCATCATGACACTGAGAGGTCCTACACAGAAAGGGTGATTTCTCATTGACCCACCTCCCAACTCTCCTATAGCAACCCAATGCTTTAAGACATGTTTGTGAATGAATGAATGAATGATAGTAGTAGTCACTGGTATTGTAATAGTGAGGACTGGGACTTGTCAGGGAAATGGTCTTTAGATGTTCTGTAAAATTCATTTCAGCACCATGTAAGCCCAGGGATATCTAAGTCTGCTTTCTTCTTGTATTTGCCACCTTTGACATTTCCCTGTTGTCAGTGTTTAACTGACTAATGTCCACAGAAATTCTCAAAATTCTCCCATGAAGTTGTGAAAGCAATTCACCTTCTGTAACAATATCCGTAGAATATTTTATTTTTACTTATTCGTTTTCCATTAGTAATAATGTTGACAATTGAGGCCAAAGCATTTCCAAAACTAGAAATTAATCATGGGTTCAAGTTCCCAAAGATAGTATGAAAATTGCCTTTCTTTTCTCATATCCCCGCTGCCCCTCATCTTCTGACTGCCTCTGGCAAGCACTTGCCGAGTTCGAGTTTGTGTAACTATGGTTTGATGCAAATTCCCAGGCCTCTTGAAAACCAAATCCTGGGCAAAGGAGCCAGAACAAGACTTCTCTTTTGCTGTGAGTGCGTTCTACTGGAAAGGGCTAGGATATGAGGGACAGAACTAGAGGCATCATTTGTAAATCCCATGATTCCTTTCTGTTGAGATATTCTGTCCCTGCAAGGTTCTTGCTAATAACACAAAAATGTGTTTCATGAAAATATCAGGTTCTACTGAGGAAGAATCTTCACAAAATGAAATGGAGCTTGAGGATGTTTTTGTGAGACAAATTGCAAAGAAAGAGCCTGCCAGAGAAGAGACAGCAGAGTAGGCAGGGTGAGTGAAAACTGTGAGCAAGTTCAGAAGTAGCTAGGATGAGAACTAGGAAATAAGGCCATTGTTGATATGGGAAGATTTTGGTTTATGATGACAAAATGCAAATGTCCAGAGACTCCACAGGGGTCATTGTTGTTTCCAAGTTAACGGTGAATATATTCATAACAACAGTCAGCATTTAAGGGAACAGATATATGTTGGCCGTTATGTTTACCCATGTTATTAGTTTAATGCTGATTATGATTTTATAAAGTGGGATGAGATTATTACTTCAAACACCAGCAACAGAACCCAGTTGTAAACCCAGAATATCTGGTGTCCAATTCAACAGCTCTCAACTGCTGAGCTCTGCTGTAAATTATGATTGAAGCCCAATTGTGGAATACGGTTCTCTCCTAGCAGCTGATACATAACAACTAAATCCATCCTCAAGCAGATGATGCAATATACACCACGTACATGTCTTGGAATGTCATGCTGCAGCTGTAAATATGTACACGCACTATGTACCAATTGAATATAAAAGAAGGGTTCAGATTTCTACTCTACTCATTATGCTTTTGCTGACTTGCTGACTTTCTTTTTCTTTTAAATTATTACTTTACTAGTTTTACAAGCATATTGAGTACTTGTCTCTACTTCCCTCCATTCCCCCTCCCTCCCATTTCCTTCCCTTCCTTTCATCAATCCATCCCACTGCCTCCCACCCTCCTGCCTCTATGGACCCTGTGGTTCTCTCTGGCTTATCTACTCCTGTGGGGGATTCAGGCCTTTTGCAGCATACCAAGTTACCTCTCTTCAGGTCACCCCACTGATAGGGGCATTTCCCTTCGCTCATCCAACTTTAATCCCCAAGGTTTCCACTGTGTATTCCTATCTCTCTTGAGTTCCTTGATAGTCTATGGGAGTATGTTGGTATGTCAGTAATTATGCAGGTCTGGTAAGGACAAGTCTCACTGCAGTGAGTTCCTAGGTGCAGCAGTCCTGCCTTGGATGTAATGTCTTGTCCAATAGTGAATCTTCTCATCTTTAGGTTCTTACAATCTACCTCCCCTTCTTCCACAAGGTTCCCAAGGCCTTCGGATGGGGAGAGATTAAGTTGGCTTGATTCTGGGTGAGTCTTGCTGGGTCGCTGGTACTTGGTATTATGGCTGGCCATTGCTGTCCACTTCACTACTCTTTTACTGCCTTAGGCTGCATCCTGTCATGGTGTTGAGATCCTCTACCTCTGATGTAGAAGACGACTTCTAGGTTGAGTGCTAAGCATTCTTCAAATATATGGGTATAGTAGTAGCCACAGAGTAGTTTGGTGTACCTATAGGTTCATTGGCTGGTTTTCCCTATTGATCTATTTCCTTCCCTTTTTAGGTTCTTGTTCTAGTTAATAGTAACTGGAATGTGTTACTTCTAGTAGAATTTTGTCATTGGGTTCTAAGCGGATAAGATGATAGCTTTTTTCTCTCCCCCCCGTTTTCCTTATTCTACATTGACTTTCTGAGATCTGCCTCAACTCTTCCTGTTTCTCCTCTGTTCTAAAACCAGTTTGTCCTGATTTGCCCAAGTTTTCCCCGTTTTAGCACTGAAAGTTTCTCTTAAACACCCTGTCATAGTTAAGCACAGGTGTCAACTTGACTCTTGAGGGTTTGAGCTCTGGGCACAGTTGTAGAGAGTTGATGGTTGAGTTAAGCCCAGAGCAAACCTGAAGGAGATTGTCTAGCTGGTGGGGAAAACCCAGCCCATGGTGGGTGGGATTAGGCCCTGGATAAATCACAGAGAGCTGGTTGAGAGTTAGCATCCTTCTGTATACTTGGCCAGACATGCTGGTCTGGCAAGTAAGGATTGTCCATCTCTCAGCCGTTATGGTGGCCAGTTCCTTCGGCCCTAGTTGTTGGCGTGTGCTCTCCCGTCAAGCTGGACTATGAACTGTAACCAGACTGTCGTAAGAAAGTAAACTCCTTGTTCCCTTAAGTTGTGTGATGGTCATTTATCAGCAACCATGCAGGCGGACTGCTACACACCCTCTCCATTGAGAAAACTCAGTCACCTTACCCTTACCTTCCATTCAAATATCTTGCCTTTCTTTCTAGTTTTATATTTTTTTTGAAATTAATTTTTAGGTTGGCATTCAAAGAAATTGGTTTTGTCAAGGCATCTTCATACATATGTGCCATTGTGCCTTGTTCTCATTCATCTCCTTCCTCACTTCTTCCCTCCATGTCTCCTTCCCAGGTCAGTTAAGTTCCTTTCTTTCTCAAGTTAGTCCAAATGTCTGCTTTACTATTACATGTATTCCATTGCCCTCTGTATTTACCATGATTTAAGATCTCTACCTCCCATTTCCCAATTTCCTTTTCCAGTTTTCACACACACACACACACACACACACACACACACACACTCCACAGAAATATTTACTTTTATATCTAGGTTCCACATATGGTCTGAGTGTTTCTCCACAAGCTTTTATATGTGAATACTTGGTCCTCAGCTAGTGGTGCCATTTTGAATGTTGTGGAACATTTAGGGGATGGACCTTGCTGGAAGAAGTAAGTCAGTATGTCATGCAGTGTGGGGCTTGAGATTGGTAACTCCTCACACACATGCATGTCCATACATTGCTACACAGTTACAATTTCTGTGTCTCTTGCATCTTTCTTCTGAATGTTTTGTTCTTTGAGACATGTCCCTGCTAAGTATCCTAGACTTTCTGGAGCTCAGACCACTTGTCCTTCTGTCACTCAAATGATATTGCAGGCGTGCACTACTACACCTGGCTTTTTATTATATTTTTAACTATCATTTGTTTTCCTGCTTTGTCAAAAGACCCACATTAGATCATACTGGTATTGAATTTGCTTGACATGTTTCTGCATACACAGACCCTCTGCTGTGCCAGTCTTTCACGGTGTGGCGGAAAGAGTGCTATCTTCAGAAAACATTGTATGGATCAGAGCCAGTTTTGCTTCTTGCTAGTGTTATTTTCTCAAGAGGAAAAGTGGATAATGATCATATTTTCCCTGATAAACTCTCTGGGCCCTTACAATAGCTCAAATGGAATTCAAGTATCAAAGCTTTGAGTCAACTTTAAATCACTTGAAAAATGTGCTATCATATAAAAAATTACAGTGGGAGATAAGCAACAAAAGTGACGAGAAGCCTGCTGCTGAAGAGAAGCATTTTGCTTTCTACTCTGCTGTGATGCTTTCTCAATTTTTTTCCTAGGGATATAGCCGTATGCATTCATTTATTGAAATTCAACTTATTTTGCTTAGTATTTTGTTATTTCTAATTCAGTCTTCTCTGACTGTCTTCTCATTTGTTATTAATAAAAACATCTTACTTTTAAAATATTTGAGAGAGAGAGAGAGCAAACTTGTGCCATGGTACATGAGCGGAGATCAGAACATGACTTCTGGAAGCAGGTTCTCTTCTTTCATCATGTGGGCTCAAGGAATTCAACTCAGGTCACCAAGTTTATAGACAGTGCCTCTATCTGATAAGTCATCTCACTAGTCCCTTACAATTTTACGGGTAGTGACCTCATAGAATTATAAGTCACGAAAGTAACATGATATAACAATACCATAGTTTAGGGACGTTTATGTTTTCCTAATAATTTCACAATAGAATGAATATTTTTAGTTACATCTAACTATTTCCTAGGATATATTCCTAGACATGGAATTTGAGGCAAAAAATCAAAATATATTATCACAATTTCAGCATATGTTGCCAGATTTCCTTCTGAAAACATGATATATAGTCACACCACTAGTTTACATGGAGATCAGTCTTTTACCCAAAAAGCACTAGATATTAAAATTTTTCCTTATCTGTCTTGTCTATTTAGCAGGAAAAAATAGCCTTCTTGATATTGATTTATCAGTGATTTAAAATCTTGCCATAGATTTAATTTATTCTTTTCATTGAAGCAGACTCTCTGTTCCTTCATTTTTTTTTTTTTTTTACTAAGGAGATTTTTTTAACACCAAAAGGTATGAATCCCCTCTGTCTGTTGTATTCCTTTACTTGTTTAAAGCAATGTATTTTAATTAACTTTTTTGGTGATCAAATTGAAATGTTCACCCAACAAGTAAGAAAGATGTCAGACAACATAGGGGATGAAACCAAGGACACATCAAGAGCTTGACTTTCTCTCCTCTCTCCTCCTTGCAGTGGGTCAATTTCATTCTGAATATCTTCTCCATTTACCCCGTCTTAGAATGCAGACATCTTTGTTGAGATTCATGAAATGTTCCAATTGAACTGGAACCTCTTTGTCCACCTTTAAAACTTCCTCCAAACTACAAGTGAACTAATCAAATTTGTTTTGGCTAAGGTCAATGCCTCAGGAAAGAAATCCACTACCCATTTCTGTGGCATGTAGTTATTTCCAAGAGAAAATCCCCTCTCAATGTGCATGCATGACAGTTTGAAATATCTTGAAAAGTGAAAGTATTAAAGCATTGGAGCATTTAGTGAGTGAACAAAATATAAAAATAAGTAAGTGTAACAACACTTATCTAGTAGCTTTTTCAAAATCCAGTTGCCTAGACTCTACCCTACTTACTGAATCTTCTGGGGCAAAGAAGAGGATGGGTAATTCCATGTGGACACCTTGAGTCCATAGGAAGTAAATTATTTCTTTAGTATCACTCAGCAATCATGGATGGCACCTGGGATTACAGACAAGGGCTTTTGCCAGCAGTGGCCTGTGTATGTCAACTATGCTTAACCCACACATACAAAGAACCATGCACTAGAAAGAGTGTAACTTAGCAACCTCGTATTGTTTTTCTTTGTTTTGCTACCTTGCACAAGTGGCAGACATATATTCAATCACTGAGCCACTCCCTAGCCCTTTAGGTGTTCTTGCACAATGGAAATGAATTTGGAAAAATACAAATGCTGCTGGGATGCAAAATTGCTCCCAGGAAGGAGATGATTTTCCTATATTTTATTATCAAAATAAACTTGGTTAATTTTCCAGGGTCTGCACAGTCTGTTCGCTGGGCTTACTATAAGTCAGCTTTGAGTAGGGGAGTAAATGATGAGGAACACTTGCTTTCTCTCTCACATCTTTTTACAAACATCTTTGAAACTTTCATATGCAAATGCAGTGAATTTATGTGTCTTCATCTTCTACTACCCACCACCACCCTTCTAACATCCCATTTCGTGCATTCTCCTTTTCAGCAGGTTTTCCTCCTGCACCCAGGTTCCCTTGCACGTAATCCACTGGACTCCTTCTAGGACATCTGCAAGTACCCAGGCACCCAATGGGACACAGTCGGTCCATCACTGGGCACACTGTCCTATTGTAGGGAACGCTCAAGCCCGAGATCTCCATTTCTTGAAGATGGATGCCAAGGGCATCCCTCACAGTCTCAGTTGCAGTGTGCCTCCTATTCCAGCAGAGTTCTGTGCCTGTGTCAGCATAGATGCCAGCCTATGCAGATATAGTCATAGGCTGACTCCTATTGACCTTCATGCAAGGGACAGGGATGGATCTTATCCTGTCTCAACCAGGTTTGAGGACAGAGATGTCTTTTACATATTCCTTCCTGTTCTTTGGAAGCCATCTAGACATTGATTAGCACACCTAAAGGATGGGCACAGAGCTTTATCACTGTAATTGTATCACCAACCTCCTGACCTATCAGTCTGTTCTTTTCCCACACTATATGGAGCTATTAGGGCCTATTAACATGTCTAAGGATTGCCAGGGCTGTATTGGTGGTGGGGCTGCAGTTTGTCACTAATGAGGTCATTACTCTACACAGTGTACAGAGTCACCCCCTGTCTCATGGTATATAAGGGATTAGGTTCCACAATAAACTTGACTTGGTTTTCAGCTTTTCCAAGATCTCCTCTTAATCCAGCCTGATTTAATTCTTGCTGATCCCCTTCTGGTACCAATCAGGACTGTGAGGTAAGGGTGCAGGTTACAGGACCCCGCATCCTATAAAGATGCTCATCTCTTTTGTTGGGCATCACTCCCAAATCATCTCTCAGGGTTGTATAGTAGCTTCTGAGATCCTCCTTTCTCCATGGGGAAATGTTGATAAGCCCCTAAGTGTGGAGGTCAATGTAAATAGATGTCACTGCAGTGAGTTTTGGGGTATGTAGGTTTTGTCATGAACAGAATGCCAATCTCCACTCTTAGGCTACACATTGTTTCCACACCCTCTTCTGCAAGATTCCCCGAGCCTTGGAAAGGGTTAATTTGAAAACAAAGTTGTCTCTGTGAAATGGAGTCATGGTTACCACAATGACTTAAGAAACTTTCTTTACCCCTCCTAATGTCTCTCTACTACTTACTTAATATGGTTCAAATTTTTAAAATTTAGACTTTAAGTACAAGGAATTGGATTAACCGTAGTCAATATGGACTTTTCTATTTATGCTCATCATTTATCTGCTTACAGTTTTTTCTTTTATCTTACTTAGTTTTCAAACAATATCAGTTATGCTTTTTTGAAATCAAATTGATCTTTTTTTTTCCTTTTCAGGTGATTCTATTTATTTGTATATGTTTACAATAAGTATTCCTTAAATTCAGATATTTTTAACTTTTCAAAAAGATATTATGCTATTTTTAATATTTAAACTTGCTATTTTTACTTAAAATAATATCACTAAAGGAAAAAGGGTTAACTTCACAGGGAAGCAAATGGGAGACGTCATTTTGGGCATGAGATCAAATCAAACTGTATTACCCATGGGAAAAATCATGCACTTGAAAGGACACAATGAAAAAACATAGTAATACTTCTGAGAGATACTTGCCAAAAATAAATGCCATAGATCTCATCATAAGAAAATACCCAACAAATTCATATTGAGAAGCATTCCATGAAATACTTGGCAATTATCTTCAAAAGCCTCAAA
Organism: Typhlomys cinereus; assembly: GCA_023101885.1. Taxonomy (NCBI): domain Eukaryota; kingdom Metazoa; phylum Chordata; class Mammalia; order Rodentia; family Platacanthomyidae; genus Typhlomys; species Typhlomys cinereus. Next base: position 1,790,500 of record JALPQD010000429.1, read on the forward strand.
GTTGCAAAAAGTCAAAGAGAAAATTCAAGAATTGTTTCCAAAGAGGAAATTAGAAAGACAAAACAGGAAAATTGTGTTTGATTCTGAAATTTCCTCTATCTTTCCACTGAAAGATATTTTGGGAGAATTTCCAAAACTTAATAAAATTTGAACATTATGTGTTTGTCAAATATTAACATAGTTTTCTGATTTCAATGGTCTCATTATACTAGAGAATACCTTTGTATGTGGAATATATATATATATATAAATGCAATATATAAAGAACTTTTTTTTGAGGATTAAAGCAGGGTTTATTAAAGGAGAAAGAACAAAACTCATGAACATGTATCAGTGAGGGGCAAGAAAGCCCTGGAAAACTCATGGACTCCAAGCATGGAATCTATGAAGAACAAGGAGCTGGAAAAGAATTCACAGACTCCAGACATGGAGTGCAGGCACACAGCAGAATTCATGGGCCCCAGATGTAGAATCCCATAAGGATCAAGGGAGCCCATAAAGAACTCTTACAAGTCAAAAATAACAACAATAACAACCTAACAGGAAAGGCGCAAGGTTTATAAAGAGTTGATTTAAAAAAAAGCACAAGTAGCCTTTAAACATGTGAAAGAATATTCAATCTCATTCATAACAAGAAAAAATGCAAACTATGTCTACAATAAAAAAAATACTTCACTTACCACTTTGGCAAACCTACAGAAATACATAACATTCCCAACACACTCTGGGGAAGAAAAAGTTCAGAAAGGCAGCCTAAGAGCAGGAGCCTAAGCTGGATAAAGTATGCAAGAGGCATGAGCCTGGTCCAGGCTGGAAAGTGCAAAAGGAGAGATGGTTCTACCCTTTCTGTCTGTGGTGGGAATAGAGCTCATCAACTGAGAATTATCCTAGATTTTGATCCGTTTGAACCTGAGGTCAGGATTGGATCAAATTCTGAAGCAACCTTTCTGACACAAGAGAATAAGGTAAAATCAAATGTAATAGCTGTCAGGGAGCAAGTATTATTCCTCCTTCATGTGCTGATTTAATTATGTTTGTACAGTTAATCTACTTGGGAGCCATATTTTTTTTTCTTAGCTTAGTGATTTTCTTTTCTTTTTGTATATCATTTTCCCCATGATACCTAATGCATTTGGTAGTATCTTGCCTTTATATTAGTGACTTTTTCAAATGAATATTCTTATGCTATTATTTCCTTTATTAAATGCTGAGTTATATTTTTAAGCATTTTTTAACATTTTTTATTATCTCCGCTCATACAAACTTAATAGATACACCGGTTTCCTCCCTCCCTCCTCCTCCCCCCGACCTCTCTGCTCACCCTCTCCTCACCCCTCCCTCCCCACTCCCCAGTGCCTCCCCTCCCCCAATCCCCGGAGAATTCTTTAATGTGCATGCCAAACTCTCCTCTGGGTCCTCCTCTCCGATGATGACGTACAAGGACCCAGCGGCATTTCCCTGAACCCTTTCCTTTGTACCCCTTAAGCATAGGAACACTATTTTGGCTGTCAATCCCTTGCCTCCAAGGATCTTGGCGCTTTTAGCAAATGCTAGACTTTGTGGGGTCAATAGTATGTTGGACATTGCGCAGGGCATGCAAAGTCCAATTATGATTGCTTCAGCCCTAACTTGTGTGGAGTATCTTGCATATCATTGCTCCTCCCATCCTTGTGCTCTTTCACTCTTACCGCCCCCTCTTCCGCAAATTTTCCTGAGCTTCAGGATGGGGAGAGATTAGGCTGGCCTAGTTCTAGGTGGTTGATATAGCAAGTAAGCAATGAGACATCTGGTTAAGTTCACAGACTTTTCGTTTATGATCATTTACAACTGAGGGGGTGTGATCTCACCAGAAGGGGAGGGCATATAGTCTGGCAGATAATAAGTAACCATTTTTGCAAATGGGTTATTGACCCCTCCCTCACTGTGGTTTCCTACTTTTATTACATCTACCTTTGAATATACTCTTATAACAAGACTCTAGTTTAACAGCTTTTTATCTCTGGCCAGGGGGTGACATCCAATACCCATCAGGATGGAGTGAAGGGCATTGCAGGAGCAGCAAAACTGCAAAAGAAAATCAACAAACCATAATCCAGAACTTTTTAAGCATTTTTGAGTTGACGAACTCTTTTTGATTTTCCTCCTGTGATTTTTCCAATAGATTGTTACCCCTTAACTACTAAACTCAAAAATACTGAAATAGTAAAATGCCACATGAAGATTTCAAAAGATTTTACCTGCCAAAAATGATCTGAAAGAGGATAAAAGCAAACAGTTACACTCAATCCACTACCTAGAAAGCATGTCGGAAGCAGAGGGAAAAGGCAGCAAAATGAATGAAAAGATCAGCACTGTGGATGAAAAAGTCAGCAACATAGAAGAATTTTTTTTTACATTTTATTCATTTATTTTGGATGTGCGTGTTGCGTATGTGCATCAGAGGGCACTGTGCATAATTGTGGAGACCAAGGGTGAGTTTGAGAATCATCCTGGATTGTTTCCACCTCCTTTTTGCTTTTGCTCTGGGATTTCCCAGGCTCCGCCCACCAGGGCTACAAATGCAGGCCACAGCTATTTCCACCTGGCATTCTTACATAAGACTTGGGATCCAAACTCAGAACCTTCTGTTTGCAAGGCAGAGTTTCAACCCCTGAGCCCAATGAAGGAAAATTTAAACAAGGTTATTGAGACGAAAAAATAGAAAGATTATGATTATACGTAGGTACTCCTCAAGTGATTTCATGCCAGAAATGTAAGGCTGGTTAAAGAGACACGAATAAATGAACGTGCTACTTCAGACATGGAGTTATTATCTAAACTATACAAAGAAGTGCAGAACTTGAACAAACACGTAGAACTTCCCAAACTGCCAATCATTAGATGAGCTAATGAACTGCACAGACAGTTCTCCAAAGAATAAATACAAATGTCCACTAAATGTTATTGAAAGTTCAGTATCCTTAGTCATCAGGGAAATGCAAATCAAAACTATTTTGAGATTTCATAACACCCCAGGTGGAATGACTATCAGGAAAAAAACACAAATGACAAGACATGCTGGCAAGAATGTGGGGAAAGAGAAATTCTTATTCACTGCTGGTGGAGTGAAATTCTGTGAAGACACTATTTAAATCATTATGCATTCTTTCACAGATACTTTATTCATGTATATCAAGTATCTTTATCTTTCTACATGATAGAACAATACAAATACTAGTACTTATCTAAGTCTTTCTTAAAACATTAAACATTGGTCACCATATGACCCCCATAAATCACTCCTGGACATATACCTAAAAGACTAGATACTACTGTGGATATAATTTTCCATCCATACTTATTATTTTTGTAATCATAATATCAAAAATAAAAAATGAAAAATCTAATACATATGCACAGGAATTTTATTAATCCATGAAGTGAAGTTATGGAGTTTGGAAGAAAACAGATAGATCTAGAAATAATTTGCATGAAGTATCTCCAACTCAGGCAAAATACCATTTTGATTCCCTCATCAGAAGAGTCTAGCTTTTAATATTTATAAACATATGTATGCATGGAAGTGAATGTGGATATAATGAAACTGAAAAGGGAACCCCGAGAGAGGGAAAAGAAATTTAAAGGAAATGAAAGAGAGTAATAAGATAGATGAGACATAAAAGTGGAAAGAAGACCATTGAAGTGTGGGGGGTTGTGAGTTGGGAAAAGGGGGAACAGGGAGATACAGAAGAAATGTAGCAGGGAAGGAGGATCAACTAAAAATGTATGAAAGTTTCATAATGAAACTTGCTATTTCATATGATAACTAAAATGACAAATAGCAGTAATTAAAACTGATTACAGAAATATTTTCAATAGTTTAAAATTAGAAAAAATATACACTCAAAAATGGTGTCTACAATGTCATTTAAAACTATGTTTGAATGTACTAATATATAAGAACATTCGGTTACTGAAAATTTAGGTAAGTGCTAGCATTTGTATTGTTCTACCATGTGGAAAAGTAAAGATATTTGATATACATGAATAAAGTATCTGAAAGGATGCATATAGAAGTATATCTCTTGCTTTGACTTGGATTGTGTGAGAAGATTCATGAGTGTGCATTCTTTATATTTTTTTAAAGATAATTTTTTTGTTGTTTATTCAGTTGTGTGTGTGTGTGTATGTATGTATGTGTGTGTGTGTATGTGTGTGTAGAACCACGGACTGAATGAATTCAGGAACCACCATGGACGCCTCCACCTCCTCCTTGTTTACTCTGCCCCGGGATTCACAGGCTCCGCCCTACCAGGACCAGAAACGCAGGCCGCCCCCGCTTCCACCTGGTGTCTATACGTGGGGTCTAGGATCCGAACTCAGGACCTTCCGCCTGCAAAGCAGAGGTTTAACCCCTGAGCCACTTCTCCAGCCCCAACATTCTTTATATGTTTTAAACTTTGAAATATAACACTGTCTTGGCATGTGTGTGTATGTTTGTGTGCATGTGTGTGTGTAAATGTGTGTGTGTGTGTGTGTGTGTGTGTGTGTATGCGCCCGTGTGTGCTTGTATTTGCCCCTCTGTCACCTTTGTCAGCATTTCTGTGGATGTGGTGAATCCAGTTCCTTTGGCTCCTGATGTTGGTATAAACTTTCTGCCAAGCTAGACTGTGAACTGTAAGCAGAATAGTAAGTCGAAATAAATCCTTTGTATATTTATCGGCCACATGAAAACAGACTGCAACAATTCCTCTCTCAGAGAGTCACAAGAAGTGCCACTAACCCATAGGCTGTGGGAAGTCTACAAAGGAACATATTTACTGAATCCAGCAGTTCACTGGCATATTTAAGAGGAATCTCATCTCCCACTTCATATCTATACATATCCCATGGGGTCAGTGTAGTGAGAAACAATTAAGGCCTCATGGTACCAAGAATTGCTCCCAAATGCTTTGCTCAAGGGTCTTACTCAAGGGCATTAATTCTTAGGTAGAATGTTATAGAGAGGGAACCCATCACAGTTTCATCTGAACGTCTGAGTAAAAAGTGGAAATTTCTTACCTTTTTCAGAAATTCCCTCTTTTTCTATGAAGGTTTAAATTCTCAGCTGTGTATTAAAGGAACCCAGCATACTGGATCATTTGACGAGAACAATGTAACCTAATCTCCAGACACATAAGCCATGAAGGAAAAGGTAAAGTTGTTAAGAAACACTGAGGGTCTGTATAGGATAAGCTCCCTTTTCATCTATTAGTCTGAACATCAGTGTGATGTTTCTAAGAGAATCTTCACAATGGTCTTTCTCTTGGGCAAGGCCTCCAGATAATTCACACACTCAGCAACCCCTAGGCTATTAAACATAGCTTGAGAAATTAGTTTGTCTTTGGACCTTATCTACAGGGGCCACTCTGGTACTATTTGTATCAACTTCCATAGAGCTTATTTACTACCTGCAGAACTATCAATCCCTAAAGAAACTGTTCCTGATTGTCATGGTTAATACTGATTTTCAACTTGACAGGATCTAGAACCACCCAAGAGAAGACCTATTTTTAACCGTGGGCAGTACCATCTTGTACACTGGGTTCCTGGACTGAATAAAAAAAGAAAAACTGAGCTGAGTACCGGAATTCATCCTTCTCTGCTTTCCAACTGTGGATTCCATATGATGTGCCAGTTACTCTCAGCTGTGAGCTTGATGCTTGGGCGGTGAGCATCTAGGCCTGTGTGTCAGTAAGTGTTAAGGCAGGTCCTTGGACAAGCAGGCAGGAGTGAGTACCTTAACTGCGCTCATGACATGGGAAGACTTGCCGTTATGTGTGGTTCCTTTCCCTTGTCAGGAAGCTAAAGATGCAGAGAATCGGTTGAGTGCTTGGCTAACTGGTCTGCACTGGTCCTCCCTTTTGCCCAGTTCCCAGGCCACCTGGTGCTGTTACTGCTCTCCTGTTGATGATGGAGAACTGTAACCTGGAACTGAAAGCTGAAATAAAAACCTCTTGTTCCCCCAATTTGTTTGGGTTGGGAGTTAATCATAGCAACAGAATATAAAACTAAAATACAAGTTGATACTAAGGAAGTGGGTATTACCATGAAACTAACATATTTGATCAGTCACACCTCCTGCTACCAGGCCTTCCTCTCCATGCAGAACCATAGTTCTTCAAAGTATAAGCTGAAATAGACCTTTCCTTACTTAACTTAATTCTTTCCAGGTATTTTGCCACATCAGTGAGAAATGTGATTAACACACTGATCCTAAGTAACTACAGAAGAGAAGAGAGGATAAAAAATCTCCCCAAACCTTTATCCACCCAACTAGACTCTAGTCAAGTGGAAGTAGAAGGTCTTCTAAGAGAATGATTCTCAAAGTGTTCCTGAGACCAGTAACATTAGCAGCACCAACATACTTGGGAGAAATACAAATTATTGGACCCAGACCCTGACCTACTGAATTAGTAATTCAGTAATTACACTTCGTATTAGACTTTGAGAACTACTACTCTAATACAAGAGACCAAAGCTATCATTTTTATAATAAGCACACTGATATATTACCAAACAATTTAGAGGAATAGGGGTTTATTATTGGATTACAGTTTCTGATTTCTGATAGCAGGAACATTTGTACGGATATTAGGAGCCTAGGGAACTATCCACACCAAATCCACAGGAAGAACTGAGAGGAATACTTTCTAACTTGTCAGTATGCCAAAGCCAACCATTTCTCTCTTTATCTTATCCACCTTTCCAGAGGATGATCCAACCCATTCTGGTCTAGGTTTTCCCAAATTGATCACACAGACTTGCTCACATATTGAATAAATAATTTTTCATAGGTGTGCCTAAAATTGAGCTATACCTCAGTTCTCAATTGTCAGGCGGATACTGTGTCTGACTGGCATAGACTTCTTCGGAATTTATTTCTAAATTTCCTTTATTTTTATTTATTTATTGACTTATTTTCATTTTAGCATACAAACACATGGGTTTCATTCCTGCACGCATCGTGTACAATGGTCTGTCTCCCCTGCTGCCCTTTTCCTTACTCCCTTACCCCTCAGGAGGTTCCCTCCCTGAGCCCAGTTAGACTTTACTTCCAGTTTCTTTTCTTTTTTTTTTTTTTCAATGTGTGGGTATGGTAGTGTATGTGTATATGGGCATGTGTAGAAGAATAGGGCCCTTTGTGACCTCTGGAGGCTCAAGGGTAGATAGCTCTGAAGTGTCACAGTCTCTCTGTTCCAGGACCAGAAGTGACAGCTGGTGCCATTTCCACCTGGTGTTTTTACATGGGATCTGGGATCCAAACTCAGGTCTTTTGACTTGTGAGACAAGGGCTCAACCCCTGAGCCATCTCTTTAGCCTGTAGGTCTCTGAAAGCCTTATTTGTCTCTTTAGCCTGTAGGTCTTTTTAGCCTGTAGGTCTCTTTAGCCTGTAGGTCTCTGAGAGCCTTATTTGTCTGAGAGAGGAGAGAGAGAGAGAGTCAGAGGGTACTGTGTGTGCCTATGGAGGATCAAGGGAATCATCCTGGATTGCTTCAGTCTTTTTTGCTTCACTCTGGGACTTTCCAGGTTCTGCCTTCTAGGGCTGGAAGTGCAGGCTGCAAAAATTTCTGCCTGGTGTTTTTATGTGGGATCTGGGATCCAAATTCAGGTCCTTCCATTTTGAGGCACATTCTTAACCCCTGAATCAACTCTTCGGTCCATACTTCTACTTTCTTAACACATATTTCCCATTACTCTCTCCACATCTCCTTGCCTTTCATGCTCTCCTCCTACTCTACATTTAATAGTTTTGATTTTATCTTTTTTACTTTATATACTCTTAAATTTTATTATATATTCCCTACTTAAATTTATCTAATTTTGTTATTAATCTTTGTCATTGTTTATCTTTTTCTCCTTTTTTTCTAGACTCTCACTCGTTTCTTTTCCCCTCCATAACATTCTCCTTCATTCCCTTTCCCTTAATTTAATTAACATTGCTTCTTTCCTTTTCTCCCTTTCCCAATCTTCCTGTTTTTCTTCATTCATTTAATATGCTTCTTTTAAATTCAGTGTAAAACAGTGGGCCACACAGTGAAAAGATTTGAAAATAGGAGGGAGTCTGTCAGGGAGATGAAGGTTATAAGGGGAAAAGGGGAGGGATGAGATTTGGGATTAAGGGCTAAAAATATTATAAAGTCATTATATTTGAGCATGCAACATTAAAAAATAACAATTTAAAAAATAAAATGAATAAATTCAGTGTTTAGTCCCATATGAACTGTTTCTTGGTAATTTTTTAACTCTTTGACAGCTTCATGTGTATATATAATTAACATGTCATTTTTACCCCATGTAGCTTGATACCACCCCCCTCATTCTCCCACTAAAATCCTTCTTGTTTTAAGTTTTCATGCCTTTGTGTATGAGCGATCCAAACTGGGGGCTCGCTGGAGCATAGCTACTCAGTCCAGTGGGTAATCAAGAAAATGGGTCCTTTTCCCACATAAGTGTGTCACCTTATGCAGTATTAACCTTCAATGGTCCCTCAGGGATGGTATTGTATAGTATTTTTCTCCAAGTGAAACAGATATCATCCTTGTCTGATCAGCTGTCACTTCTTTTTTTTTTCTACATTTTATTTTTTCCTAATCATACAAGCTCAGTAAGTACCCTCGTCCTCTTCCTCCCCTTCCCTCCCCAGTCATCTCCTCTCTTTCCCCACTTCCTTTCAACCACCTCCCTCCCTTCCCTTCTCCTCCCCCTTCCTCCTTCCCATCTCCTGGAGCATCCTATCCATTTATGTGAACCTGAGTTCTTCACCCTAGTGAGGGTTCGGGACTCAGTGGCATAGCCCGGAGCTCCTTCTTGGGCTCCCCGTTAATACAGGAACTCTATTATGACTATTTAATCCCTTGCCTGTAAGGATTCTACTGCCTGGAGCTTTCTCCCCTGTGATCCATGCTAGACTTTGGGGGGGTCATTGACATGTCAGCCATTGTGCAGGTCAGGCAAAGTCCAATCCTGGCTGCTGCAACCCCTAACTTGTGTGGAGTATCTTGCATATGGTTGGTCCTCCCCGTCTTTAGGCTCTTACAATCTTTCTGCCCCCCCTCTTCTGCAAGGTTCCCTGAGCTTTAGGATGAGGAGAGATTTGGCTGGTCTGGTTCCAGGTGAATAATGTAGGGTCTTTGGTGTTCTGAATTACGGTTATTGTTGTTTTCAGTTTTGCTTTTCCTGCACCACCCTTGGCTGTATCCTGATTGGAATCGAAAGTTACCTCCTAACCAAAGATAATACAGCAATTCACTACAGTGACATGAGCGCAACCATGTTCATTGCAGCACTATTTACAATAGCAAAGTCATGAAATCATGGATGGATAATGGATATCCATCCATTATGGATAATGAATGAATAATGAAATGTGGTTCATTTAGACAATGGAATACTACTCAGACATCAAAAAAAATGAGTTAATGAAATTTTCTGGGGGAATGGATGGAATTACAAAAAATTATATTGAGTGAAGTATCCCAGACACAGAAAGTTAGACACCGTATGTACTCCGTAATAGGTGGATCCTAGTACCAAACCCACTTAATGACATATCCAAGGTAAATCTCTGTAATACCCGATGTAATTGCAAAGGATTATAAACAGGAGGGAAGGGGAAGGAGGACCTCAAAAGAAAGGAGATAAGGGATCATGCTTCAATAGAGAAAATAGGCCTAGAGTCAAGTGTTTCATGTAAGTGAGACATCTGATGCAGCTTACCCTCACTTCCCTTTCTGATCACTTGGGACTGAACAGGTTTGATCTCACCAATCAGGGAGATATAGGGAGTGGCAGATAGACAGTAACCATCCAGCAAATGAGACACTGACTGACCTCTGCCCCCCACTCCCCATGTCCTACTCCAATTCTTCCATGTATCTCTCTTTTAGTCTCCTCTTATATTAAGATCCTCACTTAAACAGCTGTCACTTCTTCCAAGAGGTCATCAAGATCAAATCTGTGGACTATTGATGTTCCCTCAGAGACAGGGGGGGTAGTGAGACAATATCATTGGATTCTCGCCTGGGATCCTGGTGTCCCCTGGAATACCTCCAAGTCATTAGTGTGCAATCTGTCCCAATTCCATGCGCACTGGAGGCCTTGAGATCTCAGAAGGTAGCTGGAGTTCATAGGCTGAAGAAGATTAATTGACAGAGGGATTCCATCCATGCAGTCATAAGGAAGCCACCATCTATGTTGGGGATAAGAGTTTCCAGCATGACTGCTTTGGGGTCACCTATGTTCCTGTAGGTAGACTTCGCTCCTGTTCCTGTAATTAATCCAAATGAGTTGATTGGTTTGTCAAGTTGGACCTTGGAATAATAGTCATTTTTATCTGAGGTAAAATCTAAGGTGGGTGGCCATTTGTATATGGTATCTCCTCAGGAAAAGAGTCTTACAGTAGAGGGGTGGTGCTTCATGATGTGCTCCCCTTTACTTATGCAGGTTTTATGCAAGTAAGCAAAGCTTCGGCGAATTCATGGGTGCAAATGTCCTATATGTCCAGAAGAAACTGTTCTGTAGCATTGTCCCCTGGCCTCTGGCTTCTACATTCTTTCTAGTACCTGTTGGGAGATATTCTCTGAGCATTAGACGGTGCAGATGGCACCATATGAGCCATTTTTGAGGTAATGACAAGGATTTTTTATTGCATAGATGAGGAGATAGATGATTCCTATTTTACAAGAAAGAAGAAAAGAAAATGAAGAGGAAGAGGAAGGAGAAGAAGCAGACAAAAGGTCAACAAAGAGGAAGGAGAAAGGTGGCAGGAGGAGGAGAAAGAAAAAAGAAAGAGGAAGAGGAGTAGCATTACACGTTGACACATTTCAAGGTGACTTACTTCCACAAGGAGAGTACTTTCTCTCTCGGTGGACAAAGTGGTATCAGCCAGGAAAATCCTGGGAGGACTTGATATCTGAGGTTTAATTGGTTGTCTTGGCACTTGGAGACAATCATTATCTTCCTACCTAAGAAACTTAGTCTTTATAGACCTAAAATGTAATAGAAGTAATAATATTGCAAAAAGGGAAATAGCTTCATTAGCATCATTAGTTCAGGGTGACTTAAAGCCCACTTGTCATAAAATCTATTTGTGTTAACTTACTTAGAAATTGAAGACTTGTAGAGAAAAGTTCCCAGTTTCTAGGGTTCAAACAAAAGTGGACAATGGTTTCATACTAAGGGAATTTTTGAACAAAATTAAAAATGCCGATGCATGTATTTAAGGAACTAGAATTTTCCCTAGTGCAGGCAGTAGTGCTTAATTTATTTTCTTCTGTTTCTCTGGGGGCCTGAGTACCCCTTGTGGAGAAAAAGACTAAATGTGACATTGCAGCAACGTGTTTCTAGCCTCTGAGATCTAACAAATTCTGCTACTAGGCTCTGTTCACTTTATTAAGGAAAAAAATTTCTCTAGTATGTTGCCAGACTACTTTTAACCTACAAAAGCATCAACAATGGGCATCGAGATGTGGCAGGAGGCCGTGGAAGCAAAAAAAAAAAAAAAACCAAACAAACAAACACTGGAATAGTTACAGAGCTTGGAGCTTCCATAAAATACTTGACAAAAGCAATTTAAGGAAGGAAGGAAGGAGTCATAGGATTGTCCCCCGTAAGCTCGTGTTTGAAGACTTGGTGCCCAACTTTGTGAAGGCAGACATTTAGGTGGTAGAGCCTTGCTGGGGGAAGCAAGCCACTGGGGGAGGACTTTGAAGCTTCCATAACCTTCTTCCCTCAACCCAGCCTCTTGATAGTGCTATACCACTGATCAACCTTCTGCTTCAGCCACGGCTTTCTCTGATGTAATGGACACAGTCCGCTCTGGAAGCAAAAGCCAAATAATAAACTCTTTCTCCTTAAATTGTTTGGACGAGAGTATTTTCTCCCAGAAGTGTAATTGCAAGAGAAGGGTAATGTATGTGGCATAGAAGTTGTCATAGTTAGGCACAGGTGTCAACTTGACCGTTGAGGGTTTGAGCTTTGGGCACAGTTGTAGATAATTGATGGTTGAGTTAAGCCCAGAGCAAACCTGAAGGAGATTGTCTAGCTGATGGGGAAGACCCAGCCCATGGTGGGTGGGATTAGGCCCTGGATAAATCACAGAGAGCTGGTTGAGAGAGTTGGCATCCTTCTGTTCACTTGGCCAGACATGCTGGTCTGGCAAGTAAGGATTGTCCATCTCTCAGCTGTTATGGTGGCCAGTTCCCTCAGCTCTGGTGTTGGTGTGTGCTCTCCCGTCAAGCTGGACTATGAACTGTAACCGGACTGTCGTAAGAAAGTAAACTCTTTGTTCCTTTAAGCTGTGTAATGGTCATTTATCAGCAACCATGCAGGCAGACTGCAACAGAAGTCATGGTGGCAGGAGTTTGAGGCAGCTGATCACATTGCATCCACAGTCAGGAAGCAGGGAGAAATGGATGCTGATGCTAAGTTTGTTTTCTCTTTTTTTATTGTCTAGAGTCTCAGTCCAAGAAATGGAACCATCCAAGTTAGAGTGGGTATTCCCACTTTAATCAACCTAATGTAGGGGGGAAAACACACAAAAATGCCCAAAATCTTTATCTTCTTTAGTGCTTTTGCATTCTATCAAGTTAACAATATTAACCAGCACAGCCTCTCTGAACAACAGAATCCAGATGAAATGACAAGGATGTTGAAGAAAGAGGTAGGCAGAGGGTAGGAAGATTTTGAAATGCATAAGTATTATCTTCCCTACAATACCTTGCGAACAATAATAATTATAACCCTTTCTATGATTTTTATCGTCTCATAAATGGATTCATTTTCTCTTGAGTGACTTTGGATTGCCCCATTCTCTTCAAAATGTTCAATAAACATGAACTTTGGGAGAGAGATTAAACACAAACTTTTTTTGTTGTAGCTTTTTCAGAGTGGTCCCGAGCATCGAATCCTTGGTCTCACACAAGCTAGGCAAATGCGCTGCCACAGAATTAACATGTCCAGCACCAAACATAAGTTTCAGTTATAACTCTGCTAATTACCAGCTTATGTTTTTGTATAAACTAAATTGTTTCTAGAAGCCTCGGATTTCTCATCTGTAGAATGGACAAACCAGTTTTGTGAGTCTGTTCCGAACAGCACAAATGGTTTGAGGAAATGATTCTTGAGCATCTGCCAAGTGTTCCACATGCGTGATTATCTCAATCCATCTTCCAAACCACATTGAGATAAGTATCTTCTCCCTTTTTATAGATTAGGAAACAGTTCCAGCTGGGCTAAGAAACTAGGCCAAGGTTAGTGGCAGAAACAGGATCTTCAAAGTCAGGTTGAATCTGGCCCTAATTGTCCATGTTGTTTCTACTAACATAGCACTATTTTTCACAATATCTAGTACATCTGACAGGAGTGTCTGTGCGTTTCTTCTTAAATTTCTTTGTCCAACTTTCTTCCCATAATCTTGCAATAATGCTGATCTGATGTCCAATTTCTCATCTACAACTCATTTGCTGTGGTCACATGAATCTATTTGAATTACTTAACCATGGTCTCTCCACTCTGGTCCATGCTACTTTCTTACTCAACAGCAGGCAGATTTCCCATGCTAGTCAGTGTCTTCTGCCTCTGAGGTCTCTCTTGCCCTAGTGCTGTGTACACCCTGGTGGAAGAGAAATTCTTTGACTCCTTCTCATCTTTTGCATGTAAAGGGGTGGGTAGGAGGCTTGAATCTTCTCCAGCTACCTGATGTGAGAAGAATGGCCCCTGGTGATCCCCCATGTACTCTGGGTTTTCTGCCCAGAGGCCCACAGTGACAGATCCCCTCACTTGTTCTTTGCCTCACAAGATTCACTTCTCAGACAGACCCCATAATAAATAACAACCTAGATGATTGTGTCTGGTAGTTAATTGACTGTAACATAGGCTACCCGCCTCTGGGGCAGCACAGCATGCTCCTTGTAATTAATCACCCTGATCCCAGCCTGACTACCCAGCTATGTCAAATCATAGAGCAATTAGGCACTTTCAGAGTGGGTTTCCCTCCTGAGTTGGGGAGGTGGAAAATATACTATGAAATGTTGCTTTCTGTACCTTCTCCAAACCACACTGACGCTTTTGGAAATCAAGTCCGTGACGGGTACTGTAGGATTTGGCAAATGAAGATAAAATGGACTTTGTCCTAGAAATCTACGTTGCTCAGTTGCGGGTAGAAGACCAAATTAGAGTAGGTACAATCTAATAAGTGTGGTCTGAGAGTACATGCCTATGACATAAGGGATGCTTTTTGTTAGAGAAATGTGAACATTTAGAATATGGGGAAATGGAATCAGAATATAGTTCAGTCATCCATGTTTGAAATTGCCTTTGAGAGCAATTCAAAAGAATAGATTTCCAAACCCTACCAATGATTACTAACTCAAATAAGGGGGCCCAACTCTTTTATCTGAGAAATTCTGATGTCAAATATGATTGTAGCAGCTACCCATCCTTCCTTCTGCCCCCAAAGGCTGTAACCCACGCCTCTGTGACCCGGTCATGGAAGTGCTTTGATAATTCCCCTCCATCCCACCATACCATCACTCTTTGTACCAGAGTTAGGCAACCATCTAAGGCAGAAATGCTATTCATGCCATTCCCAGGAGCTGAATTGAATTCTGGGGCTAAGAGAACCATTTGAAAACTAGGCTCAGTGAGATGAGGGTTCATTTCTATCCTGAGAACACTTCAGTCTTTAGTCCCTGTATTTATAAGATGTGTGTACCTTTTGCATTGAGTCTCTTAAGATTCCCTGCTTTCTTCTGTGATACTTCTTTTATGACCCCCTTCACTTCAGACCTTCCATTATTCTGTCCCTTCCAACTTACCAATGATCCTTTAAAATAGAGTGCTCAAATTATACAGGGATTCCAAGGCAGTCTATCACCCCTGTAATCTGAAGAGCTAAGATAAATGTATTTTTCCAAATATGGTATAGCACTTCTGAGTCTCCCTTGCCATTGATAACCATTCTGGTCTTAGTCTTTGTTCCATTTTGTGAAGTGAAGGTCTTAGAAAAAATCCCATCTCTGCTCCAGAACTATGAAGAAATAAATTTCTTCTATTTAAACCATCTAGTCTGTGGTACTTTGTTTAAACTTTTACAAGGGTCCTACACATTGTCCTCAGATTCAAGTGTCACATCTTCTCCCTTTCTACCAAGTTTCCTGCCCACATATCCTTTCAGGGCCACCTTCTTCACAGAGCTTGGTAAAGGTGTTAAAAAAGCCCAGCTAGAAGCTAGGCTGAGCAAGGTCTCTTATTGTTCCTGGAGAAGTGACACTTCTTCAGAGAGCTGATAAAGATAGAGCTCTTTGATTTCTAGGAATAGAACACACACAGGAGAGTGATAAATGGTGACCTGAAGGGTTAGCCAGATCTGAGGCTTGGGGACCACTCTGGATCTTCCATGATAGAACACGTGGCGACGCACCAACGAGGGAACCTTGTCCTAAAGACTCCGGCCGTGGGAATGAACTCTTACTACCAAGGTAATTTAGTGACGTGGCCAATGCTATCAATTTTAGAGTTGGGCTGTTGCTTTTGATACTTGGTTCTTTGAAGTCCAGAGTGTCCTTCATTATACTGTACATCTCTTGCTAAGTCTTTCTTATAATTAGAGATATGACTTTTAGCAAGTTCTTTTGTGTTTTTGATTTTTTTGTTTTGTGATTGAGATGAGATGATGCCTGAAAAAATATAGCATAATTATAGAATATACCTTTGTATTCCAAAAATGAGTCCCAACTCTCTTTCCATCCTTCCCTCCATCTTTGCTTTCTCTCTTTTTAGATAGTGAGCTCCTCCTCCTCTTCCTCTTCTTATTCTTCCTCTTTCTGCTCCTCACCACCTCCTCCTTTTTTTTCTTCTTTATTGTTTATCTTAAGACGTATTTTACCATAGTAAACCCTGGATGGCCTACGCCTCACTATGTAAACCAATGTCATGGTTTGAAATGTGTCCCCTTCCCCCCACTTATGTATTTAGGAAGGTCATGGCACCTTTAGGAGATTGAACATTGTGGGAAGAAGGCAGTCACAGGGGGTGGATTAAAGATGGAGTAGTCCCACCCTATTTCGGGGAGAGGTTTGCTCTTGTAGTTGGCAGTCTTAGAGCTCTCAGCCTCCTGGACGGATGTGACCTGGGCCTCCTTCAGCTTCCGAGTGAGCCATGCCTTTTCCACCATGAAAGACTGTATTTCCTCTCCGGAACCTTAAACTGAGTAAATCTCCTTTTCTCCCCTTATGTTGCTGCTTGACTTTGGGTGTTCTCTCACACCAACATAAAGAGTAACCGTCCAACCAGGTTAAACTCAGATTTGTGGTGATCCTCCTGCCTCTCTCTACTGAGTCCTGAGATCATAAGCTATAGGCGCAAAGCACCATTTGGAAGTTAGGCGCATACCTAGCTTCCTGTAAATATTATCTTCACCTTGTTTCTGTTGTAGCAACAGCCCAGCCCAGGGAGGCAGACAATAATCTAGTACCAAACTTGACTGCCTCCAGTTTTCCAGGCACTCACATCTCAGGATCTTAGTTTTATTGTTCTGGGACCTTACAGTCTGTCATTCATACCCCCAGACACCTTGCTTCAACTGTGTGGTGTATTGTATATCATCCCTTCTTCTCCAAGGCTGGATTGCCCCCATTGGCGGAAAGATTCTGCCAGTTGCATGGGGCATGTCAGCCTATTTCCTGCATTTCTGTTTAGATGGAAAACTTCTGAAATAACTGGAATGCTCTTTTAAAACACTTTCAATTCTCACTTGCCTGCTCATTTTTTTTATCTCGTGCCCACACCCAAGTCTTTCAAAGTGGTTTTAATGTTGACAGTTTACAAAGGATCCTCAACTCTTTCTTTGCTGTTCTTGAATTGTCCAGCTTTGATGCAAAGTGATTGCAAGGTGACATTTCATGCTAGTCATATCTTTTGTTCTAGGTGTTGCTGCTCTGACGGAGCAGAGAGAAGGCTAGCTGTGGCTTTGGGACCTGACTGTGTCACATGGACAAATGTACCTAGAGACATTCTTCCTCATTTTTCTTCCTGCCTACTTCCCTCCGAGCGATCCATTAGACCAGAACTCCAGTTCCTCCATTAATCTTACTCACTCAGTGATCATTTAAGTCAGGGGTTGAAAAACTGGCTTTTGTATAAAGGGATAGCTTATAACATTTTCTAGAGTTGGCAGGTCACATGGACTGTGTCTTTTCTATTCAACTCTTCCCCTGTACCTAGAGAGGGACATAGAAAAGCATAAGGAATGAGTGTATTCCAATAAAACTTTATTTAACGAAGTAGCCTGCAAGTTAAGTTAGATGCAATTTAAATCTAGTGGAAAATACCTTTATTGCAGAAAGTTTAGGTAAGGATAGAAATGAGTAATAATAACAAGAGGGCAATTTGTTAAATGTGAGGATTCTAGACTCACCTGTATGGGTCAGGGTTATAAGACCTAAAGCAAGGAAATGCCAGATTTCAAATCTGCCAATAGGGGTTTTTGGAGTATACTTCTTATATAATTAGTAGGAGAATTAAATTATGTGATCTGAACAAGAAGTTCTCTAGTCTCTTAGTTCAGGCTGTTAAAGATGCCTGTTAAAGATGACTGTTGGTTTATACATTGAGATTTATTTCTGAAATTGGATTTCTTTTGGAGTTCTGAAAGCAGAACACGTGAAGAGGTTAAAAAACAGGAATTTATTGAGAGAGAGGAAGAGAGACAAAGAGAGACAGAGAGAGGGAGAGAGCGAGAAAGAGAGAGAGAGAGAGGAAGAAACAGGGATGGAAGAGAGGCCTTAAGGTGGGAGAGCATTATTAGAACATAGAAGACTAGAGAAATGGCTCAGGGGTTAAGACTGTGCCTCACAAGAAGAAAGTCCTGAGTTTGGGTCCCAAATCCCATGTTAAAACACCTCCGTGGTGGAAATTCTGTGATCTGTATTTCTGGCTCTAGTGGGCAGAGCCTAGAAAAAGGAGGCAGAAGCAAAGCAGGATGATTCCTGAAGTCACTCGTGTTCCTCCACAGGGACATACAGTACCCTCTGACACACACACACACACACACACACAATCCCACACAATATTATGGGGTAGGGGGTCCCACAGAACTGGACATTCCTAACTACACTGGCTGCTGAATAGAAATTATCCTATTACTTCTTACAATTTGGAAAGGTGGAAGTACAAGAATAAAACACTGGCAGATCTGAAATCTGGCTACAGTTCTTTTTCAGGGTCTCCTCACATGGGAGAGAGAGGGAGAGAGGAGGCAAGTGTTTCTTCTAGTGTAGGTAGGATGTTGACTTTATTACCAAAAGCAATCTGTAAGTTTAACATCAAAAGTCCAGCAACAAGCTTGCCATAGTGCACAGCTATAAGCCAAGCACTCATGAGGCAGAGGCAGGAGGATCATTGTGAATTCAAAGCTATAGGGCTCAGATCGGACCCTTAAAAAAAAAAAAAGGAACAAACTTAGAAAAAATTATAAAAATAAAAGACATTCAAACTTTAAAATTTAGAGAGACATCATTTTACATCTAGGAGATTAGGCATATTTAACAGTGGACAAGGCCAAATATGGTCAGGGATATGACCCTTGGCCACTGCTGATAGAGCATGACCTTGGTTATTTGAGAGAACAGCTGACACCACTTGAAAAAAATTAATTTACATAAAAATGATGGCCTAAAAAATTATTAAGGACACTCTGGGTGCAGTGGTAAATACCTGAAAGTAAAAACTTGAGAGTTAGAAGCAAAAGGATCAGGAGTTCAAAGTCAACGTCAACTATATCAGATTCAAGGTCAGCCTGAAAAACATTATATTCTTCACTGAAATAGAAAAAAAATTCTAAAATTCACATGGAAGCACAAAAGATCCAGAATAGTAATTCAATGTTAAGCAAGGAGAATGATGTCAAAGGTATCACAATACCTAATCTCAAACTTTAATTCAGAACCATAGAAATAAAATAGCCTGATACTGGCACAAAACGAGACATGTAGACCAATGTCACAGGACAAAGGATCTAGAGATAAACACATAAAGCTGCAGTCACCTGGCCTTTGACAAAGGCGTCAAAAATATACACTGGAAAAAAAAGGCAGGAAATAGTGGCAGGAAAGCTGGTTTTCTACATGCCTAAGAAGGAAATTAGATCCATTCCTCTTACTCTGCACAAAAGTCCATTCCAAATCAATCAAAGGGCTTCATGTATGAACTGAAACTATGAAACTGTTTCAAGAAAGCATAAATGAAACACTTCAGCATGAAGATGGGAAAGACTTTCTGAAAAGGACTTTGATACCACAGGACACGATCTCAGTAACTGTCAAATAGGTTTATGTAAAACTAAAAAACTTTTGCACAGCAAAGGAAACAATTATCCCAATGAAGAGACAGCCTATGTATGGAATGAGAAAGAAATCTTTGCCAACTATATCTCAGACGGGGTTGATATCTTAGACTCTATAAAGACTCAAAAAAGTGAATACTCAAAGCCCAAATCATCCAACCACTAAATGGGCTAATGAATTGAATAAAAGAAGAAATACAAATACCATAAATAAATATTTGAAAAGTATTCAGCATCCTTAGTCATTGTGGTAACTAATCTTGGTTGTCAATTTGATTATATCTGGGATTAACTAACAGATTAGCTGTCAGACCACCTGGAGAGATCATCTGCAACACAAAGACCAACCTAAAATTTGGATGGAACCTTCCAGTAGCTGACCAGATAAAAGGAGGCAGTAGAAAGAGGAGTTCACTAACTCTCTTGCCCTGTGCTGGCAAACTTATCTTTTCTGCTTTCCCCATTAGAATCCATCATCTTCCACTCCCCAGCATGACTGAAAATTCTTCAGGAATCTCTGGCCTTCAGCAAATTGGCTGGCACCACGCAGATATTCAACTCCTGACTACTTAGACCTTATCTTGTAAACTATTCCAGTAACTTCTCTTTTTATATATATTCATTTTATGGTTGGTTCTGTTCTTCTAGAGAACCCTGGTTGATAAATACAGTCATCAAGGAAACGCAAATTAAAATTGCTTTGAGAAGAAAGGTATGGTGGTACACACCGGAAATCCCAGAATTTAGTAATCAGAGGTAGGAGGAGAGCTACAAGCAAGGCTACCCTTGTCTACATAGCCAGTTCCAGACCAGCCAGGGATACATGATGGCTTGTTTCAAAAAAACGACATAAATAAGTAGGTAAATAAAAACAAACTGCTGCTTTGAAATTCCCACTCTTTTCAGTCTGTCAGAATGACTATCAAGAAAACAACAGTAAATGCTAACAAGGCTGTGAGGGAAGACAAACGCTTACACACTGTGGATGAGATATAAATTGGCAGAGCCCTTAGGGAGGTTAGCGTGGAGGATGGAGGGGGGAACAGAACTAAACATATCATCTGTGGATACCACTCAGGTATATTCCACAGAGATAAGAGCACATTCATGCTTATTGCTGCACTATTCATCACAGCCCAGATACGGGAACAGCCTAGATGCTCAACAGCAGATGATGAATAAAGAAAATGTGATCCACACATACAGTGGCATGTATTCAGTCAAAGAAGAATGTAGTTGTGATCTTTGCAAGAAAGGGGATGGAAGTGGAGCTTTTATGTTAAACAAAATAAGTCAGATCTGGGGGGACCAATTCATTTTCTTTCTCACATGTGAAAGCCGATTAAAAATGACAATATGTGTGTGTGTGTGTATGCGTATCCATACCTGTGTGTGTGTACATTATGAAAAGTAGATCATGAGAGGAAGAAAGGCAGAGATCTTAAGGGAGAACGGAGAAAATGAGGATATGGAAATATATGTGATAAGAAATTCAAAGTGGAAACTATCTGGCAAAAGGAAGGAAGGAAATAGGTGAGGAAGGGGCGTGGGGGAAGACTTTAGGGAAAAAGGATGAATTAAAACAACAGCTAATGACACAAATGGGCTATTGTCACAAATGCAATGCTTTGCATGCTAACCTAAAACCTTAATTTAAAAAGAAAACAGAAACTTTTTTCTTTCACATTTGAAATCTAAAGTTAAGTATATATTTAGGGCAAAAAAGTAGAGAGGAATTATGAGGGGGATAGAAGACTTCTGAAGAGGAAGGAGGCAGGAGGAAAGATAGAGTAATGATCTGAATATATCTGAAAGAAGAAAGGAGAGCTATTTGGAGAGAGGAAGGAAATCAGCAAACGCGGGACAAGAAGAGGCTGAGGAAATGGATGAAGAAGAGAGCATAACGTGTGAAAATA
Source organism: Typhlomys cinereus (assembly GCA_023101885.1). Taxonomy (NCBI): domain Eukaryota; kingdom Metazoa; phylum Chordata; class Mammalia; order Rodentia; family Platacanthomyidae; genus Typhlomys; species Typhlomys cinereus. The sequence goes on from JALPQD010000429.1 coordinate 1,811,779, forward strand.
TCATTGTTTTGTATGCAGAAAATTATTTCAAACGGTAAGAATATTGTGTTAGTTATCTTTTCATCACTGTAACAGAATACTAACTACTTGTTAGGAACGTTCTTAGCTTTTGGATTTCCAGAAAACTTAAATTATATATGTTAAAGCACAAATTAAATATCTAGCAAACTTACCTCATAGTATCTGACTAGGGAAAATAAAACACAGGTTAAAAAAAAATACTTTGTGCATCACATGTTACTTAGCAGTAGCAAAATGATTTCTTGGCTCTGTTTCTGTCATAATCATTTGTTGACTCTAGGCTTTGGTTGCTTCTCAAATGCTCCGTTTCTGGAGACTGTCAGCTCCTACCTCAGAAAGAATTAGCCTCACTATTGCTTCTTAAACAATAGACATTGTTTCCAAATTTAGGATATGAGTGTTTCCATGACAATTTTTTTACATAAATCTCCACATTCAAGGATTTATTTTTCTCTGTGTCATTAGGATAATAACCAGAGCGTAATCATTGGGTTAATGGGTGTCATAGTTAGCTGCAGGTGCCACCTTGATGGTTGAGGGTTCGAGTAGTAGTAGTAGAATTAAATCCACAGTAATCGAGGGACATTGTCCAGTTGATGGGAAAGGCCCAGCCCATGGTGGGTGGGACTTGTCCGGGGGAGGTAAATAAAATAGAGGGAACTATTTTAGAAAGTTGGCATTCTTCTGTATACTTGGCCAGATGTGCTGATCTGTCATTATATGGTATGATGTGGCCGGTTTCCTCTTCCCTAGATGTTGGTGTGGACTCACCAACCAAGCTGGATGAAGAACTGTACCCAAGAATCATGAACCAGAATAAAACTTCCTTATTCCCCTTTTGTCATGATTTTATCAACAAACATGCAGAGTAATTGTGATGATGGTGTGTTCATTATTTTATACTTTGGCTATGTGTTTCCAGAAAGACTATGCTAATAATACTGATATCTTATTAGCTATGTGCTTTGAATTTTGTATGACTTTAACATACATTATCTCTTATATTTATAACCATGTAACACCATGTCATGGCTTTTTTTTTCTACACAATTGGGAACTTTTAGGGCCAATTTTTTTTTTTTGGCATTTATTGGTGCATTAATTAATTAGCTGATTAATTCATTAGAAGGGAGAATTGAAAGAGAAAGAGTATAGAGATGGAAGGGAGTGAGGGGAGAGAAAGAATAAAGAAACACGAGAAAGATAAATGAAAGGAGAAAAGAAAACAAACACAGAATTGTGTGAAATGAAGAAATTAGGTATGAAATGAAAAGCGTTTCTGGCTTTAGCTGCTAGTGCCAGTTAAAGACCCCATTGGGGTACTTTTCCTCAAAGAGAGGGAAGGCAGCATGTCACATACCATAAGGTGCATATACATGAGTAAATAAATTGCCAACCAATACATTTTTAAAGGGAGCCCATTATGTTTATTTATTGAAGCTTTCAAGTGTTACCTCCGATCCTGCAATGAAGTAAATTATTAAGCACCCCTGATTCTACTCTGAAAAACATGGATTCTTCTTTCGAGCCTTGTTTCTATTTCTGGGAGTGCTGGGAGTAATTCCTAGTGATATCTGTCACAAGAGCTCATCTCAAGAAAACTTCAGAGGCCGCTTTTGTAGTTTTACATATTCCCCTTGGGAAGGTTTCTCCAGATAAGAATTAGTATTTGGGTGTGTATGAGTGGGGGCAATGAATATCCCTAGGTTACTGTAAATGTACATGCTCACATTACTCCCAGAATTCATACAAGCTCTAGTAAAAAGAAAATCCTTTTCTTATTGAGGTTTTGCTCTTTACTTTTGAGACGGATTCTTGCACTATAATACAAATAAAACTCAAACTTGTAATCTGGGGGGTAACTGACATATACCCCCTAGTTCACAAAGAAGTTTTTCACCTGATTAGCCATGCTAATGAAAGCTGAAGCACTGACTTTCATATTTGTTTATTTATTGAGGCTCCTTACTATTTTCTTCCAGTTCACCTGCTTTTCTACCACTTTCTCATAATTTCTCCTCAAAGAACGTTTTTGCTTTCAGAAGCCAGAAACCGTAAGTAGCCGACCGATGTTTGAATGTAACTAGAATTGTCGATCACGTGACTGTGTCCTTACCCTGCAGAGATTTCACTTTCAAAGTGAAGCAAAAATAGCTGCAGGACTCAGCCAAATGAAAGCAAACAACAGCTAGTCAATTAGGAAAGAGTTTCAATGTCGTCTTGATACATGCGCTACCTCATTGATTTCAATGCATTCAAACTTGCTTTCTATCCTCCCAGCTGGATCAGGGTAGGGACAGAATGAGCTTCATGATTCCATGACTGACTCTTGACCTTGGCTTGACCACTTTGGAGTGGGTATTTGTGTCCAAGGGGATCAATCTGTCTGAACCTATATGTGTGGAATCCCAGTTTAATGCTTTCCCTTTCTCTGTGTGTCACACCATCCCCACATGGAATTCCATCCAACCGCAGGACATCCTTCCAATGCCACCTCCCAACCCACATCTGACATGGTATAGCATGAGTTAGACCAACACACACTCGCACACACATACCTCATGTAATTTTTTTTCACCTACCCTGTGGTTTGAAATCCTGGTTTTTCAAACCACAGAATTGCCATGTGGTGGCGTTCATGTTTTCTGCTGTCCCAGTGCAAATCACTAGGTTTTCCTTCACTGATGCTCATTTCTCCAATAATAGCAGCTGTTCTGCTGCCTGGACTTTTCTACATCCAAAGCTTCATGGCTATCAACACAGCTCTCCTCTATCCAGCAAGCAAACCAGTCAGTGTATTGTTTAAATACAACTTCACCAAAAGCCTTGTTCCCTTATCACAGACTGGGCCCAAACAATTCATGACTCTCTCAGTATCACTATTTTCCAAATGGCCCATGGAAAACAATCATAGGACCTGATATTTTTTCATTAAAGCTATATAAACCTGTAGGTTCATCCCCCAGTAAATGTATGTTCTGGGGCTCACCAAGTCATTTAGTAGAGCAATAGCACTTAAGAATGGGACACATTGAAGCAAAACCTAATGGGAAGGTGGGTTAGTGTTTTGTCAAGCATGGCATCTTTGTATGCCATGGATGAGATGTCTGGTGGGTCCAGGGTAATTCTTGAAGGAATGGGGGATCAAGTTTAATGCTACCATGCTCTTCCTCTGTTTTGGACACAGTATTTGCAGTGGATTTATTGAGAGCATCCCAAAGGGATATTTAGAGGTGTTTGGAATATCAGAGAAAAAGTATTTGTTAAGCAAGGAGTTAAGCAGGTGTGGATAGTATCAATAGGATGTCTTCAGGAAAACAAAGACAGCACTTGCTATAATAGGAAAACAACCTCTGGCAAATTCTTCTGCTTGCTTCACTGTCTTTTCATTCATGCCTTCCTCCTGCAGACACCACCAATAGCCTACTACTCCCCAAGCCTCTGTTCTCAGAGATTTTAGCCTCACGTTGAGGAGACAAAGTCCCTGGACCCACAGAAGCAATCCTGACAGCAGTGCAGACATTAATGAAAATGAGATGCCAGCGCTCATGTTTGATAAATGGTATGACTCATCTCAGATCAGGTTTGGTTCTCATTAACTGGTCCCAAATCTATGTCCCTCATTTATCTCAAAGCTATTCAAGGGCAAGAGCCATTCATTAATCATCTTTCTATTCCAGAATGTACCAAAAGCTCTTGGCCTTCATTCATTCATGCATGCATTCATTCAGCCAGGGCATTTTAATGTGCATTTACTATGTGCCAGGCATAGTAGGTGCCTATCTTGTCTGAACCCTTCAAGGTCTTTCTAAAGTGAATCAAGATCTAACTTATAAGAGCATCCTGTCACTATAATAATAATCCAATCAAACAACACATTGGAAGCCTCTGTTATGTGCTAGGCATTGGGCACTCAGCAAGTCAAATAGAAACAACGCTTACTCAAAGGCTCTGTCCAGGGTGGAGAGGTCTGCATTTACACCTTCAAGTGGAATGGCTCCGCTTCTCCATGACGACCCATTCCATTCTCATAGCTTTCTCTGCCATGTGACTCACTCAAGTTATAGTCCTGCTATTCCCTCCAGTCTAACCCACCTTCTGGCCACCACCCAGCTTCATGTGCAAGCTACCAACCCTGGCCTCTCTCCTGGTTTGGTAAACTATGAGGCATCTTTTGAGTAATATAAGCTGGTTCAACCTGACTCTGGAGACCTCCCCGACTTATTTACCTCCAGGGTATGGGCCCCAAAGCTGCCTATGAAATGGTATGCAGTAGCAGATGCTCTGTTTGCTAAATGAGAGCATGAATGAAGAGGCAGCGTAACTTTTCTCTCAGTGAGGTTTGCCAGGGGTCAGCCTTCATGTTATGATAAGCGTAAGTGCTGCAATTGTCTTCCTGGAAATAGAGCCTTCTAGCACGCTTGGATGGGGGGGGGGAAGAGTGCTTTCAGAGCCATTTTTAATTAGGCAATTATGACAATTAAATATTTGAGATTCAGAGTTCCCAATCCTTATTTGATTTTTTTCATTTTAATTCCCTGATAATGTATGTCTCTGTTCTCATTATAATCTTTCCCTTTGAATCTGTGTGGGATTCGTTTGCTTGGAATAATTACTTCTCCATAAGGCTCTCTCTTGTGTTCACAATGATCTAACATGGTGGGGGGACACATTGACTGTCTTGAGAAAGGTTTTCTTTTTTTTTTTTTTTAAGAATGGTGAATACCAGCTTTCTCATTATGTGCCATTAGAGACAATGAGCTAAAGAGGTGAAAAGAGGAAAGGGCGGCTCTGACAGCTCTGATCAGAAACTGCATCAGTGTACTTCCTCTTTGCCAGGATTCCTGAAACCAAGATAGAATCAGAGGAGGACAAGAAATGAGTGACCGCAACATTTGCTTCCTGAATGCCAGCTAAACAGGTCCTGGCAGAGATTGAAGACAATGCTCGGAGAGTTATCATAACCGAGGACAGCTATTGTTTTCCTACTCCACAGATACAGCTCCACGACATTTTTGGGCCAGGGTAAATTGTCAAATGGGTTATATAGAGCTCTCATGGGGTGTTCCTGAGACCCATCAGCTATGTCCCACCTCCCAAATTTATTATGACCCCTTCTTGACTTCAGAAGTCATGTAATCTCAAGTAAGCTCTTGGACCTTACTGAGCCTTGGTTTCCACATGAGAATTAAACCAGGAAGACACAGTACACAACTCTAGATGCACAGTAGCTACATAATTCATATAATCTTTGCTGTTACCTTTGAGTAGAACTGGAGTTTACAACTCTATATACACTGGGTGCCTGAGTAGGCTGCAGGAAGTCATGACTTCTGAGAAGAGACACACAGTCGCAGTAGACTCCCACCAGGCGGCAGGCTGAGTAGCCTGCCCTGCTCCCCCCTCCACCCCCAGAGATCATAGCATCATGGCACTATGTGTTTCTTCTGGCACAGGCTGGGAGGCAGGACTTGTGCTTCTACTAGAGCACGTAGAATTAAGGGAAGGAAGGCACTGTCTGGTGGCTAGAATCAAAATCTGGAGTCTTCTAAAAGGGACTCCAGCAAAGAAATGGAATGAAGGCTAAAAGTAAACATCTCGTTGGGAAATCTTCAGTGATGTGTGTTTGTTTGTGTGTGTGTGTGTGTGTGTGTGTGTGTGTGTGTGTGTGTGTATTCAAGAGGGTTGCTTCAGTGTGTATGCCTGTGGAGGCCCAGGGGTAGTATCACGTATCACCCTGAATTGTTTTATCTCCTTACTGCTTTGCTCTGGGGATTCTCAGGCTCTGCCTTCCGGAGCAGGAATTTTAAGCTGTTATCATGTTTGCCCAGCATCTTTATATGTGATCTGGGGATCTGAACTCAGGTCCTTTTGCCTTCAAGTCCCTCTACCACTGACCTGATCCCCTACATTGCAGGTATTCTAGGGCCTGAGGACACCATGAGGAAGAAGGTGAAATTGCTGCCACAAAATGTTGAGGACAATCGAGTCAGGTCCTTTAACAAATTCCTGTAATGCAACATGATAGATAACTCTCATGGAAACATCTACAGCAAAAGCTTCAGGAAGAACAAGAGAGAAGCAATTGCCGGAGTCACCAGCAATTAGTTGCTAGAACCAGGACATCAAAGTCAAAGACTGATACGTAGCCAAATTGCTAAACACTCCACAGAGCTCCTTCAAACTACCCCCTCCTACATCAGCTAGAAACCAGTCCATAGGGAGCGTGGTCAGAGACCAAGCTGGAAGAATCGGGGTGATGGGAAGGCAGCTAGTTCTGGCAGGTGATGTCTGTCCCCCACACCCTTCTCCAGCATCCTTTCCTCTTACAAACTCCATGGAGCACGGAGGCCTTTGATCTGTAAGGCTCTCTCAGGGCTCATTGTGACTGGAACACTGAAAATATTTACCAAGTCCCCAGACAGATGGCTCCATGTCAGGTTTCATTCAGATCAAATAAGGGACTTTGTCTTTGTAAGCCACCACACACAGTAGCACCAAGAATGGACAAAAAAGCATGCATAACATCAAAGATGCTTTCCATGTCTGCAAACCATGCATGTTTTCTGGAACACAGGGTGTAATAGTAGCACTGAACACACACATACGGATTGCTTTCACATCTTTCATAGGCACATGACCATGCATTTGGGCCTCCAGGTATGCCCTTCCCTATGAATATCCACCTCTCCACGCATGAATCCATGCTTTCTTACAGGCGCACACAGACGCAGCAATCCAAGTTGCTACTGTGACACTGGGCTGGGGCTGGCAGATGGAAGTCCATCCTAAACCGAGCAGCCATCTTCTCTCAGCGCAACCTTAAAAGCACAGCAGGCTCATTACGAGGCTATTATGTGCATTTGTGCAGAGATGGTGCGATTAGTCCAGCCACAGAGGCAGTGGAGCCTGCCTGCCTGTCTGCTGTGGCCCACCCATTGCAGCCTCAGAGGAAACGGGCTGCGCGGTGTCTCCACACCTGAAATAAATTGCCCCCCAGCTGCACTCGAGTTTTCATGGAACGCTTCTGATAAATCTGCAGCGGTCCGGCAAGAGCCTCGGATCCAATCCCAGGGTCCTTAGTTCTGCTTTTCCTCTGTCTCTGCCTTACTTCCCTGTCTAAATAGACCATGTCCCATTTCAGCCCTACCTGATATCTATAATGAGGATGATGTGCTGGATTCTAAACTACTGTCTAATCATCAAAACGACTGTAGGGAGTGTTAGAACTGTTGATCCACGGGGTGCAGACTCCACAGATCTTAGTGTCCTTGAATAAGACCCAGGATTACGTATTTTATTAACACGTTCCCCTAAGAGTTTGCAAGAAACATTTATGACCTGGGGTTTGATGACACAGGATTCTCCAGAGGTGATTTCTCTCTATTAACATGAAGGCACATGGGATGTTTTCTAGAGATGATCTAGAAGGTTTCTAGAGTTATCCTTTCCCATGGAAGAAATTATTGCAAAGCTTTGTGATTTGAGTCAACAACAAATATTTATCATCTCTCCTAGTTTTTATGGGTTAGGAATCGGGGGTGTCTTGGTTGAGCAAATGAGACTCAAAGATCTGGCAAGAGACTCGAGATCTGGGCTGAAGACATCCACAGGCCTTATTGAGGCAAAAGAGTGCATATCCAAAGCTGCCCACCGTAGCAGGCAAGGTAGGGCTGGCTTTTGTAAGAAAGCCTTAGCTTCTCTCCCTACATGCCGGCCCTTCAACATAGTGGCTCATGAGTGTATCGATGCCCTAATGGCCAGCAAAAAATGAGACTTGAATAACCCACTTAGGTTGCTGTCTGTGCTCTGAACACACATGTGGATCTTTCTCCTGTCTGTTCAAACGATCACACCCAACCCCTTCACCTGAATCAGCTTCTGACTTTTCCAGTGCTTCCTACAGGTCTGGTTCTCCAGGCTGCAAACAGCCCTCGCTGGGGTGAGCAAGGACCTCAATACAGATGCTTCGCAAAGCCACAGGCTTCCAAGCTGACTCTTAAGACAGGGTTCCTGTCCTCTTCAGCACAGAGAGAGCCCAAGCCCTGCCTCTGACTCCCTCACTATTTTTCAGCTTTTGCTCTTCTCTTTCCTGATCTTATCTACAGAAAAGTATTACCCGAGGCCCAGTATGGACAATATTTATTTGACCCTCCTATTAACCCTGACAGCTTGATATATTTATCCCCACACATGCACAAGGAAACTAAGAGCCACGGAGAGTCAGCAAGCTTCGCCCAATCTCACAGCCTCTTAGAGACTGTACCCTGGATGCAAGCCCCACACGGAGAGGATGAAGTCAGAAAGAGGCTGCCTGGATATCACAAACCACCCACTTAGCATGTGATAGACACAGTGACGTTTATCCAGCAGGGAGGTCTCCTCCAGAAGTCTGTCCAAGGCCATAGGTCATAGGTCAGGAAGGGTTTAGAGTTTCTCCGGGGCAATGAAGTCTCCCTGCACATAGGGTGGGCCAGGTCTGTCTGTGAGGGTCCTCAGTTGCCCAGCTTTGAGGCCCAGGGCAGAGGTCAGACTCTCTTGAAACTGGAGAGCCCTTCACTGCGGAGGCCACGCGTGTCAACGCGCTAATGTTTCATGAGTGCGCCTGGGTCTCTCAGTTCCACACAACCTTCCAGAGCAATCATCGCAAAGCGATACCTGCCGGCTGCCCTCTGATTATTTTACAGCCCTCGCTGCTTCCAGCCTCACCGGCCTCTCCTCTCTGGTTTCTTTTCCCTCCCTGTTTCTGGCAGGTGGGGTGGGGGTTGGGAGACAGGAGGGAAATGAAAGAGAAGAAATTACCATCTCTTTTCTTACACCCTGGCTTCCCTTTAGGAGGGACGCCCGAGATGCAGGAATCCAGGAAGACAGAAATCACCAAGGGTTTACCCAGCACCTACACAGTACGGGGAGTGGTAATACCAGGGACCTTGAACATGTCACATCAACCCCAGAGCAGTTCTGGGAAACAGGGAAACTCTTCAAGCTGCCTGGCTGCTGACCCTGTGCTCTGGGAGGGAAGATGGGGGCCGCAGAGCTGATGAAACACACTATGATCTAATTAGTTCTCAAGTGGTGACCCCACAGTCTCCTGTCCTGGAGTCTAGCTTTGTAGCTATAAGCCAGCAGAGCAGCCAGCTCTCCTTTCCACTGACCCTGGGTCTTCACAGTACTCAGGCCACCTGTGATTGTCCCTGCCATTTGAATCCTGTCTGTGGATATCAGTGTGGAAAACCAGGGACAGCTGTGGCGCCTACACAAGTGTTCAGTACTGTCACTTGAGCATATGTTAGAAAAAAAAAAAAAAACCACCAGCACGTCAAACCTGTCTCTCTTTTTCTAAGCATTTTATTTTATGAACTGCGGTGATGTGCAATGTAGAGTTTAAAAAGTTCAAAGTGGGTGGGTTATTTGAAAGAAAAATATTGTAAGGCTAATATGTGAGACTGTGGCAAACAAATTCAAGGAAACAGCAAATAAGAAATTAAGGAAAGGCCCAGGCGGCTGGGTATGGTGGCTCATAGTAGACACATGGGAGACTGAAGCAAGAAGATTGCTATGAGTTCAAAGCCAACCTGGGCAATAGTGTGAGACCCTGAAGACACCAACAAATGAAATGAAATAAAACTGAAAAGAAAAAGCAGCAAAGCAAAGCAAAGAAAAAATGAAAGAAAGAAAAGAAGAAAAGGCCTATCTAACGCCTGGCATGAAATCTGAGCCTCACGACTTGTGTTCAAATTCCAACTGTTTACCAGCTGCTTGATGTTGGGAGCGTCTAACCTCTATTTGCACTTCTCTGAAATGAGAACAATGGAAGGATTATTGTGGACAAAGATTGCACAAGGCATGTCGAGCCCCATAGACTCCTTTCTAGGGGCGAGTGCCAAGCTGAGGTGGGTACACAGGGTCCTGGGTGTGGCGGGTCTGGAATGTCAAGTTTGCTCTTGATGTAACACGAGCTGCAGAAGCAGCAGAAGTAGCTGTGGGGCTGGTCCAGCACTTGGTTGACCTGGTTGCCATGGAGCTGCTGGAACAGAACCAGGCAGTAGATTCTGTTTTGGATCGGCACGTAGGAGCCCAGAACACCGAGAAGGGAGCTTCCATAGAGAGGAAGCAAGGGTGTGGACTGTACTCTAGAGACCTTGGAAAGACTTGGCCAAGAGCGAGGGAGCGGAAAGAGCAACAGGACAGCGCTGGATGTAGGAGTCTACCCAGCTCGGTGAGACAGGAATACTAGGAGTCTAATCAGCCCTTGGGGAAGAATGGAGGCTCGCGACAGGAACCCATGCCTTAGCCCATAGCACACTTCAGTTTAACGTTAAAGAACAAATGTTCAGTCACCTAGGTTCAGACCTATTCCACCTTCCCTGTCTGTTAACTTCTTTATCTACAGTATAGGCTAAACATGATGCAGTATCTATCTAGTTCACAGAACTGTTATAAAGGTTAGAGCGGCAATGGCGATCAAGCACTCACAGCTAAGCATGTAATAAATCCTTCACTAAGGCACTATGTTTTATAACCAACATCTAGCACATCATCCTGGCCAACAGGAGACCTTTCATGAACTTGTTTAACGAGTGCACACATTTACTCTTTGCTACCAACTAGCTCCATCTTGCTTAAGTAGGAACGAACTACTTAAGCTACTGCAGTTTCAAGCCAGAGAAGAAAATTAAATTGGCCAAGATGAGCTAGGGTCTGAGAAAAAAAAAAACCCATATCTTCCATATATCAACTATAGGATGCTTCCCAGATGGTTTGACTTCCACCACTTCTGGAATTAGCTGGAAGGAGTTGGGCATTTGGAGATGCTGCTGTTTAATCATTTGCCATACAGACTGCACTCAAAGAAGCTATCCACAATGCCTGTCACCTTCCCTCCAGGTGACCTTCTCTCCAGAGCAGGATATGGACCTAGGTCCTTCTTTTACAGATGCAGACAGCTTGAAGTCCATCTTTCCCTGGAAACTTCCAGGGGAAACATTGTTTTCTGATTTTTTTAATAGACTGGCTGTCCTATTCATGTACTGCTCAGAGCCTAGGAAAGGAAAATAACAGTGTTTTGCAAATGGAAAAAATACCACTTTTACCCAGCAGGAAGCAAATGCATGCTGCTAATCCTTCTCCTGGGGAAGGGAAGAAGGGTAAAAAGCCTGTGACTGTTAGAAACTGGTAGAAGCTGTCAGAAGGTTGGTAGATCCTAACAGAGTCTGACTGGGAAGCGGGAGAGAAGAGCTGTATCTGTATTGGAAAACCATAATAAGAGGTCGTGAGGTGCTAAGAAACATACATTCTGCTCTTCACTTATGGTTCCTATAATGCTTCTGAAGAGCAGTACTAGAGAAGCTTTTTGCCTGATATTTGGTTTCAGGCCTCTCTTCCTGACACTGGGCACTAAGATCTTTATAATTCCTCAAGTTTCCTGTGGCGTTTGAGCAAGAGGCAGAGAATCTAGAGATGCGTAATCACTGTCTAGTAAAGGATGTTGTTTCTAGATGCTTATTTGGGGGCAGATTGCAAGGTGTTTTGGAGGAAACTGAGAAAGAGGCAGTAATTCCATAGATCAGGGGCATGGATAAATTAGGAAAGAGAGACAAAAGGATTATAGTAATGAAAAATCTATTTGATTTATGAAATGGATCCCATTTAATTTTTTTAAATAGGCAACTAAACATTCAAAATTCGCCAATAATTTCTTTTTTGAACATAACTTTTTTGAATGAGTTTGGGTATAAAATGGATCATACAGGCTTCCAATTAAGATTATTTCCTAATCTCCTGAAGCATTTGCTGTATGTTCCATATGTGTTTATGAATCTGCTCTAAAGCATCTTGGACATAAGACTCTCGTTATTTACTTGTGAACTCCACAGAAATCCTGGCATGGATTTCTGGCTTACATCACATGATTCCTTCATAGGTTTTCATGGTTGGGCACAGGTATCAACTTGACTGTTGAGAGTTTGAGCTCTGGGCACAGTTGTAGAGTATTAGTGGTTGAGTTAAGCCCAGAGCAAACCTGCAAAAGATTGTCTAGCTGATGGGGAAGGCCCAGCGGATGGTGGGTGGGACCAGGAAGAGAGCTGGTTGAGAGAGCAGGCATCCTTCTGTACACTTGGCCAGACATGCTGGTCTGGCAAGTAAGGATTGTCTGTCTCTCAGCTGTGTGTAGAGATGGTGTGGACAGTTCCCTCAGCCCTGATGTTGGTGTGAGCTCTACCGTCAAGCTGAACTAAGAACTGTAACCAGTAATTGTAAGAGACAATAAACCCCTTGTTCCCTTAAGCCAAACGGTCATTTATCAACAACCATGCTACATAGATATATATGGAAGGCCTTTATAAAGCATCCATTATGCAGATATTTTGTCAATTCATAGGCTAGATGAGAGGAAAGTAACATGAATTTGCCTGTAATCGTGGAAAACTGAGCTCTAGGTACAATTCAGTGTGAATATATACTGGTTTTCTATCTATGATGGGTCACTTGGATTTGGCATTATTAGGAATAATGCTAGTGCCCATCTTAAATTGTTGATGTGATTTAAATGTGTAAATATCTTTATCATACTTTGAAAAGAACCTGAAATACAGTGAGCATTATAATAATATTGCCTTCTAGCTCAATTGATTGACAATGTTAGGAAACCATGAGACAAGCTCTCAATGAAGGTAAAGTTAATGAACACCTTTCTAGTCTCTGAAAATAAAATAAGTGATTTTGATTATGGTTTAGAAAGCCACTGTCCATTTTCCCAAGTACGCAATTAATCTACTCTTGGTACATGGTGGCCAGAGCTGTGGAGAAGGATCTACTTATGACTCAGATATCCGTATACAGTTTAGCTCCGTTAAAGACTGAAGAGGAAGTGAGGAACTTATATTTTGTGCTCAGAACCATGTTCATTTCTCCTTCATTTGTTTTAACGAGCTAATTAATATGCATGATGTCTTAACCAGCTGGAAGTTCAGAGGATCAAGAAAGGAACTCCAGTGTTCTGTTTCTACTCTTGATCTTTCCATTCTTGTTTGAGTCCTACTCATTCTTCTACTGTTTAGCTTTCTATTCTGTTCTAACCCTATTCTTTCCTCTTAGAATTCAGCCTCTATTATTCAAACCTACCCCAAGGGAATCAATTTCTTCTCACCAAATGTCCTTTGATTCCTGGTGGCCTTAGTTGATATGCTTTCTCAGATCATGAGCACAAAAGTTTGCCTAGGGCTACACAGTTCCCCTAGGTGAGTGTCAAACTTCCGCTACCACTCTCCTGGTAACGAAGGAAAAGGAAATGGTTTTGGAAATTCGTCTGCTGCTGGATAGAACAGTCCAGCTGCTCTAAGATCCTTATGAAGGGTTAGATGTGCTCCATTCCTCAACAATATCCTTTCCTGATACCCAGACTTCTACACTTCTCTCTCTTCACAAAGCACGTTTAGACTCTCCACAAACTATGGTGCCTGTTTTGCAGGAGCTCATGTTCAGAGATTTTGTGATCCCAGTGATTTTCATGCCAAGTGATCTTGGGCAACGCAAAGGTACTCTTGGCACCTCACATTTCCCCAGGTGGTCAAATCCCGTGGCTCATTCACTATTGCCAAAAGGAATTACCAAAGTGGGAGTCTCTCATAAATGCCTCTTTGAGGGGAACACCTGGCATTACAGGTCTGCGAAGGACATCTTAGTTCATTTCAGGCTTGGGTCGAATCCAAGTCCTCATTAACTTTTTGAGGTGGGTTTCAAGATGCTGGAAACGTGCTCTGATTTAATTGGGGTTGACATCTAACCACAGCCACCTCATGTAAAACTTCCGTTTCTTCTCTAGCTCTGGCTTTGCAAACAGCAATGGGGGATCCCAAAGAGCAGCTCTGGTGTAGGAACTGGAAAGCGGCAGGAAAACTTCTAATGAGCAGCCCATCTGGCCTCATCCCAAATCCCAGAACCCCAACAGTAATGCCGAAATGGGTCAGTTGTTTTCTGTCTCTTATAGAAAGCAAATATTTTAGTTTGCCTGTTCTCCATGGCAGCTACAGCTTGTTTGACATTTGAGTTAGTGGTGCTGAAAAGAGGGAATCTACCCTCCAGGAAGGAATGCCGCTTCCCTGGTTAATTGATTGGGTGACACTTCCCTCCCTTACTCTCTCTTTTGCAGGCCTGCCAGGCAGCTAGCTAGGTTATTGGCCACGGATGATGGCCTCAGTACTTTATTACACCAGGCCGGAGGAATGGCAGGCTGACAAGTCTGCAATGTGTTCACTGTGGTTTATAGAAGCCATTCTCCAGTTCACAGCAAACACACATTTATTCTCTATCCAAACGGTGTACAGGGCCAGCAAGGTAGTTCAGGAGGTAAAAGTGCTTGCTGCCCAAACTTAACAACCTGAGTCTCATCCCTGGAGCCCACATGCTAGAAAGAGAATTGATTCCCAAAAGCTGTCCTCGGACCACCACCTGTACACTGCGGCATGCGAAGTCTGAACACACACACACACACACACACACACACACACACACACTAAATACAAGCAAATAAATATTTCCTGACCACAGAACTAGTTACAGTAATAGACTTGATAGTAGCCACCAGTCCCTAAGCAGGCATTGAGCATTGTAGCATAAAAGTATGTAAATCAGATGTTGAGATTTTTGCCTTCTTCCTCCCAAGAGACATAAAGTCATGGGTCTTACTGATGGGCAAGCTACCAAGGGAGCCCATCTCCTGCTTATGGAGGCATCGGCCTTTGTCTTTCATTCTGTCCAGGCCTTCGCTGACTTGCAAATCCAGAAGAAATTCCAAGACAAGTGACCCATCTTCACAAAGTTTGTGTACGCTCAAAAGACTTGAGAAGATCTTATTAAAGTTGCAGGTATCCATCAGAAGGTTTGGGTGGGTCCCGAGAGTCTGAATTCTAGCCTCTAGGTAAGACTGTTGCTGCTCCTAAGATCACACTGTGAGTAGCAAAAACCCAGAGCTGTTGCTGAAACCTGCCCTATTCTTACAAACACGTGGAAGGAGCTGAACACCAAGTTTCTAATTTAATTCATCTGGGGTTGAGCTGGGAAAGACTTTTTGTCATAAATCTCTCCAGTGTGTGAAGTGTTGAGGAAACATATACACTCTAGGTCTGAACATGCATGAACTACTTCTGGAAAGATGGATAAGAAGAAATGATAGCAGTAGTTCATGAGAAGAGAACCTAGCAGTGTCTGTACTGGGATGGCTTGCAACTTTTGAAAAGTGTGTGTGTGTGTGTGTGTGTGTGTGTGTGTGTGTGTGTGTTTTTAAAGTTCAACAGAAATCTGACTCCCATACCAACACAGGCACCCCAAAAGGAGTCCTGTGATACACATAAGCAGAGGGACAGGGGAGAGGGACAGAGTAGTCTTGATGAAGAAGGGTGGTAATGAGACGGGGGAAGATGGAGGTGGGGGCAAGGGACACGGAGGCGTAAAATAAAACCAGCTGTTGTACCAAAAGAAAAATGCTGTGTTTTAGAGTATGAAACAATTTAAGAACCGAAAAACTATGTGGGCGGTCTCTGTGATTATCAGGCATCATGGGCAAAATTGTGACCTCTCCCCTCAAATTTAGAGCCTCAAGTTGTGTCTGTATTTGGAAGAGGTTATGAGGTTTACATAAGATTATATGAATACTCCTGTAGTTGTATTCCTGCCAAATGGGGGAACTTATACTTGGGTGCGGAAAGAGGACGTGATTAATAAAAAGACTTCTGTATAAGACCAGCTTTGCTAGGCTGGGACTGGGGAGATGGCTCAGAAGTTAAAGCCTTTGCCTTCCAAGCTTAAGAACCTGAGTACGGATCCAAGATATCATGTAAAAATTCCAGATGGAAATGGCAGTGGCTTGCGCTTTCAGCTCTGGAAGCAGGAGCCTGGGAAACCCCAGAGCAAAGCAATAAAGGAGATAGAGCAATCCAGGATGATTCTCAAAATCACCCTTGGGCCTCCACAGACACACACACTCAAGTACCCTGTGGCATACACAAACACACAGGTGCAAAAAAAAAAAAATGTTTGGTGTCATGTTACTCTTGGACTTTTAGTTTCCAGAACTGAGGAGAAAAATGTCCATTATTTATGTCACTCAGTCTACGGTGCTCTTTATGACAGTCCTAGCAGACTTAGTACCCTGTAGATGGAGCAACTAACCTGAATAGACAGAAGACAACTTGTTCAGTTGTTAACTTGCCAGTAAAGCAAGAAAAGGAAGTAATTTAAGAGACCCCTGTAACTCCCTCTTATTTGGAAGTAGATAGTCTACCTATATAGTAAAGAGGTTCTGTATTAGTTATCAACTATTTAGATGGTTTTAAGCACAAAGAATCCAAAAGTACAATACACAAATAAGATGATCGAAACATAACTACTCTAGCTAGAAGAGTAACTGTTAAAGTTTGCCTTTACCTCTGTGGGGGGCCCTCCATCACCTTTCCATGAGTGACTGGAAATCCTTGGACTATGGTCTGAGAATCATTATCTAGTCCCATGCTGTTATATTCTTGGCATAGAAACCAGAGCCTGGTAATGCCAAACATCTCACCTCAGAGTCATCCAATGAGTCACTATGAAAGCCAAGCTCTATTCCTGACTGTCTGGCTCATTAATCTCTCTGTTCTATACTTTGTGAAACATCAAGAAGAATTTGGTGTTGCCCCTAGAATGTGCACCACAACTTCTAGTTTTTTTCCTACAAAATCTATCCAGCATGACTTGCAAGAGAGACAGTGGTGTACCAGTGGATCCTTTCTTTCACCTCAGGTGCATGGACAAGGAGAAACAAGAATGGCAAAACGCACCCATGTGGACACTCCCTGTTCCCTTCTGGAATTCACCAGACCACTTTAACTGCTGGAGTAGACCTTTTCCAGTCCCATGTGATTATGCTGAAATAGACAAAAATCTGTAAAAAGGAGGAGTGGGCTACACGAATATACTCAAATAGATTTGGAACTGGGGAAAGTAGCACAAACATAAGGAACAAAAAAGACCTCAAGGAAAGAAAACATCACTTAACATAGACTCTGTATTTTTTGGCTGCAGCCTCAGGATTCATACTTGGTTTCCTTTAACAAAACCCAATTTCCCCCCAAGCTGTCTCCTGATTAACTTTCATGTGATATGGTTACTCAAGAGCACCGATCAGTTAATCCTTCCATATGGTTAAAATTAAACCACCGATCCACGCTCATTTCCCCCCCTATGCTTGCTAATTTCTTGTGAAGATTATCCTTCGAGCTGAATTAGCCTCATTCTCTTGTCATCCCATCCTTACTTCCCCCTGGAAACTAAGAGTTCTTGGGGGAATGGGGACTCGTCACAGTGTTTCTCTGCTTTGACGTGCTGTACACTTTTGGAATTCAAGGACCACATGGCAGGCTAGAACTCTTAAATTTCCTGTAACCTAGAGACTGGTGATGTGACACTTTTGCCGAGACAGGGGTCTTGCTCCTAAAGTCCTTTACTGCTGCCCTCCCATCCCAGACTCAAAATGAGGCTTTCTACACCATCTGACCTAATGCCATGAGGCTATTTCCTTTCCATGGCCACAGATTTGGAATCTTAATAGCTCACCCCACTTGCCACAGAAGAGTCTGCTCTGGCCTTTTAGCTCCAGTTTTCCCTTTGGAATATTGAGAACTTTTCATAAACTCAGGGTACTGATCAAGCGTGACTCTGTTCAAGTTACCCACACTCTCTTGCTGCTCAGTCCAGTGCTTTCCTTGTGACTGCTTGGCCACCTGAGCCCATGAACTATGTCTGACAAAAGACGTAGTTTATGGGAACTTGTGTAGGAAGAGATTTGGTGCTCTGGGGTCAGCAGGTCATTGACCCTGAACAGCCTCAGTAGACCCAAGGGCTCCTGCATCTTCAGGTGGGCTAAACTTTGAGTTTCTGCAAGTTCAGATCTTGAGGTCAAGTTTCAGTTTTTGCTCTCCGGATGGTTTCTCATCCCGACAGACACTCACTGGCGGCAGCAGGAGCAAGCACATTGTTTTTGCTCCTTTTAAGACTCTCGTTTCATTCTGCCCAAGTTGGCTGCACACAGCCCCAGTACTACACAGTGAAGGCAAAGATAGGATTCCTGCCCCAAGGGTTCAGAAGTCTCACATTTTCCTCTTTGCTGCCTCTGTTTTGGTTCCAGTGTACCATAAGTTCTGAAGACTGGGCGGTCCTGAAATACTTTACTGTGTTTTGTTTTGTAGGAAAGACTTGAGTTTTATGGCTGTGGCTTATAAAAAAAAACTTTTCCCCTCCTTTTCACTTCTCCCGGGAAATTTGATGGGTGTGACTTAGCAGTCACCAATGAGCCCTTCTGGGAAAGACTAAGCCACCATCAGCTTTCGGCCCCTAATCCATGACTTTCTTCTTTTGGGCCATGGCCTGGTCCTAATTTTGTCCCCCTCTGGCTGGTTTTGTTTATTGGCATTAATGTTTCATATTAAAATTTAATATTTAACTTTTGCTTTCAATATTTAATGTTGTGCATCTTACATTTGGATGTCTCCCTTCTGGGAGCGGTCAGCTATACTGCATGATGCAAGAACTAATCCTTTTGACTTCCAGTAAAACAAGCTCCCCCTTTCTTTCGTTGTTCACCCTCACTCTGCATTCAGTCCATCATGGAAGCTACCTGGATGTTTCTGTCTTTTGTCCATGCGTTCATTTAACACATTTATTGGAAACCAATTGAGATATTGTAAAAGGTGCAATTAGAAACATCCAAGAAGGACTAAGATTCAAGTCTTACTTTTAGAAAGGATCAACATTAAGATGTAAGAGGTTAAAAGAGTTTTATGGAAGTACAATGGAGAAGAGGGAGAAAGAGAGAGGGGGCGCTAGCTCTGTGTCAGGAGCAGGGGGAGGATATTCAGAAGTCTTCTGAAATGAGTATTGGAAAGAACAGAAAAGCTCAGATTGTGTGGGATGGGCCTTCTATGCACAACAGGCAAAGACATCAATGTAGAAAAACATAATTAGCAACTATGATTAATAATGATGGTGAGGCAGTGTTTGTGAGATGGTGAAGAAATTGTTACTGGAAACTGGGCTGGGAAGAGAGGTGAGCAAGATGCAAGAGTCTAGTGACAAAGTCTGACACTCCATTATGAAGGGCTCTGTAAACTCTTATAAATAGATTGAGCATAGTCACTTATAAAAAATGTGTGATAGATGGGGCTGGAAAGGTGGCTCAGGGGTTAAGCCTCTGCCTTGCAGGCAGAAGGTCCTGAGTTTGGATCCTAGACCCCACGTATAGATGCCAGGCGGAAGCAGGGCGGCCTGCGTTTCTGGTCCTGGTAGGGCGGAGCCTGTGAATCCCGAAGCAGAGTAAACAAGGAGGAGGTGGAGGCGATCCATGCTGGTTCCCGAATTCGCCCGTGGTTCTACACACACATATACAGATATGCATGCACACACACGCACAATTAAATAAATAAATTTTAAAAAAATGTGTGATAGCTACTATCACAGCAAGTCTTGAGCCATCTCCTCTGTAAAATGCTACTGGGAAATACCCTTACCTGAAGAAAGAAGCGGAGTCAAAGTCATAAAAATATATATTTATCTTCTCTACATGAAATGAGGGAAAACTACAATTTGAGATGCATACCTTTAAGGAACTTAAGATACAGTTGGGAATCGAGTTCTTAATTGCATGCCAAAACCATGAACCTCTATGTCATCCGGTAAGCGACCTCTATACTCCACTCATCTTTTCTTTGGCGCCTAGATACCTGCACGCTTTTCACTTGATGGAGTTGAGCTCTCCTTGGCAGACCACTGACTCATTGACAAAGGTCTTAGAGAGGTCTTAAATGAGCAAAGAGAAGAGAGTGAGTGCAAATAAGCTAAGGGAACACAACTAGAGCTTAGGGACTTGCAGGCACCATCAAGAGAGCAAAGCAAGTTAAGAAAGAGGCAGAGTAGACCAGGGATATAATGAATGAGATGGGACCACTCGGAGCTAAGTTATAATACTGCATCCAGTGTAGCATATTAGGATGATCACTAGAATCTTTTTTAACTCTAGTAAAAAAAAGAGCTGGGCAAAAAAGTTTTATTCTTTTACTGATTATGAAAGTGATATTTGTAAAGCAGGTTTCTTTTCCTAATTCACACATTTAAGGGCAGAAGGTGAACTCTTCAACTTTAGATAATCACCACCAAGAAATATGCACTTAAAAACTATGCCCAGTAGGTTAAATATAATCTGCTTTGTGGAGAAGTGACACTTGTCATACTGGATCATAGTCGACCAGAGGGTAGAATCCTAACACAGCCTGGCATTGGTAGGAGAATATTCTAGAACTGAAGTCCATGATCAGGGTGCAGCAAATGTCCATGTGGGTAAACCAAAGGCCAAGTTTCTATGTGAAGCCAGGCTGATTGGCTGGGAGCCTGAAAATAACAAGTAAAGGGGGGGAAGCCACTGTGAACTCGGTGAGAACTCTCCTTGGTAGAAGTGCTTTTCCGTCCACAGCTGGTATTGCGGTTTGCTTACGTGTTGCTGATAAATTCATAATCAAAGAGCCTAGAGGAACAAAGGGATTTTATTCTTTCTAGCAATTCTTGATTACCATTCTTATTGCAGCTGGGGAGGAGTGTTCACACCAACCCTAGGAGCCAAGGGACCTCATCACACCATATCCACAGGGATTACTGAGAGCCGGGCAAAGGTTTTCACTCGCCAGACAGCAATACTGCCTAGGTGTGCTTAATGGACCATCTTTCCCCACCTTATCCATCTGCCCAGGGAAGGGTCCCGCCCACTGTGGACTGAGTCCTCCCACATCAATCAGACAATCTCTTGCAGGCTTGCTCAAGGGCTTCACTACCAGAGCTCAATCTTTAATTATCAGATTGACATCTGTGTATCTAACTAGCATAATTGGAATCTCAGAGGGATTGCTGCTGAAAATATAACAGGGGAAATAAACATGCAGCTAAGAATGGTTTACTGCAAAAAGCTAAAAGTACCTTCTTTTTAGCTTTTCCCTGATTCTTTTCTCCCTTATTATAGAGTTGGGTAATAAAAATAACACAGAGCTACAATGAGAATCCCATGGCACATTCAACTGTGTTGAGTGTTTACCATACGCCTCTTGTGGCAAACAGAGGCAGAGAATAGACAAAACATACAGAATTCCTTTCCCTCAGGGAGCATACAGTCTAGGAAATTTGGAGCATGTGAAGGTGTTTCATATATTGCAATGTGTTTTCTTAACATGAACTGCTACACATGGTGTAGAAAGGCTCTTACATGTGGCTAGTTGACATGCTGCACATGAGCCACGAGAAAATTAGCAAGTAAGAAAAGGAGAGGCCATTAGCAAGGCTAACATTCCCATAATATCTGGCATACTAAAATGTTCAAGTGCTCCAAGCAGAGTAGCACAGCAGGATGGGAGGGTATAAACTCTGAAAATGATCTTCTGGCACTCAGGGCATATGCCAGTCCTGAAGCCCCTTTTCTCAGATCTATTGAGGCAATAGAGAATTCTAGATGGAGGTCAATTCACATAAGAAGTTTTGAAGAATCATTCACAGAGCTGGAATAGAAATTCTTCTATTGGGGAGAGTAGCACATGGTAAATATAAAGCAAGCAACTAATAGAACCTTAGTTTACATGTGCATGTTATTCGATTCATTCACTCTTGCTAACTAGTAATCACCACTAATATCTTGGGAATGCTTACCATGTGCTAAGTATGAGATACAGCTTTTTCACATATGTGTAGTATCTTCTCAAATTCGCTTTCATTCAGTAAATAATATGGAATCTTTCCTATTTAAATCAGGTACCATTCCTGGTTCCATCTGACACAGAAAGCTAAAGAGAACATAGAGCAGTTAATGTTTCCAGGTTACTAGCCACATAGATGGAATCTACGCATATAATTTTCATACTTGTGTAATGTAGTTATGATTCTGGCATGTCTTAGATCTTCAAAACACTGTTAGATTTTACCAACATCATTGCCATCCTATTTTTGAAGGATGGTACAGAGGAAGCTCAGATAAGCTAGTTAATATGGACAAAATGCCAC
Organism: Typhlomys cinereus; assembly: GCA_023101885.1. NCBI lineage: Eukaryota > Metazoa > Chordata > Mammalia > Rodentia > Platacanthomyidae > Typhlomys > Typhlomys cinereus. The sequence goes on from JALPQD010000429.1 coordinate 1,833,868, forward strand.
AATAAAAAAAAAGGGGTCATGAAAGGATGTGAGCCCAGATTTCTGTGTCTATTTCTGTTGCTGCACTTATTATTGAACACAGGCAATAATGCTATACCACATCAGGGATTTTTTCTGTTCAGTCCCTGGGAACATCTACAGATACAAACATACCCTTGTGAGACAATTGCACATAACAGTAAAGAACCTTCTCTTAACCCACCTATCCTCGTCCACTGCCTTTTTCTTCTTTTCCTCTCTTCCTGTGGCTCTCACTTCAAGGCAGGTGTTGAGGCCATACTGACAGATTGCCTGCAGTGACTGGGGCTGACATAATTGATCCTGACTTGCCGCCAGCCCCCATAACTTGTCTGCAGTCCAGTCAAGACCCTAAGTCCACGGACGGGTCTTATTCCTTCCTGTCTTCCTCTCCCCCCACCACTATCCCGGTCTTTCCAAGGTTTCTGCTGTGATGAGATGCTGCAGGATAAGAGCAGGAGAATGTGACTTGGGCCGAGCTGACCCTGCAGGTCACCACCACTAGCTTGACTCCTCTGTCAGTCACACCAGCCAACTGCAGGGCAGCAGACACTCTGGGGTTCTGAATTCCCTCTAGATTATTCATGAAAGCACACCATCCCTCCTGACAGTCATGGACAAATCCCAGATCAAATTTTTCTCTTCCCCTGCAAAGGACCCTATCAATATCCCCGGGGGTCAGGCAGATGCACCAGCTAGCCTTTCTTACCTGGGCCGAGAGGTGCTTGGAGGCCACTTGGAGTTTACCAGCCTGGATTAGATTTCCTCCTGCTCATTGTGTCCTGGTGAGAGAGATCAGTGGTTGGGGTAATTATCTAATGGTTTTCAGTAACTCTGAGGTGGTTTCGGTACTGCTCCAACTCATCCACTTGCAAGGCAGCCCTTCCTGCCTCTGGCCCCAGCCCACCCATATCCTATATAAACAACACTTATACCACACATGTTTTCCTTAAACTCCTTCAAGGTATCACCCCTTCGCCTAGCGTCCTTCTTGCTCTGCATGTTCCGTAGGTTATTCCAGCACACTACATAGCCCAGCCAGATATCATGTGTGTCTCCAATAATTCATACCTTAAAATAGTAATATGCCACATGTGGAAAGAGGACTATTAGGGTTGTTGAAATTAGTTAGCTCAAATTTAAGGTCACCCTTACTGCCTCACGTTTTTGTTTTTGTTTTTTTTTTTTTTTGACATTTTTTATTATTATTTCCGCTCATACAAACTTAATAGGTAGACCAGTTCCCTCCCCCCCTCCTCCCCCCGAACCCCTGTTCCCCCTCCCTCCCTCTCCCCCATCTCCCAGTGCCTTCCCCCCAATTCCCAGAGAGTCCTTTATTGTGTATGCCTAACTCTCCTCTTGGTCCTCCTCTCCGATGACGTACAAGTACCCAGTGGCACTTCCCTGAACCCTTTCTTGTGTTCCCCTTAAGCATAGGAACACTACTGTGGCCATCAATCCCTTGCCTCCAAGGATCTTGGTGCCTTTAGCCGATGTTAGACTTTGTGAGGTCAATAGTGTGACGGACATGGCGCAGGGCATGCAAAGTCCTATTATGATTGCTTCAGCCCTATCTAGTGTGGAGACTCTTCAAATCTTTGCTCCCCCCATCCTTTTGCTCTTACAATCTTACCGCCCCCTCTTCCGCAAATGTCCCTGAGCTTCAGGATGGGGGGAGATTAGGCTGGCTTAGTTCTATGTGGATGATATAGAGTCTCTGAAGTTCTGGATTGTGGTTTGTTGATTTTCTTTTGCAGTTTTGTTGCTCCTGCAATGCCCTTCACTCCATCCTGATGGGCACTGTATGTCACCCCTTGCATTCCTTGGAGGTCGATTTTCTCTGCTGTAACATGGTCCCCTCTCTCCTTGTTTCTGGTGTGACCCTCCAACCCCATCCCTCCTGTTCACAATCCTTGCAATTACCGTATTACATAGGTTTACCCTTGAGTGTCTCAATGTGGGCTGGGTGAGTTTGGTACTAGAAGCTACCTATTAGGGAGTACATACGGCGCTTAACTTTCTGGGATTGGGATACTTCACTTAATATAATTGTTTCTAATTGTAACTGCATTGTTTTTAAGGGAATCAACCACAGTCTGCTTTTACGTGCAATGAAGTTTACTTAAAAGTGAAGTCACCGTGCTTCAGAGTCACACACTTGCTTCTTGACGTTGAGGGGGCTTCTCAGGCATTTCACTTGGACTCCTGCTCTATCCTCAGCCTCCTGAAAGTTGGGTATATTGCATTTTTATATCATTGGGGAGGGGGAAGGAAGGAATGAGACAGATTTTTCTAAATAGTTCAGGCTAATTTTCTACTGACTATGTAGCTCAGATTAGCCTCAAATTTGTGGCAATCCTCCTCCCTCTCAAGTGCAGAGATTATAGGCATGCACCACAGTGCTTACTTTCTACATGTTTTTTGTCATGCATTTTATCTTTGCAGAAAAGCTAAACATGGTTAATGCATACCTTTTAATGAGTTTGGGTATATGCATATTTCATGAAGCTATCAGCATTATTAAGAGAATAAATATGTCCATCATGTATTTTGATAAACCATCGAGACAGATGTCTGAGCCACATGAGCTTGAATAAAGGACAAATGCTCAGTTTCTTAAATCTGCAAAATGAGGACAAAAGGGCATATAACTCAGGGGACTGATTCACTGAGTAAATATTTACTGAGCTTCTAGGTTGTGCCACTCACTGTTTTTTCAGTCCTTTGCATAACTTGCAGTTGACCATGAAAGAAATAGACATTTGACCCGTCCTCCAGGGGATTTCAGCAGGTGGAGCAAGATGGTAAGAGTGAAACCACTGAGGGCCCCTATTATAGCGTGGCAAGTGGCAGCAGCTCCATGCTTAATCCTTAAAGTAATCTTGTGAAGAGGTGCAATAGTAATCCACATTTTATAGATGAGACTAAATGAACAGAAAGTCCAAGTTCAACAACTAGCAAACAGTAGAGGCAAGCAACACACATTGCTGAATCTGGGTTTTAGCTCAAAGTACTTAGCATACAACATCTGAAACATAAAAACATGTAAATGCACTTAATCAAAGCTATTCATTTTCATTATGATGCCTCCAATGCAAAGAAGTGCTCGCAGCTCAATCTGTTGCTTATACTCATTTGCATATTTGTGCCATTTACAAATTCTGGTAATGCAAATACCCTATGATGCTGTTTGTTTGTTTTTGTGCAAAATCTTGTTGGACTTTTTTTAATCAAATTTTGAGTAAACCACACACATCAGTGAATCTAGTTATCTTGATAGTGTCTAAGAATAACCATGGAAAACAAATTTCTAGTCATCTAGATTAATCAAGGTGGGGAGCTCTACCTTAAATGTAGGTTGCACCATTCTGGGGACCTAATAAAAAGGAAAAATTGATCTGAGAACATGGTCCATTGTTCTAAGCGTTCTGATTACAGATGCAATGTGATCAGCTGCCTCAAGCTCCTACTGATATGACTTTCCTGGAAGTTAAGTCAAGATAGACCTTTCCTTCCTTAAGTTGCCTTTGTCAGGTGTTTGATCAGAGCAAAAAGACAAGTGACTATGCCATACATAGGAGTAGTGACTTCTGCCATGTTAGTTGTGGAGGGGAAGAAATGTCCTAGATAGAATATCAAACAGGAGCCTGCCTTTCAAGATCATAGTGTGGAATTGTGATAAGATGGAAAATGCAATGGCTTTGAATGAACTAAACTGGGGTTCAAATTTCCAACTCAGTCACCTGGCTGTGAGTGCTTAGGTTTCCTGAATGTTCCTTCCTTTGTTCTGCAAAATCATAGGTTGCCCCAGGTCCTTTCACTCTAGTCCTTTCCAATCCTCAAGTGTGTGATTTGAGGTATAAATACAGTCTCATGAAGTTTTGCCTTAATTCAATTTTCTTGGGACAAGTTGCTAAAGAAAGACTATTAGCCTAGAGGCAAAGAACATTCAGTGACAACAGCCTTGAATTCCATTACTAATAGAAAACCAATAATGAACATTGAACTTTTTTCACTTGCCCCAAAAATAATTGGTCATGGATTTCCTTGCAAAATGAGAGTTTAACTCCACATTGTGTATTCAACTCTTGAAGTTATTTACAATCAGAAAGGAGTGTATTATGAGATCTCTCTCTCCATAGACCTTACTCAAGACCCAACAAGCTCAGGTGAACATTTCAGAATGAAATCACACCAGAGGCAGTTTCCCAGAAAGGAGAAGCAGGGTTCAAGTTGGTGAGAGAACTTTGAAGCTTTCTTTCCTTCCTTTGAATGGTGATGGGTAAATAAATGGATCTTTCCAAAGGAAAGACATAGTTATCTTGGAAGTTTTAAGACACCTTAGGGGTTATTTAGCTCTAGTCTTTTCATATTGCAAATGATAAAATTCAGCCTTTGTAAACCTCACTATTGCTGTGAGCGCTAAATAATGTATGCTTCTATTGCAATGGAAGATTTGTGATGCAGAGAACTACAAGCTGGCCATAGTACAGAATATAGGAAACCCTGGATACTCAGCCAGAATTAGACCATCAAAATCTCTCCCCATCCCAAATCTCAGGGAATTTAGAGGAAAAGGGGGCAATAAGATTGTAAGAGCCTGAAGGTGGGGAGGAGGTATACTGCCTGCCCTGACACTTCAGTCACGACAGGGCTGCTGTATCCACAACAGGGCTGCTGCATCCAGAAGCTAAATACAATGAGATATACTTCTACCATATGTATACAACGGTTGATATATCAACATACGCCCCCATCATCAAGGATCTCAGGATAAATTACACTCAGAGAGAATCTTTGGGGCAGGAGATAGACAAGAGAAGGGTAGATTACCCACCTGTAGATTTGCCCACTGAAGGGCCACTTAGGCTCCCACACAAGCCCTTCCTAATACAGGCTCCTCAAAAAGAGCCCTGTAGCCCACATATGCAGAGAAACATGAGAATGGGAAGGACATGGCTGGATTGATGAATGTAAGGGAGGGTGGAAGAAGAGGAGGGTGGGGGGCATGAAAATTTTTTTGTATTGTACATTTTGTTTGTACATGAAAATTTTATAGGATAAATAGAAAATAGATAGATAGATAGATAGATAAGTTGTGTGTGCTTACAAAGTAGTACTGCCAAGAAATAGTGTGAGCAACAGTGCCTGCTTATCATGCCTAGTATTTTATACATGCTTAAAAATATACAGGTAGTCTTGACTTGGTCAGAAGAGAAACTAGGGTGCCTCAAGACCAGTCGTTATCATTCACTCAACAAATAACATTGACTGACTAGTGAATTTTCATGTGTTTTCTAAAAACAACCCTGGCTTTGTGAGGTATAAACTCCAATAAGTGATGATAGATTTTATATATATATATCTTAGATGTAATATATATATATAGATGTAAGATATATATATCATAGATGTAAGATATATATATCATAGATGTAAGATATATATATCATAGATGTAAGCTATAAATGTCATAGATGTAAGATATATACATAATGTATACACACACATACACACACATATATATAATATATATATATATATAATGTAATCTTAGATGTAGCATGGGAAAAGAATAAACTAGAGAAGGGCAAGAAGTTTGGCTTTCAAAGGTCCTTGCTGAGATAGTCAAGAAGCAAGTCACATGTGTTGTGACAAGAACACTATGTAGGCGAAGGGAACATCAAGTCCAAATATCTTGATGCAGGGGCTGGCAGCTCAGATGACGACCTTCAAGGGGCCAGTGAACAGTCATGGAGGAGGAGGGTATGTGCAAAAACTGCTGGACTTGGCAGGACATGTCAGCACCTTTATCTTTTATACTTAGAGATCTGGCAGCCCTGAAAAGGTTGTTACTGAAAGAGACATACTTGAAGAAGTTGCTTCTGAGGCAAAATACCCGGTGAGATGGGGCTGGCAGGGTGTATATTAAAGAACATGATCCTGAAACCATCTGCTTTTTGCAAGGTCTAGGATACCATCTGTCCCTTTTCTGGTGAAGTAATCTTAGAGATTTAGATCAGGCTAGACCGATAGAAAAAGGGAGAGAAGAGAGGAAGAGTTGGAAGGGAAAGAAAGAAGGAAAGAGGAAGGAATAAAGGGAAGGAAGGAGGGAATAAAAAAGAAAGAGGATAAGGATGGGGCGAATTATATTGGTTATTTATTGCTTTGCAGCAAATTACCTCAATGCCTGACAACCTGGGCTGCAGAGATGACTCAGGGGTTAAGACTCTGACTCACAAATTCGGATCCTGGATCCCACATAAAAATGTCACGCAGAAATGGCAGTGGCTTGTGCTTCTATCCCTGGAAGGCAAAACCTAGTAAACTTCAATACAAAACAAAGAGGATGTAGTAAAATCCAGAGTGACTCCGAAAGTTAACCTTGGGCCTCCTCTTGTACACACAGAGCCCTATAAAGCACACGACATACACACACACACACACACACACACACACACACACACACAAATAAAATTAAAATTAAAAAAATAAATAAAGACCTGATAACCTGAGTTCAGTCTCTGGAACCCACACATTAGAGGGAGAGAGAAAATTCCTGCAAGTTGTCCTCTTACCTCCATATGTGCACATACATACTCAAGCAAGAAAAACAAATGTTCAAAAAATTTCAGAAACCACACATTTGTTCACTACCTCACAGTCTTTGTGGATCAGGAGTCCAGACACTGCTTAGCTCCAATATCCTTCTTGGGTCTTACAGTGTGTCAGTCAAGGCTTCAGCTACAACAGGCTATACTGGGGAACTATTCACTTGCAAACTTAGCCATATGCTGTTGCAGAAGTCATACACTCTCAAAGATTTGCTGGAGGTATCCAGATCCTTGATTTATGGGTTTATGACTTCTCCATGGGGCAGCTCACAACTTTGAACCAGACTTACATTGGAGCCTAAGATACAAGGTGAGAGACGAGGTACCCAATACAGAAGCCACAATATTTTTTAACTGGGAATGATGTTCTCACCGTCTCTGCCATATTCTATTCATTAGAAGCAGGTCAATAGATTCATCCCACCCTCAAGGTGGAAGAGGATTACAACACATATAAATACTAGGCGATGGCAATGGTGGATAACTCTATGGCTGGCCACCAGGACTCTGAAAATACAAGTATCTCTCACAAGAAGAATGGAAATGACAGGTGAAACTTATGAGAACTCTAAGATTTGCCTGATTTTTGGAAATGATCTGTTAGGAAAGTGGGCAAAGCGCTGATATCAGACAGTAGCAGCCAGCCATTCATTTAGACTCATAGCTGGAGCGAGGCATCTCAGCAAGGGACAAGGAGCACTGGGGGAAAAGGAGAAGCAGAGAGAAGGATGGTGGGGAGGAGACTTCTGGACTCCATCCCTCTTCTTATAAATTTAGTGATATCTATCTTGATGTTGCTATTGAAGCACCTCACAGGGGTACAAAGCAAGCCCTATAGTCAGTTTTCACCCTCTTAACTCTCTCATAAAGATTGAACAAATGAATCCTTGGGGACACACTCAGTCCATGTCCAAACCACAGCACATCAGATGGAGTCCCTTATGGCCACTGCCTCTCACTCATCCTTTCCCCAAGTAACAACCTTACTTCCATTCATAGACTTTCCACCTTTTTCTTTCTTTCATGTGTGTACCTGTGCTTTGTACATGTGCACATGTGTAAGAGAGTACATGTCCCCATTGCATGTGTGCGTGGAGGTCAGAAATCAACAACCTGATGTTGTCTTCCTCTATTGCTCTCTACCATTTATTTATTTATTCATTCATTCATTCATTCATTCATTCATTCATTCATTTAAGCTAGGGTCTTTTTTACTGATCAAATAGACTGACTGGTCAATAAACCCCAAAGACCTCCTTTTCTCCTTCTCTTAGTGTTGGGATTGTAAGGATGCACTACCACATCTGACTTTTTTTGTGGGATCTGATCTCATGGCTGCATGACAACTACCTTACTGACTGAGACATCTCCTCGATGCCTCTTTTCTTTCCTGGGCTCTATGTAACTGAGGATGACCATGAACTCCCATCCTCCTGCCTCCACTTTCCGAGTACTGGGATTGCAGGAGTGTGCCATCATGCCCACATCCTTCCAGACCATTTTTTGTGCTCTTTCATTATTATACAAACTGCACACCCACTCAGTGATTAACAGCTTCAACAAGTAGTTGGTGAACACTAATAGTCATGATTCTACGTGCTGGAGACATATCTCAAATCCCTTCATGGAGCATCCCTGCATAGACAATACACAACAGATGAAAAAGATCCTTCAGTGGAAAATAGAATTTAAGCAGGAGTGTTATGGTTACTCACTCATGTCTGTCCTGTCCATTACAGCAGACACTGGGCGCATTTGGCTATCTGCAACTGAAATGCCACCACTCATGATTAAGATGTGTTGTAAATATAAATACATATTGGATTTGAAAGGTTTAGTATGAAACACAGAATATAGAATGTCTCATTAATTTTTCTGTATTGATACCTGCCTGTGTTACTGACATTACATGGTACTAATATTGTAGATGTATAATGTACTGTCTAAATATGTTCTCAAGATTACTTTCACTTGTTTCTTTTTGTTTATTATTAACATGACTGTTAGAATATTTAAACTCACACATGTGGCTCACGTTAGGATTCTGTCAGACATTACTAATGCGGTGTTTTGGAACAACTGTTCTGGTTGCTTGTGAGTGAACTATAGGAAAAAGAAGATGACATGTGGAGACACTTTACGTGAGGTTCTTGCAATCGCCTATCCAATGTGATTAAGATAAAAGGTCAAAGGAAGCCTTAAAGAAGTCAATTCCACAAGTTCTAATGTTCAATTCTTCTTCAATGAACTGGAGATTGGTATAAACACAAGTGTAAAAACTAAAAATACTATATCAAGTTCAATTTATGGTTCTGTTTTGGATGTTAGAGATAGACTAAAGAAAACTGACTCTTGCATTTCTTTTCTCCTAATCCTCTCAGAAGAAAGAAGAGTTGAGTGACTTTAAGGAGAATTCAATAAATTTCACTCATCATTAGTTAGGGCTAGAAATTAAAGGCATTAGCCAGATGAGCCTCGTTCTTCACTTTGATGAAATAAGTTTGTTTCATCAAGGTAAATTCCTTAGCATGACTGGGCACTGAATCAAGTTTAGTCTCATCTTCTCCACTCATAACACATCCTTCAAGGAGCCCAGTAGTTATGGAACCAATCTATCACATGCAGGGTTTCTCAGTGCAAAAGAATTTCAACCAGCTTCTTCCTAATGCCAGGCACTCTTCAGGCTTCCAGAGAAAATGTGCAAAGCCCACATTCCCAACTCTTCCTTGATGATTCCATGAAATAGAGCTTATGGTGACTGTTGCATGCCTTTAATTAGAAACTTACCAGATTTTGAGGTTCAAGATGTAACTCAATGATAGAGCATGCACAAAGCCCTGAGCCCTAGCCCTAGCCCCAGTGGGGGAAAAATTGCCTTATGTTCAAATTCACAAAAAATTTGGTAAACATCAACCCTTTGCAACAATCCTATGAAATAGGACAGAAAAAAAGAAGAAATGAAGGGAGAAAGAGAGAGAGAATAAATGACACTTCTTAAGCCTTTCCCTATTGCCATATAGTCAGCCATGATTTGGCAGCAGATTATTCGTTGGATCGTTTTATGATTCACATATTGGTTTTTCCAAGGGATTCTGTGAGAACATCATCCTCCCATACTGGGACACCTGGACAGGTATGTGACACTGGTGCATACAGAGCCTTCCGGTGTTGAATGTGCAAACTCATCCCAGCCACAGTGAGGTGCTGAAGAGTGTTGCTACCACTCTTAACTATCAATAGGGCTTTGGATAATATCTCCAGGTTAAGGGAGATAGAGCTGCATGAGCCCAAGATGAGAGAGTGAAGCCTACTGTTCCCTTCGTAGTCTCAGTTTCCTCTCTCTTTGCATGGTCTTTGCATGCAAAGACTTCTTGCTTTGCTGAGTGTTATTTTATCTTTCTAAAATGTATCTTTTTTTATGCATTGATGACTTCCTTATTAGGTACTACTCTGTATTATCAATTGCATTGCACACTTGCATACACATATACACACATGTGTTACATACATATATGCATGTACACATATATATATTATATACGTATACATATGTAGTTGTATACAGCAAACTGTGCACTGTTCTACACCAGTGTCTTAAGGAATCTTTCAGTGGTACTTTTGACTACATGCAGCGTAGCTAGATGCTAACTTTAGAACACAGCTTGTCATAAAGGGCAATGTCCCTGTGCTTTTCTTCTGTATTCCTCAGGCCAAACACAGCCCTCAGCAGAGAGTGAGGCAAATCATAAAGAATTCTGTTGAACAACACATATTCAGACTTCTACTAACCTTATGCTTCAAATCTACTGTGGTTGATTCAGTTTGACCTGGGGAATCCTATGTCCCTGTCCGTGTCTCCTGAGATTTCTGGATTGGGGGGCAGGGGCAAATTATAAAAATCCTTCAAAACAAGACTAAGGAGGGCCAAGGCGATGAATGAGTTTTTGATACACTTGGGGAATGAATCGATCCCCTATCTCTAGAGGAAAAACACATGATGTTTTCCATCTGGCAAGGCAGTGGAAGAATAATGTTGTGGAAACAAGAGCCCATTCACTGGAGCACTGGCACCATCTCGAAGTCGAAGCCAGGAATGGAGAGTTTACATCACTCCACCCACTTACAAAAAACACCAATGTGAAGTTCTGTTTACAGGCAAAAAAGTTTTCAAACTCCCTCCTCCTTGCCCCATCAAGTAATTTTTGTCTAAGCAATGACTAAACGCTATTATGTTATCTCAAAGGTGGAAGGGCACTCAGAGATCCCGTAGCCCTCAGGCCATATAGCCTCTGAAGACCCAGCCACTAGGTTTTGGTGGGGATACTTTGAGCAACATGTAACATTGTGCTCTGATTTAGATCTAAGTGCTAAGGGAAATTGCATCTGCTGCCAGGAACTGGTAGGAAAAATGAGGTTTCATTAGGGACAAACCACATCCAAACCATAGCGGTGATTATAGGCATGGCATAACAGTTCAGTGATATCATCAAAGACCCATTTTCCTTCCATCTCTGTTTGTAGATCATAGTCAAGAAATGTCTGTGAAGTTACGTGTTACAACCAAGATTCAAAGCAGAAGATGGGCAGTTTCTTCTTGTGCTCCTTAGAAGGAGGACCATTTTCTAGCTTCATGTGACTCCCAGCAGAACACCCTTGTCATTTTGATAAGAACCGAGATGCACGCCCACTGCCAGATCAGTCCCTGATAGTAGAGTGACTAGAATTTCCATGATTGTTTATTAATCTAAATCTCATTGAGCTGAGAATCGTGATTGCCATTAAGGAAGACCGTTATGGCAAGAACAGGATGAGTCTGGGATAGAGGGATGCAATGGGAGATGTGACACTTGCAAGAAAGAAAGGAAATGGGTTTTGGGTAGACAATGCTATCTTCTATATTCCTCCATTTGTAGTACACCATGGGAGGAGAAGCTAAACACATGAGATTATCATCACAAACAATAAACAAAAGATTACACAAATTTATGTGAAAATGATAAAGATCCTTGACTTGAATTTTATCCAAGTTCTCACATTGTCTGATCTCAAATTATCAGCTTTCCCTGTTTTGACATTTTTATTTAAAGTTACTGAGCACTTAATAAGTGTCAGAGTATGTGGCGGACTTCCCATGCCATGGTTTCTTCCCTTCAAACTTTCACAACAGGACCCTATTGCCCTCATTTTAGAGGTAAGTAAACTAAGGCTATAAAAATGTTGAGTAACTTGCCAAACTCTACACAATTAGTGAGGTAGAGGGGCCAGGACCGGATTCAGGTGACTGAAATTCCAAGGAAGTAATTAATTGCTCACTCAATGGGCGAGTCTCATTATTAGACAGTAAGTGGCAAGGACAACACTAAATCACTAAATCAGACACAACAATATGGAATCCACAGCCAAGCAGAAAACAAATACAATTCTATGAAATTTTCATAGTTATTAGAAAGGGGAGGAGATAAAATAAGGAAGATGTATAATAGGGTTCTCTAGAGGATTAGAACTGATAGAGTAGATATAGTGTGTGTGTGTGTGTGTGTGTGTGTGTGTGTGTATGTGTGTATAAAGGAAATTGCTTACTAGATGAACCCTAGGTAGACCAACAATATCTGCCAGTAGCTACTCAGAGCAGAAGCAGTCCCAGCCTGCTGCTGAAGTCCAGAGGATTCCTAGACTGTCTGGACTTAAGTCACCTTGGAAGGTTTAAGAAGCTGGGTTCTGATGGCAGCAGGAGGAAGATGAGTTTGCCATCAGGAGGCAAGAGAGTCAGTGAACAATTCTCTTGTGCCTCCTTTTATCTGGTCTGCTACTGGGAGGTTCCATTCAAATTTAGGGATGGTCCTTGTGTCACAACTATCTTAGTCCAGATAATTTCTCCAGCCGCTTTGACAGCTAATCTGTTAGTTAATCCCAAGTATAGTCAAATCAACAAGGAAGATCAGCTATCACAGAAGACTTTTGTTTGCATCAAGCTAATCTGTTAGTTAATCCCAAGTATAGTCAAATTGACAAGGAAGATCAGCTATCACAGAAGACTTTTGTTTGCATCGTGGTAATCAGAAACAAACTTTATGGAAGACAATTGTCAGCTGCATGATCAGCTGTCAGAAGGAGCCACGTGAAAAGGAGAAATGGAACATTCTTGAGATAGAACTTTAACACCTTTGACACACTAACAAAACGAGGGAGGACAGCACAAACTGAAGAGGGAAGACGACATATCTGACTGACCGTGAGACATGGAGAGGGGCCCGAACATTGGGACTTTGTGGGTCCCTAAAAACACTGCATTTCATTCTAGGTGCATATTGAAGCTATCAAAGAAGTGTAATCAGAAAATTAGCATTATTAGACTTTCATCTTTAAACTTTCTCTTTCTTTGTGTACGTGTGCACGTGTGTGTGTGTGTGTGTGTGTGTGTGTGTGTGTGTGTGTGTGTAGGTGTTTATATGTGAATGTCCATGTAGAGCCCAAGAGGACAAGGTCTCTCAGTAATCTAGAATTTGCCAAATATGCTAAGCTAATAGGCTGGCCATTACCCAGTGTCTACCTTTCCAGTCCTGGGATTACAAGGATGTGCCACCATCCCAGCTTTTTACACAAGCTCTGGGATCAAATTCAGGTGCTCATGATTGTAAAGCAAGCACTTTCCCTCCTGAGTTATCTCCCTCGCCCTCCCCCTCCCCATAGGTCTCTTGTACCCCCAAGCTGAACTTAAACTTACTATTTAGCAGAATATTACTTTGAATTTTTGATCTTCCTCCCTCTCTCTTCCTCTTGAGAGCTGGCTTAACAGGCAGGATCCCTCACACCTAGTTGTCATCTTGATTACTCAAGCTACTATTTGGAGCATGGAAAAGTTAGAGAAAGAGAGCATGTGAAAAGATTAATTGGAAGAATACCACAGACACAAGAAAAGCAGCAATGGTAGATGGAATCTGAGAGGAAAATATGGGCTCAAGGACTATTCTAGAAGTAGGAGAGGAAGAAGTGGGTGGGGCCCTATGTAATGATAAGGAGACGGGACTGGCACGTAGAGTCCAGGATAGATATATTTGGGAAGTTCAACTGATAAGCAATCTGATGGATTTATTGTGCTGAGTGAAGTTTAACAAAAACAGAGAGTTCGAGATTGAATAAATAACAGGTACACAGAAAACAAAAACATAAAGCAATAAGGGCAGTTGCTCATTCTGCCGCTAAAGGCAATTTTAAGTTTTCTTAAAAGCACAGTCATGATCCAAATACAAAATGAGCTTATATCAAAACTATTTAATTCACCTCCTAAAAGGAAGAGCTAAAATGGTATAACTGGTACAGAACAGTGAGTTTGAAGAACAAAATCAGATGCAGTTAATAATGAAATTATTTCATAGAAACATGCAAAATTGTCCATTCATTGGTCAATAATAGACCACACACATATAGTTTTCTGTTGCAATGTAAAAAAAATGGCCACAATCTTCACAATTTCAAGTGATATGCATTGACCAATTCCATAAGGCAGGAGCCTGGGTCAGCTGCATTGAGGTCTCAGTTTCGCATCTCATAAGACTAAGGATGAGGTGACAGTGAAGTTTGGCTCTTTCTGGAGGTTCTGGGAAAGATGTGTATCAGGATACTGATGGAATTCAGTTACAAGGTTGATGGGCTAGAGAATATATTTCTGAAAGTAACACATATGGGACAGGATCATAGGCACCTGTGGCAATTGTCACGTGGCCTTTACTGTAAGACTTATAATTAAGGCTGAGCTGTCTATGAGAAGTAAGTTGCCTATGCAGAAAAGGATTTATGGAGGGGAAAAGGCATATGAATAATGTTAGCCTATGATTTAGCAGACAGAGTAGAAAAAGGGATGATGAGAGGTAAATGTTGGCTTGCTTCTTTATAAAGTTTTTATTCTTTTAGTGTTTCATACATGAATGTAGTGAGTTTGTGATATTTTCACACTGTAATTCCCCTTCTTTTCTCATTACAACCCTTCTTCTTCCCTGCCAGTCTCCCTCCTATTTCCATGTCTTATTACATGTATGGCCTACTAGGTTTCATCTGGGTTGCCTTTGAATTTTACTTTTATTTTTAGTATGTGTGTGATGTGATATACATATCATAGGATTTTTGTGTCTCAGTGAAGAACTAAGAGTGGTTTAGGAAGTAATCTGGATTATTTTAACTCTGGGGAGTCCAAAACTCTGCCTTCTGGGACCAGAAGTTCAGGTTGCCACTGTGTTCAGGCTGCATGGGATCTGTGGTCCGACTTCAAGTCTTTCTGCTTACAAGGTAGAGTCTTAATCCCAGAACCATCTCTCCGGCCCATGAGTTGCCTTTGATGGCAGGTGCCTGAGCACATGCTGAAGCATGAATCATATATCAATAGATGGACTATTGAGGGAAGCATCTTCCCTTTGCCTCAATAGCATTAATCCTCATCATTCTCACAGGGAAGTGAGGATTCTCTTGAGACATTCCTCCTTCCTTGATGAAATGTTGATAAGACAAATTCTATGTGGAAATATACATAGTTGCAGTGAATTCATGGATGCAACAGCCTTGTCATGTCCAGAAGATGTCTGGTGGTATCCCTGCCCCTTCATGCTCTTGCAGTCTTACCATTCTCTCTGCTTTGACATTCCTTGATTGACTTGTTTCTTATAGCTGGAAGAATTCAGTGAAAGAGAACAAATTAAATCTGTGCTAAAGAGCTCTTCCTGAGATACAAAAACTTGCAACCCCTGAGAAGAACCCGAAAGCAAAGAAGAGGAAGAGGTAAAAGCAATAGAAGATACGCTTAGGTTGTTTTCAATTAATTTTTAATAAAAGGGAAATTCTGTGAATTAATATGTAGATGGAGGACTTAATAATGCTTTAGTAGAGAAAGTATGATAATTAAGGGATACTTTCAAATCTAAATGGTGGAATTGGTAAAGACTTAAAAAGCAATGAATGAAAGTCTCGCAGCCTGGATCATGAGACTATGGGATATGGGGACAGATGGAATCCACTTGGGTGACTTGGAAACAGGACAACTACATAATATTATTGCTCTCCACTTCTTGAGACAAAGGCATAGACTTAGCCAATACAAGGGAAATCAGTCTTTAATGGACTGACCTATAGGAATCTTTATGGATGCTTGGTTTTTACCAGTTGGGTTTACCATATATTCCAAGGATTGCAAGACAATCAATAATGAACGGCATTACTGAAGGAGCTGGGAATGCAAGAGGTGGTGTTTGATGCTAAATTCACCAGGCCAGCTAGAAGTATGCATATAGGAGAGCTAAAAAAAAAAATGAGTGAACCCAATAGGGATTGTGGTACTAGCATGGAAGTTAGTGGCTTTGCTTAACCCCATGATAATATTTGTTCCTTACAAAGTAGAAGATGCTCCTGAATAATTCTTCTAGGTCATTTACAAGCAACTGTTGCAAAATTTGTGCCAGGCTGGACTATCTAGGGAAATTTTTGATTTACCAAAAAAAATGCATTTTTCAATGAGTCTGTGGAAGGCTTTAAAGCATTAACAATAGGCTCATGGAAAATAAGTAAAGATGACAGAAGGCTAGATGTAGCCATGGCCCCCTACACACTACTGTACCCAACACTGATCTTTTAAGGAAACAATTGATACAAGTGACAGGATATTTTCACACTGTTCTGAACCTTGCTAACCTTTCTCTTTAACATCCTCTTGTCCATCCAAGGCTAATTGGCACTTGCCTGAAGCAGAAAACAGTAGACTTCAGAAATCCTGTCCATCTTCAATAAAAATGTCTCATTATCTAACGCTAATTCTTGAATGTCTTAACAATTTGGAATGGCATCTAAAAGCAAAATAAAAATAGCCTTTCAGATGCTTAGATAAAAGTACCTTAGGTGAGTAAGAAAAGGGACTTCCAGGAGTCATGAGATTGTTGGGTGAAAATCCAAATACTGGAATTGGGTTGCCTTATGACTTGTTATTCAGGGAGGCCCTTTAGGTCCCAGACCCATCAGAGATTACTGCTGCTGTGGTTGGTTGTATGCCATACCTAATAACAAGAGTCTATAGTTGACGATACCTCATGTTTTGGCTGTAGGACAAGGAGAAATCAGGCTGACACTGGGCTGGAGCTCCCCCCCAGTAGCTGGTTTTTATATATCACTATACAGACTGCTCAGATAGATGTGCTGATGGCAGCTATTTTGAGATATGGACCCTGCATGTTACACTACGAAGATGTTTGGTAAAATATACCTGCTGGTGAAATAGTGGCATAACTGTTAAGGATGCAACTGACTATTCTCCAATTGGATTTGAAGCCCATGCCACAGGAAAATACCCATGGGGATAATTAAACACAAAAACCTGTGGGTGGAGAGGTCAATGGAGAAGTAAACAGCTATTGTTTTGTTAAATAGATACAATGAGGCTGTCAAATTTCCTTCTACACATTTATGTTTATCCCTGAAGAATATATCTCTTGCCAGTCTTGCCTTCATAATGGAAGGGAATTTTCTTTCTTTTTCTTCAGTGGGTGGCAGTTACGGCAAAGACTTAGAATTGGTCAAGCTGCTGAAAGTAGTAACTGTTGTTATGATACACACAAAAAGAAAACCCTAATAATAATACATTTATTTCACCTCCTCCAAGGCTCAGAAAACATTGCAGAAGATATATATATATGTAAATATGTAAGAGCCAGAGCAAAAGGTGGAGTATTGTGTAGCAGGTTCTTCTGAATTGAAACTTTCCTTCTTTTTTTTTTTTTATTTCAGCTCGTACAAACTTATTAGGTACACCAGTTCCCTCCCTCCCTCCTCCTCCCCCCGTACCCCTGCTCCCCCTCCCCACCTCTCTCCCTCCCCATCCCCCAGTGCCTCCCACCCCAATTCCCAGAGAGTCCTTTCTTGTGCATGTCCGATTTTCCCCTGGGCCCTCCTCTCCGATGACGTACAAGGACCCAGTGGCCTTTCCCGAACCCTTTCCCGTGTTCCCCTTAGGTATAGGAACACTGCTGTGGCTGCCAATCCTTTGCCTCCAAGGATCTTGGTGCCTTTAGCAGATGTTAGACTTTGTGAGGTCAACAGTGTGTTGGACAATGCGCAGGGCATGCAAAGTCCAATTATGATTGCTTCGGCCCTAACTAGTATAGAGTATTTTACATATCATTGCTCCTCCCATCCTTTTGCTCTTACACTCTTACCGCCCCCTCTTCTGCAAATTTCCCTGAGCTTCAAGATGGGGAGAGACTAAGCTGGCCTAGTTCTAGGTGGTTGATATAGAGTCTCTGAAGTTCTGGATTGTGGTTTGTTGATTTTCTTTTGCAGTTTTGCTGCTCCTGCAATGCCCTTCACTCCATCCTGGTGGGCATTGTATGTTACCCCCTGGCCAGAGACAAAAAGCTGTTAGAGTCTTGTGATAAAAGCACATTCAAAGGTAGATGTAATAAAAGTGGGAAACCACAGTAAGGGAGGGGTCTATCACCCATTTGCAAAATGGTTACTTTTTATCTGCCAGACTATATGCCCTCCTCTTCTGGTGAGATCACTCCCCCTCAGTAGTAAATGATCAGGAACAAAAGTCTGTGAACTTAATCAGATGTCTCATTACTTATTTGGGTCCTTGATGGAGGCCTATTTTCCCTGCTTTAACATGGTCCCTTCTCTCCTTGTTTCTGGTGTGGCCCTCCTATCCCATCCCTCCTGTTCATAATCCTTGGAATTACTGTCTCTAGGTGGGCTGGGTGGGTTTGGTACTAGGAGCCACCTATTAGGGAGTACATACGGCGCTTAATTTTCTGGGTCGGGGATACCTCACTTAATATAATTGTTTCTAATGACATCCATTTCCCGGCAAATTCCAGTAATTCATCATTTTTGATGGCTGAGTAGTACTCCATTGTATAGATTTACCACAGTTTCCTTATCCACTCGTCAACTGTTGGACATTTGGGCTGATTCCATGACTTTTCTATTGTAAACAGTGCTGCTATGAACATGGTCGTGCTTGTGCTATCGAGGTGAACCTCTGCTGTATGGGGGGTTATTCCCAAAAGTGGAATAGCAGGGTCATATGGCATTTCAATCTTTAATTTCTTTAAGAATCTCCAGACGGCTCGCCAGAGTGGCTGTATGAGCCTGCATTCCCACCAACAATGTAGGAGAGTTCCCCTCTCTCCACATCCTCTCCAGCATTTGTCGTTGTTAGTAGTGTGGATTTTTGCCATCCTGACGCGGGTGAGATGATATCTCAGGGAAGTTTTGATTTGCATTTCCCTGATGGCTAAAGAAGTGGAGCATTTTTTAAGATGTTTGTTAGACATTTTAATTTCATCCCTGGTAAAGTTTCTTTGAAGTTCCAGGGCCCATTTTTTAATTGGGCCATTGGTTTCCTTGGTGTTTAGTTTTCTAAGTTCTTAAATTTTTTTATTATTATTATTTATTTAACTATGTGCATATGCGTGTGTATGTGCGCGCGCGCGCGCACGTGTGTGTGTGTGTGTGTGTGTGTGTGTGTAGAACCACGGACGAATTCGCGAACCACCATGGACGCTTCCACCTCCTTCTGCCCCGGGATTCACAGGCTCCGCCCTACCAGGACCAGAAGCGCAGGCCGCCCCTGCTTCCGCCTGGCGTCTATATGTGGGATCTGGGATCCGAACTCAGGACCTTCCGCCTGCAAGGCGGAGGCTTAACCCCTGAGCCACCTCTCCAGCCCCTAGTTTTCTAAGTTCTTTGTGCACTCTGAACAGCAGAGTTCTATCAGATGTGTGGTTAGTGAAGATTTTCTCCCATTCTGTGGGTTGCCTTTGAGCTCGCATTATAATCTTTTTATCTGAACAGAAGCTCTTTAATTTCACAAGATTCCAACTGTTGAGAGTTGGTAGCAGTGACTGTGCAATTGGATGTCTGTTTAGGAACTGTTGGCCTAGCCCAATTAGCTCGAGGGAGTTCCCTATCCTTTCAACTATGGTTTTTATAGTCTCTGGCCTGATATCAAGGTCCTTGATCCATTTGGAATTAAGTCTTGTACATGGTGACAAGTACGGGTCCAGCTTTAATCTTTTGCATGTGGAGATCCAGTTTTGCCAACCATTTGTTGAAGATGCTGTTCTTTTTCCATTGGATTCTTTGGGCCCCTTTGTCAAAGACCAAATGGCTGTAATTTTCTGGGCTTATATCTGGGTCTTCAATCCTTATCCATTGATCTGTGTGTCTATTTTGGAGCCAGTACCAGGCTGTCTTTACAACTATGGATTTGTAGTATAGACTAAGGTTTGGTATGGCAATACCTCCAGCTGTGTTTTTGTTACTCAGGATTGTTTTTGCTATCCTGGATCTTTTGTGCCTCCATATGAACTTTGAGATTGTTTGGTCAACTTCTTTGAAGAATTGCTTTAGGATTTTGATTGGTATAGCATTGAATCTGTATATTGCCTTTGGTAGGATGGTCATTTTTACGATGTTGATTCTGCCAATCCAGAAACAAGGGAGGTCTTTCCACCTTCTGATGTCTTCTGCTATTTCTTTCTTTAGGGTCTTAAAGTTTTCATTGTAAAGGTCTTTTACCTCCTTAGTTAGGTTTATACCAAGGTATTTCATTTTTTTAGGGGCTATAGTAAATGGGATTGTTTCTCTCAAGGCTTTTTCACTTCTTTAATTCTGGGCATATAGGAAGGCCTCTGATTTTTGCACATTTATTTTGTATCCTGCCACCCTGCTGAACTTCTCAATTAGTTCCAGGAGCTTCCTGGTGGAGTTTTTGGGATCACTCAGGTATAAGATCATGTCATCTGCAAATAGGGATAGCTTGACTTCTTCCTTGCCGATTTGAATCCCTCTTATGTCCCTTTCTTGTCTTATGGCTTCAGCTAAGACTTCAAGTACAATATTGAATAGAAGTGGTGAGAGTGGACAGCCTTGTCTAGTTCCTGATCGAAGTGGGAATGATTCCAATTGTTCCCCATTGAGCATAATCCTTGCTGTGGGCTTCTTGTATATAGCTTTTATTATATTGATAAAGGTTCCTTCCATTCCTACTGTCTCTAGCGTTTTGATCATAAAAGGCTGTTGGATCTTGTCAAAAGCTTTTTCTGCATCTATTGAGAGTATCATGTGGTCTTGGACTTTGGACTGGTTTACATGATGAATTACATTTATTGATTTTCGTATGTTGAACCAATCTTGTGTGCCGGGGATGAAGCCTAATTGGTCCCCGTGAATGATCTTTTTAATATGTTTTTTAATCCGATTTGCTAAGACTTTGTTGAGAATCTTTGCGTCTGTGTTCATCAGGGAGATCGGCCTATAGTTTTCTTTTTTAAGTGAATCTTTATTAGGTTTTGGGATTAAAACGATATTAGCTTCATAGAAGGAATTTGGTAGTGTTCCTTCCTTTGCTATTTGATGGAACAGTTTAAGGAGTATTGGTATTATTAACTCCTTAAATGTCTGGTAGAACTCTGTGCTGAATCCATCTGGTCCAGGACATTTTTTGGTGGGAAGATTCGAGATTACTTCCTCAATTTCCTTATATGTTATAGGACTATTTAAATAATTCACAACTTCCTGATTCAATTTAGGTAAATTGTGTTTACTTAGAAATTCATCCATCTCTTTTGTGTTGTCAAACTTCACAGAGTATAAGTTTTTGAAATATGATGTTATAATTCTCTGGATTTCTTGGGTATCAGTAGTGATAACTCCATGTTCATTTCTAATTTTGTTAATTTGGGTTTTCTCTCTCTTGCTTTTGGTTAATTTAGCTAGGGGTGTATCAATCTTATTGATTTTTTCAAAGAACCAGCTTTTTGACTGGTTGATTTTTTCTATCGTTTTCTTAATCTCGATTTCAGATATTTCTCCCCTTATTTTGCTAATCTCCTCTCTTCTACTACTTTTGGGATCAGATTGCTCTAGTTTCTCTAAAGCTTTAAGCTGCATTGTTAAGTTGTTTATTTCTGATGTTTCCATTTTTTTGATGTAGGCATTAAGAGCTATGAACTTACCTCTTAGAACAGCTTTCATTGTGTCCCAGAGATTTTGATAAGTTGTATTTTCGTTATCATTCACTTTCAGGAAATCTTGAATTTCCTTTTTAATTTCTTCCTGAATCCAGTTCTCATTCAGCATCATAGTGTTAAGTTTCCAGGAGTTAGTGTATTTTCTCTTGTTTGATGTGTTGTGGATGTCCAGCTTTAGGCCGTGGTGGTCTGATAGGGCACAAGTTAGAATTTCAACTTTCTTGTATATGTGTAGATTCATTTTGTGGCCCAATATGTGATCTATTTTGGAGAAAGTTCCGTGTGCTGCTGAGAAAAATGTGTATTCTTTGGTGCGTGGGTGAAAAGTTCGATAGAGATCTGTAAGGTCCATTTCTTTAAGGGTTTGATTAAGTTCCAAAGTGTCTCTGTTAAGCTTTTGACCTGTTGATCTATCCCATGTTGAGAGGGCGGTGTTGAAGTCCCCAAGAATTATCGTTTGGGGGTTGATTTCTTGCTTTAGATGCTGTAGGGTTTTCTTAATGAATGTGGAGGGGCCCGTATTGGGTGCATATATGTTCAGTATTGTGAAGTCTTCCTGGTGAATTGTACCTGTGACTAAAATGTACTATCCATCCGTGTCTCTTATAATTTTCTTTGGTTTGAAGTCCACCTTGTCTGATAGCATAATGGCTACCCCTGCCTGTTTTCTGCTTCCATTTGCTTGTAGAATTGTTGACCAGCCTTTTATTTTTAGAGCGTGCCTATCTTTTGTGGTGAGATGGGTTTCCTGCAGGCAGCAGATTGATGGATTGTGATTTTTAATCCAAGTTTGTAATCTGTGTCTCTTGATCGGTGAATTAATTCCATTAACATTTAGTGTTATAATGGAGAAACTATTGTTAATTCCAGACATTTATTATGTTTAGTAGCTTTTATAAGTATATTGCTTCGTTTTTAATGGTGTTATACTTGCCTTCTGTTCTCCTGGATATGCCTGTTTTTTTCTTCATGCTTGAGTATCATTTCTAGCAATTTTTGAAGGCCTGGTTTGGTGGCCATGTATCCCTTAAAGTTGTCTTTGTGCTGGAAAATTTTTCTTTCTCCCTCGATCATGACTGATAGTTTTGCAGGGTAAATCAGCCTGGGTTGACATTTTTGCTCATTCAATACTTGAAGTATGTCTCTCCAAGCTCTTCTTGCTTTTACTGTTTCAACTGAGAAGTCATTTGTTATTTTAATAGGTTTACCTTTAAAAGTGGCTTGTTTTTTCTCCCTTGAAGCTCTCAGCACCAGTTCTTTATCTTGAATGTGGAATGTTTTAACTATTATTTGCCGTGGCGTGCTTCTATTTTGGTCGTATCTGTTTGGGGTGCGGAATGCCTCTTGTATATGGATGGGCCTCTCTTTTCTTATATGAGGAAAGTTTTCCTTGATGATCGTTTGAAAAATTTCCTCAGGGGTGATATTTTGAGATTCTTGCTCTGGTATTCCATGAATACGCATGTTAGGCTTTTTCAGGGTGTCCCATATCTCTTGGATATTTCTCTCAAGTATCTTTTTGGCTTTAACAACCTCTTCCATTGAGTTGGTTAGTACTCCCACTTAATCTTCAAGGTCTGAAATTCTGTTTTCTGCTTCGTTAGTTCTGTTGATAAGACACTCTGTGGCGTTCTGGGTTGAAGATAACTTGTCTTTTAGCTCAGTTTTAAACTCTGCTTGAGTCTGTTTCAACTGCTCTATGCCACTTTTTGTTTCTTGCACTGTTTTTCTCAACTCCTCCAGATGTCTGTTGTGTTCCTCTTCAAAGCGATTGATTCAATTATGTAATTCCTCCCTGATTTCCTCTTTCATAGTATTGAACATGGTAATGATCATATTTTGAAAGTCTTTATCCTGGGTGAGGCTTTCTTGGCCTTTTTCCGTGGGTTTGTTCTTGTTGGAGTCTAACATTATGGGATTAATTTCTTCAGTGGGAAATTTGTTTACTTGATTGTTGCTTCTCATGGATTTGCACTTTGACTTTGGCATTGTCATTTTAACTCTTAAGATCTCTCAATTTCACTAAACTGAATTATTTGGCCTGGGGTCCTGCTGGGCGGGTGCGGGCGGAGACTTACCTAGGTCGTGGGGTGAGGCCTGGTTGGACCGCGCGCGCGTCCTGACAGGCGGAGCGGGGTGGGGTGCAAAGGGAATATGGGGGCGTCGGCGTGGAGCTATTTAACCCGAGGGCAGCTGGGGCGGGGCCCGGGCACAGGGGGAGGTCCTCCTCGTCCCTGGGCCCCGCGCGCGCGGCTCCGGCTGGATGGTGGGAGTCGGAGCCGGGTCCCTGTGGGTCGACCTGGGGTCCACCTAGGGCGCAGGGTGAGGCCCGCCTGGACCGCACGCGCGCGTCCCGACTGGCGGAGCGGGGTGGGGTGCAAAGGCGAAACTTTCCTTCTTAAAAAAGGAAGTTCACGAGACTTAAGAAGGGAATATAACTTACAAGGCTCAGAAAACTCGGAAAGTTATAAGATCCTCATGATACATCTCCAGGGTTATTAAAGCAGCAAATAATTGCTGGAGGAGGGGAGACTTTCTCGTGAAACTGACTGCAAGTGTGGCGCGAAACTCTAGTAACGCAGCTTTCATGATTGCCTCCCATGCTAGGATAGGTTTTACAGTGATGAGATGGCTGCTCCTGTAGGCAACCCTCTACCCAAGCTCTTGTAAGTAAACCTGATAAACCCATTGGCGAGGTTGAATAAGAATCATTTCTTCAGTCTATCATATTTCTCCCCAGGGAAAGTCGCAAACCCAAAAGTCACCTTAGCACTCTACTTTCACAGCGTTCTATCATACACAAACATTTTTTTTCATTCCTACACATGGCAATAGTTTACATTATTAATTTTCTACAATTTGTAGAATTGTCTAATAGATCAAACATCAAGCAGAGGCATTAGGTAAATAAGTTATACTAGTTTCCTTTGCCCATTTGGAAGGTTTTTATCATGCTTTTCTGACACCAGTTATACAAGTTAAGATTTATAATTATCATAGATCACTTTTTACTAATATCTAGATATCAATGAATATTTATTCAACTAAAAACTCAGGATAGTGTTGCTGAGTTGATGGGGCAAAACTAATCGTAAAGTCAAAATCTTCATTTTTTCGTACTAGCAAATCATTAAGTAATAAATATTTAAATAAGAAAAAAGTTGGAAATAGAATTGTTAGCATGTTATTTAGAAACATGGCTGTAGATGTAAAGGCAAGAGCTTTAAGTTTTGTTTCTGAGAAATGATCATGGACAATTAATGGTAAGGGTAACCCCTATATCTCACATGTAGATGATGCAAAAGTAATCTTATGTGCAAAAAGAAAAAAAAATCAAGAGAGACAATTGTGTTTTGCTCACTTCTTCCTTCATCTTAGTTTGTGAGGGAATTTTATCATCAATAGCTGAAAAATGCCAGACCTCAGATAGAATAATCATTTGCTTAGACACGTGTCACTGTGGTTACCGCTCCTGTGGACAAGATTAAGTGTCTTATTTTCTTTGCATTTTCAGTGATCCAGGTGAGACACAACTAGAAAGAAAAGACAGGAAATAATGGGAACTGGTGATAGAGAAAGCAGCAGCATGTATTTATCACACATCTCTGTCAGGAAGGGGTTTTAGGATGATATCTCACTTAACGTCTTACATGACAAAATGTATTGTGACCATTTTATTGAGGAAGAATCTAAGGTTTACAAAAGTAAATCACTGATGCTGTTTATTCGTATTTATTGACTACTTTTTTTGGTGTATGTATATATATATATGTGTGTAGAAGAGGGTACTGTGTGCCTGTGAAGGCCCAAGGATGACTTCAGGAATCATCCTGGATTGTTCTATCTACTTATTGCTTTGCTCTGGGGTTTCATAGGTTCCTCCCTCCAAGACCAGAAGTACAGGCCACCACCATTTCCTGCCAGCATTTTTACATGGATTCTGGGATCTAAACTCAGGTCCTTTCGCTTGTGCAGCAAAGGATTGACCCCTGAACCATCACTCTAGCCACTTTATGTGTCAAGTACTACACTAAACAGCTAAGGTTTCCATGATTATCTTGCTATTCTCTCAAGAAACTGAAACAATACCAAAGGTGATCTTAATTCCCATTTCACAGAAGGAAAACAGGAGCTTAGAAAAAATTAAGGAATTAGAGTCCAGGCACCTGGCTTATGGTGGCAGAGCCAAGTGGTCCTTCTCAGACATAGAACTGACCCACTTCCTATTACGGAAATAAATTTCTTTGAAGGAAAAAGACTACTACTCTTCCTAATCCTACTATGTATGTCCTCCATGCTATACCTAACCCATATGTCTAGTTGTGTATCTTGTACCCAATAACTACTTTTTAGTTTGACATTACTTTGAGAATAACAAAAGACCTGTAAAATACTGAGAATAATTCCTACACAAGACGCTTCTCTCACTCTTCCCCCCTGCTATCCGCTTGACTGCAGAGTATGATTCAGAAATAAGCACCAAAATTAAGTAATGCCCACAGAGCATGACCCATGACTAAACAGGAAAACCTGAAACAGGAGCTTTTTCTGCAGATCTTAATAAGATAGTAGGATGCTTGGCAAAAAGGAGTTAGAAGCAATCCAGGATGATTCCCAAAGTCACCTTTGGTCCTCCACAGGGACATGTAGTACCCTGTGACACACACACACACACACACGCGCGCGCGCACGCACACACACACACACACACAAACACACACAAATAAATAAATAAAAATAAATAAAATAAAGTTAAAAAAAATCTTGCCCCATCCTAAAGCTCAGGAACCTTGCAGAAGAGGGGGCAGCAAGATTGTAAAAGCTTAAAGATGGGAAAGTCCAATGATATGCAAAATGCTCCACACAAGTCGGGCTGCAGCAGCCAGGATATAGTTACAGTGTGATTGGACCTTGTCTGACCCGCATAATGGCTGACATGTCAAAAACATCTAAAATCTAGCATGGATCACAAGGGAGAAGGCTTCAGGCAGTAGGATCCTTAGAGACTATGGGAACTAATAGAGTTCCCATACTAGCGGGCAGCCCAAGGAGGAGCCCCAAACTATGCCATTGAGTTCTGAACCCTCACTAGCATAGACAACTCAGAGGGCAATTCAGTGCCCACATAAACGGAGGAGGGAGGGAGAAAGCAGGAAGCACCAAGAGAGGAGGAGGGAAGGAAAAGGGGTGGAGGAGAATGGAGTGGGAGGGGGAAATGGGGGGACCAGAGAGGGGAAGGGTGGAGAAGGGGTACCTATTAAGCTTGTATAACTAGGCAAAAAAATGTAATAAATATATTGCATCGTATCCAATCTTCAGGATACTAGGGAGTGACTATATATTCCATATCTCTACAGAGCTTAGCCTTCATAGATTAATTAAAATGTTCATATATTTAAAAAAAGATAGTAGGATGCTTGGGAGAGTAGGATCAAAATCCAAAGAAAATTGTGAGAACAAAAAAACTGTGGAACAACAGAAGCGAGAGGCCTGAAACCAAGTTCTCAAATCTCCCTGGACTGACAGGCCACAGCATCGTTGTTTTCCCTACGAAATTCTCTTCTATAGTTTGCGAAGACAACGATAAGGATGATAATGATAATCCAGGTGCTCTGGGAAGCTCCTTGAGTTCATGATACTGAATAATGAGAGAGACAGTGAGGAGGAAATGGTAAGGGAAAGAGAGAAAGGGAGGGAGGGAGGAGAGACAGAGAGACACAAAGACACAGAGAGAGAAACTGAGAGGTAAGGAGATCAAATGATCAGATCAGGCAGGTAAGGGATGGACAGTTACAAAAGCCTTGAGATCTTAGCCAAAGCCTGATAAGTGATGGTAACGGACAGTTAAAGATGCACTTTACGGTGAAAAGTTCACATGTGTCTGTTTAGCTTACTATGGTTCTTTCTATAGACTGCTTTCAGCCTAGCGGATGGCATGGTGAGCTCCCAAGAGTCACCAACACATTACATTAAGGCTTGAATATGAAATATCCATTGCAGGCTCATGTGTTAAGACTTGGTCTCCAGCTGTGGCTATTCTGTGAGACAGTGGAAACTTCAGGAGGCAAGGCCTAGCTGGAATAGCATGTTACTGGGTTGTGTTTTAGAAGGGTGTCTTTTCCGCTGACTGCCTCTTCCTCTTTCTCCTCTTCCTTCTCTTCCCCCTCTTCTCTTTTTCCTCCTCCTCTTCTTCCTCTTCTTTTTTTATCTCATCTTCCTTTTCTTTCTTCTTGTCTTTCTTCTCCTCCCCTTCTCCTTCCTCTTCCTCCTCTTCTTCTATTTTCTTCTCTTTGTTTCTATTCACTCCTTGCTCTCCTCTCTCTCCTTCCTGGCCATCTTGAGATGAGCAGCCCGTGCAACAGGCTGTCACCTCCCCGGCATTCTTCTTTGTCTTACACGTAGAGCAATCAGTCCACGGGATCTTGGGACTGAAACTCCTGAAACCATGAGCAAGAACAAATCCTCCCTTCCTTAAACTGTTTGTCAAGTGTTTTGTCACAACAATAAAAAAAAAAAAAAAAAAAAAACAGCTAGCACACATTGTTTCTCGTTTGGTTTTCAGACACACTTACTGAAAACCAACTCATACAGAATAAAGAAAGATCCTAAAATGGGAAAAAGATAAATCAGGTAAAGCCCCTACTCTGGAAGAGTAAGTTATCTGCCAGAGAACAGGCAAATTACAAGGCAATCTCTAGACTCTGAAAGCAAAGTCTTATTGCTCTGATAAAGGAACAATCTACTTTTGACAGTGGGGACAGAGTTTAAGTGGCAGATGAGCGTGCTTGGGGAGGTGCGTAAAAATGGTAAGACCTAATTTTAATTGAAACAAAAACAAACCAAGCCCTTTTTTTTGTGACGTTCATCATTATTTTGCATAACCTTTGTAGTCCTAGAAGACAGAATCACATCACCTTGGAAATTGAGGAATAAAGTAATTTGCCCAAAGAAATTCAATTAAAAAGCAAATGTGAAATCTTCCTTTTAAGTTTCACCACAATGCTTGTCAGAATCAATCAATCAATCAATCAATCAATCAATCAATCAAGTATCTTTTTCCTATAATAATAGTCAAAGAGATCCCAAGATTGAAGGGGTTGGGATATGGTGGTCAAAGGGTTACATGAAAGGAATAAAGGATAAGTATTTGCATTAACATATTCAGCTTGATGTAATCATTATATTATGTACACATATCACAACAACTTTATACCCCACAAATTTATAATGTCAATATTCAATAAAAATTTTCATTTCTAACAAACAAATTCTTAGGTGTTGATGTTACTATTCACAGGCTGTTTTGAAAATTATTGCCTTGGGGCTTGAGCAAGCAATGACATAGTGAAACTTGGGACCAGTCTTCACCTAACTATTTTTTTGCCTTCAAACTCAAAGAACTGTCACAACGAACAACTATTGTCAACCATCAAGTGAAGAACTGGCTTGGGGTTCTTCTCATCACTGATGGAGAAAATTAAATATCTGAAGTGAAATTAAGTTGGGTTGTGTCTCTCAATGTATCAGGAGGGAAAAGGCAAGCTAATAGCTGCGATTTCATTCCTTGGTATCCTTAGAAAGTAATCTTTAGGGCTGGAGAGGTGGCTCAGGGGTTAAGCCTCTGCCTTGCAGGCGGAAGGTCCTGAGTTCGGATCCCAGATCCCACGTATAGACGCCAGGCAGAAGCGGGGGCGGCCTGCGCTTCTGGTCCTGGTAGGGCGGAGCCTGTGAATCCGGGGCAGAAGGAGGTGGAGGCGTCCATGGTGGTTCGCGAATTCGTCCGTGGTTCTACACACACACACACACACACACACACACACACACACACACACACACGCACATGCGCACAGACACATACAATACACACGTGCACACACACGTACACACACAATTGAATAAATAATAAAAAAAAAGAAAGTAATCTTTAGTAAGCAAAGTTTTTTTTAATTTCTTTAACTCTTGCCTGGTGAATGTGATCGCAACTATTCCTTCTAAAGACTTTTGAGTAACACTTGATTTGCCTTTTAAAAATAATGAATTAAATGGACATTTGGGAATTTTTTTATAGATCGTGTGTGGAAAAAAAAATTAACATAAACCCTGTTATATGGGTCTTTGTTGTTTTCAAACAACCCACGGTGAAAATCTACAGATCAGAAATTGTGGATTTAATTTGAAATAATTTATTTAAGCTGTTTCCTCTCCATGGCTTGATGTGTTTTCTGAACATCTGAATATATGGATATCCATATATATATCCGCCCACTGAGCTCATGCTAAAATGTGTTTTTAAAAGCTTTTAAGGGTTAAAAGTCATAATACCTCTGAGGCACCTGTTTTTGCAGGCTAAGAAGGTAATGAATGTTCTCCCAGAGTCTACCAGTTTCACCCTTTTTGGAAAGATTTGAACCATAATAATTCAAAATTCAAGGGTGATGACTATAGACAGATAACAAAAAGACTCAGTTCCGAAGAGTTGGCAAGAGAGTGAAAAAACTGTGAGCAGTTCCTTACTGAAAGTGGTAAAAATAATAATAATAATAATACAATAGGTTAAATGCTTTGCATCACAGGGGTTTTTAACATCCTCCAGAGAAACTTCCGAAACTACTTAGAAGCATGGTAAATCCAAGTTGGAACTCAGTCAACTTCACAAAAAATTTTCTCACTACTTCTAATCTCATACAGACGTGTCATGACTATCAAAGACCAGGTTTGATACCCCTGGCCCTTACTTTGAAAGGAATTTTAAATGTTGCTTGAATTTCTGCCACCTACTGGCAAGTCGAAGTGATAGAATTGAGCTCAAGGTTATGTGCACTTCCTGCTGGAGGCTGGCCGTTGTCTTCATCTGTGGCATAGTTAATTAGCACATGCTTCAAGTGGTCTTCCTGCATTTGAACCGAGTGATAGAACAAAGCACACTGAATTTTTTAGAGTCTAATTTCCAGGCCGCAGAGCAATCCATGACCACCCTTGCCTAGTAGAGCTGGTTACAAAGTAAACTTGGCATTTTGGGATTCTTTCCCTGGCATGAACCATGTACCTCCGTGTTACTGAGATGATCTCAGATGCTGCTGGGTTTTGCTCTCCTTTTGAGCAATTTTCAATGGCAAGGCCAATATGTCTCTAGGTGTAATTCTAGAAAGCAGTGGGGGGTGGGGATGGGGATGCTGCACAAAAATGAATCTGGATACTGATTTATATGGCATCTGGATTGTGGAATGTTCTTGGGGAAATGGAAGCTGAGAAGATCTTGGAATGGTGTGGAATTGCCACCCTGCTACATACCCAGGAGAGCAAGGGGGGAAAGAAGTGGATCATTCAGTTTGAATTATCACCTAGGTTCTGATGCCATTTCTGAAGCCTGAGCCTAAACTACATTCATCTTCCCAAAACCCATAGAACACAGCCTAACAAAATAACCCAGATATAACTTGTCTTAACCTTGTAACATTCCTGGTCCTGTTTTGTCACTTCTGGGCATTGTGAACTTCACATCAAAGAGTTCATTTCATTCCAAGGGGCAACCAGAGAGGGATTAAAGACTCACTTCATTTGCAAAGCCTGTGCTGGAGACTATTACACTGGGTCAATCTCTCTTTGAAGATTTCTTTTATCTGTGAGTTTGAAACCTTAGTGCCCCCCCGCCCCCCCCTAAGAAAGACACGTGAGAAAAGCTCTGAGCAGTCACTAGACAGAAAGGTGTTATTCATGACAAGATGAGAAGCTGTTTCAGAGATGCTGAGAGATGACACCATTGAAGGTGCATGGTATATGTGGCAAATAAGAGTGCCATATGGAAAAGAGAATGCTAGGGCTTTGGCTCCTTATTTGTTTCTTTTTAGATATAAAGGCATTTGATATCAAATTGTATATTCCTCAAATATACCATGTACTTTGACCATATTTACCCCATATCTTTGTATTTTCCCCCTTTTACCACTTCCTCTTCTTCCACCACTCTGCTTTTATGTCACAGACCCCCTTCTACTTTTATGTCACACACACACATACACACACACACACACACACACACACACACACACACGTTATGTATTATAAAATAAAAAATTCAGGGATGATAATGGTAGTTAAGAGTTAGAAAGTCATGATACTCATCCTTCAGTATCTATAAGTACTTAATGATTATAAGGGAAAAGACAGATACTTTCTTCATTGGGGTAGCCAATGAAAAGAAGAAAGAAAGAAAGAAAGAAAGAAAGAAAGAAAGAAAGAAAGAAAGAAAAGAAGAAAAAGAAAGAAGAGAGAAGAGAGAGAGAGAGAAAGAAAGAAAGAAGAGAGAATGATAGAAAGAAGAAAGAAGAAGAAAGAAAGAAAGAAAGAGAAAAGAAAGAAAGAAAGAAAAGAAAGAAAAGATAAGAAAAGAAGAAAAGAAGGAAGAACGAAGAAGAAAAGAATAAAGAAGATCAGAAGGAAAGAAAGAAAGAAAAAGGGAAAGAAAAGAAGAAAGAAGAAAAAGAAAAAAGAGAAGAGAAGGAAGAAAGAAAGAAGAAAGAAAGAAGAAGAAGAAAGAAAAAGAAAAAGAAAAAGAAAGAAAGAGGGAAGAAAGAGAAAGAAAGAAAGAAAAAGAAGAAAGAAAGAAAGAGACGAAAAAGAAAGAAAAGAGAGAAGAGAAAAGAAGAAGAAGACAAGAAAAGAAAAGAAAAAGAAAAGAAGAACAGAAAAAAGAAAGATCAGAAAAGAACGAAAGAAGAAAGCAAAGAAAAGAAAGAAAGACAAAGAAGACAAGAAGAGGAAGAAAAGAAGAAAAGCGAAAGAACAGAAAGAAAAAGAAAAGAAAAGAAAGAGAAGAAGGAAAAGAAAAGAAAGAGAAGAAAGAAAGAAAGAACAGACAAGACAGGAAGAAAGAAAGAAAAAGAAAAGAAAGAAAGAAGAAAGAAGAAGAAACAAGAAAAGAAAGACAAGAAAGACAAAAGAAAGAGAAGAAAAAGAAAGAAGAGAAGAAAAGAAAAAAGAGGAAAGAAAAAGAAAAAGAAAAGAAGAAGAGAAAAGAAAGAAAGAAAGAAGAAAGAAAAGAAGAAAGAAAGAAGAAAGAAAGAGAAAGAAAAAAGAAAGAAAGGAAAGAAAGAAAGAAAGAAAGAAGAAAGAAGAGAGAAGAGGAGAGAAGGCGAGAGAGAGAGAGAAGAGAGAGAGAAAGAAAGAAAGAAAGAAGAAAGAAAGAAGAAAGAGAAAAAGAAAGAAAGAAAAAAGAAAAGAAAGAAAGAAAGAAAGAGAAAGAGGAAGGGAAGGGAGAAGGCGAGGAGAGGGATGAGAGAAGGGAGGGAGGTGAGGGAGGAAGAACGGAGCAACGAAAGGAAAGGAGAAGAGGGCAGGAAAGGAGAGGAGGGGATAGCAGGAGAGTAGACAGAGGGAAGGCGGGAGAGAGGGAAAAAAGGAGGGAGAGAGAGAAATGAGGAAAGAGAGAGACAGAGAGAGAGACAAAGAGAGAAAGAGAGAAAGTATGATGAAAGTAAGAGGGAGGTCAGGTGCAAGAGGAAAGGTATCAGCAGAAGCAGTAAAAGAACAGAAGAGAGAATGCTTGTTGAATACAGTAAGAATATATATAGTTGAAAATTCTATAATGAAACCATGTACTATGTACAATCAATATATGTTAGCAAAAAATAAAATAAAACAATTTAAAATCCAGGCTATTTTCATGGAGACAGCGACAATCAAAAGGAGAAAAGACAGGCTGGAGAGATGGCTCAGGGGTAAGAGCATCTCTGTGGAGCATGAGGGTCTGAATGTGAAACCCCATCACTCATGTACAAATCTGGACGTGGCCATGCGTGGCTGTAACCCAGTGATAGAGGTGGAGGACGCTGAATATCTGGGATTTACTAACCTCCCAGTTAGCCTAGCTGGCTGAAAAACAACTAACTTCAGCTTTATTGAGAATCCTGTCTCAAGAAAATAAGGCAGAGAGTGATAAAACAGGATTCTCAGCATCCTCCCCTGGCATATTCAGGTGTGAGGGCATGTGCACCTCTATCACGCATATAAGTGCAAACACACACACACACACACACACACACACACACACACACACACACAGATTTTTTTATTTAAAAAAGGAAGGAAAGGAGAAAGAAAAAAAAAGAAAGAAGGATCTAGCACTTTATTAATGAGCATTCAACTTTCTGAGCTCATTCTGGAGCAATAAAACCTGATACCAACTTGTTGCCTTGAGTTTTGTAACTACATTTGAACACTGAACAAAGACACTGGTAATTTTAACAATTCATAATTGTTCTCTCTTCAGGTGTAATGGTTTTACTCTTTCAAATAAGACAAACTGTCTTTATTGATCAGGTTAGATAAAAATGGTCCTCGGTGCCTTTTTCAGAAGACGTACCTCATTTTTAAGTGAAGTATCTCTTTAGAACCCCAACAGAATAAACAGGTGGTGACTTTATTAGTATTTTTTTGTATTAAAAGTTTAGATCAGAGGACAGGTGTTATGACTCAATAGATAAAGCTTCTAGCACCCAAACAGGGGAAGTCAGAATTGGGACCCCCAGAACCCATGTGAAACTGAATGCAATTGCATACATCTGTAATCGCAGCAGAGAGGGAAGAATTATGGCATCATGTGGGGCAGCTAACCTGGCACACACAGCAACGATCAGCGAGAGACCCTGTCTCAAATAAGGTTGAAATCAAACAACCAAGGCTGTCTTCTGAACTCCACATATACAGCAGATCATGGGCTTGCCTGCATTGATACACATAGAGACACCAAACATACACAAGCAATGAATGAATGAATGAATGAAGCTTAGAAGTTAGAACAGATTGATTATTGATTTTAAAGTCAATTAGTGGAATATAATAAGGCATTGGTTGTTTTTTGTATGCTAACCTTAATATGAGACACAATCTAAAAAATAGTTTACAACCTATATTAGATTAAACATATATCTAATTTTGGGAAACTCTGTGTATCTCTTGCAGTACATATTTGAAAAATGCCTCATCACCATTCATAATTCTAGATGATTTACTCGTCTCAACTCTTCTATCCCTGTGAAGCAGATATTAGATATTTGTATCCTGACTTTATGTATAAGGGTGCTGAGTCATTAAGTAATTTACTAGCATAAAGATAGAGATGGTGCCATCATCTACTGCAAAAGTTCGGCTCTATGCATTCATTTTACCAAATATTTACTGAGTGTTGACTAAGTGCCAGGCACTGTCATGAGCTGCGATCGCGCAGCTTGAAGTTCCTACTTGTGGAGCTCTCTGTCCAGGAGAGGCTCCGATCCCAGAGTCCTCCACTTGGCCGCTGTGCTCCACTGTTGATCCCCATCTCTGTAAGGTTAGCCATGTCTCTAGGAAAAGCCAAGATTATACTACAGCCAGAGTCAGGCAGAGATATTTAGGCTAAGACCAGAAAGGTGACTAGAAGGTAGAAAAAGAAAGGAGGGAGTGGGTGGAGGGCTGTGGGGGTGCACACCTGAAGGTGTGGGGAACACCATGGGAACTAGCACGACCCGACATCATTGCCACTTTCCTCTTCTTTGCCCAAGCAAAGAATCAAAATGAGCCCCATTGTGACTGCTGCAGAGCTTCTGATTTCAGAGTTTAATCCCACCCTAGTACTGACTTGCCTTCTCCTCAGTATCTTGGCTGAGGCCCACTATTGTCCTCCCTCTCTTCCTACATCCTGCCTGCTCTCCCTTCCCGTCCAGCTGAGTCCAGCTCCTCACACTGTTCACCTGATGGTTCCTTCCACAGCTTTTGGTTCCACCCTGCGATTCCTTTCCCATAGACAGACGCTCCATGAGTTGCTTTTAACTCTCTCCCACTCACTGCTGTGTTCCCAGGTTAGATGCAACTTTGCTCAGTTGCATGGCGTTTAGTGAGTGATTGCCGGGCTCTGGTTTGAGTGTTGGATGCCGATGGCTAAAAACATGGTGCCACCCCCCAAGTATATCCACATCACCATTCATAATTCTAGATGATTTACTTGTCTCAACTCTTCTATCCCTGTGATGCAGATATTAGGTATTTGTATCCTGACTTTATGTATAAAGGATGATGGATATTCCCACAATCTAGGAATATTATCTTAAAGAGGAAAAAAAAAGACTGCAGTCATAGTTAGCTTAACAATCTTATGGTGAAGGGGTTCTTCTTGGATCTGCGGACAGACATGGGATGAAATCATCAGTATCTCTACTCCAAGGAGATAGAAAAGAAGGACACAGAGCAGAGGCCATGAGAAGAGAGAGCAGAGAAGACTTGAAGAGTGACATTTAGGATTTGAGTGACAAGCCAGCAAGTCTAGGCATGGTCACCAGAAGCTGAAAAAGCCAAGGAGCAGATTCTCTCTTGAAAGCCTCCAAGAGGATTGTGGCCCTGGCTGACTCTTTTAAACCCAGTGATAAATTTTGGGCTTCTGGCTGCTAGGACTGCAGGAAAATTATTTCTGTTGCATTGAATTATCAATATGCTGATTGTTATAGCAACACCAAAAATTACAGTATTTTTTCCTCTAGATATTTTCTGAATTTCTAAGGCTTATCTATGAATTCTCATGAGAAAAATATTCCCTTTTCAGTGTCATATAACTTACCCCATTGCAGATCAACTGCATGTATTCGTGCGGTCCATTAAGCTAGATATTTCTTCTTGATGACAGAGAGTATAATATATCCTATAGTTCCTGATATATTACAGACATATTATACATGCTTAATAAATGTTTTTCAATATTTTGTTTGTTGGAAAGGGAGAGGGGGGAAAAGAGAGAGCCAGAAAGAGCAGACATATATGTGTCATACCATGCATGTAGAAGTCAGAGAACATCTTTCAGAAGTTAGTTGGATCCTTCTACCATGAGGGCTCTTCAGGCTTTGAGATTTGTGCCTGGGTGCCCTTTCCTCTGGGGCATCTTTCCAGGCCTAATAAACATGGATTTTATTAAGAATGAATTCAGTACAGCTGTGAATCATAGGTATTCATAAAATGTCAATTTGCTTATACATGACAGTTTTTCCAACTAGACCACAAAACTCCATGGTATTATCTATGCTGCGAAGTACAATGCATTGGCTTGGCCCAATGATGGCATCCACCTTCGATGTGACAATTTTAAGTGTCAACTTGATCATTGAGAGCTGAGTCTTTAGGTATACTTATAAAAAATGGTTTGACTAAATTGAGCTTCTCTTCATGCCTGTAGATTATTAATTGCTGTGGGAAGACCCAGGGCAAAGCCACTACCTGGGCAGGTAGGTGAAGATAGGAAGGGAGCTGATTGGCATTTATCAGACTGGCAAGCTAGAAAGTATGTCCCTCTCTCAGTTCTTCCTGTCATCAGTTTCCTTGGGATCCGATACTGGTATTACTCTCCTGCCATGTCGTTGAACTGCAAACAGAAGATGTAAGCCAATAATAAGCGTGTTGGTCCCTGAGTTGTTGTCTGAGTCATGCATGCATCACAGCAATTGAAGACAAACTAAGACTTGTGATAATAATGACTGCCCCGACACTCAGTGACAGAGGACATGATGAGTGGGTTAATGATGTCATGGGTGTGATAAACAAGAAAAGTGACCCATGAGCATACCCTTTGCATCCCATCCCTGAGAGATGACCATAATAAGGCCTCCTCTATCTAAAACAAATCGTGTTCTTGCCTTTCAGCATCTTAAAACTGAACTTTGGGACGTATAACTAAGTTGGTTAGAAGCATATTCTCATATCTCCAGATCCTGCAGGAAAAAAAATGATCACTGTGTCTTTCTTTGATTCAATACTTGAAACATCAGACCTGTTCCAGGTACAGAAGGTATATAGTCTTTGCCCTCCCTTGAAGAGTATAAAAGCAGACAAACAAACAGAAGACAAGTATGTTTTATTCCAATACATGTCAGCAGTGTGCGAGGGGCTGTTGGCGTGGGGTAGGAACGGAAGAGTGAAGCCATGGTGGAGTGAGCGCCTCGGCAGAGAGAAAAGACTGAAACCTTTAAGCAAAGACCGTGGATTAAATTTGGAAGCTGGTTTTGGAAGCTCTGACTGGAGGGGAGGGGGACATTTGCCCGCTGTGCATCAGGAGGAAGTGTGTGACTCAGTGGCTTCTCCGCCTTCAGCTCTAGGTCCCAAAGGAGGCTTAGGCTGTCTGGCTGATTTTTTTTTCAGTGAGGCTGGTAAAAATTTAGCATTTCGGTCACTCCTTGTCCCCTGAGCTGAGCTCCGGAAGCAGGATCAATAGGGAAACATCGTCAGCAGCTAAAGGATGCGATAAATCTTTTTAGCCCTGAACATTCAGAATCATTTGGGAGGGGACTGGCTGAGGCTCCTGGGAGGGGCTCAGGCAGAATATGGGGTTCCATTCTAATGAGCCTTTTCTGCTGCCAAGAGCTGTGCTGTTCAGGGAAAGGGCTGTGCTAGTGATCTTCTATAAATCATCTGTAAGAAACCGATGCCTTCGGTTTTAAAATGTCCCATTCTTCAGCATGTTATTTGACAAGAATATAATAGGCATGTGTCAAGGTGCTGGATACCACCACAGAAGTAAATATAATATTCTCCCCCACCCACCATGCTAGAAGGATGAGGACCTGAGCCTTAGAGCAAAGAATGATCTAGGCTGTCTAGACTGCGTCTCGAAAGTTCTGATATGAAGCAAGCTCAGCACAGTTCTGAGTTTAGCTTCTCCATTTGCAAACAAGCTTTATAAATGCTGCAGAACCTGCATCACCTAATGAATATCAGGAGATAATCTTTGCTATGTGCTTGGAAGGTAGTGAATGTTAATTCCAAGTAATTTCTACTGGGAAATTAAGTCTGCCTTGGGAACCAAGCACAAGTTGCAAGACAGAAAGAATCACCAGTACCTGGGAATCATTGAAGGGGTTGATCCACTTATGGTGAGAGTGGAAAGCAACAGGATGGTTGATATCTGTTGCTCCTGACTTACCACCTGTTCCACCAACTGAACTTCTAGAGGAACCAGAAGTGGTACAGAGATGATAAGTACTTCCAGCTGCATGTTAAATTCTACAGAGCAAAGACCATGTCTGAATGACTCACTGATGTGACCCAATCATCTAGAACGTCCCAGAGAGCTGGGTTAGTGGGCATGCTATGATTACTTCTTTTTAAAATTTTTTTAATTTATTTTGTGTGTGTGTGTGTGTGTGTGTGTGTGTGTGTGTGTGTGTGTGTCCCTGTGGAGAACCAAGTTGTCACCCTTGGTTCTTTAGGTGTCATCTTGAATTGCTGTTCAGAAAACGAAGGCATCGGTTTCTTACAGATGATTTCTAGAAGATCACTAGCACAGCCCTTTCCCTGAGCAGCACAGATTGCTTTGGGAATCATCTTGGATTGCTTCTACCTCCTCCTTGCTTTGCTCTGGGATTTACCAGACTCTGCCTACCAGAGCCAGAAGTGCAGACCACTGCTGTTTCCACCTGGCATTTTTACTGTGACCTGGGATCTGAACTCAGGACTTTCTACTTGTGAGACAGAATCTTAATCCCTTAGCCATCTCTCTAGCCCTTTTTTTTTTTTCCTTTTTTTAATTAAGGAGTTCATTTATTTGCCAGTAGTCAAGTGTAAGGTCACATGGGGAAGAACTCTTGATCCAGAAGACAAGAAGGAAAGGGGCCCATAAAGTTAGAAATCACAATTGCATCATATATCAGGCTAGCTTTCTACCTATTACCAGTCCAAGGTATATAAAGTCCAAAATGTATAAAGAAGTAACTCATTTTTCAATCTGTATTTCACAGATTACTAATAGTCACATATGGGTGTTAACTTGACAATTGGAGGCTTGAGCTCTGGACATATTCATTAAAAATTGGTAGTTGAGTAAAATCCAGAGCAAGCCTGAAAGAGATAGTATAGCTGATGAGGAAGGCCCAGTCCATAGTAGGTGGGATTAGTCGCTGGACAAATAATAGGATGATGGACAGAACTGGTTAAGAAAGTTGGCATTCTTCTGTATACTTGTCCAGACATGCTGGTCTGGCAAATGGGGATTGTCCCTCTCTAAGTGGTCCCGAGGATACGATTTGGCCAGTTCCCTCAATTTCTAGTATTGGTATGAGTTCTCCCACTAAGCTAGAAAAAGATCTGTAACCAAGAATCATTACAAGCCATTGTTTCCTTAAGCCATTTAGTCTTGAATGTATTGCCAACTTTCAGTGTAAACATGGGACACTAATATATCTGAGGAAATTCTAATATCCTAACTAGTTTCTTGAGTTTCACTTCTGGAAATGGCCAGATTATGTCCTTTATCCAGTCTTACATCTGGATACTTATTCCAGAAATATTTTCATGATCATAAAGACCAGTCATTGTTGCTATATGGCAGCAGCAGAAGAAATTGGATGCAGTAGGAAAATACCACATTGCAGTTAAAGGTCACAGGTGGTGAATCTTTTCTCAAAGTCCCATGTGTCAATTGTAAATAATAAACTAAGATATATGACCAGGTGGTACTTTTCTTTTTCTTTCTTTTTCCTTCTTTCTTTCCTTCTTTCTCTCTCTCTTTCTTTCCTTCTTTCTCTCTCTTTCCTTCTTTCTCTCTCTCTTTCCCTCTTTCTCTTTTTCTCTCTTTCCTTTTTTCTCTTTCTTTCTTTCTTTCTTTCCTTCTTTCTCTCTCTTTCCTTCTTCCTCTCTCTTTCCTTCTCTCTCTTTCCTTCTTTCTCTCTCTCTCTCTTTCCTTCTTTCTCTCTTTCTTTTTTTCTTTCTTTCTCTCTCTCTCTCTTTCTTTCTTTCTTTCTTTCTTTCTCTCTCTCTTTCTTTCTTTCTTTCTTTCTTTCTTTCTTTCTTTCTTTCTCGTGTATCCCTGGTTGACCTTGAATTCACCATATTTCTGAGAATGACTTTGAACTCCTGGTTCTTCTACCTCCATGTCCCAAGTATAGGGGGTACATTATGTGCATGTGGCATTACATTCTGGTTATACGCTTTTGAGGATCAAATCAAGAGCTTTATGCACGTTAGACAAGTCTTCTAGCACCTGAGCTACATCTTCAGCCCTTAACAGATGGCTCTTGAAAGCAAAGAGATTGGTGTTCACCAAAACAAAATGAGATCCAGAAAACAATCCCATTCATAGAAGACACATATATGAGCATGTGTGGTTAAAAAAGTTATTAAATATGTTGCAGTGGTGGTTGCTGTGGGGTGGGCAGAGGTGGTTGGAAGGGAAGAGAAGATTCTCTTTAGAATCAAAAAGAATAAAAAGGTAGACTAAGTGAAAGACGTGGCCCTGCACACAGACTGGTTGTGCCAATGTGGGGAAGAAGGCATGAAAGCAATTTGATTCTGTTTCTCCGAGATCTGCTGATATTAAAAATGGTAATTAAAAATCATAGCTATAATATCTTGCAATGCTTTATATTTGCACCCTTTGAATCTTGCTGAACATTGCAAAACTATTTGTTGACAAATATTGTACTCCCAAAGGCAGATGAGACTCTACCCTTAAAAAAAAAATCCTTCAAGGGAAGACTCTAAGACCCAGAAGCTTCTACTAAGAACGCGTCTTTTTTTTCTTCTTCTCCTTTTTCACTACATTGGATTGGTCATACATTATCACTAGGCTCCCTGAAACTGTTGGGGTGTGGACGAAACCC
The DNA here is from genome assembly GCA_023101885.1 of Typhlomys cinereus. Lineage (NCBI taxonomy): Eukaryota > Metazoa > Chordata > Mammalia > Rodentia > Platacanthomyidae > Typhlomys > Typhlomys cinereus. The sequence goes on from JALPQD010000429.1 coordinate 1,875,118, forward strand.
TTCATTTATTTTCCGTCAAGTTTCTTCCTGCAGAGTAAAGACCCATGTGCTTTAGTGGGCCTTCCCACTTCCTTACTACATCTCAGCTATTACTGCCGTTCACACATAGGGCTCCCATTGACCCTGGCTTTCTCCCTAATTGAACCCGAGAACTAAAGCATCCTTTACAATAAGCACTTCTTTGTAATAGACGGATTTCCTGGACCCATAAAACAGCTTTTAGAAAGGGCGAGCTGTATTTAAGGAAGACATTAACATAGTGCCACAGAATGAGGTTTGCTGACATAGGACTCTGAATAATTTACCTTAAATAAATTAACACTAGAATTTGCATTTACCTTTGAAAGTCCAATTTACGGGAGACAGTGAGTGTGGGCTCCCTGGAGAATGGGGATAATGATGGACACCAGCCTTCGTTGAACCGATTCACTAAGAACCATGATCAAATGACAGCTTTTCAATAGTTTTTAAATTATATGAACAATTAATTTATGTGTTTTCATCACCTGCTACCTATCACCTGCTACCTACTCTTACCCTCATCCCAACCCAATCCACATATTGTCCCTTCCAGCTAGTTTCCCACCTCTCCCATGTCCTCCAGCATGTGTGATTGGGTCCTGTCTAGGATGCCTATAGTAGTAAGTGTCTGAGCACTCACATGGTGCGGAACAGTCCATGAGTAGGTAAATCATTGATAAAAGAGGCTTCCCTCTCTTTGGTCTAGCACCAGTCCCATAAAGTCTCTCAGGATAGTGTCTTGTGAAATCTTCCCTGATCTATGGCAAAATTGATAAGTTAGCTATTGTGGAGGTCTAGTATAAGCAGCTATGATTGTTTTCAGCTCTTGGGTACAGAAACCTTGATGTAAATAGAGGCAGGCTACTGTCTGGCAGTACCTCTCTCTTGACCTTCGCTCTTACATTCTTATCGCCCCCCTCTTCTCTTCTAGAGAAGTCTCCCCGTCATTCATGGTCACTCAAACACCTTACTTCAAGGAATTCCTCTTATCCCAGGAAAGCTTTTGTTGACCAACAAAATGATATCAGCACCTACAATGGGGAAACAACAAAAGACAGCACCAAGGGAAAGAATCTGAACTGAAAAGTTCATAGTCCTTCTTATCACAAAGTTGTCAGAATTTATTGCTAGATTATTGGCACATAGGATCTCATTTAATCTTTCACGGTGTAGACCTCTTTTGTCAGATAAGGACACCATGACATACATAACTTGCTTATGATCAAAGAGACAGTGAGTGACAGACCTAAGGGATCTTATTTCAAAGTCTACAATCTGATTTTTCTTTTGCCTAATTAATGAATTATCAACATTTTAAATAATTATCAAATTTATATGCTCACTATAGAAGAAACGATAAAAAGACAGAAAAAAAAAAAAACCCACAAAGAAACAACCGTAAGTGAAATCTCTCCTCCTCTTAGCACCAAGCCTAATTTCTTCTTGGGTCACTCACAGTTAATTATTTTAGCATGTCCTCTTGTTGAGACTGTATTTTTTTAAGAGACTGAGAACACGTCTCTATGATTGGGGATAAAGGTGGGTCAGAAGAGTCTTTAACAGAGTACAAAGGTAAAACAGGGACCTTTCGGCCCATTAAAACGAGTGCATGATTTTTCTGTCCTTTCCAACTGGCAGCTGCCCAGAGAGGCTGATGGGCATAGCAGGACTCCTGCGCACATGTGGTTCTAGCATATGGAGCATGTTGCAACCCTGCCCCCAGTAATGACATCTCCTCCTCATCCACGCAGCACCGTGAACAGCCTCAGCCAGGGTAATGGGGAAGCTACCCAAATCCCTGGGCTACTGTGGCACCTCATGCAGTGGATTTATCCTCAGTGGTGTCTCAGCAGCAGCCCCCAGCCAGTCATATGTAGATGGTGCCAACAGAGGCTGGTACCTCACACCCTTCTCTCAAACATCCCCAATCCAATGGCAGAGCAGAGGATGAGGAACTTGGACTTTGGAATCCAGGCTGGCACCGAATCCTGGCTTTGCCACATTGGAACAGCATGAATCATGGCAGATTATCCAACCTCCTAAATGTCAGTTTCCTCAACTGTAAAATTAGGCAGTAGAGTGCGGCCGTTAAGTGTGTAGGCCCCAGAGTCAGGCTCCGTATTTCTGTGCATAGCATCCTGTCTCTGGTTTATATCTGTTAAATGGGCATTACAAAGAACCCTACTGCACAAGTAAACATGAAACACATGGTTCATGGAAAGTGTGAGGAGCAAACACTTGAAAAGCACTAGAACTGCTTTTAAAGACGGGTGATTGTAGAACCTGCATTACTGTGAGACTTCATGGGGAGAAAGTTCTTTCAAAATGTATCTCATTGAATATAGAAGTGCTTGGAATTTCCATCTACTTTTCCTACCCCTCCACTGCAACACTCTAATCTAAACTACATGGATTGTCTCCGGGACAACCTCCTAATTGATCTTTTGTCTTGGCCAAACGAGTCCATTCACAACACTAGAGCATTTAATTTGGTTTAAGTTCTCCATCCTTTAAAGGTTTTGCTTTTTATTTTGGAATAATGGCTTTCAGAAAAGTTCCAAAAATAGAGTGAGGACCCATATGCCCTTTACCCATCGTCATTTACAATGACAAGAGCTAGAGCCCTCACACTGGTCTGCTTGGCTGACTACAATTCTTACTCAGAATTCAGCATTGTCCCCTATTTCAGTGTGTGTGTGTGTGTGTGTGTGTGTGTGTGTGTGTGTGTGTGTACATGCATGTATAGAACACAGGTAAAGTTGGTGTCTTTTTTCTCCACATCTTATTTTTTGAGACTGTGACAGACTGGCTGACCAGCTCATCCCAGGATCCAATTATCTCTGCCCTCTAGTGCTGGCCAGGGTTAGGGTTGTGCCCTAGTACGTGGGTGCTTTGCATCTGTACACTGGCCCTCATACTTACGCAGCAAACACTTTACCCGTTGAGCGACCTCTCGACTCCTCTTTCTACATTCATTAATTTAATTTTTGTAAGGAAAGCTGTCCTTTTTCCTCATTTATGTATTCAATTTATTCAAGCTATGTCTCTTTTATCCTGGGACTTTACTTCTATCATGTTTATCTTAACCCCAAAATTATCCTATTATTTTAAGCATGATAAGGTACTTCATACTAATCTTAAATTTTTCCCTGCCTTGATCTGAATAACTTCTCTTAAAAGCCCTATTTTCTTTCATTGAAAACTAGCTCTAAGATGCAGATGATTTAAGCCAGAATCTAGGTATTAAGTATGTTTCTTAGTATAGGGGTACCATGGCCCCCAGAAGCCGTTAACACTAACTCACCCATGACTCACAATAGTCTTTAGATGTCAAGTCAAGTTATTCCTTGGATGAGACTCCTCCCCACATCTCTCCTCTCACTCACCCCACGCAGCCATGTCACTGATCTTAGCCCCCTACTTTTCTGATTTCATTTTGTAGAAGTTTTGCCTTAACCTGGCCACACAGTTCTCTCTGCTTTTCCTCTTGCCCCAAGTAAATTTCTACCTGATTGTCACTCTTTGTACGTAGATGACTCATTCCCTTAAGTCTCTGTTTAGATATCTTTTTATGAAGGATGACAGTCTTTACCACCTACTATAAAATAGCAAGCCCTCCCTCCATCTTATCTGCATTCATACTGCTTCTTGGCCTATTATACTAATATAATAATAAAGAGGAATATATCTCCTATATCTTTTACCTTGTTTAATTTTCATTCTGCACTTGTCAACATCTTAGCTATGATCATTTTACAAATTCATGAGCTTTGTCTATTCATCAGAATATGACTTCTATTCACTTTCATATGCTAAAAACATAGAAAAGTGTCTAGCACATAGCAAAAATTCAACAAATAGTTATTTAATGAAAAATGTCCAGGAAGCTTGAACTTGGGAATCAGAAAAAAATAATCTACATGTTAAATACTGCCTGATCTATGGTCACTGAGAGAAATGGGACCAACTTCAGAATTCAGAAGTGCTCTCTTTCGTTTGATCATCTAGAAAATTAAAATCTGGCTAGTCAAAAGTTATTAACAGAATTAAATAATATAATATGGACTGGGTCTGTGGCTGAGTGAAAAATGCATTTGCTTTGGATGCTGGGAGTCTCCAACATGACAGCATAGGCACAAACACATGTACACACATGCATGCACACGCACAATGAGTGTGTTACAGTCACGGGAAATAATACTCAGTAAAGGGTGCCCCATGTCATCATCACCACCATTTTGCATGTGGGCTCAGTCTCCAATACAACACCACACACACACACACACACAACACACACACACACACACACACACACACACACACACACACACACACACACACACACACACACACACTGAATGAATTACCTGCATGGGAAACAATACTCAGTAAAAGGTGCCCAATATCATCATCACCACCACCTTGTAATGAAGGAACTATTTGGATCACGGATTCAGGTTCCCCAGAGATTTTTTCTCCTTGCTGTCTTTGGGATAGTCATTTCAGCGAGTTTTTTCTCCAACTAAGGGGTTTCCAAGGGGTATACAGCTGTCCAAATGAGTGTTTTTCCAGAAGGTCTGAGACCACTGGGACATGCTCCAGAGCCCTGAAGGCATGTTTTGATGTGTGGCTTGTGGGAGAAAAATCTAAAAGGTGAAACTAATTTGTTCAACCAAGATGTAAAACAGACCCGGCTGGCTGTATCTGGAAGGACCAAGGAAGAAAATAAAGAGGGATCTAGGGCTTGCCGGAGTGATACTCAGTCCCCACAAAGAAGCACCTTTTCCATGGGATGCCCCAGCTAAGGAGCTAGGCTGAGACGGGGCTCCATCACCACCCTTAAAAACACTGCGTCACAGCATGGATTCCTGCACGGATCCCATCCAGGTCCTGGGATCCTCCGGTGTCACCTGAGTGGGGCCCTCAAGGTCGTACCCACCACATTCCATGCAGGCTCCTTGTGGCCGTGGTTTGTACCCCTGTGCCCTGACACTGACTCAAGAGAAGCCGTTTCATCCTCTCAGCCTCCCTCATGTGGTTTCTCAGTCGAATGTGAAACACTTATCCAGGCTCTACCACAGCAGCTGTGTGCTGGGAAACAGGCCGAGACACCCGGAGGACGCCTCCCAGCCATCCAACCTCAGGAAATAAGAGCACTGGCTTCTTGCCACACAATGTTGGTCGGTCTTGTTGGGGCCTTAGAAATGTGTGCAGTGAAGAACGTGGTGTCTGGACTTGGAACTTGCAGGAGGGGGCCATAGGCTATATCAGAGCATGAAACATAAAGTCAAGCTCATAAAGTATGTCTAGGCTGGGGTTGTTAGCCCAGTGATAGAGGGCTGGCTTAGTGTGTGCAGGGCTCTGAGTGTTATTCTTACCACAACAAGCAGAAAACTAATGTAGCAAGAAAAGGAGACCGGAAGAGATATGATTTCTTTTTTTATTTTTTAATGATTCGATTTTATTTATTTGTGTGTGTGTGTGTGTGTGTGTGTGTGTGTGTGTGTGTGTGTGTGTGTGTGTGTTTGTATTAAAGGGCACAAGTGTGCCTGTGGAAGTCCAAGGGTGACTTCAGGAATCATCCTGGATTGTTCTTTCTTTTTGGCTTTTGCTTTAGAGTTTCCCAGGCCCTACCTTCTAGGGTCAGAAGTTCAGGTCACCACCATTTCCACCGGACATTTTTATGTGGTATCTGGGATCCAATCTCAGGACCTTCTGCTTGCGATATAGAGGCTTAACCCTCCAACACCGATTCCTGACAACAGCAGTCCAATGGTAGAAGAATGTACAAACTCACGTCATATGTCTCCAGCATCCACTCCCTTTTGACCAGAGTCTTTTAGCTAATAAAATTATTATGAAATGTGATAATGTACATAAAGAATCTCTTTATGAAGTACTGCATAAATGCGAAAGTCATCACGCTTCTTCCCCAATCTCTTACACATTCTTATCTTCTACGTCTCTTTCTTTTTCTGTCTCTCTGCATATGCATAAACAGATTCACTCTCCACATTTGTCCAAGTGGGCTTTAACATGGACTATTCTGCAGGATTCATCCACTTAGGATTATGTGACAATAGGGAAGCATGGATTCTTAGTGTCAGATCTCCTGGGTTAAATTGTAGTTCTGCTGTTTTCCAGCAGAGTGACCAGAGGTGTGTTAGTTAACTTCACTATGCCTCAGTTCCTGCAATTGAGCCCCACACAGTGATGGTAAGAGCTCCTGCCTCCTTAGTGGAGCATGAAGTCTTTTAATCATGTTTAGTGCTCAGTTCCTTTAAGTGCTAATTTTCTTGTGTACAAGTTAATCATTCAAAGAATAAAAAAGTGATCATTTTTTCTATCAGTCAGGGTTCTCCAGAGGAACAGAACCAATAGAATGGATGTATATATAAAGACATTTCTTAGATTAACTCACAAAATGAAGTCAGTATAGTCCAATAGTAGCTGCCTGTAGCTGCTCAGATCTTGAGCTGAATATCTCAGAAGACCCTAGAAAATCTCGAGCGTCAATCATGCTGGAAGGCTGAAGAGGCCGGGCTCTGATGTCAGCGAGGAGCAGCAGCGAGGCTCATGAGGCTGGACTCTGACGTCAGAGATGAATAGCAACAAGGAAATGGAGGCTGGGTTCCAACATCAGTGGTGGCAGCAGTGGCGGAGAAGACGGCAACAGACCGACAGTGCACTCAGCACAGCAAATTGACACTGAGAGAGAGGGCAACTTTCTCCCCCTTAAACTTCCTTTTGTCTGGTCCACCACTGGAAACACCACCGGCTATGGGCAGGGTCTTCCACATTAATTAACTGTTCAAAAGCTTGCCCTTACTATCAATCCTTTGAAACTGTTCCTCAACCAGCCTAAAATTGCCAAGGTGGCACCTGAATCTATCACATTTGCCTTATGCTAAAACTACTGTGTGACTATGAATCTTTCTGTTTGGGTTCAAAAGTTGTCCTATGTCTGAACATTCTCAATTAACATTAAAAATATAAATTGCCATTGAGTGAGAGAGAAAACAGAGTGGTTATTTGAACTTTTGAGTGGATTTCTGAGATAAGCCATACAAGTCACACTCAGTGACTTTGATCTGACCCTGTAGAGGACATATGAGAGCAACAGAATTGCTAGACTGAAGCGCCCAGACAGTCTCCTTTGCATCCCTTAGCCCAGCATTAAAATCCTGTCATTATGAACTGATCTTCTTGGTTCCAAAAAGCAGAATTCTGTTGGCACTAATCAATTCTCATAGTTCTACGGAACTCAATCCTTTAGAATGTATTACCAGATATTCCATAAAAAGACAGGCCCATGCTGTATGCTTAACTATAGAACTTCTTAAAGACTTTAATATGCTAATTAGTGGCTCTCCAAGATAAAGCTGTAGTACAAAATGTTCTCCAAACCCTTTGGTCCTAAACCTGTCTATTGTAGAGCTCACAGGCTCTTCAGAAATACTGTATTTTAGGGATTTGGAATCAAACAAAACTGAAGGAGTAAAGTTCCAGCTTTATGATTTACTTGTAAGGCAGATGAGTTCATTCACTGAGTTTCATTTCTTTCTTCTCCAACTCAGAGATAAACAACATGCCTTCTAATTTGTTGTGTGGACAAACTGGATTTGACGAAAATCATGTGTGTATGACCTGGAAGTCAAAGTGAATATTGTTCTTTCTTGCCAATAGACTCTGGTGGTAAGAAAGGTCTCCCAAATGCCCAAGTCTATTCTGTCCTATATGAGAGCTACTATGGAAATGTAGCTAACTATAAGTATGTGCCAAATTTTCAAGACCTAGTCTGTTAGACTTTCTGCTGCTCTGACAAAAAGAGCTTACCATCCCTTTAGTCCATGTAAGCCAGTTTATTAACTCTGGACCCATGGTGCAGCAGAGTCCCAGACTTGTAAGAATTCAGTGGAGCAAATGTTACCTTGTGGAAGCCAAGAAACCAAGAAAGACACACAGGTAGAGGTCTAGGGACAAGATGCCCTTGATATGTTCAACCTCAGAAAGGTACTTCCTGAGTCCACCATATCCTCTAACACTACCAAAGCATGAGTCCATCTGTGAACTAGCTCACTGATGAAATGAGAGTCCATCATCACTTCCAAACAATCACATCAGCTGGCAACTAAATTTTTAATGCATGAGCCCTTAAAGGACATTTCAAATGCAAACCGTAACACCTAGTACAAAAAGCATATAAATATGCCAATCTTTTCTACGTTGATTCACATCGAAATGACAATTTGTTAAAGTGAGTTTAATAGAAAAATATCCCATTAAAATTGCTTTTACATGTTCCTTTTACTTGTCAAAATATTTCTATCACTAGAGAATTTTAGATTACCTGAAAGCTCACATTCATGTTTCCCATGTGCTTCTGTTAGAGAGCGTGGTCCAAATAGTCAATGAGACTTAGAATTCTTCTACCTTCTACCCTTTTTCCTGCCACTTACTTCATTATGCAACAACCACACAAAACTACTTACTATTTTACAGAATGCCCATGTAGTATTTTGGGGCCTTTACCTGACTGAATTTCCAACATGTAGCTGGCATATCTTCCTTCTACTTATTCAGTTGAGATTACAAACATGTGATGCCTCAGCTTAAGAAAGTGAATAAAGGGCTGGAGAGGTGGCTCATGAGTTAAGCCTCTGCCTTGCAGGCAGATGGTCCTCAGTTCGGATCCTAGACCCCACGTATAGACGCCAGGCGGAAGCGGGGGCGACCTGCGTTTCTGGTCCTGGTAGGGCGGAGCCTGTGAATCCCGGGAGGTGGAGGTGGTCCATGGTGGTTCCCGAATTCATCCGTGGTTCTACACACACAAACATACATGCACACACACATATGCATACACGCACAATTGAGTAAATAATAAATAATAATAATAAAATTAAAAAAAAAGAAAGTGAATAAATTTTCAGATCCATACAGTCAGATTCAAAAGCAAAGTTAGAAGAAAATGTTAGTTGGAGTTAACTGCTTTGGTCTGGACTTTGATTTCATACATTACCTATATCTAACAGACACAGCAGCACTGCTGACTTAATCACCAGTTAAGGGTATCTGCACCAACTGGACATATTCAAGAGTGAGTTAAGCAGATTACTGGCCTCAAGGACTTCAAATGAGTATTGGCCTGAAGAAAGAGTTTCTAAGTCCACTAGTGTCATTCAAAAAAGTCAATCTAACAGGTGGAGGTAATGAATAGCAAGATGCAGTTCTTGGGCATTGGCCATAGTGGTTGATACGAAAACTGCCAGGATGAGAGAAGAGGGAGGAATAAACAAATCCCTAGGGATATATAAAACTATAAGACAATTAAAAAAAACTTTAAAAATTCCCTAGGGCTTTGGCTACATTGGCGTAAAGACATATCCTTGCATTATGGTTCCATCTAAATATATCTGATCTATGGAAATTAGCTTCAAGAAATTTCCAATAGAAATCCATATCTAATTCATAATGATGCTATCATTGGATATAGAACCTTGAAAGCTCAATGAATGTGTATGAGCAAATAAGGGAATAGGGATAAAATGTTGATATGCAGGCAAGAAAGAAGAAAGGATAAAGGGAAAGAGAAGAAAGAATGGAAGGATTAAAGCAAGCAAGGAAGGAAGGACCAAGAAGGACCTTGTTAGGAAATCTTGGTCTGGGAACTTTAGATAGTCTCCCAAGCAACTTTAAACCCCATAGGTGCTGCAATCAGAATTAACCACTTGACTTCTGGACTTTTTCTTATGCCTAGCAATCTCTTTAGTATTTGTTGAAATGAAAGCAATGCTCTTTTGCTGTTTTATTATGCATGCAGACATACATATACACACATACAAAGGTCTATATATATATATATAGAGAGAGAGAGAGAGATAGACATATACATGTGTCTCTGTGTCTCTAACTCATATATATAAATATATGTAAATATGTCTCTAACTCATTTTTTTTATTTCCACACAAATGTGGAATATTTATACTTAATCTCACTTCACAAAGATCTTAGAAAATTTGCCTGGTACAATGATACTGCAGTGAAATAAGACACCTGTCAAATCAAGGGAGGGAAACCAGATATACTAAAAGTAGAGGCCAGGTGGAGACAAGTCCGAATGCTGGACCGTGTGTCACACCAGATGTTACAGGGAGAACTCGGCTTTGAGCATGAGATTGGCCACGCAATGTTCTGGCTGTAGAATGTCTCTACAACTCGCTACCAGGCACGAGTCTTTGAGGCCTTTGCGAGTCACTTCCCTTTTCTTCCCAGACCAGTCCCAGAGGACGGAATGGTCTCCTGGTGCTACACTGCGGTGGACAAAGAGGAGGAGGAGCAGGAGATGAAACAGGAGCAGCAATTAAGAAATACCGATTGCGGCCTTAATTGAGCTGAGGGGAAGCATGGGACAGCCAGCATTGTGGTTTGCGCCAACATCCTTCCAATAAGCAGTGTCTGTGTGGGGAGGAAGTCCAGGCCTTCCTCTCATCCATTCTCAGCATTCCCATCAGAAATCCCAGAAGCACAAGCCAGAGGTATTGGCAGGACCAGATCTGTGTGGGTGAGATGGCGTTCTCCATTCTTACTCCTGGCCAGATTTGCCTTTTCCTAACTTAAGCTCAGGCTTAATAATGTTTCCTATTTTTTTTGGTAAGACTGGTTGGTGTAGTGGTTGGCAATGTTTCCTGAGAGATTCATTGCACCATAGGGGGTCTAATTAGACCTTCTAGCACCAAGCCCTTGGAGGTGGGTGATGGTGTGACCAGAATTGTAACTTGCGGCAGCTGGTCACGCCGTCTTGTCATGCCCTTCCCCGCCTGCCCCAGTCCTGCCCTCTCAGCCCACATTCCTGTTGAGAGGGGTCTGAACCCCAGCCCACTGCCTGATTAGAGAAGATGATACTATTTTTATAACCATTCCTCCCTAATGAGCTTCTACTGTTTCCAGTCAAAGCCCACATGAGGTAGGAGCTGGCCAGGACCTGTGTCCTCAGCAGCTGGCTCGGCCCAGAGGCCCTTAGCACTCTCATTATCACAATTCCCAGAACCCAGGCAGCCCTTTGTCTATGAGCCTGTAACTTGTTAGTGGCTTTAGGCTGATTCATATCTCCCCTGTCTACAGAAGCATGGCACGGTCTCCACAAAGTCATTTATCGGGCGCCATCTAAGTCAGAAGCTAGGCACTTGTTGCATAGGTGTTTTCTTCCAATTGAAGCATTCTGAACCAGGGAGGGAGGAGTGCTCCATTGTTACAGTGCTTGCCGCACAATCGTGAGGACCTGAATTCAATCCCCACCGGCCCCTACACACAAAAATATCTGGAAATAATAGCATGTGCTTGTAATCCCAGTGCTGGGCAGGTAGAAGGATGAATCCCTGGTGTTCACAGCCCACCCAGTGTAGCTACTTGGAGGACATGCTCCTGGAAGTAATCCTGAAAAATAAAAACTATATCATAAAAAAGATAGGTGCCTACTGAGGAATAACACCTGAGTAGGAGGCCTTTGACCTCCACAAACACATCTTTGATGAATACCCACACACACATGTGCATAAACATTCCCTTCTAGAGGAAGCAACAAGACTCATAGAATTCAGACAGTTAGGTTTCTCCCCAATAATACATAAATAGTAAGCAATTGTTAGGGGTGATAAGACCTCTATGGCATTTACCTACAAATTGAACAGAGAACTCTGGGGATTGTGCAGGTCTTAGAAGTCATCATTTGTCCTGAGGTGGATGTTTTCATATCCCCCCAGGAGAAACCATATAATGGCACTGGAGAAGCTGAGAGCACGTTTTCAATGATCTCATGCAGAGTGGAATAGCTGCCAGTCATCATGGACGCCCAGTCACAATATACTGTAATTCACACTCTAAGGGAAGTGTACCGTGCAAGAGATAGGTCTGGAATTCTCACTGTTGCTTTCTTTCTAGTCTCCTGATGAGAATTTGTAGTTTTGAATGCCTTTATTAGGGCAGAAATGGAGGCAAACCTGAAGCTAACTCATCCATGCAAGGGTATCTGTCTTCGTGTGCAACCTGAAATGCTTTTTCAGATCCTGACATTCACTTCCGGAGGTTGTTTTGCTTTCACCTCTTGAATCTGCCTTATTCTGTGTTCCCTTCATCTATTTTCAACAGATATCCCTGCCACCAGAATGAGAAAAATAGTCACTAATTTTCCAGTATTTGATAGACAAGTCCCTAAGAAGAGAAGAGGCACAGCTTGTTTCCCTCAATGATTTCTGTAAAACTCTTAGATATAATCTAATTGTCCTGTCTTAGATCGCATAGTATGTCCAAATCAATCATTACTGCCAGAGGCATGGCTCACGATTCAACGGATGCATAGGGAATCAGTGAGGCCAATATGTGGGCGGGTATATATGCCCAGTTATAAAAAGAATAATGGACCATGTCTCAAAGGAAAAAAAAACATTCTGAAAACGGTGAAAATGTATTTGCTCTATTTATTAGTTCAATATTCATCTTCTGCCTAGCTTGTACCTGGCAGATTAGCAGAAGGGATTTCTGTTTTCATCATTAGTCAAAAAACCCGGCCCATGATAGGCACCTGGTTTATCGAATGGATATCTGCCTTAAATTGCATTAATGGATATTTGCTTTTCAGAGTAAAGACCATCCCTACCACTTTCTTCATATTTTCCTGTATTTATGATTTACCAGGAATTTAAACCAAAGTCTAGATCAACCCAATCATAGGTGGGCTCTATAGTTATGGACAAGTCACTCAAGCTCGAGTTTCCTCTTCCATCAAGTGACAAGAACATCTGTGACATCAGCTCTGGAGGTGACATGAAAAAATAGAGGTGCTTTCTGGATCCCCCTATAGAATATTTAAGGCAAATATGATTGACAGTTGCCACAGGAGTTTTCCTTGCAGGTGCTTTCAGAGTTGGTTCTTCAATGAATTCACGAAAATAGATGACTAGATATCTTTCACACTAGCTCAAATTCAGTACGTCTGAAAAGTTCTCAAATCTTCCCTGATTATTGACATGTTATTTTTTTAATATCACTGGTGCTTCCTGGAGATTTTCAGATGTGGAGATCTGGAAATGATGCCCACGTTTGTCAAATACGACACCATGGAGAAAAGGGGAGACTGTCATATTTACTTTTCTTTCACTGCTGGGAGACAAAATTCATGCACAACTTAAGAAGCAAGAAGGGACAATTATTTAGCTTAAGGTGCTAGAGGGGAGCCATAGTTCATCATGGTGGAAATTTCATAGTGGAAGGCGTGGCTTAGAGGCAGAAGCTAGAGGCTGGTCAGATCACAGTTCCCGTTATACAGTCAAAGAGAACAAGGACAAATTGCAAGCAGGGCTGTGCGACAAAACCTCAAGGCTTGCCCCTTAGGACCCGCCTTCCTCCCACAAGGCCCCAGCTCCTCACTTGTCACAGCCTTCTCAAATATTAGCAACTAAGGTTGCAAACACATGAGTCTGTGGGGGACAACTCATATCCAAACCATGATAGCAGTCTATCTTCTATCATGGGCCAGATGGACAGGAATATTCTTGCATTTCTGTAGCTTCATACTCAGGTCTCCCCTTCATCTTTTCTCCTGAAAATGACACGTAGGCTGGGTAGTGAAAGAAGTTTACAAATCAGAAGGATCTCATTCCTGGGTATGAAAATCAAATCAAAGACATGCCTTACTTTTCAAAGACTGAGTGCCCACAAGGTGAAAATCCTCATGTATTAACTCACATGGCCCTTTGACCCAAATGTCTCTTGTCAGGCTTTCTCTCTTGCAGGTTTTAGTCTGGCTTTCATGAAATACTTGTAGTTTTTCCAATTTTCCTTCTCTGTATGTATGTATGTTCTTTTTGTGTTCCAACATTCTCTCCGTCAACTTTTTCCTGTTACTACCTCATTTCTCCCAGGATGTCTTTCTCAGTCCCACATGAATGTTGGCCTGTGCTCTCCAAAGTGCTCTCCACAGCCTTCCGTGTCAATGTGCTGTCGGGGAGAGTAGGGATCTTTGTGTCTCATGGAGTTTCTTGCTTTTCTTCCATATAAAATGTGCATGAGTTATAGTAGAAATTCAATTTGAATTCCAGTTCACAAACAGACACATCTTCCATTCATAAAACTTGATACATCAGAGCCATCTGAGTCCCTATCAGCCTGAGCCTTTCAAATGAGGTCATCAAGAATCATCTTTCCCCAACTGTACACATGGAATTTGAATGTGAGCCTGTGACATTTGGAAGGGATTTAGAGATCTTGGTTATTATTTGGATGAATTTGTATCATGTAGCAGTCCCCAGAGCATGTCAAGCCTTTGATCAGTATAGAGAGTGGATGTGGGCCAACAAACAGTGATATGGACTCTGAAGCTAACAGGGACCCACTGATATTTGTGGCCTTTTCTACGCTGCTTTGGCCCTATTCTACATACTCACTTTCTCTTTAATCAGGGCCATGGCTTTTACAGGAATGTTGACAAATACAAATTCACAAGGGAAATTCTAATCAGCTCTAAGCTAGCTGGAGCTTTCTGGCCATGAGTCGTAACCTTAATAAGTATAAGTAGATACCATCTGTCCATCCATCTCCACACTGCTATACCAGCCCTTTCTTTATCAGCTCAGTCTGGGAGAGATGCCAACTTCCTGTTGGGCCATTCTTAGAACAAGGAGAGAGCCTGTGCCTCTCACTGGGTCAGACCTTGTTCTAAATATGGAAACGCCACACACACCACAAACAAAAAACAAAAACAATGTATCGGACTGGTTTGAGGGTATTTTCCAATCCATCACCTTTTCCAAGGATTTAAAGATTTATAATTTTAGAATTAGTCTTTGGATTATAGGTTCATTCTCGCCTAAAGCCCCCATAAATATACTTATCAAACAGCATCTTTTTAACATCATCAAAGTGCCTTAAAGCCAAAGGGGGGGAGGAGAGGTATTGGTTCAAATTGCTGAAAACTCTCAGAAGGGTACTGGCTTCAGGCAGAACTTGATTCAGGGTCCTTAACAGAGTTTCAGAAACTAGTTTCTCTTTGAACATCTCTCACTTGAGCTTGGGCTGCTCTGCCTTGCTCCTTCTCGGACAAGCACCTTTTGAGATGCTAGTAACAATGAGCTTTCCCTCCTCTCAGTTCAATGGGCCCCCTGTAAGATGTTATTTCTATCTCTGTGTTCCGGAAGACGTGCCATCCTTGGCACTCATTGAGTGGAAATGTCTCATCTTAGTCCGCGTTTTGTGATTGGAGAACTAAGATGTCTTAACAGGATAGGCTTAAGGTCCCATGCAAAAGAGTAGAGTTACTGTCAGAGAAATGGACTGTCTGAGAATGTGAGTAATTGACCTGAAAAAGAAATTTGGAGTGTTTCTACAGGGAAAGGAAGGAAGGAGAAAGAAAAAAAAAAAAAAAGCAAAGAAATAAAAAGAGGATTATGGGCCAGGAAATAAAAGGAAATTTCTACTACAAGAGACTTCTACGATTCCAAAACCTGAAATTACCCAAGCCCTCACTAATAGATATGTATGAATATACACATTTAACTGTAAATCTATAAATGTAATGTTATAAGGAAACAATTAAAAATGCAAATATTTATACTTAAAGACATACAGTGGTAAGTATAACTTTTATTATTTAAAAAGAGTTGGCTACTTTAGGATGAAAAAGTCAAGAAATAATTATGCCCACACAAAAATGGTATGTTTAGGGAGACTGGCATATTGAAAAGGGTGGAATAAATGGAATACATATAATATAGTCATTATATTTAGGAAACATAAAAACATGGAACCCAATGGCAAAGTTTTAGCATTGATTATATTTTAGAGCATTTTAAATATTTTCTTATTTCTTATGCAATCATAAAAAATAAGCAAGTACTTTTTTAACCAAAAAATAGCTATGCTACCTGGAATTGTGAAATTATATTGCTCATATTACCAAGGCAATGCAGAGCCCTGGTCAGGTATGTTTTGACTTACAGAAAAGAATCATAAGGAATAGTTGTTATGTAGATACCAGCCTGGATAGAATTGCACATCAGAATATTCAGTTATCCTACAAAAGAATCAGTAATAAGCACTGGAAAAAGGAATAGCTTTTGGAGTGATGGATTCAGTCCAGTTTTACATGGGCCTCGATTATCTTTGTTGAAATTTTGCTAAGTCAAGAGCCTTCTCAGTGGTGGAGATCATTCTTAGCTTTCTAGAGAGAGTGATATATGATCCGGGGCATATGAGAACAGCGTTATTGTGCAGTGAGCTAGCTTTGTGGTCATGGAAGAGGTTTGTCACAGCTTTTATGTCACAGTTACTCTTTCTGTTGATGTGAAACAACACTCACATTCAAACAACTTAAGGAGAAAGGGAGATTTATTTGGCTTGCTTTTTCTAAGGGGAAATATATTCCCATTGTGATGGGAAAAGCATGACATGAAGCAGAAACTGGAGGAGGCTCGAGTCACATCCATCATGGAAGCAGAAACAACAAACAGCAGACTCCTGAAGGAAGCAGGGAGGGGCTACCTAACCTCAAGGCTCATCCCCTGTGACACATCTTCCTCCAGTAAGGCTCTGTGTTCTGAAAGTACCATTATACTTTCAAACATTAACAGCTAAGGATACAAACACAGAGTCTGTAAGGACAACTCACATTATACCATGACATTTTCTAAAGTCATTATTTCAAGAGGAGCCTAATAATTATAAATATTTCAATAACTGGATTATTTAATACATATTGTGGCTGTTAATCCCTTGCCTCTAAGGATTCATGCTAGACTTTGTGGGGTCAATGATATGTTGTTGGTCATTGCACAGGTTATGCAAAGTCTTATTATGATTACTTCAGCCCTAACTTGTGTGGAGTCTCTTGCATATCGTTGCTCCACAATAGTGTTCCTATACTAAATAGGAACATAAGAAAGAGCCTTAGGCAATGCTACTGAGTCCTTACACCTCATCAGAGAGGAGGACCCAGAGGGAAGTTTGACATGCACACTAAAGGATGCTCCAGGAATAGGGGGGAGGGAAAAAGTAAGGGGAAAAGGGGGGAGGGAGCAAGGGGATCCAGAGAGGGGTGGGGGGAAGGAGGGATACCTACCAAGGTTGTATGAGTGGGGGGCTGGAGAGGTGGCTCAGGGGTTAAGCCTCTGCCTTGCAGACAGAAGGTCCTGAGTTCGAATCCTAGACCCCACGTATAGACGGCGGGCAGAAGTGGGGCGGCCTGTGTTTCTGGTCCTGGTAGGGCAGAGCCTGTGAATCCCAGGGCAGAGTAAACAAGGAGGAGGTGGAGGCATTCATGGTGGTTCCCAAATCCACCCGTGGTTCTACACACACACACACACACACACACACACACACACACGCAAATTGTGCATACATGCACAATTGAATAAATAATAATAAAAAAAGCTTGTATGAGTGGAAAAATAAAAAAGTAATACATATTTAGACAGTCTATGCTTTCTAAAACACTCATATATCTTATTTGGTCACGATATTATCTGTGAAGAAAAAGTATCAATATTTCTAGACAGAGAAAATGAAGCTTTAGGTTAGAAGAAAGCTTAGAGATATCTTAATTAACAAATGCATTGGACTTCAGCTAATGCAAATTTAGTGGTATGTCGTCAGAAGAGAGCAGAAATTTCGATGAACTTCATAAGGACAGGAGAAGTATTACCATGACCCATAGAGACAACAAGTTGTTGATCTACTCCTGAAACTATTCTTGGATTGGTGTGTTGTGCTTTCTTTTCTCTTTGTCCCTCTGTTAACTGGTCTCATTCTCAGCTTCTCTCTATAGATAGGTCTTCCTGTATCTACTCACCTTGTACATGGGCCAGTATGTTGTATCTTCACTAACTATTCAAAAACCTTACAATACTGTGGCCTACCACCAGGCAATTTCTTAGGATTTTCATCCAAATTCTCAAGGGAGGTAACTCTGATGTGTTAATGTAGGTTTTCAATGGGATCAGGATGAAAGTAAGATATCAAAAAGGCCATATTGCCCAGGCTATTCAATAAAATTCTCTTTTATTTACTATTATATTTGGCCATGTTTTCAAGTCAGCTGTAGAGTACTTGCTTAGTGCCCATGAGACCCTGGGTTCAATCCCTGTATTTTCAATAAGAATCCATTAAGATAGAGAGAATCCTGTTGTATTCAAGTTCTTTATTTTTAAAAACATTTCATATAATATTTTTATTTATTGTATTATTGTATACATTGGTACATCAACACATATGCCAGGGCGCATATGTGGAGATTAGGGGACAACTTTGTGAAGTCGGGTCTTTTATATGGGTTCTGGGGGTCTGTCTTAGGTCATCAAGCACCTTTACCAGCTGAATCATCTCACTGGCCCATCAAGTTCATTCAACATGTTTCATATCATAGAATAATCTCTCATATTCTTCATTTTGAACAAAATGGTGCATTTAGGGAGAGATACATTACCCTAGAACCTCCTCAATTAGTGTTGATGTGGGATAATTATAGAAGTTGTCTGGCAGCGTGGATAAAAAAAACAATGAAGACAAATTCAAGATAAATCTACTAATTATTATGGTTATAAGGCAATAATTGTGAATATAAACCCATAATATTTCATGCTGGGTACTTTAAGCAAGATTTTTTCCTTAAGATTAAGTCTTATTACGTAAGTCAAAATTACCTTAAAATTCTCTCCTACCTGTCTCCCAAATGCTGGAATTATAAATGCACACCACAAAATCTAGTTCTGTAAACAAAATGGTTAAAGGAATTTAAATATGCAAAAGAATAGGAAAGCTATGAGGAGGGGGAGAAAGAGAGAGAGATAGAGAAAAATAGAGAGAATATTATGAATAAAAACTCAATCTCAATGTTTTAGGATGTTCCTATAATATCAGGAGTTGAGAGACTGAGGCAAGAGAATTGTGAAGTCAGGGCAACCTACAGAGATGCTGTTTCAAAAGGAAAGAAAGAGGAGGAAGAGAAAGAGGAGGAGGAGGAGGAGAAAGAAGAGGAGAAAGAGAATGAGGAGGAGGAGGACTTTCAGTGAAAAAGCAAAAGAGAAGGGGAGTTTCCCTCCCTGAAGTTTGCCCAATGGAAGCCCACCTGTCCTGGCACAAATTCTGGGACCCTGGCTAGTACAGACTCCCCAAAGAGCCCTGCAATGCACGCATGCAGAGGATATGAGAGTGGAAGGGACATGACTGGACTGGTGAATTAAAGGGAAGGTAGGAGAGGAGGAGATTGAGAAAGGAGGAGGTGGGGCCCAAGGCATAAACTCGTTCTGTTTACATTTGAAAATGTCCAAGAATAGGAAGAAAAAATAAATGACTTCTAGTACACTCAAGATAAAGTACCCTGTACAATGTCACCATGCCATATATGGATTCATTAATTATCACTCTCTCTCTCTTTCTCTCATTCAGTAATCCAAATGATGTTTTCTAGTGTTATAAGGCAATGCTAAGACACAACTTAAGAGGGATTTATTTAACTTACTATTCCATAATCCATTGTGATGGAAAAGTCATAGCTGACCACAGAGACTTGGGGCAGTTCAGGACACAGTAGTCATCAGGGAGGCAGAGCAAACAAGAAGCAAACTACAAGAAGGGACTGGGCTACAAAAACCCGAAGGCCTACCTCCTGTGACAAGCATTCCCCCAGGAAGCTCCACCTCCTAAAGGTGCCACAATCTTCCCAGACATTAACATCAACTGAAGATTCAAATTATAGGGGATGGGGGACAACTTCCATTCAAACCATGACAGATGTTCTCTAGAAATAAATTTTTTCAGTCTAAATTTCAAAGTTTGACTTACAGGATTCAATAATGCCTCAAATGATAGCAATGATAATAATGTCAAGGTACACAGGAAGGGTTTAAACAAAGTTGTTTGTGATATATAAAAACTCTAAGGAACAATTTTAAATTAATGCAGTTTTACTACTTATAATACATAAATATAACTAATTAAGAAATTGGATTGAATATGCATGCATTTGATTGTATCATCTACATATAGAAGTTAACCTATCCATGTTGATAACTTTCTTGATTTTTTTCATTGGGAAAATGGAGAACAATTTCAAATAAGGACATTCACGAATACAGAAAGTATATAAGAAATTCAGAGAAGTTATGATACTTATCATGATAATTATTTTAATATTTTTTGAAATATCAAGTATCCAAATGTTTCAAAAGATTACATTGGTTGTGTTTGCCTTTTGAGTTTGCTAATATTCGTGACTGACCTATTCTTTAGTTTATCTTAAAGGTAGGAGCTCTAGGTCTCTTTGGATCTGAGGTCCAGACCTTGACCAATAGTTGAGGACAAGAAGGGACATGTAGTCATGTAGATTTGCCCTTTCAAATTCTGGGACTGAATCACATCGTGCCTTTTTCAAGACTGTAAGGATTAGAGGGTCTTTGATCTAAATTCCCGGTTGTCAGTAGCAAAACTTAGGAGATCTATAATAGTTTCCTTATCCAAACAGAGTGGCTTAACACAATAGAAACTTATTTTCCCAAAGTTCTGGAAACCAAAAGTCTGAAATTTATGTCATGGTAGGATCAGTTCCTTCAGAAAACTTTATAAGAAAACCATTCCCTACTTGTCTCCTGGGTTCTGATGGCCAGAAGTATCTCAGGCATATCACTCCACTTTCTACCTTTGTCTTTGCATGGCTGTCTCTAATGGGCCTGTCCTTCCAAAGGACACCAGTCATTAGATTTGAAGATTTCTCTAACCCCAAGATGATGTCATCTCGAGATCGTGAATTTAATTACATCTGCAAAGTCCATCTTCCAAATAAGGTCACCTTCACCAGGACTAGGTGTTTCCAAAACAGTATCAAAAATGAAGTTTTACAGAATTTGACTGCTAAGCAAGCATCTATTTATTTTACTTTATATTTATTGTTAGATAGGTTCATATTGAAATACAAGAAAAAGTTTATATCATTTTTCGAGCCTTGCTATCCAGTTCCATCCCCCCCCCCAGTCTTCCCACTGCAACCTTTTCCAGTTTCCCTCTTACTTTCATGTCTATGTGTGCGTGTAGCCCCCTGAGTTTCACCTGGATTACTTATAATAACATGTGCCAAGAATTCACTGGAAATGCAGGCACCTTCTGCATTCATTGCTAATGTCTAGGCAGAATCTGGACAAGACCTTAGCGATCAGCCACTATGGGAGATTGTCGACTTTGTTTAAAATTATTCTTAGGGGGCTGGAGAGGTGGCTCAGGGGGTAAGCCTCTGCCTTGCAGGCAGAAGGTCCTGAGTTCAGATCCTAGATCCCACGTATAGACGCCTGGCAGAAGCGGGGGCGGCCTGCGTTTCTGGTCCTGGTAGGGCGGAGCCTATGAATCCTGGGGCAGAGTAAACAAGGAGGAGGTGGAGGCGTCCATGGTGGTTCCCGAATTCGTCCATGGTTCTACACACACACACACATACATACACACACATACATACACACGCGCACACAAGCATACACGCACAATTGAATAAATAATAAAAAAAATTAAAATTATTCTTAATCTGTATTGAAGTGAAATGGAAATAAGCAGCAGAATTGATGAATTTAACTTCATAATAATGCCATCACCTAGACCGGAGGCCTTAGAGCAGTACTTTTCCTATGATTTATCTGTTTTTACATCTTATGGGCTAAGGCCTTGGAAGGGCCAAGACTGTCTTGCTCACTATGGTATCACTATCACAAGGTGGTCTGTTATGAAGTAGACTGTCTATAAATACTTCTAAGTAAGGGAAAGGAAACAACTTCAGCCCATTGGGCCAGGTACTTGAGACCCGTCTGTCACTCAGGGTCTGACATATTCTGTCTCACTTGGACTCTGTAAAGAAAGTGACTAATTGCCCCTGAATTAAACTGGGCCCAAATAATTGCCCATTAAGGCAGTTCTGGACTCTTCAAAATAGATGGAAAAAAAAAAAAACCAGAATGTGAAACTTAAAGCGACTTTGTAAGACTTCTAACAGAAATAAATATATTTAATTAAGAAGGCATGTGGAGGATGTGAAAGAAAGAGAGAGAAAGAGAGAGTGAGTTTTA